>JAJHSJ010000014.1:19535780-19764876 GCA_021015155.1 Magnolia officinalis
TACTTATGTAATTTCTAAGTGCCTGCATATCATCCATCACACCCGGCTAGAGTATCAAAATTTCTCTCGTATGATAATGAACACCAAACAGCAATAAAACGTGCATCCTACTAATCAAGTGACTTAATGTACAATGGAAACCATGATGGTTACTTGTGTGATGACGTGGAGATTTGACAATCCATCTGATGGGCCCCACAAATGCTCATTTGATGCGACCATTTTCTGATTTTAATATTCTGAGGAGTAAGCCCAATCCTGTGCGCTGTAAGTTACATCCCCTCACTGAATAACTTCTAACCCCTTTAGTGCATATGGGACATTCAATCCGTCCAATATATTGGCCTCATCATTAAGATCACCTCGTACAAAAATCAGCTCATCAGGTGGACCGCAATTGCGTTTGTTATTTATTTATTAACATATTACATTGTTTTGTATGGCGTGTGGCCCGTTTGATGGGTTGATTGGCTGATTTCATTATAAGGTAGATCATCATGGTGGGGCCAACCAATTGGACAGGTTGGATTTCTCATGAACATAAGATGTTGAATCTTATCCAGTTGGAATTGAGACCTATTTATCAACCACCATTGGATTGTAATACTCCGTTTTTTTTTTAAATGGTGGGTTCCACCGTTGCCTTTGTTGTGGCCCACCTGAGATGTGGATGGCCCTCATTTTTGGGCTCAAGCCCTAACTTTGATGGGCAAAATGAATGTATGGTGTGGATTTTTCACATCACTCCTGTGGGGTCCATTCTAAATAATAATAATAATAATAATAAATAACAAAGCAAGTGACGTGCGTTACTTGCTTTCCACTTCCCCACAACTCTCTCCTCCACGACTCCCTCTCTTTCCCACTTCTCTGCAACGGTTGCAGATGGGAACCCATTCACCATGATTTTCATCATCATGGTGGGACACATTCCTCAATCTAAACCGTCCATTAGACTTAGAACCCATCAACTCACCTAACATTATTGTTATACCCCATTTCTCATGCTACATATAGAAAATCATAAAAAAAAAAATCACAAAAGAAAGATTTTGAGAAGAAAAGAGAGATCAGGAAAAGGGAGTACGTAAGGGTTCAACATCGAGTTCAGAGTTGATTAATCCAAGTTAGTGCACGTCGAAATCAGCATCTCTTCAGATTATTTCCTCCCATCACACTATTTTTCCATATCAGGTAGGTGATCATTCCCCTATTGAAAAATTCATATATATTGCTTTATATAATCTAGACATTGAAATATTCATAAATAATTCCCTATTGAAAGAAATTCTTTATTTGACTACTGTACAAATGCAATTATTATTATTATTATTATTATTATTATTATTATTATTATTATTATTTGTATTTGATATTATCTATTAGTGATGATGAATATTTTATGTGAACTATTATTTTTAATTTTTACGGGTGCTATGCCCTAAAAGGATCACCGTATTATCTGTTATAGGCACTCTGATATTAATTGTTACATGTTTCCTTGTAAGTTAGATGCATCGTATGTGAATAATTATTTTTTTTGTACAATGATTCTCACGGGTGCTCTGCCCAGGGTTATTCCCGAAATGATCAGCACGACACGGGTGCTCTGCCCAGGGTAATTCCCAAAAGGATCAGCACGGGTGCTCTGCCCTGGGTGATTCCCTAAAAGGATCAGTACGTACGGGTGCACTGCCCTGGGCTTTTGTCCCTAAAAGGTTATATCGGTGCTCTGCCGTGGGTCATCCCCTAAAAGGATCAGCACACATGAGTGTTTTGCTCACTCCAAATCTTAGTATTTTTTTTGAAAAGCTATGTTAAATAATTCATTTATTTCATGTTCATGAATGTCAAATTATTAACTATGATTTTACATCCAATGTTCGCTTTATTTTGATTAAAATGTCGAGATTAAATTTGGTAATATTTGTGAGTTTTTCAACTCGGGATTGATGTGATCCTATTGAGTTGTCAACTCATTATGTTTTAACCGTTTCAGGTTACGAATATTTTGAAGATGCAAGATAATACTATTAGTAGTGGAGCATGGAATGTGGTTGGATGCATGTGGCATGTTATTTTACATTGAATAAATTTTATTTTATTTTAGAACTATGAATATAGTAATGTTTGACTTGATTTTTTTACTTCAAGTTAAATTAAATAATTATGCATTGTGTAATAATAGATTTTGAAATTAAATCTTAGCATGTGTTTGGATTTTAAATAGTGGGCTATGGTGGAAGAAAACGAAATGCATATGAAATTGTCATTCTTTATCTTTTATTTTTATTTTTATTTATATAGGTCACGGGTCTGGAATTCGGGTCCTGGACACCCTATTCGGGTACCCGAATTTTGGGGCATGATAATGGATGGTTTGATAGGTGTATTTGTTTTGGCTGTGGCCTGTCTATATTGGGATGCGTAGGTTGAACGGTCTGGATTCTCGCTCAGTTGCCAAGTGTGTAGTATTGATTGTATGGTGTATTACATAAGAGGGAAAGAGAAGTACACCATGTCACATGAGTAACCAAGGCTGCGCTCCATGAGATCTTGGACCCATACATAGTGATCAGAACCGTTCAAGTGGTTAGCCACCATGAACGGGCCAAAATTCACATATTCTATATCATCATTGTAGGACTCTCATTAGGTAGGCTACATGTGATCACCGGTTTAAATTTGACCATTGAATTATTTAGATTGATGTAACATCCCATATTTTTGCCAACCTGGGATTAGACGTCCTTAGGCGATGGGTCACTCCTAACACCTTATTAACCTGTCAGAACTGAATCCCAAAGTCTAAAACCGCTTTTGAACCCATTTCCTTCGCAAATCTCACCTTTCACCACCTTGTTTTTTAAATTTTCTAAGTACTTTCACATTAGACACTATCTTAAAATTTAGGTAATGAAGAACAATACTTAAACTAAACATTGCTACACAGGATTAAGTACCACCTCAGACCGAAATCACACAGGACTAAATCTTTTAGAAATTAGGAGAGAATTAGCCAGTGTTAAACTAGAGTACCTATGAAATTAGCACTAATCACTTTAAATACGATCTGCAAGACCCAAAACTTGTAGAATCATTGACACTAGGTTACCCTAAAATCTAGGATCAATCTCATTACCCGACTGCTCTCGGGAGCACATGGAAACTTCGTATCAGATCTGGACCACACGTCGGAAGTCCGATTAACATGAAGTTAAGGAATTAGGACCGCCTTGCTGGGCTTGACAACCATCTCGAAAATCAAATAATTCGCTTGAGTCCGGAGCGAGGAGTATGAAAACACTTGATTTTCTTTAAAAATAAATATCTCAAATAGTAATCTGACACCTCTCACTTGCGAATCAGTATTAGGCAACCAGACCCTCAGAATCTGACCCAAATACACCCTCAGATCAAGAGAAATTTCATACACATATCCATGTATTCGGAATCTCCGATCGAGATCCGCTGACCATTGAACTGATACTGGTCCGCTATTTGCGATCTGGAATACCGACTGAAACGAAAACTTAACTAAACGTAGATCCAGTGTTAGTGAGTTTAAGTCCGACCTTTGGCTCAAGGAGGCCCGCCAAAAGTCCTCCGTTGAGCTGGAACAGGTCCGCTTTGGTTATAACCTAAGTATACTTTGACCTGGAGTCTATTTCGGTTAGTTTTTAGGCTATATAAGGAACTTAGAAACCCCTCTCTCATAGCCATACGAATTTGAGAGAAACCCTAGAGAGAGAAGAGAGAAAAGAGAGAGAAAGTGTGGGAGCAGTGGGAGAATCTCCCAACTGCTATTCCCTGCTGCTATATATGCTCAACCGCATCATTCTAATCGCTTTCCCGGCTATTCCGGCTTCATTTCTAGGTAAGAAACCCTAACCCTAATCTAGTTTGGGGTTGTATAGGTTGTAGGTTATGAAATAGCTAACCTTTTTCGTTCTATAGGTTACCAAACTGCCGTATACGAAAGCTTAGCAAACCTATTGGATTCGTTACGATTCTACGATAAAAGGTGCGGACTTTAGGTATATAGGTTATGGTTTTCAACGCTTTCAATGTCAGATAATGATAGATTCATGATCTGCATGCAATTGCACATGTACAAAGTGCTGTCCGTTTTCCGTTTCGATTAAAGATGAAAGATATGGAATTTTACATACTCTAGGTATTTGTAGAAAGTACCGTATACGTATAAATTTTGGAAATGAGTTTGCCATGATTATTTGCTGTATGAATATATTATATATGGATAAAATACTTGTTTGGCGAAAGGGCTCGCCCTAATACATGTTTTGTTAATATACACTATGTATGTTGAAATAGTGTATTCTAAGTGTTTGTGAAAATGGCTGAATGAGTATAGAATTCTCATTTGTACTCGCCATGACTAATTGTCATGGATATATGATTGTTGTATTGGCGATACCCCTTTGACGAAAGGATTTGCCCTGAATCATGCCACGGCCACTATACGCTATATATGTTGAAATGTGTAGCCCAAGTGTTGGTGAAAATGTTCAAATGAATATGGAACTTGGATTCCTACTTTCCATGACTATCCGTCGTGGGTGTACGCGTGTTATGATTGGGGCAACTCCCTAGTGAAAGGATTTGGCCTAATGCCTATGTGATCAACATATGTCATGTATATTGATGTATGTATTTTAAAGTGTTTGTTGAAATGTCTGAATGAGTAGTAGTTAGTAAATTGTAATGTTTAAGGGTGTTGAGATATGATTCTCAACTTCTTTAACTATATGTATGATTTCTTTAGATATCTGTGTGATTAGGAATTGAATATGTACAAACTCATGCTTATGTTGTACTTCATAACATGCTCAATTGATTGTATGATTTTATCTATGTAATGCATATGTTTAAATTCATGTTTACGTTGTATGATCCGTCATGGGTGATGGGGGAGTGGAGCAACGAGTGCGTGCAACAGCCCTGACAGCCCTAAATGGATAATACCAGACTTTGATTGTATGATTTGAATCTTGATCCATTACTACTTTATCTATCTGCAATTGATTGTGTTTGGGGCTATGATTATAGTCCAGATAATCGGTACCAGAATTGAATTTGTGACTGTGATTCATTTGCCACGTGAGATGTGTTCAACAAACCCGAGTCGTACTTCGGTTGGCGATAGTGGTTGGCCACGCGAAGTGCTTATGCACTTCATGTCGTTCAACTTGTTGTGTGCTCGAGCTAGCCGAACTCGTCAAGTAACCCGATTTGTCTAATGTATGTTCACCATGTTTGGATGCTATTGCTTGAACTTAGGGTACCAAACTTACTAGTGAAATCCCTTTTAACCATGGTACCTCGATCCGCTAAGACTCATGAGTCGGGCATGATGGTATGGGACACCGTGGTCGAGCTGTCGGCCTACGCTGGGGCCAAATGCCTCCCTGTAGTGACTAGTAAGCAACCAGACTCGTGAGCCGATTATGGTTGTATGAGACACTATATTCGTGCTGTTGGCCTACATTGATAAGGTGATGGGGGAGCGGTGTAACCTATATGCGTAACAGCCCTGACAGTCCTTTGTAGTGACCTCGAGCATACTCTGAATTTGCGGTGAGGCGACGAGTGTTGCCGCAGTGTATAGAGTATGAACTAGGCCTATATTTGTATAGTGATGAACCGTTAAAAAGGTGATGGGGAAGTGGTGTAACCTTTGTACGTAACAGCCCTAACAGCCTTTGCAGCGACATAGAAATATACTATCATATGAGATTATCTAGGATTGACGACCCTAGATGGATCATGTTTGGGAATGATACAAGGGAGGTACCTTAGTTTCTCAATCCTGCTATTTGAAATGGACTAATAATTACTCGGTAATCATGCTCATCATCGCACTGCATGTGCCTGGTTGATGTGGAGCACTGAGGGATGAACGCATTCGCGAACGTAAGATGGTGTCGCATGAGGGTGGTTTGGCAATGGCATACATCATGTCATTTCATACTTGCATTAAATAAGAGTAGTTAGAATTGTTTGATTGTACTGCTTTATTATTACTGCTTGACTGAATTGATAACATGTTAACCTATGCTTTATTGTTCCACTGAGTTGGCCACTCACTCCTACGTTACGGGACGGTGTTGTACACACCAACCAGATTTATTGAGTTTCAGGTGATGGCGATGCTTATGAAGCAGAGCCGGACTACTATGATGTTGAGGATGAGTTCTCCTACATGTAACTCTCTGACAGGTCTATGAAGACCTGGTATTGTATTGACGGGGCTATGGTACTTGGGATAGAAGACATTACACTTACACATTTGGTATATTTTAGAAATGTACTTGAAATTTATTAACCTGGTAATGTTATCACACTCTGGAGACTCACCATAGTTTTTTTTATGTTTTATATATTTATCACAGTCTTCCGCTTGCAATCTCACTTGTCTCTGGAGTATGATATGTTATTTTGGCTTAATCTCACTCATGTTCAATGCACTAATACAGATAACATTTAATCATCATTATCTATGTTGCATAAGTGATGTTTTGGAACTCGAGAGTTGAGTTATGCTCGACCCTCGATTTTTCGGGATGTTACAATTGAGCAATTCAGTGGCCCCACTACAGTTGTGATCAATGCAAAAAGATTTGGGACGAGATGCTTGAACCGTGACCCATATACACGGTTATTAAGTCAGATATGAAAACCTACGGTATAGAGATCCTATGTAAGACCCGTAACCCTGTGAGAGACCGATCGTATGCTTTGTTTTCAGTGTTGGCACGTTCCACCAAAGTGACTTCAATTTGTAAAAAAAAATTAAAATTAAAATTAAAAAAATTTAAAAACATTAAAAAAAATAAAAATTCTTTCAAACTTCAGTATATGGAATTTAGTGACCCTTCATCATATGATTACATTCAGTCACGTTCGTATCCATAGCGGGCAGTGGTCGAAACAAAGATGTATCATCACTTAATAGGATGTGAGCGAGGTAGAGTGATTGGCGATGGTGATACAAATTTGAGAAATTTATTTCACTCAAAGGTGATGGACGTACGTCTTACATTTATTTCACCAGCATTGGTTAACTTCATGTTTAATGGAACCTCCTATATGTCGTAATTTTACCTAAAGGAGTCACAATGATATGCTGGGCTCTTACCAAATTTTGATGATTATGGTCCATCATCATTCTGCATTAATTGATTAAAAGCCCCAATCAATCAAATGTTAATACATGCATAATGTTTGTGGTTTACATTCATTTAGTATTATGTGGGACTTGTTTATTTATTAATGTAAGTGTTATGCTTTGTATGTCTAGTTATGATTGTTTCCTTTGTTTATTAGGTTTAACTATAAAAAATGGAAGTCGTCCATTGAAATAATCCTAAGTTGCATGGACTTGGATATGGCCCTAGAGGAAGCCAAGCCTCCCATTTCATCTAACTCTAGTACATAATCAGAAAACACTTACTATAAGGCTTAGATTAAGTTGAATAAAATGTGTCTCAAGATTATAAAGAACTCAATTTCTGAGACCATGCAGGGTGTCATGCCCAACCTTAAGAAAACTAAAGAGTTCTTGAGTGAAATAGGGAACCGATTCATGAAGTTAGATAAAGCTGAGCTGAGTTCACTTCTACATAAGTTGACTCAAGCCACTTATAACGGTCAAGGAAACATCAGGGAGTACATTGGTGGATTGTACGATGTGATGGAAAAAATCTGTGCATTGGGCTTTAATATTGAGGACAAACTCTTAGTTTTCTTGGTTTTGAATTCCCTATCTTAACAGTTCGGTCAATTCCAAATCAACTGTGATACCCAAAAGGTAAAGTGGATATTGAATGAACTGAAATCTTGATGCATTCAGGAGTAAGAGAGACTTAGAAGATTATGCAAGACACGGAGTGCTGACATCTTGTCAAGAAAGAAAATGGAATAAGAAAATGAAGAGAAATTCAGGAAAGTATTCTATGGGTCATGCAGGTAGCCATCATCCTAAATATGAGGGGAAAATAAAGAAGAAAAAGCTACGTCCTAAATATGATTGCTTCTTTTGCAAGAATCATGGTCATCAAAAGAATGATTGTGTAGGATTTAAAGAATGACTTGTTTTTAAGGGTAATGATCAAGTTTTAATATATTTTGAATCTAATTTAGCTGGTATGTCTATAAACTTCTGATGGATGAAGTCTGGTGCAACTATTCAAACATGTAATTCCATGCAAGATATACTCCAAAGCCGGATGTCAACTAATGCAAAAAGATTAGTCTATATGGGAAACGACATTAGAGTAGGCGTGGAAGCTATTGAAATCGTTAAGCTCAGGTTATCATTAGGATGCTTTCTTGATCTAGTAGATATTGTTTATGTAACTTGTATAATGTGTGATTTAGTTTCTTTTCTTATTTAGACAAGTATGGTTATGAGTTTAAAATTGAAAATGAAAATTTGATTATTTTCTATAATTAAGTTGTGATTGGATCTGGTAGTTTAGTTAATAACATTATCAAGTAAATTTGGATGTTTCACATGTTTACAACATTAACTCCTCCCATAAAAGTACTAAAAGCGTCAAACGAAGTTTGTGAAATAGCGGTGAAGACCGCTTGAGTTGAAGAAGGAATATGCCAATATGTCCTAAAGGGGGGGGGGGGGGGGGAATAAGACTTTTAAAAGTTTTTATGGTTTATTCAAAATCCTATTTCACTAATCCTTTTAAATATACAATTATCAGGATTACTCGAATGTAACTCTACTGGCTTCCAAGCCTGGTAGAGGATCCAATCACAAACTGCTTAAAGAGTAAACAATATAAAGTCTAGTTCATGATGGATATGACTGTGTAGGTGTGTGAGAAGTGATCAGATATGAAAATATTAATGCAAATTACTCAATCAAAATAACAATCTCAAACACAGTCATTTTATAGTGGTTCGACGATAAGTCTACTCCACTCCCGGCTGTCGCACTCAACCCTCGAGTGTACCGGATTTCACTAAGGAGGTTTCCCAAGGTTCACCTCAAACCTAAGGTTTTAAACCAGGTTCACCTTCAACCTTTACACAGAGGTTTCTACTCGGTTCACCTCTAACCCAGGAGTTTTACTGGTTCACTCCTAACCAGATGTTTATGCTCTCCATAGAGCAAGGGTCCACACAACGCACCCACATGTTTATGCTCTCCACAGAGCAAGGGTCCACATAACGCACCCACTACGTACACTCCCGCCGGAGGCCTCCTTGAGGACTTCAAAGGGTGAGAACCACTTAAGACCCAATCCTATAAAGGAATGATCACAAGTGTCCTCTTGGACTCTGGATACTTACAAATAAGTTGATGAGTCCCATTCAGCGCAATGACGACGACCTCCTCCTTGTTGTTGAAGAGTCTTCGGCTTCCTTGATCCGCAGCACAAAAGATATACTAGTACTTGGTTTCGGGTTGGGTCAAGGTTATGATGGAATCCTACTCTCTAAAGGTTTTCCTATAAGGAAGGTAAAGTAGTTCCAATCTTATGCATTCAAGGCATCCCAGCTTAATGATTTGCCATTAAGGTAGTAGCTGGAGGATCCTTGAATACGGAAGTTCATTCCTCAATCTACTCTATTGAATGTCAATGGTGAGGGTGGATTGGAGGATGAACTCTCTTAAGAGAAAGGGCTTTAGATATAAGATATAAGTTGAAACACTCAAAAGCCCTCTCTACTTTCTCTCATAGCAACAAAAGACAAGTCCTTTATATATAGGCAAAAAGTTCCAACAGATATAAAACCCTCACATTTACGACAAAGTTGGATATCATCGAGCAGGTTCGATATCATCGAGCGTATACTCTCGATAGCATCGATAGTCTGCTCGATGACTCGGACTCAATGTCATACGCTTTTGAAACTCTTTGCCAATTGGTCGATGAATCGAAACTATTGTCGATGTCATCGGATTTCGAACTCCGATTCCATCGATGACAGGTTCGATCCATCGACACATGAAAAATGAGAGAGACTTGACTTTGAAATATTTCAGGTTTTTCATGAGTGATCGGGGAACCGTCGAGATCATCGAAATTTGAATGTCGATAATATCGAGATTAGAGTCAATGCATCAATAAATCCAGTGGATTTGACTTTAAGCTTGCTGGATGATTTATGTCTTTGTTCGATACAATCGACCTGGTGTCGATATCATCGATATTTGAATATCTATTCTATCGAAGGCCCCCCGATCATAGTTAAAAATGACCTGAAATATCTGCTGTAAGAAATGCTTGCCCTCGATCGATATCATCGATGGACCTCCGATCTTATCGATATTTGAATTCAGATTATATCGGACGGTCATCGATATATCGAAGGAATTTGAGATTTTCATTAAAAAACAGGGGCGCCGGAAGTCTGCCTGTCGATCTTATCGAGCCACTGTCGATGGACTCGAGATTTGAATATTGATGATATCGATATGTGTATCGATACATCGATAATTCGTCCAGATATGTTGTGAAGTTGCTGGATATATTTAGTGCTTATATCGATGATATCGATAGGTGCATCGATACATCGATAAATCTGTCCAGATGAATATTTAGTTGCTGGACACTTTTGGTCATCTCATCGATAATATCGTTAAGGTATCGAGGACATCGACAGTGTAGGTCAATCACATCGAGGGTGCTTTGATAAAATCGACAAGGCGAGAAAAACTTAGAGATTTTCCTATTTTGCAAAAAGTTTTCTCACCCTAAAACCCTATGATTTCTAACTTGTTTTTAAGGGTTTTTCTTTACCTGGTGTTTTAGGTCATGGGATGTGAGGCTTTAGATTCACCTGTGACGAGCTTGTACACATCCCGTTGAGGCAGACGTTTAAATTGATCTTCTTATCGAGCTCTGTAGACAGTCTGACCTACCACTCACATAACTTGACAAACCAGGGCACTTTCAATCTCCCCCTTTGTCAATTATGTGACAAAACCCCCAAAACACCCTAGAATGTTCTAGACAAACACACCCTAAATTGTGTGTACATGTTTTTACACAATTTTACAGTTTCTAACCCATGTACACAACCCGTAGCTGCTCCTCCTTTCTTATAAACTCCAACTCCCCCTTGCTTGTTGCGGCTGCTCCCCCTAACACCTGCAACAACCTTTAAACAGATATACAATTTCCATTCGGGGTGTTTGTAAACATTCTCCCCCTTTTTGTAAGTCATTGACAAAGATATCTCAGATGATATTGACTGAAGCTTGAAACACTTGGGAAAACCAATCCAGTAGAAGCAAATCATTGATGTATAATAAATTAATTCAGTTTAAACGAGACATCAATTTCAGAACATATGGATGCATATTAGAAAAAAATAAAGCAGTGATCTAGCAATTTAGAATATTTGTTAACAAACATCACATGCATCCCATATCAGAAACTTGATAAACCAGGGGAACTTAAAGCAGAAATATGGCAAAAAGAATATGAATTCTATTCAGCCATATTCAAAATGAAACTAAAGTTATCCAATTATCCAAAATAGACTGTCCAAGATTGGCAACAAATTATCAGTTATTCCAGTCAAAACACCAGGCCCACAAAAAAAATGATATTCAACTAGAATAACCAGCTTCTACCGTCTTTGCGAATCACCACGTGTGAGTAAATCAACTATTTGCTGATTTGTTTGTTGGAGAGAATAGACTTTTTCTTCAATCACGGTGAGACGTCTCTCACAATTGTGAAGTCGCTCCTCCATGCTCCCATACCATTCAGTAGGTGACATTCAAGGTCATGAGTTTGGCGGTTTGTGATAGACTCTGGACTCAACAATGGCGTTCAGTTGGATCCCCATGGATATGACGGAGGAGCATATGGAGCTGCCGACTGCAGGGGAGGACTGTTCTCAGGAAGAACTGAAGGAAGACAGAGCTGTTATGCCACCTGAGCCGAATCACTATCAAACCACTTTTCTGGATAGACTTTATCAGATGAGACAGGAATACCAACATGATGAGGTAATTTACAAATGAGTACAGAAAAAGCTAGTGTACCCTGATGATTTCCTTGAATGACCCGAATTAGCTGTTTAAGAAGAAGTGTTGGAAGGCACACCTGAACTTCCTGATATACATCATACAACACATTTAACACAAAGGGAGACAGATGATTGCTATTAACATCACAAGGATAGACATTGGACCCAAAAATACTGTGGAGGATTTTAAAAGTGGGTCCAAGATGATTAATGTGAAGGGAGTTATCATCGTTTCGAGAAATAGTAGTTCCCTGACATAGTGCACGAGTTATCTCGCCCCAAACACCAAGACCGTTTAGATTCCGACTGGTAATAGGAATGCGAGTGACTTGAAGGTCTAAAAGGTTACTCAAGGTGATGAGAGTGATGTGCTTGGAGTAATGCAATAATTCTACTTGAATGTAAGGTGGATCAACACAAATAACTTGACTTTTACTGAGGAAGTCTTGGATCACTCTAATTTGATAAGTACCACCAAGATTTAGAATATTTTACCATCCAATTACTTCTAGAAGGAGGTCCACTCCAAAAGATTCAATGGCGCTGTTAAGAACCAAACGTTCAACAACAGTGGCAGGATGTTTTACCGTTGGTATGAGTTGATGCATACTGTGTTGTTTGGCTTTTCCTTTTGAAGATTGTGAAGGAGTCTTACCTTTCCCTTTGTTCATGATTTTTCATAGTAAGAGACAAGTAAAGATAGGATGGACAACAAGAGAATTAAAAAAAAACTTTGGAAGGAAGGACAAAATTCTTCTTTTAAAGATCCAAAAAATATCCGACCAAACACAGGCTAGATTCAGGAGTGGAAGGATAATATCAGTTTGCAAGGAGCTTCCGGGATTACTGATGGACTTCCGGCCGGGGATTTGAGCAAAAAAAAAATATAAAGCTTTTTCAAGAAAAATAGAGATTTTCCCGCTCGACCCCCTTTTATCAGCCGATAGTTTTTGATTCTATCAAACTTTCTTTCGATTGTATCGATGATCCTCATTCGAGGTTATCGACAATAGTTTCGATGATAGTTTCGATCATGTGGCCTTCCACATTCTGAAGGGATGTCGATGATATCGACTCATGATCGATTAATCGGGAATGACAGATCGATAGGCATATCGAAGAGGAATGTTTTTCTTTTTTCGACCCTTTAAGTATGCTTTTTAGTATTTCTGTGAATCAATAGCATACTCAGCAAAATTATGTACAATTACTGTACATATCAAAAATTATAAACATTTGAATGTTTATATATAAAAGGTTGAGGTGAGGAACCTCAGATATATCATTTGACGCTCAACAAAATTGCATCATTTCAGCAAGTATCCAGATCTAGATGCATGATCTGGAATTGTCTTTCCTTGTTCAGTACTTCTAGGCATCAGTTCTTTCTATGCCTCTGATAATGTAGCGGTGGTTATTTGTGCAATGACCCTTCATTACTGATTTTCCTGATTGGTTTAGGATTTCGCATTCTTGTCTATTGAATTTGACCACATGCCCATTATCACAGATTTGAGAGATGCTTAACAAATTATGTGCTAGTCCTTTTATACAAAAAGCATTCTCATTTTTGAGCAAATCAATTCCTCTTATCATTCCTTGTCCAATTACATTGGCAGTGGCTCCATCTCCATAGGTGACTATCCCTTTATGAAGATTTTTATAGTTGGAGAGAAGGGATTTATCACCTGTGACATGTCTTGAGCAACCACTGTCAAGGTACCATTTGGCCTCATTGCCTGGTAGACGATCTGAATGTGTAACAAGGCAATTTATCTTTTCCTTAATCACCCACTTTGTGACAGGAGTTTTAATTGTGGTAGATTTGTTCATCTTATCTGATTTGTCCACATGACTTAATGACTCCTTCATCCTGTCAACTAGCTCGAGTGGTGATGATTGCATATTTCTTTTGTTCAGTTCATAAACTGACTTACCATTTTTGCGATGAGCTGGGATAGGTCTGATGTTACTACTAGAGGCAACAGATTTTCCAAGGGGTTGTGCGTCATATTCAGTTTTTGTTCTAGCTTTTCGATAACCTAATCCCTTTTTGTCCTCTCCACATTTTCCCATGCCTAACAGTTTTTCTAGTTTCTCATCACTTTGGGAAAATTTGTAGTTTGGCTTGACCATTTTTCTGGATTCCTCTAATTCAACTTGAAGTGTATGATTTTTATTTTGAAGAATCATGTTATTCTCATTTAATGTTTTAATTTGTTTATTTAATCTTTCAAACTCAGATTTAAGAAAAATGTTGATTCTTTCAAGTTTATCATTATCTGAATGATATTGCCACAAATCATTAATCAGATGAGTATTGATATCTGAAGTTTTGTCTAGATCTAGTTGCAACAATTCCTTTTTGTTCTCAACTATTCCAAGTCTTTTGACAATATTGACGCTATGAATGTAAAGTTGATTGTAAGCGTCTTGTAATTCATCTTGTTCTCTTTCTTCCTCTTCGTCAGTTTCCTCATTGTCAGATAGAAATGATTCAGTAGCTTGCTGTTCTTCCTCAGATTAAGTTGGAATGATCGAAGAAGTGGAGACCATAAGTATTTTCAAAGATTTTCGGTCTCCATCGCTCCTTGAGTCGCTTGATTATGAATTTGACTCCTCCGTATCATCCCACGTGGCGGCCATTGCCTTGACCTTGGTTTTTCTGTTTGGGCATTCAGTAGATAGGTGTCCATACTCTCGACAGGCATAACATTGTGGTTCTTTGGTTCTTCTACCAGATTTGCCTGCAGAAGGTTTGTTATTCACCTTTCTTCCTCTAGAAGGGCGATCCCGATTCTTTTGAAGGAATCTTCTGAATTTTTGTGCCAGCAAAGCCACTTCTTCATCTTCATCTTCTTTTCCACTTTCACTGTCCTCATGAATTATTTTCTTTGAGGTTTTTAGGACAGTGTTTTTGGATTTTTGGAGTTGTGTGAAGTGTAATTCAAAAGTTTGTAGGGAACCTACCGGTTCTTCTACTTTCATTTCATCTATGTTCCTACACTCCTCAATTGTTGTAACCTTGGGATTAAATCGCTCTGGTAGGGATCTTAAAATTTTCCTATAAATTTTTGGCACCGGAACTTTCTCTCCCAATCCACCCATGGAGTTACAGATAATATTTAGCTTTGTAAAGAACTCCATAAATGTCTCATGCTCTTCCATTCTGAGACTTTCGAACTGTGAAGTTAGGAGTTGAAGTTTGGATAACTTCACAATGCTTGTGCCTTCATGGGTTGTTTCTAATAAATTCCATGCTTCCTTGGATGTCCCACACATACTTATCTGATTAAATATATCATGGGACACGGCACAGTAAATAGCATTCATAGCCTTGGCTTCAGATGTTTGTCTTTTTTTGTCGAATGCTGTCCACTTTTCTTTGGATTTGGGCTTTGTGATTGTTGTCCACTATCAAGAATAATTTGTTCAGTAGGTGGCACAAATCCACTTTCAACTATATCCCAAATGTCATGATCCAAAGATCTCAGAAAGTAGTGCATCCTAGCCTTCCAGTATGCATAATTTGAGCCATCAAATACTGGAGGTCTGGTGACTGATGAGCCCTCTCCTTTGGCCATATTCCCAACTTTAGTCAAGATCACTCTCTAGGCGATGAAGACCTTAAAGAGAGACCACTCTGATACCAATTGAAATAGCGGTGAAGACCGCTTGAGTTGAAGAAGGAATATGCCAATATGTCCTGGGGGGGGGGGGTGTGAATAGGACTTTTATAAGTTTTTATGGTTTATTCAAAATCCTATTTCACTAATCCTTTTAAATATACAATTATCAGGATTACTCGAATGTAACTCTATTGGCTTCCAAGCCTGGTAGAGTATCCAATCACAAACTGCTTAAAGAGTAAACAATATAAAGTCTAGTTCATGATGGATATGACTGTGTAGGTGTGCGAGAAGTGATCAGATATGGAAATATTAATGCAAATCACTCAATCAAAATAATAATCTTAAACATAGTCATTTTATAGTGGTACGACGATAAGTCTACTCCACTCCCGGCTGCCGCACCCAGCCCTCGAGTGTACCGAATTTCACTAAAGAGGTTTCCCAGGGTTCACCTCAAACCTAAGGTTTTAAACCAGGTTCACCTTCAACCTCTACACGGAGGTTTCTACTCAGTTCACCTCTAACCCAGGAGTTTTACCGGTTCACTCCTAACCAGATGTTTATGCTCTCCATAGAGCAAGGTCCACACAACGCACCCGGATGTTTATGCTCTCCACAGAGCAAGGGTCCATACAACGCACCCACTACGTACACTCCCACTGGAGGCCTCCTTGAGGACTTCAAAGGGTGAGAACCGCTTAAGACCCAATCCTAAAAAGGAATGATCACAAGTGTCCTCTTGGACGCTGGATACTTACAAATAAGTTGATGAGTCTCATTCAGTGCAATGACAAAGACCTCCTCCTTGTTGTTGAAGAGTCTTCGGCTTCCTTGATCCGCAACACAAAAGATGTACCAGTACTTGGTTTCGGGTTGGGTCAAGGTTATGATGGAATCCTACTCTCTAAAGGTTTTCCTATAAGGAAGGTAGAGTAGTTCCAATCTTATGCATTCAAGGCATCCCAGCTTAATGATTTGCCATTAAGGTAGTAGCTAGAGGATCCTTGAATGCGGAAGTTCATTCCCCAATCTACTCTATTGAATGTCAATGGTGAGGGTGGATTGGAGGTTGAACTCCCTTGAGAGAAAGGGCTTTAGATATAAGATATAAGTTGAAACACTCAAAAGCTCTCTCTACTTTCTCTCACAGCAACAAAAGACAAGTCCTCTATATATAGGCAAAAAGTTCCAACGGATATAAAATGGTCACATTTATGACAGAGTTCGATATCATCGAGCAGGTTCGATATCATTGAGCGTATACTCTCGATAGCATCGATGGTCTACTCGATGACTCGGACTCAATGTCAAACACTTTTGAAACTCTTTGCCAATTGGTCAATGAATCGAAACTATTATCGATGTCATCGGATTTCGAACTCCGATTCCATCGATGACAGGTTCGATCCATCGACACATGAAAAATGAGAGAGACTTGACTTTGAAATATTTCAGGTTTTTCATGAGTGATCGGGGAACCGTCGAGATCATCGAAATTTGAATGTCGATGATATCAAGATCAGAGTCGATGCATCGATAAATCCAGTAGATTTGACTTTAAGCTTGATGGACGATTTATGTCTTTGTTTGATATAATCGACCTGGTGTCGATATCATCGATATTTGAATATCAATTCTATCGAAGGCCCCCCGATCATAGTTAAAAATGACCTAAAATATCTGCTGTAAGAAATGCGCACCCTCGATCGATATCATCGATGAACTCCGATCTTATCGATATTTAAATTCAGATCATATCGGACGGTCATCGATATATCGAAGGAATTTGAGATTTTCATTAAAAAATAGGGGTGTCGGAAGTTTGCCTGTCGATCTTATCGAGCCACTCTCGATGGACTTGAGATTTGAATATTGATGATATCGATATGTGTATCGATACATCGATAATTCGTCCAGATATGTTGTGAAGTTGCTGGATATATTTAGTGCTTATATCGATGATATCGATAGGTGCATCGACAGTGCAGGTCGATCATATTGAGCGTGCTTCGATAAAATCGACAAGGCGAGAAAAACTTAGAGATTTTCCTATTTTGCAAAAAGTTGTCTCACCCTAAAACCCTATGATTTCTAACTCATTTTTAAGGGTTTTTCTTTACCTGGTGTTTTGGGTCATGGGATGTGAGGCTTTAGATTCACCTCTGACGAGCTTGTACACATTCGGTTGAGGCAGACGCTTGAATTGATCTTCCTATCGAGTTCTGTAGACAGTCTGACCTACCACTCACGTAACTTGACAATCCAGGGCACTTTCAGTTTGGATTATAAAAATTCATCCATGCTGTGGCATAGGCGATTAGACCACATCTCTCGTGAGAGATTGGAAAGGCTTATGTGTGAAGGTAAATAGACTAGATTTCTCAAACTTTAGGGTATGTAATGATTATTTTAAAGAAAAACATATTAAAATCAAGAAAAATGGTATCACTAGGAGTGTAGGACTCTTAGAAGTGATTCATACAGACATCTGCGAACTGTTCCATACAACATCTTGGAATGGATATAAGTATTTTATCACTTTCATAAAAGACATAATCTCGTTACAGGTATCTATACCTTATTAATGACAAATTAGGTGCCATAAATATATTTAAGATCTATAAGGCTGAAGTCGAGATTCTACTCGATAGAAATATCAAAGTCGTCAAATGCAATCGTGGTGGTGAGTACTACGGAAGGTATGATGAATTTGAGTGTAATCCAGAGCCATTCACTAGATACCTATAAGATTGTGGCATCATCGCCCAATATAATATGTCTGATACTCCATAGCAGAATTGTGTGACAGAGGCATAATGACACCATAAAGGACATGGTGTGGTCGATGATTAATAATTCAACATTACCAAAATCTTTGTGGGGTGAGGTGTTGAAAACAATTATGCATATCTTAAATAGAGTCCTAAGTGAGGTTGTATGAAAACTCTATATGAATTGTGGACATGGCGGGAGCCTAGTCTATGATACTTTCATATATGGGATTGTCCTGCAGAAGCCAAACCATATAACCCGCATGAAAGAAAAATTGACCCTATAACAGTTAGTTGCTTCTTTACTGGATACTTAGAAAGATCGAAGGAATTTAGATTTTATTATCATATTCCATAAGTCTTTGAGACTATGAATGCTAGGTTTATTCAGAATACTAAAGATATTATGAGCATGAACTTAAGAAATATTGTATTTGAGGAAGAGTGAATTGTGATTCCCACCATAATCATTCAAAGTAGTGTGGTTGTCCATCCTACAGCGGACCCTGAGATCCCTATGAATGATAATGTAGAGCCTCAAATACAACCCACTGATCCTCAAATACAACTCCACTGATGAGAAACTGGAAAACCCAATTAAGAAAAATGAGACTTTAAGATGATTACATAAAGAGAGAACACCTGCAATTTCAGACGATTATATCGTATATCAGTAGGAGCATGAATTTGAAATTATGGATGAAAATAATCCTATATCTTTTTTACAAGTTGAACAAAGTGCGAATTCTTCTCAATGGTTCGATGCCATGAGAGATGAATTAAAATCCATGAAGAATAACAAAGTCTGGGAACTTGTTGAATTGCTTGAAGGGATTAGGTTGATTGTTGTAAGTGGGTGTTCAAAACCAAATGGTACTCTAAGGGCAATAACGAAAGTTATAAAGCCATACTAGTTGCAAATGGTTTCAGTTAGTGAGAGGGCATTGACCCTAAGGAGAATTTCTTTTTTGTGTCTAAGAAAGACTCATTTAGGATCATTATGATTCTTATGACTCATATGGATTTAGAGCTATATCAAATGGATGTGAAAATTGTGTTTCTCAATGGAGATTTAAGTGAGAACATATATGTATTATAGTTAGAAGGTTTCAAAGCCGAAGGCTCTAAACATCTGGTCTACGAGTTTAAGAAGTCCATTTATGGGTTGAAACAGGCTTCACGACAATGGTACCTAAGGTTTCTTGAAGTCATTTCCTCATATGGTTTCATTGAAAACAGTGCGGATGAAGTTATATATGTGAAAGTCAATGAGAGTAAGTTTATTATTTTAGTCTTGTATGTTAATGACATTTTGTTGGCAATAGTGATATTGGACTGTTGCGTGAGACTAAGAAATTTTTATCTCAAAACTTTGAGATGAAAGTTCTTTGTGATGCATCATTTATTATTGGCATTCGGATTAGCCGGGATAGATCACATGGACTGCTTGGCTTGTCATATAGGGCCTATATTGATAGGGTTCTCGAAAGGTTTAGCATGCAAGGTTGTGCTCTTAGCCAAGCACCTATTGGAAAATGTGACAAGTTTGGCCAATTTCAGTGTCCTAAGAATGACTTAGAAAAGGACAAGATGAAAGATATTCCATATACATTAGAAGTAGGGAGCATCATGTATGATCAGGTCTCTACGCTTCCGGATATTGCTTTTATGGTTAGAATGTTGTATAAGTACCTTAGCAATCCAGGTATGAATCATTGGATAAATGTTAAGAAAGTGTTGCGCTACCTGCAAAAGATGAGAGACTTCATACTCACGTATATAAGATCCGACCATTTAGAGTTGGTTGGATATACAAATACAGATTTTACAAGCTGTCTTGACAACAAGAAGTCCACATCGGGCTATGTATTCATGATGGTTGGTGGAGCCGTATCATGGAAAGGCATGAAATAGTTAATTACAACTTCTTCTACCATGGAAGCAGAGTGTGTAACTTGTCATGAAGTCACTAGTTAGGTAATCTGGCTTCAGAGTTTTTTCTCTAGCTTGTGGGTTGTGCAGATGATCTCGAAATCATTGAAAATCTATTATGATAGTTCAACTACAATCAACTTCTCCCAACAACAACAAGCACTGATCAAGGTCAAAGAATATTGACAATAAGTATCTTGTTGTGAAGGAGAAGTCCATAATCATCAAGTGTCTGTAGAACTCATCGGCACGAGGAAAATGATAGCGGATCCTCTCACTAAAGGCCTTTCTATCACTCTCTTTAAGAAATATGTGACGTCTATGGGAGTTGTAGATCCCAAGAATGTATTTGAGTAGTGAGAGTTTTCAGTTTTGATCTGATTATGTATAGACATTTTAGAGATCTCTTTGATATGCATTGATGATTTTGTTATTTAGTTTATATCTTATTTCTCATTCAATATGCACATTCAATTTTGATTAAGCAAGATTTTGGTTTGTGTTTTGGAGACACGTTTAGTAAAACCACTTAAAGATAGGCACGTATGATCAAATTAGACTTGTAATCTTCATTAGACTTGTAATCTTCATACCACATCATATATCCTTAATCCATGTCGTTAAGGCTATTAGTATTCAGGACCGTGATTCGCCACACTTCAAAAAGTATAAATGTTGTGTTGACTACCATGATTCAATATATGTAGTCATGATGGACCGGATCTAACAAGCATTGCTCATAATTATCTAACAGTGTTCTTTTGAAATTCAGTAGGATGCCCATTAGGAACTTTTAAAAGAAAATGTGTTTCATAAAATGTTTTTTTTTTTTTTTTTTTTTTTACAAATAAAATATAATGTCTTGTTTTCTTTCGGAGATCAGTGTAGCCCAAGTGGGAGAACGTAAAACTCTCATTAGGTGGGCCACACATGATCATTAGTTTAGATCTGACTGTTGGATTATTCAGATCAAGCAATTTAGTGGGCCTCACTACAGTTGTGATCAGTGCAAAAAGGTTTGGGGGCAAATGCTTGAACCGTGACCCTTATACATAGTGATTAAGCCGGATATGGAAACCTACGGTGTGAAGACCCTAGAGAGGAGAAGTGTGATAAGTAAGCTTCTTTGGCCCACTTTCCTATAAATAACTGTCTTAGTCCCCTCACCTACGTACGAGAGGAAACCCTAGTCTGATTGAAGGTTCTCATAATGGTGTGAGGCACGGACGACTACGATCTCCAGTTATATTGAGGCACCGAGAATGTCTTCCCAATCAGGTATGCCTTTGAGTTTTGAGTATAGGTGTACATGAACCGAGCTAGCTCGTGTCACACCCCAAACTCGGAGAAAGGGCTCACAAAACTCCCGATCGCCGAATCCGGTGCCGACAGCCTTCGTAGTACCCTATTCTCGGCTTCCAGCACCCATACGCCAGATTCCGATCCTGGGATCTTATAAGGAGGATTTTCAGTATGATTTTTTTTTTTTTTTTTTGTAATGGACCATAACCACAAGCATAACCAAGTCACAAAACAACATCACCACATATCCACTATTTCAAAAACTTTAAATAAATACGAAAAGGAAAATACAGTGTGATCAAAAAGCTCCAAAATAGTCTGGTACACGCTCCTACCTCAGCGCTGCTGTTGTCCAACGACACCTGCATGCAACGGTCGTGCGTAAGCTTACAAAAGCTTAGAGGGTGGTGTAAGTGTATGCGCAAGGTGAGTGCCAAGTATACAATATCAGAGTAATGCGGAAGTATGCGGTAAGTCCATGACTACAACCAGCCGTACCAAGGCTATATGATGTAAGGCATGAATGCTATCGGGCATACCAAGGCCATGCGATGCGAGGCCTATGTAGCTAGATGTCATATGCGAGATGCAAAGCAAGCATTCTAGTCCTCATCAAGTACACATATCAGTACAGTTCCTCTCTGGATATCACCGGGGTCTAATACACCTCACATTGACTGCCTCCTCTCTAGTTTCATAGTCAAGCAAGTGAAAGAGACCACACTATCCGCCTGACCAGTAGTCTGCTAATACCTACCCGAATCGTCGATAGTGGACTCATTTGCAATGAATTATCAACAAGTATGGGCCTATTGCAGCTGTTAAGTGTCTCGATGTGCAAGTGGGACCACACTATCAAGCATACATATGATGTGTATGGGCATGAATCATGGAACTATACTAAGCATGTTATAAAGTGATGAATTATCAACAAGTATGGGCCTATCAGTGAGCCCTAAGAAGAGTTACAATGCGGACATTTAACCAACATTGTACTTACAATGTGGACGTCAAACCAACATTATTCCCAAGGCATGACCCACCATAAAACATCATTACACAAACTATGGAGAATCACACATTGCAATGGACCTATATTCATCTCATTGGGCCTCGACCCATAGGCCTCAGATACATCAAATGGGCCGCCTCATATGGGCCTTCGATAAATCAAGTGGGCCGCATCAATGAGCCTTATATACATTGCAATGGGCCATAACCCATGGGCCTTTGAATACATCACAATGGGCCTTACATTCACATCAAGGTGGGCCTCAACAACGACCACAATAAATCAAGATGGGCCCCATACATATACCAAGGTGGGGTCCAGTTGAACTATAGATCTGTCTTATTCTTTAGCTCATGCCTAAAAATGAGCTTTTAAAATGGTTGGACAGTTTGGATGCAGCACATGCATCATGGTGGGTCCCACCGTCCAGGTGTGGACAGTGTGGATATAACACAAACATCAAGGGGGTCCCACTGTCCTGGTATGGACGGTGTGGCTAGAACACATACACCATGGGGTCCCACCGTCCTGGTATGGACGGTGTGGCTAGAACACATACACCATGGGGTCTCACCATCCTGGTATGGATGGTGTGGCTAGAACACATACACCATGGGGTCCCACCAAATGGGTGACGGTGTGGGTATACCTGCATACGTTAGTGGGTCCCACGTGGGGCCCACCGTAATGTTTATTTGCCATCCAATCTATCCATAAGGTCACGTAGACCTGGATGTTGAGGGAAAACAAATTTCATAATGATCCAAAACTTCTGTGAACCCAAAATGGGTTTCAAGGGCAGTCGTTAAATCTCCACTGTTTCCTGTGATGTGGGCCACCTGAGCCTTGGATGTGGCTGATCTTTGGAGGGGGCCCACTTGAGGAAGGGACCCACCCAATGAACGGGTTGGATGACAAATATACATCATGGTGGTGCCCACAGATGGAGTCGTGGGTCCCTGCCTACACGGCCGCCAGCCCTCCACGTAGCAGGCATTGCCTGCGCCTCTGACAGCAGCAGCGTTTGCTGCCATGTATATATATATTTTTTTGAAAACCTATTTTTTGAGGTTTTTCGAGTGTGGGGCCTGCATAGGAAGAATCCAACCCCGCCATTGCTTTCCATAACTCAAGACAAGCCAAACAAGCCTAATATTCGATATGTTTTGGGGTATGAAAAAGTCAGGTGGATTTTTAACGGTGAAAACCACCGTTTGCTATGCTATGACCCACCAGAAATTCAGATCAGTATCATTTTTCGGCTCAATGCCTAAAATGATCTGATGAAAGGGATGGATGGCGTGGATTAAACTTATGCATCAAGGTGGGGCCTACATGAGCGACCCACCGAAAACCAAAAGAATTTTTTTTTTTTTTTGTTTACAATTCATGTTCGCGGCTTGGCATGACACATATATGGAAGGTGGGCCCGGCTTAGGTGGGCCACCAAATGATGGATGGTGTGGGTACAACACATATGTAACATGGGCCCCACTTACAGATGGCTTGGATAAAATATATGCTTCATGGTGGGGTTCATTCGGGTGGGCCACAAGGCCACATCTTCACATGCAAATAGAAAAAATGAAAGAGAGAGGGAGAGAGAAAGAGAGAGATCGAGAGACACGCATGATGGAGGGACCTCGACATTATGGGCCCTCTGTTTTCAGCATCCAATCATACATCAAGTGGGTCCCATTGTATGTGGGCCCACCAAATCAAAGATCAACGGTGGAGATCCCTTCTCCACCAAGATGTAAGGTCTAGATGACCCCTTTTTAGACTAGAAAGTAAACATCATGATGGGGTCCACGGAGAATGTCCCCATCATGGAATGATAATAAAATCAAGGTAGGCCATCGGCCACATCTAGGGTCCCAAGTGAGATCCATACCATCAATCGGTAGGCCTCACTTGACCCATCATAAAAACATGGAAAGATATAGCCTAAAAAGCACCCACCATCGATCTTCTTGGTTCGTTGGAAAGCCGATCTCCTTATGCTTCACTTTGATGGAGGAAGATGAGGTTTGAATGGCTAGGATGAAGGTTAAAGGGATGAGAAAGTGGGCCATCAAAAATCACTTTTCTCTCACATGGAAGAGCTTGGACGTGGGTTTTTTTTTTTGTTGCTTGGAATTTTGTTGGGAAATGAGAGAGAGAGAGGGGGTTGTAAGAGAAGTGAGGGATGGGTGTGATGGGTGAAAGGGTGAGTGATGTGTGATGTGTACTTGACATGTATGGTTGTGTAAGAGAGTGGGTGAGAAAGAGTTGACTTAGTGATTGCTTGGGGATGGGGTGAAAGGTGATGTGTACTTGACATGAAGTGATTGATTGATTGATTAATAGGACATGTTGTAGAGATTCTCTTGGAATTATAAAAGCGCGGTGTTTTCTCGAAATAAACGCCAGCTTACATCTTCTGGTCAAGGTATCGGATCAGTGCGTAAGACGTGGCGTTGGAACCGCGGCGACGGTGCAGTCACAATGATATAAGTCTTGGATTAAGCCAACTCAATTCTACAGGATACGACTTAGGGTCGATCGCAAATATTGATTATACGTCGCAGGTTACCGAAATTCGACAGGAAGGATCGCGGGAGTCGACGGAACAGTAAGTGCTAAGATACGGGTCTTACAGCTTGGTTATCTCGCTCGACTCGACTCGAAAAAGCTCGATTTGACTTGGTTCGAAGCTGAGTTTGAGCCGAGTCGAGCTGATTTTTTGAGCTCAAAAATGAGTTATCGAACCCAACTCGAATCAAACTCGGATTTAACCAAATCGGTGGCTTGGTTACTTTGATATTGATGTTGCTCACCAAGTGTTTGATGAAATGACTCAAAGAAGTGTGGCTGGTGGCAAGGAAGGTATGTATATGAAACCAACACCCTTTTTTCTTGATTTTTATGTTGCTTAGAAGGTGTTTGTTAAAATACCTGTAAATCCATTGTCGTTGTCTCAAATACAGTGAGATTTGAAGGTGCAGTCCAGGTGTTTGTGAAAATGTTGCAATGGTGAACTTGACTCAATCTTAGCTCGAACTCGGGTCGAACAGGCCCGAGCTGCTGACCGAACCGAACCGAACCGAGCTGGCCAGTCAGGCTCGAGGACCGAGCCAAACTGAGTTCGAGCTGAGGTCAGCTAGTGGCCGAGCCGAGTTGAGCTGAGGCCAGCTTGACTCGGTTCGACTCGTTGTACACCCCTAGTTTTGAGTATGAAATCTCGATTATTAATGCAAAAAAGATTTGTTAATTTCGTAATATAGAGATAACCATCATAACCATTGTTGAAATTTGTGGTTTTTTTGAAAAAAAAAACAAAATATTCAAAAATTTCAGGATTTTCATTTTGCCGCCAAAATGCTTTTTGGAAATTTCAAATGTAAAAGCGTGGTGTGTACTTTTATCCCACACCGGAAATAAAAGGAGAAGAATTAATATTTATATATGGAGGTGTGTGTAGTATTCTTATTTGGAGTTTCGGAGATTGAGACGCTCGGATTGCGTGTTCCAGTGCGAACGCACGCACATGTGCGCTCGAGCACGACCGTGGGCGAGGACGTGGGTGTGAGCAGTGTAGTTGTAATTGCGTACTTTGCACTTGAAAGCCACAACAGTCTGAAAACGGACGGGCCATGATGATCCAACGGTCAGATTTTTCGATCCAAAGACCAAAAACGGCTCAAATTAATGATTAACAGTCAGAAACGTTTTTCAAATGTTCTGAACCATTGATGGCTACCTAGTACTGGTCCACTCCCTGATGCTTATATAAACTGGACCATTTTGGTCCAAATTTCAATCAATACCAACGGATCTCTCCCATCCGTCAGATAACTTCTCCATCACATAATACTGCAAACATGTTCATTGTTTTAATCTACCAGAAGATCTGTTATGTTAAACTGTTCTTAAGTGGACTTTTCGTGATTACTACACGTATGATACAAATATACTTGTATTATCCTGGAAGCAATTCACCTGTAACCCATCATCAATTGATATGGGAGCAAATCACGCTTTAAGGACAGCGTAAATTTTAGATGCTTCGGCCGAGTGAAACGAAAATAATTAACTTTATTATATTTTTTATTTTTCAGTATTTCCAACAATCATTTAATTAACTATCATTCAATAAATAATAATAATAACAACAACATTATGTTAGGTGAGCTCTGCTTGTGCTGAATGTAAATTGTTGTATATTTCTGTTTTTACCCGTCCATTATTGTTCAGGTGAATTTTCGCCTAGCCTTAGTGGGGCCGACCTCGTTATCCGTCGAAATCATCGTATAAATTCCATAGAGTACATTGTCGAGTGGTCCTGACGTGTGCAACTATCAGTCAAACAGGCGTGCAATCTACCAGTCATACCAAATACCAGGTCCACTGAAATGGTCACCTACTCATATGTCATATTCGGCCCGAAAGTGAAATGATGATTTTTCCTTCCTCACGCTAACTGCAAGACGGCATTTAACACGTGCAGGCGACAATTTTTCATTGGGCTGTGTCTGCATTGGACCGGCCAAGGGTTACCTGCAATTCACCGATTTGAAATGTCTGCTGCAGGAACCCTGGAACATGACGTGGCCCAGTCAAAAACTCTATTCACGCGTTAGTAGCGAGCTCGGACGCGGATTTCATGTTAAAGGCTTTTGGCAGGAAGTTCCTGCCCTAAGATGCTAGGTGGGGCACCATGATGTTTCTAAAAAAAATCCACTCCGTTTATCCATTTTTCAAAATCATTGTAAGACATGAGATAAAAAATCAGGTGGATTCAAAACTCAAATGGGTCGCCCAAGAGGAAACAGTGGATATTCAGTAACACTAAAATAATCTGGAAAAAGGCATGAATGGAGTGGATTTTTTTTGAAATATCATGGTGGGCCTACCTAGCATCCAGTGCAGGGACTTCCTGCAAAATGTACGGAGGATAATTTTCGAAACATAGCCCCACTTAGCATCCCAGCCTAGGAACTTCCGGCTAAAGGCTTTTGCAGATAATCTGCAGCCAATGAGCCTTGGTAAAAAGGTAGAAACATCAATTTAGAGAGATTATTTTATTTTATTTCTGCACCCCTCACGTATGTACATGTGGCGCTTTTTCATTTGCATAATATTCATGTAATACGTTATTACCTGAGGTTGGCATTCCTAGCATTCCTACCTTTATTTTTCTCCCCGTTGGACTTTATTTTTACATTTCATGAGAGAATCAAATAGGAAAGTATATGCGTCATTGCTCAAGTAATAAAAAGCACGCATAAGATTTTGAAGATAGTTAAGACGTGTTGTGGAAATAATAGTTGGCATTGATGGGATAATATACGTTATCTAAAGAAGACGGAGCATGGTTGTTCAGTGAAAGATAGAACATAGTTGAGAGAAATGCGATACCAAAGTAGTTATTAGAATAGGTGTCCAAAAAAAGTCCGAAAGGCTGGAGTGGTGCTGAAGCGGTTGTTGTAATCGATTGAACATGAAAAGACTAATCTAAATAGCTATCTCAAGGAAATCTATAAATAGCAAAGGAGTTCCACGGAACAAAGTATTTCATACTAACCCAATTAAACAAATCAAATCTATCAATTATCATTTGTCTTCCTTAGCATAATTTATCTTTTACATTCCTTAGTGTAACCAGTAGCTTAATCCTACATTAGGAGTAGCGGTAATTCAGGAGTTGTAATCCTTAGTGGTAATCCAAATCTATTCTCATACGTTAGATGTTTTCCATTGTAATACAAGCAGTTCTTTTGTCAAGAAGGTGCTCTGCAGTTACTCCCTGCAATCAATTGTAAGTATCTCCTTTCTGTTTGCTTTTGTATTTGAAAGTCCTTTTGTACAAAGTGCAAGGTTTAACCCAAATTTGGAGGACGAACCCTAACCTTGATAATCACCTAATTATCTTAAACAACATCTTACAAGTGGCTGAAAAGGTGACCGGTCTTCGTAGATCATGGTCATATACCGTCAAGCCAGATGTATCTGCCTATTTTAGCCCTTGGGGTCAAAGTCGTTTGGTTGGAATTGAGCCGCACAATCGAATCTGGCACGCCCGCACATATCACATGTAACCAAATTTGAAACCGAGAGGTAATAATTTTATGCATGCCTGGTGGGACGCTTGATTTGGTAAACATATCGGTGTGATTCAGTTAATTAATCTAACCTTGGAAATATGAGCCAAAGGGTTGCTCAAAACTCTTATTGGGCTAATGAGCCTGCAATACCATCTATACCACTTTCGCTCAGGGAGATGCAGGTGTAGCCAACACCTAAACTCATACGGGTTCGCATCATACCCAATGCCTAATTTTCCAAGTTAGGATGTGGCATCCTTATCTCAGAGAAACCTTCTTGAGACAATATCATGTAACGCCCTGAAAATCGGGGGTCGAGTAGCAACTCAACTCCCGAGTTCCAAAACATCACTTATGCAACATATATGCTTATAATTCAATGTTGTCTGTGTTAGTGCATTAATCATGATGGGATTATACCAAAACAGTAATTCATACTCCAGATCAAATTGTAAAACGCAAGTGGAAGACTGAAAGATATGACTAATCGTATACAAATCAAAAGATCACGATCGGTCTCCAGAGTATGAATATAACACTTAGTCATCGTGTACATGAAATATTACATGTAATATTACAAAAGTCAGAAGTCTCAAAAATAGTTCAACTGTAATAAACCCTGTAGCCCTGTCAATCCGGATAGCCTAAGCGAAGCCATCGGAGAACTGCATGTAAGAGTACTCGTCCTAATCGTCGTAATAATCAGGCTCCGCCTCAAGAGTCACATTGTCATCTGAAATTAAGATAGAGTCTGGTTAGTGTTTAAAACACTGTCTCGTAACGCGGGAGTGAGTGATCAACTCAGTGGAACAATAAAGCAAAGGTTAACATGCTATCAATTCAATCAAGCAGTAATGATAAAGCAGTAAATCACACATCCCTAAGTACTCTTGTTAATACAAATGGTGTGAATGTATGATGCATGCCCTCGCCTACGCTCCCTCAGCGACTTCATCTCATGTTCGTGCATGAACAAGACTGCCTCAGTACTTGACCTACTACGCCTGAACGCACGCGTAATGCAGTGCATGCATATGATTACCAAGTTCTTATTAGTCTTTTTCATACAGCAGGATTAGGAAACTAAGGTACCTCCCTTATATCAATTCCCAAACAATGATCCATTCTAGGGTCGTCAATCCTAGTAAATCTCATACGAAGTTGCGGTTTTAGGTCACTACCACCAATGCCCTACCAACTGGTAGTCTATTTTCGAAGGCGCGTCACCGACCCGATTGGGGACCACAGCCAGACTGCGATGGGGTAGGCCTAGCTTATACTCTCGTTCCTACGGAAGGCTCGTCGCCTCAACGTAGTCTCAGAGTATGCTCGAGGTCACTATAAAGGGCTCGTCACCTGATCAGTGTAGGCCGACAGCTCGAATACAATGTCCCATACTACCGTATTTGGTTCACGAGGCGGTGTTGTTCACTGGTCACTACGGGGAGGCTCGTCCCCCCAGTGTAGGCCAACAGCTCGACCACGGTGTCTCATACCACCATGTCCGGCTCATGAGTCTTAGTGGATCGAGGTACCAAGGTTAACGGGGTTTCCACTGGTGAGTTTGGTACCTTAGGTTCAAGCAGTAGCGTCCAAACATGGTGAACATACATCGAGTCAATCGGGTTACTTGACGAGCTCGACTAGCACGAGCGCACATCGTATCGATCGACATGAAGTGCATAAGCACTTTGTGTGGCCTAACCACTGCCGACGACCAACACACGACTCGGGTTTGTCAAACACGTCCTACGTGGCGAATGAATCTCAGCCACGACTTCAAGCCTGTTACCGATTGCCTGGACTATAACATAGCCCCAATCACATTTAATCCTTAACCAGAAAGCATGTATAGTAGTCAAAGCAGAATTAACAATGTAATTCGAACATGTTAATAGCATGTTATAAAGCACAATATAAACAGGAAATACAAACACATACAATTTATAAGTAAGCGACTAAACTAAATAACTTGCATGGAAGAAATCATATACATTTCTAAGGTAGTTGAGAATCCTATCTCAACACCTACCTAAAACACTATCATCTAAGTACTTACTCATACAAGCATTTTCACAAACACTTAGACTACACTTATTTAACATACGTAACGTATATTAGCCAAAACATGTATTAGGGCAAATCCTTTCACCGAGTAAGTATTACACATATATATAGCATATACATATAATAATTTATCATGGCAAAAACACTTTCATATTTTATACGTATACGGTATTTTCTACAAATATACAGAATACACTAAACGCTATAATTTGCATACGTAACTAAATCGCAAAACGAACATCGCATTTTGCATGTGGAATAACACCCAGATCATGAATCTATCATTATCTAACATTGAAAGCATTGAAAACCATAACCTAAGCATCTATAGTCTGCACCTTACGCCGATAAACGAGTTTTAAACTCAGTTTGTATATCGAGTCATCGTCTACGGCAGAACGACAACCTATATCATGAAATATATTAACTATTTCATCACTTATGCTATTTGGAACTCTAGAACTGGTTAGGGTTAGGTTTTCTTACCTAAGAACGAGATCAGAATCACCGGAAGAACGATTCAGATACGATAGTTGAGTAAGTGGAATGGCAGGAAAAAAGCCCTGGGTTGAACACCAACTCTCTCTCACACTTTCTCTCACTTTCGTTCTCTCTTTTCTCCTTAAGGTTGGAAATTCATATGTGAAGAGAGAGAGAGAGAGAGAGAGAGAGAGAGAAGAGAGAGAAGAGAGAGAGAGAGAGAGAGAGGGTTTAAGGTCCTTATATAGGCCTAAAATTGCTGGAAATAGGCCCAGTGCCAAGGTATACTTAGGTTATGTCCAAAAGGTATCTGTTCCATCTCAACGAACCACTTCCGGAGCCCCCCCTTGAGCCAAAGGTCGGACTTAAGCTCCCTAATAATGGATCTAGGTCGAGTTAAGTTTTCATTCCAGTCGGGTTCCTAGATCACACGTGGCGGACCAGTTTCAGTTCAACGGTCACCGAAACTTGATTAGGGCCACAAGTACACTGACCTGTGTATGAAATTTCTCCTAATCCGAGGGTGTATTTAGGTCAGATTCTGACGGTCTGATTGCTTATATCAGGCCCACAAGAGATAGGTCTCAGATTACTTAAATTAGATTTAATTTCTAAAGAAATCCACGTTTTCTCACACACTTCACTCCGGACTCAAGCGAATAGCCCCGGGACACTATCTGGAGTTGATTTCCGAGATGGTTGTCAAGTCCAGCAAGGCGGTCCTAAGCGTTTAATCTCGTTGTCATCAGACTTTTGACGTGTGGTCCAGATCCGATAAGGAGTTTCAATGTGCTCCCGAGAGCAACTGGGTAATGAGATTGATCCTAGATTTTAGGGTAACCTAGCGTTAATGATTCTACAAGTTTTGGGTCTTGCAGATAGTATTTAAAGTGAATCAAACGGATTTCGTAGCTAATCTAGTTTAACACTTAGTTACTTTTGTCTAATTCCTAAAGGATTTGATCCTGAGTGATTTCTGCCTGAGGTGGCACTCGGGTCTTTGTACGGATTTCTAAAGTGTTGTTCTTCACCACCTAAACTTTAGGATTCATGCCTAATATGAAAGTACTTAGAAACATTTAAAGAATACGGTGGTGAAAGGTGAAATGGGAGATTGTGAAGGAAATGGGTTGAAAGGGGATTTGAGACTTTGGGATTGAGTTTTTGAGAAGCAATTAAGGTGTCAGGATCAACCCATTAAGTACGTCTAACTCCAAGTTGGCAAAAATCTGGGGTGTTACATATCAGTTGGGCTGTGCGATATGCATATGACATTCCTGCATATTGCGGAGCAAGGGAGGGCTCAAGCAGAGCAAGTGTGGGCTTAAGCAGAGTAATCATGAATCCAGGTAGACACCTTAAACAGGTGGATGGCTAGCCAGACTAAGAACTTGAAACAGATGGTGGTTATCCTTGATGAGAGGGCGCCTACTACACCTCAACAAAATTTTGAGGTCAATTCTGTGAGAAACTTGATGCCAATACCACCCCCACAACGAAATACGTATCTTGCTCTAACACAGTATATATCGAATGCAGCTCCACCTGCCGAATTCAAGTGATTAGAGCAAGAGGCCAGGAACTCCATTCTTAAAGTTAGAAATCAAGGAGTGCCTAAGGGGCACCCTTTTCCTAGGAACCTACCTTACACCGTGGGACCATACTCGGTAGGTCCAGATCCACCACCAATGGTTGAACGTCAACATCTAGTGTAAGACCCGACCCAAGTTTATATGTGTGTGTAGGTATGCATATCGTTTCTCTTGATCACGCGGTCCTACCGATCGAATCCTGGTGACCCGCGACCCTCGGATAGTGTTTGCGGTCATCCTTAAGTTCGGTCATGTAGACCTGACCTAGATCGAGCCAAAACTTATGCCATCTTGTCCGCTTCATTGTCGCGGTTCTGATGCCACGTCTTGTGTGTCAATCCGACATCTAAATACCAAGATATGGCCCCTGCACGATCATGGTGGTGGATTGTAAGTTGCGGGCCATGGTGTACACGTTTTCCTAGACCCATCATGAGGATGATGTCATCCTAGGGATGACATCACCCTAGACCTTAGCAGCCTGCACCCCTACCCCAAGCATGCTTTCCCTTCTCCCAAGCTAATCATTCCTTTTCTTACAAAACTAATCATGACTAGCCTAAGGCTAGCCATCGTTGCTCTCTCTCTCTCTCTCTCTCTCCTTATTTCTCTCTCCCTCCTTCTCTTCTCCTCATTCATGCAACCAAAGCTCCCAAACGTCCATCCCTCTCCCACCATTTCCAGCCATGTTGAGAGCTTTACACCCCACCATCTAACCCCTAGAATCCCATCTCAACCATTGATTCTTTCTCTTGGAGCTAGATAACCCTTGTGTTGAAGAAGGAGAAGAAGTTTTGAAGGTGGGTGCTTTCAAGTTATTGATTTCTCCTTTCTTCTTTGATCATCTCTTTTCTTTTCATATGGGACATGTGGGACCCACCAATCCATGGTGGGGATCCCATTTGATCCCTTGGATGTGGCCCTTGGCCCATCCTACATGCATGAATTATTCCATGATGGGGCCATTCTCCATGGACCCCATCATGATGTATCTCATGATCCCAATCATTCTAAGGTCATCTAGACCTTCATTTTATGGTGGGGATGGTATCCCCACCTTAGAAATTGTTTTTATTGTGGGGTCCATGCATGCATGACCCAAGATGTGAATATGTATGACTAGATCTTTATATGAGGGATCTTAGTGGCGAAATCCCTCTATGTATGGCCGGATTCTCTCTCATTTCCTCTCTCTCTTTCCCTATTTTCTTTCGTTTTTGCTGATTAAGGTGGCCCACTTGATGTGCAAGGCACATCTAGCCGTCCACCCTTGTTGGACATTTACCCTTGTCTCATTTTCTGGATGAGGGAGATCCACCTTGCTGTCCACTTTTCCACGCAAGGTCCGGATCGTTTGGGGCCATGATCGGGGTGTGTGTGGCCCATCTAAGTGGCCCCACCTTGATGAACAAGATGGATATGTTGCTGGACTTATCCTGGACTTTTTCTGTTTGGGCTGCAACATGTATTGCTGCCCAGACTTTTGGAGGTTCATATTGTTAATTTCTGAGTGGTGTTTGGCTCACTTCTTTTGATCATTTTCAAAGATGATGAGGTTGGGTCCTTGGTGAGTGGACCCCACCCTGTAGTATGCTAGAAAACCCTCCATGCAGCCCTACTTTTGGACCCTATTGGGTTAGGCCCAAGGGCCTGGACGGTCCAACATGTGGGACTGTCCAGCCATATGTATGGGTTGGGAAAGCTCCTTTGTGGGCCATGTTTTGGAGTGGTGGGCCACTGATGTGCACCCCACCTTGATGTACAATAGTAGAGGCACCTTTCCCAACCATTTTCCCTTGATTTTAATGGCATGGGCCCACTCCAATGGGTGATCTAAAAAGGGGGCAGCAACCTGTATTTTTTCTGTAACCTTGCTGTCCATAAATTGTATAAATTAATTGGCATGTCTGTTGGCCCTAAAATTTTTATCCTTGTGGCCCACCTTGCTGGGACCTATCATACTTGATTAGGGGCGATGTGGACCATCAGAACCCGGGGGAGTCATGGCTGACCAACAGCCATGCTGGACATCCCATGGTGGTTGACGTCCAGCATGGGCTAGCCGTCCCACCTCCTTGAGGCCCCCATAATGTAGTGTTTCATTAATCCTTTCTCCCATCTGGTGTTGCCCACTTGGACGTGACCCACCCTTGGAGGGATGTCCATGGTGGGGCCCACCTTAGGCTTGGTTTTGGGCAGCCGTCTAGGCCTATGGACCGTCCACCAAGGATGCCCAGCCTATGGGCTGCTGCTGGACGTCATGTCTAGTAGCTGGCCCACTTGATAGGTATATTGTATCCACTCCTTTCATCTGGTGGGATCCTTTGTGACATGTGTGAGTCATCAGGGATCAAAATAATTATATAAATTAATTATTGTTGGATTTTCGGCAAGCCCAGATAGTGGATGGGCTGGAATTTCAGCAATAGGCCCAAAGTGGCTGCCCATAAATGCATGTTTTGGGGCAGTGTGGCCCATCAGATTTGGGGATATTTTTATACATATCTTGCCATATTCCCAATTAGGCTTTGGGCTTAATTAGTGCATACTTAATGCCCACTCCAGTTGGGTTTTTATTGGATCAATGTTTATAGCTATTTGTTAGGTTTTTTCTAGGCCCATTTGTCCTGGAACTTTCTTGATAGGCCCCTTGACCTTTGGGCTTACATTTACTACTTATTGTGATGGATTTGTGGGCCATAATATGCAAGTAATTGGGCCCTTGGTTTCCCACCAAAGATAACCCTGTACTTGGGCCAAGTTGTGAGGCCCAACACACTTGAAATAAGTATAAGGATTGCCCATATGGTTGGATTACCGGGATGCCCACTAGGCCCACCATAATATGTGGATTTGTGACCTTTATGGTTGGGCCCAAACCTTGCCTGAGGGCCCACCATATTTCCTTTGAGTTGGGCTTTGAGTATAGCCCACTAGGCCATGGATTGCCCTAGGCCTTGTTTTATATTCGAGTAGTGGCGGGCTACCTTTTGGGACCCGGTTGAGGATGGATGTCCTCCTTGGTTGCCCTAAGGTAGGCCTATGGGTTGCTATGGGTGGTTTAAGGCCCACCATAGGCCCTCTTTAGGACCGCTTATTCCCTTAGGCATATTTATTATCCTCTTTAGCTTTGTAGACTATCCCAAAGTATTGGCCCCCACTAGAGGTTTGCTCCTAAGATTTAATTATCTAAGTACCTAAACTTGATTCCCTCCTTGGGAAGGAGGAGTATGTTCTAAGTCATCATCGTCGTATGACACACCCTTATGACCCATATGCGTCATTGAGTGATTGGATTGCATTTGTGCTTGTGGTCATTAGGTTGGCATGATAGAGGGATGAAGTTTTCCCTCTTGTGCACATTGTGTGCTTGGAGCTAGTGCATGATTTGTATGTGTGACTCATGCATCTGACATCGCATCTCATGGATATTGTTGCCCTTGCTTCATTAGGGCCCTACCTCCACAGGGGTATTCGTGGATGGCCGTATGTGGGCATTGGAAATGTTACTTGAGCATTAGGGTGCATAGGATGCCCATGGGTAAAATTTTTAAAACTTCCATGGTACCAAGGATCTGCCCCAACGCCGTGACCGAGTGGAAACTATGAGCGCACGAGAGCCTTACACTGTTAGGCCGTGACTCCCACTGTCGTGTAGTCGGTTGGGATGGGGTGTGACCTTATCTGCCTGTGAGGGAAGGCATTGCTAGGCTGATTTTGACCAGCTCGTGAATGGGTCTGCTACCGTTGAGCCTCACTGGTGATTGGTTATCCATGGGCGGGTAGTGAGGTCTCCTACACTCGTTTGACTGTGTGGGTTTGTAAAGCAGTAGTCATCCTGCAGTGTACTAGACCCCGGTGTATTCCTTATGATGGAACTATACTGATATGTGGATTAGAAATGAGGACTGACATCACTTCGCATTGCATCTGCATCGGTCGTATAAGCCTTATATTGCATCTCCTTGGTATGACGCCCAGTACTCATTACATTGTATAGCCTTGGTATGGCTTCCTGCATTCATGGCTTAGCCTTAGTAAGGCTAGTGATATTGGCATTGATCATGGTTCCCTTTTGTATCTCCTATTATTCTTCTGCGCACCATTGTCACATACTTTCACCACCCTCTAAGCTTCTATAAGCTTATGCACAATTGATGAGTGCAGGAGATCCTAGGTTGGCGTCGTGGCGGCAGAGCTTGGATAGAAGTTTAGCCGAGGACCCCAGTGTTACAAATCTTCTTCTTTCTTCTTTTGTCATCAGATGTATTTCCTTTTAGCCTCGTATCTAAAGTTCAAATTTATAGTGAATTTTGTAATGTGCCCCTTTGTTATTTTTGAGATTTACTTGTTGTGATCTTGAGTATGCTCACATTAGAATGAATATACGGTTATGGAAATCCTCCTTGTAGGATCCTAGGATTGGAACCTGCCTCAGGAGCCGAGAATGGGGTACTAAGGAGGCTATTACAGGCATAATCGGCTATCGGGTTCTTTGTGAGTCTGGTACCGAGTCTGGGGCGTGACATGTAGATTGTGATAAGGTTGTACAATTGGTCCAAGAAATGACAGGCTAAGTTCACAGCCACACTACTACCCCGGTATATCACAAGCCTTATCCTGAATAGATCGACTGATAATATCTATTGCCTAGTAATTATCGCCAAGACTTTGCGATTTTCACTAATGACACTAGTCTATCGACCATAGAGCACATAGGCTGATTTACCATATAATATGAATTGGTTAACAATGATTATCATAAGTTACAACCGTTTAGCCATTCCTTAACCAGAGTGGCCTTCACTTAGTATTCTAATTTGTTACCAAACTCTATCCAAACTAGACAAGAGATGGAGGAGAAATTCCGTGCCTAGTTCTTTCACAAGAATAGGAAAATGTCCATGGCTGACCTTACATGTTTTTGATAATTGCTTGCTGAATCGGTTGAAAGCTATATTTCTCAGTTCAAGAGAGTGAAAAGCCGATCCAAGGTAATCATGATTGAGGTCGAATTCATACAACTCGCTCAGGATGGTTTGGAATACTCCGCACAAATTTCATCGGAATAGAGTTTACAGATTTATGTGATTTAAAAAGAAAAGTATCCTGTTATGAAGCCCTTCTTCAGGTAAGAGCAATGCAAAAGAACTCATCAGCTGGAACATACTACTATGATCCTAACTATGAGGTGGTTGCGGCTGAGGAAATGGCCAAGAAGCCATTTGTGTATTTGACATTAGTTAGAACAGAAGCAACTACACTGATCATACAGAAAAATCATAAGGTAAATACATTCGATATTAACTGGGTTAAAGAAATATTTGATATCATGTTGGCCGAGAAATTCATTAAAATTTCCATAAACTATAAAATACCCATGATCGAATAATTAAAAAAGATTGAGTACTGTAAGTGGCATGGAACCCGTTCTCACTCCACTAAAAATTACGTGGTTTTCAAGAATATCATCCAGGACAACACTGACTGGGGATTACTAAAATTCCCTGAGGAGGAGAAGGAATCAATGCCGATTGATATTACTCTATTTCCACCTAACCTGGAGATCAACATAACCACGATCAATTTTTATATGCTAGTGTTAATCAACCCCAAGCGTAAGGCTACGAAGTAATATATTCTTGGTGAGACGAGGTCAAACCACAAGGAGTGTGAAAACACAACTAGAACTAGTATAAAGCTAGCTAATGGTTTGTCTGTTTTTTTTTTTTTCTTTTTTTAAATCCAACGAATAGGTTAAGGGTAAAAATAATAAAAATAAAGCACTAAGGATCCAGGGATCCACATCCGACAATCATAATGCATAATTCATTGATTCATCTTCTTAACTCAACTAGAACCGAATTCTAATCCATTGTAATAAGAAGATTAAGTGTTAAACCAATCACATACATCTAGCAAGGTATGATATTAATTGAACGATTCTCTCATGAAGCACTCTTTCATCAATCATAGGGAATTCAAAGCATCTATTATGCCCGGAGTCTATCAAGAAATTTTACAAACTTTTTCCTTCTCTAAACAAGTATTGTAATTGCACTTCCAAGCATCAAATGTAACCAAAGTTGACAATGAATCAAAGATAAAACAACACAAAAGATTTAAAGTAAATTGAAATATATTTAAATTAACTATCATTATTCTAATCCAAAAGTATGAATCCATAAACTAGAACAATGAAATAAACTAGAAAGCTTCACCCCTTACACTACAAGAAATTGGCTTTTTTACCGACGAACTTATTTCTGACGAAATAAATTTCATTGGTACACATGACTTTCCCTGACGAATCATATTTTGTCGGCAAAAGATTCCCTCCACGACTAAATATGTTCCTGCCACCATTTACAACGATGGCCTGGAAACTTTTCCCGACGACGTTATGTATCGTCGGTGAAAACTATTTTCCCGACGATTATTTCATCGGTAAATGTAATTTTTCCCGACGAACTAAATAGTTCGTCGGCGAAAGATCCCTTGGTGTCCTTTCCAATGACGGAGAGGCTATTTTTACTGACATTATAAAATATCATCAGTAAAGGAACTTTTTACTGACCAAATAGACACATCGTCCTGCAAAATAAATGGTGGACATATTAATTTTCGTTTGGATGCTCATAAATGGTTTAGGGCCTGTTTAGATGCCTGTAAGTTGGGTTAGTGGGAAGTGACTTACAGGGAAGTAACTTGCAGGTGCTGTTTGGAGGAAGAAATTCACCTGTAAGTCACTTACTGGAAAAACTGCTAGGAAACTTCCAGGGGCTGGAGGTGAGAAGTCACTTCCCTGTAAGTGCTTACAAGCTAACGGTCTAATTTTTTATACAAGGGGAAGAGGGGGAAAACAGACCTCCATTACAAAAAAGCTCTAGCCATTGAAGAAGCTCCACTAAGCTCTCTCTCTCTCTCTCTCTCTCTCTCTCTCTCTCTCTCTTGCAATGGTGTTGTGCGCCTCCCTTTCTCCCTCTCTGCAATTAGTATTTCTGTGCGCCCATCTCTCTTCCCCTCTCTCATTCTTTGCATGTAGTTAGGGTTGCCGTTTTCCTTTTCTTTTATTTGAATAGACTGATTCAGTTAGGTTGTGACAGTGGGGTATCCAAATCTTAGGTGGGTCACACCACAAGAAACGGTGGTGATTGAATGTCCACCATTAAAGCTCCCCACCATCCGGTCTATTGAGGTGGACCATTTTTATTTATTTTAAAATTTTTTATTTAATTATTTTAATGGATCCTATAAATATGGAGGTGGGCATATAAATATCATAGTGGGCCCTAGTAAGGTTTCAATGGTGGGAGTTCCAATCCCCTCTGTTTCCTATTGTGTAGCCCACTTGAATTTTGAATGTGCTTCATTTTGAGATCACATCCTAAAAATAACTAAAAAAACTAATGGATGGAGTGGATATTGTCACGTAGGTTCTGCTTCCTGTAATAGATGTTGAAGTTCTTGTCCCATTTCTTTCCTTTACTGCATTTACTAACGACTACTTTCAGTTTGCATAGATTGAGCGATGACTTACTGATCCTGACTGTTGATAAGATGAATCTCACCATAGATAGGCAATGCCTCTACACTCTCCTAGGTGTGACAATCCTAACCCTTTCATTGGTTGCATCTGAAAACAGATGATTTCGGAAAGAAGCAGAGCAATGGTCCACATTCAACTGAAAAGGGCAAAAGATGTTTGAATCTGGGAGAGTTTTAGAGCGTGGTCCTTTAGGTTAGTTCCATCAAACCAACAGTCTAAATCACAGAACCTATAACCTTAAAACCAGAGGATACTTTGCATATTCCTGGGCTGAAGATCCACCATTTTTTGAACCATGCATTCAAAGTGAAGCCTGTGATTTGGACATTATTGATTTGGTGGGGCTCAACAAGTATGGAAGATCATAACCCTTGGTATTTACTGCATCATATCTCTTTTGTTTGGTCTTTCTGAATTCTTCTTTCAATTTTAGCATCCCATCCCCCACATGACTGAAGAGGCTATTGAATTAAACAGTCCAGTTTAAATGGATCCTTCTGTCAGGGAATTAATGCCATCCATTTGCATGCACCCAATTTTTTTTCTAAATTTTGCGTCGGATGTAACTGACATTGTGGTAATAACGCTTTAGTTGAAGTGGGAATATGCCAATATGTCCTAGAGGGGGGTGAATAGGACTTTTTAGTATATAATGATACTTTAAAATCCTATCAATCTTATCCTAAGAGAATATGCATGTATCAAGATTAATTCCAAGTAACTCTAATGCCTTCCAACCCAAGTAGAGGATCCAGTCATAACACTATTTGAAAGATATACAAAATACAGAGCATAGTTTATGATGGACGTGACTATGTGTGAGGTGTGATCTCAGATAATCAAATATAAAAGCATTTAGGGAAATCACACAAGCAACAGAAGAAAATAACAATCTCAAACACAGTTATTTTTATAGTGGTTCGACTACTTGTCTACTCCACTTCCGATGGATGCGCTCAACTCTTGAGTGTACTGGATCTCACTAACGGAGGTTTCACAACAGGTTCACCTCAAACCGGAGGTTTTAAATCAGGTTCACCTCCAACCAGTACAACTTATACTTAGGCTGACACAACATGTCTACATGACACAGTTTATGCTCCCACGAGCAAGGGTCAACACACAACACCCGACTTTTAGGACACACAGGCCAAGGATCCACACAAGGAACCTCACCAGTTTATGCTCCCATGAGCAAGGGTCAACATAAAGCACCCAAGTTTTAGACCACACAGGTTAAGGACTTATACAAGGACCTAAGAGTTTATGCTCTCCATAGAGCAAAGGTCAACACAAAGCACCCACCACGTACACTCTCATCGGAGGCCTCCTATGAGGACTTGAAAGGGGTGAGAAACACCTTAGACCCAATCCTACAGAAGGAATGATCACAAGGGTCCTCTGGACTCTAATGACTTACAAATAAGTAGATGAGCCCCATTCAGCATGTTGTCGAAGATCTCCTCCTTTGATGACGAAGAATCTTCAAATCCCTTGAACAACAACTCAGATGATGTACCAATATAAGGTGACGGGTTGGGTCAAGGCTATGATGGAATCCTACTCTATTAAATATTTTCCTACAAAGGAGACAGAGCAATTCCAATCATCTATGCATTCAAGGCATCCCAGCTTAATGATTTGCCATTAAGATGGTAGCTGTAGGATCCTTGAATGCAGAAGTTCATTCCCCAATCCACTCTATTGAATGTCAATGATGAGGGTGGATTGGAGGATGAACTCCCGTGAGAGAAAAGGCTTTGGGTATATGATATGGGTTTAAACACTCAAAAGCACTCTCTATTTTCTCTACCTAAAGCCAAGGGCAAGCTCTCATTAAATAGGTAAAAAGTTCCAATGGATATAAAACGGTAAGATTTTTGACAGAGTTCGATATCATCGAGCATGGTCGATATCATCGAGCGTATACTCTCAATGGCATCGACTGTCCGCTCGATGACACGAACTCAACTGTCAAACGCTTTTGAAATCTTTTGCCAACTGGTTGAGGAAATCGAATGTCCGTCGATGTCATCGGATTTCGAACTCCGATATCATCGACACAAGGTTCGAGTCCATGACATTTGAAAATGTAAGAGCACTTGCATTTGAAATATTCCAGGTATATGATATGATCGAGCATCACTCGATATCATCGAAATTTGAATATTGATGATATTGAGGGCAATGTGGATTCATCGATAATTCTAAGGAATTTTCCTATAAGCTTGCTGGACAGTTTATGTCCACTTTCGATGGCATTGACCATGCCTCGATATGATCAATATTTGAATATCGATTTTATTGAGTGACCCTCGATCCAAGAAAAACAACCTGAAAACTTGCTGGATAGAATTGTGTCCCAATCCGATATCATCGAAGGTCTACCGATATCATCGAGATTTGAATTCCAAGGATATCGAGAAGCCCTTCAATATATCAAGAATCACTTGATTTGCCTTAGTAGTTTTTTGGACACAATAGACTAGATGTCGATTTTATCAAGTCGACTCGATGGACTCGAGATTCAAACTTCGATGAGATAAGTCCATCGATTCATCGATAATTCAGTCTGGAGATCTTTGTGGTTGTTGGATATCATGAGTCCTCATTTCGATAATATCGAGTGAGCTTCGAGGACATCGATAACAGGGTTCGATTTCATCGAGCTTGTATCGATAAATCGACAAAGGTAGAAAACTTGAAGATTTTCCTATTTTGTTTAAAAAGTTTTCTAACAAAAAACCTAGGCTGTTCTATGCGATTTTAAGGGTTTTAATTTCCTGGTATTTTGGGACATGGGATGTGATGCCAAGATTTACCTGTGACGAGTTCGGGCACACATCTAGTTGAGGCGGACGCTTAATCAATCTTCCTATGGGGCTCCTTTGTGTAGCTAACTCAACGCTCATGCTAATTGACAAAACAGGGCACTTTCAATCTCCCCCTTTGTCAATTATGTGACAAAACATCAAAACACCCTAGAACAATTCTATACTGACACCCTAACTTGTGTGTACATGAACTTTACAAATTTTACAATGCTATCTAGTTCATATACATAAATGATCATTTCCTTCAGTAGCTGCTCCCCCTCAACAGCAATCTCCCCCTCAACACCTGTCTGCTCCCCCTATCACCTTTACCTATACCATCATTCATAAACACAAGCAGATACATGCTACACAATTTTCCTTCGGGGGAGTGGAATTTGTTCTCCCCCTTTTTGTTAGTCATTGGCAAAGGGCAATATAGATATTGACTGAAGTTGAAGCATATGGGAGAACCAAAACCCAAATAATGCATGAGAGGTAAGACAAATAAAGACATGTATGCATATTAGGTCAAAGGAGAGTATAAAAACATCTTACACCAATCAATAATTCTGCAGGAGGAGGCATTCTCAGGTAATATCAGCATTCAAGGCAGACCAGGAAGCATACTAAATAAGCATGGCAGTAAATAGATATGAATTATAACCAGCCATTTAAACAAAATATCCAAAATATTCACTGTCCAAGATTGACAGTAGTATAACATCCATCCGAAAATAACAAAAAAATAACCTGGCTGTCCCATCATTAGCACAGCAAAAAGGAAGAACTATATGCTGTCACCCCAAAAAAATTAGCCGAAATGTTCAGATATGGCTCCAGCGACATCACTCCTTCCCAGTTGGCACCTATCGTCCGCGAGTGTTGCCATTGGTGAGCAAGTCCACTACTTGATGACTGGTAAGTTGAAGGGCATCAATTTTATCCTCAATCGCTGTGAGGCGCCTTTCACAATTGTAAAGTCGTTCCTCAATGCCAGCCATCCCGGTAAGCAAATGACGTTCAACGCGATGATTCCGACGATTGGTGATAGACTCTGGACTGAACAACGATGTACGATTGGATCCCCATGGATACGAGGGTTGATCATTGTGTTTAGCCGGCTGTACGAGAGGACTATTCGTTGGGAGAGAGGAAGTAAAGCATAACTGTTGTGCCTCTTGCACTACGTCGTCATCGAACCATGCTTCTGGATGAACGTCATCTGGTGTGGCTGGGAGGCCCACATAATGAGAAAGTTTGAATATGAGTGCAGGAAATGGCAGCATATTCTGATGATCGCCTTAGATTATACGAATGAGCTGCCCCAACAGAAGAGTTGGAAGGCAAACTTGGATCTCTTGATGCACATCATACAGGACATTAAGGACAAAGGGGGTAAGGTGACTACGCTTTACATCACATGGATACACATTAGTCCCTAGGATGCTATGGGGAACTTTGAAAGAAGGACCACGGTGATTAATATGAAGAGAATTTTCATCATTCCAGGGAATAGTGGTGCCATGACATAATGCGCGTGTTATCTCTCCCCAAACATCCAACCCATTCAGATTCCAATTTGTCACGGGGATACGAGTGACTTCAAGATTTAGAAGACGTGCAAGAGTGATGGGAGTGATGCACAAGTTCGACTCGAATACAAGGAGGATTATCACGAATGATATGACAGCTATTGAAAAATTCATGGATCAAACCCAGTTTGTAAGGACCACCAAGATTTAGGATATTCTGCCACCCTATTACCTCCAAGAGAAGATCCACGCCAAATGGTTCAATAACACTATTGAGGACAAGGCGTTCAACGACGGTAGATGGATCCCCTTCCACCGGATTCAGAGGAGATTGACTGGATTCAGGTTGCTTATTTTTTAATTTTGAGGATTGAGGAAGGTTCTTACCTTTGCTTTTTACCATGGTTTGTCTGTGAGAAGAGCTAAAAAAAAGGCAGGTAAAGGTAAGAAGAAACAACCAGAGAAGAGAAGGAATGGGTGGATTTAAATCGGATGCACACTTCTCTTTTATAGCAGCGCCTTCGATGATATCGATCCCACATCGATGATATCGAAATCAGGTTCATAATGATATCGAAGACTGTGCCGATGACCGTTGGGAAGACGCAAATATCCTGTGGAAACTGAGGTAGTCCAGTCGTTGGGAAGGACCGGTGGATATAACACTACATGTCCGAGACACTTCGATTGCATCGATAGTGAAACTCGATATCATCAATATTTAAATATCGATGATATCGACATAGTCTCGATATCATCGAGAATGTGACGATTTGGCATGTTTGTTCCCAAAGCTATCATGGTTAATTTATGAGGTTTAGACTTGTGGCTGATAATTAACCATGAATATCTCAGCTTGAAGGTTTACCTATGTGGATCATGTTTACTGAGATATTATCAATGAGTACATATTCCAATTGATTTTTGAAGATCACTAAACCTGTTTGTATCAAGAGGTTTTGTTAGAATATCGGCAAGTTGCTTTTCTGTAGATACATAATCCAACACAATGATCTTATCCTCAACAAGTTCTTGGATAAAATGATGACGAATGTCAATATGCTTGGTCTGAGAAGGTTGAACAAGATTTTTTGAGATGTTGATAGCACTTGTGTTATCATAGAAAAGACTCATTGTGGGTTGCTCAATCCCATAATCCAACAACATTTGTTTCATCCAAAGGAGTTGTGCGCAACAACTACCTGCAACAATATATTCGGCCTTGGCAGTGGACAAGGATATTGAATTTTGCTTCTTGCTCTGCCAAGAGACCAGACAATTTCCGATATAAAAACATCCTCCACTTGTCGATTTTTGATCATTCAAATTTCCAGCCCAATCGGCATCAGAGTATCTAGCAATGGTGGTGGATGTTTCAAATGGATACCATAACCCGAAAGAGGTAGTTCTTGTTATGTATTTGATGATTCTCTTAATAGTCGATAGGTGGGATTCCTTAGGATCTGCCTGATACCGAGCACACACTCCCACACTAAAAGATTTATCTGGACGACTGGCTGTATATAGTAAGCTTCCTATCATACTCCGATAGAGATGTTGGTCCACACCTTTACCATTAACATCTTTGAAAAGTTTGAGTGTGGTGCTCATAGGAGTATGATGAGTATGACCGGATTTGAGCCCAAATCTCTTCACCAAGTCGTTTACATACTTGGATTGACATATGAAGATTCCATCATTTAACTGCTTCACTTGTAAGCCTAAAAGGAAGTTCAATTCGCCAACCATACTCATTTCAAATTCTGATTTCATGAGATCGGCAAATTTGTATGTAGTATCTTCACATGTTGAACCAAAGACTATATCATCCACATAGATTTGTGCAATAAGCAATGAATCCTTTGTCATTTAAGTAAATAGTGTTTTATCTACACTTCCTCTGTAAAATTTATGATCCAAAAGAAATTTCGTCAATCGATCATACCAAGCACGTGGTGCTTGTTTGAGACCATAAAGTGCTTTGTTCAGACGGTAAACATGATGGGGATACTTAGGATCTAAAAATCCCTTAGGTTGTTCAACATAAACTTCTTTAGGAAGATCCCCATTAAGGAATGCACTTTTTACGTCCATTTGAAATAGTTTAAATTTCAACGCACATGCAACAGACATAAGTATTCTGATAGACTCAAGACGAGTTATAGGAGCAAATGTCTCATCAAAATCAATGCCTTCTATCTGTGAATACCCTTGAGCTACTAGTCTTGCTTTGTTCCTGATCACATTGCTAGATTCATCGGATTTATTCTTGAAGACCCATTTGGTTCCAATGACATTTGTATTGAGTGGTCTGGAAACCAATTGTCATACCTCATTTCTTTGGAATTGTTGAAGTTCTTCTTATATAGCATTTATCTAGTGTTCATCTTGAAGAGCTTCCACAATATTATCGGGTTCAATCTTTGAGGTAAAGCAGAAGTGACTATAGATATTCTCTATCTGCCGTCGAGTTCTTACACCATCATTAGGATCTCCAATAATTTGCTCTTGAGGGTGATACGTAATGATGAGTATGTTGGATGATGGTTGTGGTTCATTAGATGATGGAGATTTGTTATCTGATTTATCTAGAATGCATGAATTTACATCATCTTCTAATTCATTCAAGGGGCTGTCTTCTTCATGAGGCTGGTCATCAATCACCACATCAACCGATTCTTGAATAGTGAGGGTCCTTAGATTGTACACTTTATAAGGATGACTATTCGAGGCATACCCTAGAAAGATACCATCATCACTTTTAGACTCAAATTTCCCTAGGTGATCTCTATCTCTCAAGATATAACATTTACTTCCAAAAACACCAAAGTATTTCACACTAGGTTGTTTTCCATACCATAATTCGTATGGAGTTTTGTTCAAACCTGCTCTAAGGTAAACTCGATTTATGATGTAGCATGCAGTGTTGACAACTTTAGCCCAGAAACCCTTCACCATATCTTTTCCATTTAACATAACTGACCCCATTTCCTGCAATACTCGATTTTTCCTTTCAACGACTCCATTTTGCTGTGGAGTTTTTAGGGTTGAAAATTCATGACAGATTCCTTTCTCATCACAATACCTTTCAAATCGCTCATTTTCAAATTCGCCACTATGATCACTCTTGATGCGATTTATGCAATATACTCTTTCATTTTGGAGTCACTTTGCCAGAATTACAAAATCATCAAAGGCATCTGATTTCTCCCGAAGAAATGCGACCAAAGTAAATCTGGTGTGATCATTTACTACCACCAGGAAGTATCTTTTCTTGCCATGACTTTCCACTTTGGTCGGACCAAATAGGTCCATATGTAATAGATCCATAGGTTTTGTTGTTGCTATGGTGATTGTCTTTTTGTGACCAACTTTTATTTATTTACCTTTCAGACAATCACCACATACAACTTTTTCTTCTTTTCTAATCTTGGGAAGTCCTTTAACCAAAATTTTTGAGCTTAGCTTAGCTAAATTTCGGTAGTGAACATGTCCTAACCTTTGGTGCCACAATTTGGATTCACTCTATACAACCATGTTACATTTTGTGGATAATACACTCCCATTTGTACTTTCAATAATGTAACAGTTATCACTAGTACGTAAACCTTTTATGAGAGATTTTCCTGTATGGTCTAAGTTCTACACACATCCTTTGAGAAGGTGACCAAGTGTCCATTGTCACAGATTTGGGAGATACTAAGGAGATTATGTTTCAAACCTTCTACACAGAGAACATTTTTGATTTTTGGAAGACCTGGGACAGCTATTGTTCCTTGTCCAATAATTCTGGTGGAGCTACCATCTCCAAATGTGACTAATCCACCATCAAAGTCTGAATACTCTAAAAAATGAGTTTGATCACCAGTCATGTGTCTGGAGCATCCACTATCAAGGTACCATTTTGAACTACTGCCAACTTTCAGAGCAGTATGGATTACTAGGCAATTGTTCCAATATTTCATACCCTCTAATACATTTTTGGACATGATTCTAACTTCAATCAAGATCACTCACTAGGCGGTGAAGCCCTTATGAGAGACCCGCTCTAATACCAATTGAAATTACGGTAATGACCGCTTCAGTTGAAGTGGGAATACGCCAATATGTCCTAGAGGGGGGTGAATATGACTTTTTAGTATTTTATGATATTTTAAAATCCTATCAATCTTATCCTAAGAGAATATGCATATATCAGGATTACTTCCAAGTAACTCTAACGGCTTCTAAGCCAAGTAGAGGATCCAGTCATAACACTATTTGAAAGATAAACAAAATGCAGAGCATAGTTTATAATGGACGTGACTGTGTGTGAGGTGTGATCTCAAATAATCAAACGTAAAAGCATTTAGGGAAATCACACAAGCAACAGAAGAAAATAACAATCTCAAACACAATTATTTTTATAGTGGTTCGACTACTTATCTACTCCACTTCCGGTGGACACACTCAACCCTTGAGTGTACCGGATCTCACTAACGGAGGCTTCACAACAGCTTCAACTGAAACCAGAGGTTTTAAATTAGATTCACCTTTAACCAGTACAACCTACACTTAGGCTGACACAACGTGTCTACACGACACAGTTTATGCTCCCACGAGCAAGGGTCAATACGCCACATAAGCCAAGGATCCACACAAGGAACCTCACCAGTTTATGCTCCCATGAGTAAGGGTCAACACAAGGCACCCAAATTTTAGACCACACAGGTCAAGGACCTACACAAGGACCTAAGAGTTTATGCTTTCCACAGAGCAAGGGTCAACACAAAGCACCCACCACGTACACTCCCGTCGGAGGCCTCCTATGAGGACTTGAAAGGGGTGAGAAACACCTTAGACCCAATCCTACAGAAGGAATGATCACGAGGGTCCTCTTGACTCTAATGACTTACAAATAAGTAGATGAGCCCCATTCAACACGTTGTCGAAGATCTCCTCCTTTGATGAGGAAGAATCTTTAACTCCCTTGAACCGCAACTCAGATGATGTACCAATATAAGGTGACGGGTTGGGTCAAGGTTATGATGGAATCCTACTCTATTAAATGTTTTCCTATAAAGGAGACAGAGCGATTCCAATCATCTATGCATTTAAGGCATCCCAACTTAATGATTTGCCATTAAGATGGTAGCTAAAGGATCTTTGACTGCAGAAGTTCATTCCCCAATCCACTCTATTGAATGTCGATGATGAGGGTGGATTGGAGGATGAACTCCCATGAGAGAAAAGGCTTTGGGTATATGATATGGGTTTAAACACTCAAAAGCACTCTCTATTCTCTCTGCCAATAACCAAGGGCAAGCTCTCATTAAATAGGCAAAAGGTTTCAACGGATATAAAACGGTAAAATTTTTAACAGAGTTCGATATCATCGAGCATGGTCGATATCATCGAGCGTATACTCTCGATGACATTGACTGGCCACTCGATGACATCGGATTTTGAACTCCGATATCATCGACACGAGGTTTGATTCCTCGACATTTGAAAATGTGAGAGCACTTACCTTTGAAATATTTCAGGTGTATGATATGATCGACCATCACTCGATATCATCAGAATTTGAATATCGATGATATCGAGGGCAGTGTCGATTCATCGATGATTCCAAGGAACTTTCCTATAAGCTTCCTGGACAGTTTATGTCCACTTTCGATGGCATCGACCATGCCTCGATATGATCGATATTTGAATATCAATTTTATCGAGTGACTCTCGATCTAAGAAAAAATAACCTGAAAACTTGCTCGATAGATTTGTGTCCCAATCCGATATCATCGAAGGTCTACCGATATCATCGAGATTTGAATTTTGAGGATATCGAGAAGCCCTTCGATATATCAAGAATCACTTGATTTGCCTTAATAGCTTTTTGGACACAATAGACTAGATGTCGATTTTATCGAGTCGACTCGATGGACTCGAGATTCAAACTTCGATGATATTGATAAGTCCATCGATTCATCAATAATTCAGACCAGAGATCTATGTGGTTGCTGGATATCATGAGTCCTCATTTCAATAATATCGAGTGAGCTTTAAGGACATCGATAACAGGGTTTGATTTCATCGAACCTGTATAAATAAATCAATAAAGGTAGAAAACTTAAAGATTTGCCTGTTCTGTTTAAAAAGTTTTCTAACAAAATACCCTAGGCTATTCTATGCAATTTTAAGGGTTTTAATTACCTGGTGTTTACGAACATGGGATGTGAGGTGAAGATTTACCTGTGACGAGTTCAGGTACACATCCAGTTGAGGCAGACGCTTGATCAATCTTCCTATGGGGCTCCTTTGTCTAGCTGACTCAACGCTCACGCTAATTGACAAACCAGGGCACTTTCAATCTTCCCCTTTGTCAATTACGTGAGCGGGGGTCCCTGGAAGGTGGGAACCACTTTTATGACCTGATGAAGTTGTCCATTTCTTATGTACAACAATATGAGTGGCCTGGCCATTTGGACAGGCCGATGTTTATGTATTAGCTCAGAATTGATGGAGTAGACCTGTATGTGCGTCGGAGCTATCCGGATGTTGATCGGGGGTCCCTGGAAGGTGGAAACCACTGTTATGACCATGATGATGCTGTCCATTTCCTATAGACAACAATATGGGTGGCCTGGCCATTTGGACAGGCGCGTGTTTATGTATTAGCTCGAAATTGATGGAGCAGACCCTAGTATAACCCTAAAACTAAACCTACACCTAAACCTATTCTCAAATCCCTAAACCTAAACCTACACCTAAACCTAAACCTATAACCCTAACCTAAACCTAAACCTAAACTCAAAAACCTAAGCCGAAACCCGATCCCAAATCTGCACCCGAATCCGAATCCCTAAACCCTAAACCTAAACCTAAACCTAAACCTAAACCTATTCTCAAATCCCTAAACTTAACCTACACCTTAACCTAAACCTACAACCTTAACCTTAACCTAAACCTAAACCTAAACTTAATTCAATTAACTTAAACCTACACCTAAACCCAAATCTATAACCCTAACCTAAACCTATATGTATTTGTGCATGGATGAATGGCTAAAGGAAACAATTTCCCCCCTTAATTTGCCTCTCTTTCTGCAATGGCCTACTAAAGTTTTGAATCAAGTTGAAAGTTGGGTCTCAGGGGTTTCATGGGTGCCACATCACATGGACCATATTTTGGGTCTATGACACACACACACACACACACACACACACAACTAGTTGGACATTACATTTTCGTCCAACTAGCTGTGCATTTAATGAAAACTTTCTTCCTAATTAATGTAAATGCTTCCATTGCATGCTAATTAATGTAAACCTAAATCTATTCTCAAATCCCTAAACCTAAACCTACACCTAAACATAAACTCGATCCCGACCATGATGAAGCTGTCCATTTCCTATGGACAACAATATGGGTGGCCTGACCATTTGAATAGGCCCATGTTTGTGTGGAGTAGACCCGGATGTGCGTCGGAGATATCCGTGAGTTGATTGAGTCTCCAAGACCTAAACCCTAAACCCTAAACCCTAATCCTAAACCCTAAACCTAAAACTAAACATCATGGTGGGGATAGTGCCCCTGACCGTTGATTCCTTCCTGGGACCACTATGAGGTTATTTGAGATCCAACCTGTCACATAGACCTAGACCGGAAGAAGGGATAACACAAATATCAGCTTGATCGAAAACTTTTGTGGCCCCAATTAGTTTTGAGGTCCACTTGAGCTTTTGATCTACCTCATTCTTCGGCTCATGCCCTTAAATGATCTCTCCAAATGGATGGATGGTTGCATACAACATATACATCATGGTGGGATCCAAATCTCAAGTGGACCATAATACAGTAAACAATGGTCCATCATGATTTATGTATTTCATCCACTCCGTTCATCCATTTTAGCAGATAATTTTATGTCTCGAGACAATAAATGAAGTATATATATAAAAATCTTAAATGGACCACACGTACGGGAAAGAATGTGAATTGAACTTGTTCCGTTCAAAAATTCTTGGGGGGCCGCAGAAGTTTTAGATCAAGCTGATATTTTTTTTCCCTTCATCAATGTCTGTGTGATCTTGTGAAGAGGTTAGATGATAAATAAACATCACTATAGGCCCTAGAAAGGTTTCAATGATGGAAATCATTATACCCATTGTTTCTTGGGGTATGGTCCACCTGAGTTTTGGATATGATTCAATTTTGGTTTCAACCCCTTAAATGATCTGGAAAAGCAGATGGACGGTGTAGATAAACTACATATATTTACAGTGGGCCCAACTGAGCGTATTGAGTAACTTAAGACGCAATTCGATTTCAGGCGTAAGTAGCTTAGTGGGTTAGGCCTTGGCTGTGGGACCCAACTTGATCTATGTGTTGTACATCTACGTCGTCCATCTGCATTTGCAGCAGCTCATTTTAGACGATGTCCCAAATTGAGGCACATCCAAAGATCAAGTGTGGATCACACCACATGAAAACAATGGTGATTGAATGCCCATCGTTAAAAACTTCGTAAGGCCCACTATAATGTTTATTTGGCTTCAAACATGTTGATAAGGTCAAACAGATCCTAAACATAAGAAGGGAAAACACAAATATCTGATTGATCGAAAAATTTTGTGGCCCTAAGAAGTTTTTAATGGTAGGAGATCAATCCTCACTGTTTTCTTTGGTGAAGTCCACTTGAGCTTTAGATCTGTCTCATTCTTTAGCTCATGCCTTAAAATGATCTCTCCAAATGGATGGATGGTGTGGATACAACACATACATCACTGTGGGGCTCGTATAAGTTGGTGACGTCACTTCAATAGCCAATAGCCACTCAACTTGTTAGTAACTAATCCGCATCCGGATACAGCCAGTTGCGACCCTGACCTACACCTTAACCTAACCCTAAGCCTACACCTCCTTCCCACTGGGGGAAAGGGATGACCTCTGAATCGGGACTGAGTGATCGAAGTGACGGATTTCTGAGTAGATTCGATCTCCCCTCTTTTGACTAACTTCGAAAAGAATACATTGGATGGATGCCCAGGAATCATCTATACAGGGAATATCAGTGAACATAGAGAAAAAGTCCCCTTTTAACCCTAAACCTACACTTTAACCTAACCCTAAACCTACACCTTAACCTAAACCTTTAACCCTATTCTCAAATCCCAAAACCTAAACCTACACCTTAACCTAAACCTATAACCCTAACCTAAACGTAAACCCGAACCCGAACCCGAATTCCTAAACCTAAACCTAAACCTAAACTCGAAAACCTAAACCTAAACCCGATCCCGAACCTGAACCCGAATTCCTAAGCCCTAAGCCTAAACCTAAACCTAAACCTATTCTCAAATCCCTAAACCTAAACCTACACCTTAACCTAAACCTATAACCCTAACCTCAACCTAAACCTAAACTCGAAAAATTAAACCTAAACTCGATCCCGAACCCAAATTCCTAAACCTAAACCTAAACCCAGTCCCGAACTTGAACCCGAATCTAAATCCCTAAACGCTAAGCCTAAACCTAAAGCTATACCTATTCTCAAATCCCTAAACCTAAACCTACACCTAAACCTAAACCTGTAACCCTAACCTAAACCTAAACCTAAACTCGAAAACCTAAACCTAAACCCAATCCCAAACCCGAACCCGAATCTGAATCCCTAAACCCTAACCTATTCTCAATTCCTTGAACCTAAACCTACACTTAAACCTAAGCCTATAACCTTAATCTAAACTTAATTCGCTTAACTTAAACCTACACCTAAACCCAAACCTATAACTCTAACCTAAACGTAAACCTAAACTTGAAAACCTAAACCTAAACCCGATTTCGAACCCAAAACCGAACCCGAATTCCTAAACCTAAACTTAAACCTAAACCTAAACCTAAACCTACACCTAATCATAAACCTATAACCCTAACCTAAACCTACACCTAATCCTAAACCCATAACCCTAACCTAATCTTAAACCTATTTCTGTAAACTGACTCTAATATTTTGAAACGTCTAGGGTTGAACAAGCATATCAAGAAGACATGTAATCTGGGGATAGAGGGACTGATCCAAATGTTGATATTGATGTGGTGCAATTGGACAGAGATGAAGTGCCACCTGATCATGTTGATGCCTCAATAATATATGACATTGTTAGAGATGATAACAGTTTCATTGATGACAACGTTGCAGACGATGAAGAGGAAATACTGATCAACGATAGTGATGGTGAAGAAGAAATAGTCCTAAGCGATAGTGATACAGACGACGATTATTAAATGTACACATGATTTACATGTCATTTTTTAATTCGAATAATTTGATTATTACATGTATACATGTTTTATAAGTCATGATTTATTTATTTAATTGACTTGTTTATAATCCACATTTGTAGTTGAGTAAATTTCTGATCATGTCCTCCTCAAACCGGAGCGTAGCAGATGCACGCAACATACTTCATCAGCTGTTGTGGATGGACTTTTCGAGCCTATCTTCTTCTGGTAGGGCTAAAAAGATACGCGGTCTGGTCGATGAGTGTAGGAGGAATATATCGACGATGACTCAGATGAAAGATTATACAATCTCAAAGAAATTTTGGATCTGATGGAGGAATATAACCGCAGGAAACTTCGTATGGAAGATGCGGTTTTGTCACTTGTACATCTGAATGGAGTCCCGAGAGATCAAATTTCTCCTATTGTGACTGACATGTTGGCTGTAACAATGTCGAGTGCTTCACATAGCTTGACATATACTTCTGCAGCGTACAATAACTTACGCAGGGAGTACTTCAGATAGTTGATCCGAAGTTGTTTTGTATTACAATGAAATACATGTATTTAATATAGAATGACAATGTGTAATGGAATTTTCAAATTTTATTAGAATGTTTACAGTTTTATTATATTATGCTTGCATTATAGTGTAATGGTTTAATCATATTTTAATCATCTCTCTAAGCATAAGCACAAATTCATTCTACCATCAACACTACTTGTATAATGTTTTAGTATATTCCACTTGCACTGTAAAGTTTAATATGTTTATTATATTGATGTTCATACACTTGTACTAACATTGTTTAAATTTATAAGTTCGTAGTTCGTACATATTCAGTTATGGTACCAGGTGGGAGATCAGGTCGTTCGTGCACTTGATCTACCCCTTCCACCTGTGATGCGACAGAGACAACATCGACGTCACATGCTGCATCATAGGCGTCTGATCCCTCAGTTACGTATACACCGGGCACTACATGCAAGTTTAGACATATATTTCTTTTAATGACTTCTGTTTGTGTTTAGACTTACATATTTCTTTCGCGACAGCATCATTGACCAGCCGATGAGGACGTGGACCCACGCGTGGGTTAGTTTTAGAGTGACTTACGCGTGAGGGTAGTGTGATGGTAGAGTTCTCTCATGACTACTGCCTCAGACCTGTTGGGGACAATGTTAGGTTGTTTAAGTCAGAGGTTGGTGTCCTATGCCAATCTCTGATCCCCGCTACCACCCCCCGTTAGGCAGACGTGACAGATGATGTGCAGTAGCTCATCCGTTAGCACCTACGGTAAATTTTAGAAAATTAAAATTTCTTTTGTAAAAGTTCATTTACGGTTAAGTTATTTTCTTAATAAGTTTATTGCCTTAATCTATTATTTACGAAACTGCAGGATAAGTTTGTCTTAGATTTGAGTGTTCCGTACATTTCCCATGCCGTCGACGACATGGTCAGGGAGCGGTTCAAGGAGTACCGTGGAGAGTTACACCAGCGGTACAAGCGGTGCAAGACTCATGATGAGGCCGTACTGTCCGCACCGCCGCACGTGACTATAGACGATTAGCGGATACTCTACGAGAGATTTTCGTCTGAGACTTTTTAGGTAATATTTACATATTTATGATATCTTAAGGTAACAATTAAATTCACAATTAATAACAATGTATTATGAATAATGTGTTCAGAAGAGGAGGAGAATAAATTCTGCGAACAGGGAAAAGTTACAAGTAAACCACGTAGCTGGTTCAAAGTCATTTGTACGACATCGTTTCGACATGGTAAGAAATTACTGGTGATTATTAAGTTGATATATTCTTTCCATGCATTTATATTAACTCTATTGTCCTTTCAATTGCGCAGCGAGATTCCGTTACCGACCAGGAGCCTGGACCAGTAAACCTCTACAGAGGGACTCACTGTCGGCAGGTGAAGGGATCTTGGGTTCATCCTAGAGCCAGCGAGAATTGGATAAAAATTCTTACATTGTAAAATTTAGTTGCATTGATTTATAATAATGTCATTCGTTATGAAAATTCATATGTTTTCATTACAATCGGCGATGGACACTATACGTAGTCAGCCCACTCCCGATGGTAGTTAGCAGAGTGAGCCAGAATCCTAAGCGAGGTTCTTGGCTCCCGTTCTGGATATGTGCGTGGGCTTGGCCATTGTGCGAAGTTCATGACACCCGCTAGAGCTGTCTCCAACCGATCCATCGCCGGGAAGAGTACCCTACGCCGAGCTAATATGGTAGAGAGAGAGGTTTAGCAGTTACGGGTCATCGTCGATGAGATCAAAGAGCAGTTGGAGAGGCAGAGGGAGGAGGAGCAGAGGCATAGGGAGGAGGAGGAGAGGCGATGGGAGGATCATGAGAGGAGGATCGAGGAGATGTGGGTGAAGCATGAGTGACAGATGTAGGAGATGTTTCAGGCTCTCGCTGCACGCTTTGCCACCGATGCCCCACCACCTTCGCCTTCATCTTCATGATTTTTTAAATATTTTTTTATGATTTATTTTATATACGAATGTTAAACTTATATGTATTTGTGCGTGGATGAATATAGTGGGTTGTATATGGATATGGATAGGATTTATTTTATATACGAATGTTAAACTTATATGCATTTATGCGTGGATGAATGTGGGTTGTATGTGGATGTGGATATGATTGTTTGTGTATGGATGGATGTGGTTTATGTTTGGATAGATGTAGTTTGTGTTTGGATGGATGTGGATGTGAATATGATGAAAATGTATTATAACAGGTGTATTTATAGGTGTATATCAGGAATTTTTTCTTGAATTTTGAAAATAAATGAAATCGGGAAGAAACAGACTATTACTGACGAAATATTTCGTTGGTAATAGTAGATCCAAAACTTATACTAACAAAATCTTTCGTAGGTAAAAATTAATACAAAAATTAATACCAACGATCTATATGAGATATACTGACGAATTATTTCGTCGGTAATAGAGGGCTTATGTCGACGAATATACTCGTCAGTATTATTGTTTTACCGACGAACGTACTCGTCGGTAATGTCGTTAATCCACAGTTTTACTGATGAAGACATTCGTTGGTATAAGCTGTGTTTACGGACGAAATCTATTATTTTTTCCTACCAAAAGTAAAATGTTTTGGTAACAATTTTAGTCATCGGTATTTGTTTTATCATTGCCGACGAAGTCATATTTCGTCAGGAAAAGCCTTTAGCCACGGTCTTATTGCGACAATCTTTCCGACGACAGATTTCATTGGTAATAATCATTATCGATGAAAAAAGATAAAATAAGTGTTAACCTTAGCCAAAGATTAGCTAGACATAAATAACTCAAAAATAAAAGAAAAAATGATATACTATAACTTGTCAAGAAATCGAAGCAAAAGAATGTTGTCAGCGCTCCAACCGATCTCGCTCTTTCCAAACCCTATGAGATGATTTGGGATGTCTAAAACAACTTGATTTATATTTTTGGAGATTAAATTTTGTACCTTCCTATAAATTTGAAAACCAACTTTGATTTATGTACTCGTCGCCTCTGTATATAGGAGTTTTGATCTGATCGACAAGTCATTGATGGGTGTCGATGGGGTCGAAGTCAGATCGATTTAAAAATAGAGTTTGTCCAGTAACTAAATTTCAAAACTCATGAATTTCTTGATCATATCGAAGTCATCTCTAATTGGATTAAACTGTCTTCGATTAGATCAAAATTATACTCGATTGGATTGAATTTTTGTTTTTGCAAGTTTTAAAATTTTTTCTTTCTAGCCTTGGAATTTCAGGATTTGATTTTTCTTGCCCTAAAATTTTAGGACTTCTTTTCCTTGGTTTCTTCACTTGTTTTCAAGCATCATTTAACTTCCTCTTGATCTCATTTTCTCCACATGCTTGAATATGCTTGATCTTTATCACCTAAGCTCCAAATGCTACACTCTTTATCATGTTTGGGCTTTAATTTGACGTTTTGAGCGTGTATTCTCCTTTGGTTCCAAAATCACCTCGCGTGTACAAAACATATCTTATTGACTCAATTTAATACTTAAATGCATGGGAAAATAATGCATATGAGAGGATAAATATGAAATATTTAAGTCTAAACAGTTGGCTTGATAGTGATAGAAGTTTGACTTAGGTCCTTGTGATCACCAGATTGTGGTACGACAACTTGGCAACGAGTACTATACTCTTAGCAAGTAGCCACAAGTGCAGAGGCATGGCTAAGAGAAACACCACACATCGACTGTGAACCACACCTGTGAAGTCGTTGCGTAAGGGTGATTTGACTGAGCAAGCTATTACTTGGTTTGGTTAGTCAGATCAAACCTTGGTTTCCACGGAGAATTAAAGGAGCGGGATCCTACTAGCAGTGGAGAACGTACCGTTCATATTGATAAGTCTTGGCTAGCTCCATCACCGAGACGTAGAATGGTTAGACCTCGCCTTACCCAGGAGGAGGTCTGGAGGAGGGTGAGTCACTCCAAATTCTTAACTGTACCTAAAGGGATGACTCACACTCAGAAGTTATGTTGGCAAAGATGACAAGCTGCTAAGTGAAGAGAATTGGCTAGTAAAAAGAATCACCATCTGCTAGTGGCCATGCCACCATGCCACACATTGAGGATTCTCCAGCCAAGGGATGAGCAGTTAGATGTGAATATGATCGATTTGCTCATAAAACCTGTCCTAAATGATCTAGCTAAGGAAAGGCAACAAATTAACATGGAAGATAGGAAAGATACTAAAAAACTTCAAAGGTTCGACTGAGTATCTCAACGATGAGTGCTTGGACGACGACCTGTTGATTGAAGAGCTTCTTACTACAGTAAGATTATTGGAAGAAACACCACCTGGCCTTGAAGGGGTAGGTGTGGCTTCAATAATGAATTGTCATGCTATCGCACCCACTATCGAGAATGCTAAAGAGCAACATAATTCGGAAACGCTTGGAGGGGCAGTGTCCAAATTCTGAAATAGTGTTTATATTATTATTTGTACCCATTTCGGCCGGGCCCTGTTTCAGCCAATTAGGTTCATCTAGTGTGATTTGTACGGATACGCTTGGGACAGTTAGAGGATTTCCTACAGATATGTACAACTCTGTCTGGGAAAGCAGAGCCATAATGTATCAATTGTGGCCGAGCACCAGATAAGCAGTCGAGAAGACAACGACCAAACTCGGATGACCATGTGATACGTGGCAAAGGAAGAAGCAATTGAATTCACATGATTATTTGACAAGTGGTGAAAGGAGAGGTCAAGGAAGCAGAACATGAGAAGTATCGAGAAGCAAAGTAATGGTGAACGGTTACTATAACCGTCAGAACATGGGAAAGATTTAGAATGAATGGATTAGAGCTATAAATAGAAGAAGATTGTGGAAAAGTAAGGCGTCTCATACCAAACAAAACAAACCAAACTTATCTGTCAATTATCTTGTCATTTTACATTTCGTAGTGTAATCTTTTACTCATTCTATTGAGCAGATTTACATTTCATAGTGTAATCATTTACTTTTCTAGCTTAAGAAAATTTACATTCTGTAGTGTAATCCATTAGTGATAACTAAGTAGTTGGCAATGTTTACCTATAATCGTAGTTCGCGCTCTCGCTGGAATTCATCCGATTATCGAAGGAGCATCCTTCCAGCGGTCGATTGTAAGGGTTTCTTTCCCATTTCATTTAATATGTATCGAAAAGTCCTTTCGTATGGAAGGCAAAAAAAAAAAAAAAAAAAAACAACACATCTTCAGAGGACGAACCCCACCCTCTGACTATCGCCTGATCCGTTTACACACTGAGCGAGTGGCTAAATAGGAGGCTGATCCCATCGGGTCTCGGTCATACTCTGTGTCTGCCTATCTTGGCGCTCGGGGTTATTGTTGTTCGGTTCAAATTGGAACCGCAAATCCAATTATGGCATGCCTGGACACCATGTGAGGAAAATAATGGTTGAACAATCACTACCACCAGTCGTGATGGGCTGCAACATTGTACTTCCATCAAGTTTTTATGCCAAGCCATCTCAGCCTAACAAGATGGTGGGATATGTGGAGGAACTAGGTCGTTTGGTGGTAATACAACACGGTTCCTTCTATCCAAAGGAGGAGACTGGAAATGTATCGACCGTCGTCGTGGAGCCAGGTGTATCCTCTGAGAAAGTGGTTATAGAAAGACTTGCCATTAGCATAACCCAACACTTGAAGCCATTGTATATATCCATCCATTTAGAGGGATGTCCAATGGTCAGAATCCTGGTCAACAATGGTTCAGTTGTGAACATTCTTCCCACCAAAATGATGGCAAAAGGGAAGACCAAGGCCAACCTAATTGCAACCGAAGTCAGAGTCAACAATTTTGTTATAGGGATAACGAAAACACATAGCATCCTGCCTATCGAATTGATGGTGGGAACAAAGAAAGTGTTGGTTTCTTTCTTTGTGTTGACACCTCATCCAATTACAATGCCTTACTAGGGAGAGACTGGATACACTCTTTCTCATGTACCACATCATCTTTGTAACAATTCATAATTTTTTTAGAACAAAGACAATGTTAAATTGGAGTTCGCCGAGAATAAGCCATTATTGGCTATATTTAACATGGTTCGGGCCTATTTCTATGGAGATGAAGTTGAGCCAATGCGTTTCGTAAAGAGAAATAAACATATGCTCCCAACTGAAATATCTACTACAATTCATCCAGAAAGCATAGTGCAGGATATTTCTACTATGATACACCTAGATGGCGAACTGTTGAAGGCTATAGTACCATGTTGGGCAATTTCACACTATACTATAGAAGAGATTCCATGACAAGTGCACCATCAGTTGATGCGAGTGAGAAGACACGTCTTAACATAATTGGCTCATCATATTCTTGAATGAGAATAGCCAATAGAGCCTCTAAATGAAAGGAAACATGGGAAGGTTCCTGTTATTAGGCATTTTCCATGTCTTCAGGGATATCTTCGCCAGACTGAGATTCATTGCTTGTAGTTGCTTTAAAATTCGAGCCACTGAATTCTACCATAGGATTTGCATATTCATCCGCAACAGTAGAGGTGGTAATTTCTTTTATTTGTTGAGAATTAGAAACTACTATAGGAATTTCTTTTTCAGCGGTTGTAACTTCTCTCAACTCTGCATTCGGCGAGAAAATATTAGAAGAATTAATAAATGTGAAAAAAATAAAAACAAATGAAGAAAATTATCCACCTTTGTCAGAACGAACATCGAAGGTGGAGTATAGTTAATCACTAACTGAATTTTGGTTGGATTATTGATATCCATTGTAAGAGAACGGGTAGAAAGAGGGAAAGGTGGTGGGTTGGGTGTGTAAGGTTTGAGATAATGATTGATTGGAAGGTTAGGATTGTTTAGCCTTTATCTTTCTCCCATTTAATCCAAGCTGTATTGAAACTAGATTCCGCATGTCTCTTATGAGACCGGTACATTTCCCAAGCATATTTCAAAGGAGGTATTCTCGACCAGTGCTTAGTTTGATAATATTTTTGAAAGGTAGAGGCAGGATTGGCTGCAAGAGAAATACCTGAAGTTTTTTTCAAGACTTAACCAACCCAAGCCATTATGAAAGAAGTTTTTGGTATAGTTGGAGCAATATGAGCTATAAGAATGCGAACTGGCAAAGGTTAAGGTTCAAAATTCTCCAAATAACCTAAGAAATGGTAAAAGCTAAAGCAAGTTAAGTAGGTTGTTCCTTCTTAGAAGGACTAGCGGTTGAGATTTTCTGGCATTTGCGCTTAGGAGATGTTGGATTGATCACTCTTATTGTTGACGAAGGAGAAGTGGTCGAGGTAGTTAATGTCCTCCCTGACCATGTCATTCTCTGGCTTGGAGACAAAGCTGGCTTCGGTGTAGTTTTCTTCTTATTACCTTCTATCATTGATTTCTTCTTGGCCATGAATTTCTCTTTCCTAATTACAATAGAGAAAAGTCAGGCAATGATGAAGTCAGTAGGTTTAATGACCAACTTATTATAACAATTTTACCACTAATCATAGAAAGTGATCATTTAACAGGGCAACTTTGAAAGCCGGACGATTCAAAAGTAGCACAGATCATCTAAAAATTATTGTGGAGGGTGTGATAAATGTCAGCTTACTCCATGAACGAGCATTGATGGAAATGTTGATCAAAAATTTTATGAATGAATGGAAAAGGAATGCATTGAATTAATAGGAATTGGAGGTAAAAAGATTGAGACGGTATTGTTTGATCCCTGCCTTGGTGTTAACACTAGTTTCTATAGTGCCACCATAGGGAAGATCTCTACAAATGAGATAGCTTTCACATGCCCAATCTTTATTCTCGATTGTGACAGTGTCAGCCAGATCAGTCCTTTTCAGTGAACTAGGTTGGGTTGATGTCTTTATTTTAGAAGGGATAGAAAGAATGGTTAGATTTATTAGCACGAAGGGAGAAAAAAAGTTCATACATTTTACAAATATGCAGGTAATCCTGGGATACAAGATATTGTACTGACCATAGGAAGAATGGAGACCAGAAGAAGTGGTAGGTTGTAAGTGAAAGAATGAAAGTATCACAAAGTCACATTTGAAGAAGCCATAGAGGCCCTCCATTGTGGTAAAAACCTTTAGTTGTTACTTCAGACATGCCGCAATATAGATGGCCGAGTACAAACGGAGCTAGAGCTAGTTGTCGTCCCTGAGGTAGGGCCTTGGCCAGATGAACATACTCTTTCGTGATTTGTACGACATTCACATAGAGAAAATAATGGCAGATCCACTTCAATAGGAACATTGTATATTCCTAATCACTGACTTTAGTGTGATTCTAGTGCTAAATAAGCATGAAGTTGGGGTAAGCTCTTCCATTTTGTATGGAAAGTCAAAGTAATGGTTGTCATTTTGGGAAAAAATTGGAAAGACTACTTCGCTAAAAGGAAAAGGATGGGTAAAAGCATAAACATCCATGACTGTTGGACTCGTGGGACCGCATCCAAAATAGAAGGTATTGGTCGATGGGCACCAGGACATCGAAGTTGTAGTAAGGAGGGATTTGTATGTTGTATATTTGAAAAGAGAGAGTCTAATGCATTCATAGATGCCTGCTTATCTCCATGTATCACTGTGTTGTTGACTACACGATTGTTCCATTCTTTCATTGGTCTTGGCAAGGATCTTAGGGATTCAAAGGCATTCGTAGGATCTGGAAGGCTGGATTGTAGTAATAGTTTTTCACCTGGATAGCCTGGGAAGAATTGGTTTATCGTCAGAATCTCTTGGTGAGTGATTTCGAGATGGAAGGCTAGTCCACGCAAATGGAATGTTCTATGATCAACAAGAACATTGAAAATGATATCTTCTATCATGTTGGAAGAAAGATTGTCTAATTCTCTGATGAAATCTTCCTGATGGAAGGTGGGAAGAGCAGAAGATAAAGAAGCAGTCATGATAGTGATAGGGATATTTTAAGAAGAAGAAGATGAATGAGAGAGCAAGAGGCGCAGAAAATCCAAACTAATTAAAAAATGCATATATATATATATATATATATATATAATATAATATATATATATATATATATATATCGGTCAGAAGTGTGCACATTAATGAAATGACAATAATTACTCCTCTTACTATTTGATCGTTTGCTATGTATCACAATAATAGCCATGGAAAAGCAAAACCATCATTCGGATTTCATCTTAGCCGAACTGAATAAATAAGGAGTTGACACATGGAAGAAAAGGCTGATTGCATTTGTTGCATTGAGCAATGAACCACCGTCCCTTTCACCTTTTTGCCCCAAAGGAAAAGTGATGTGGAGAGAATGTTGCAATCTATTTTTTACCATTCACGGAAGAACCAATTAGGAAAGGACACGTGTCATTGCATGAGTAATATAGAGCACACCTATGATCTTTAAAGGTATTTAGGGCATGTGCTGCGAAAGTTACAACTAGCACTAATTGGATAATACATGTCATCTGAAGATTGGGCGTGGTAGAGTAGTGAAAGATGGAATGTGGTCAAGAGAAAAGTGGTGCCAAAGCGGTTACCAGGATAGGTGTTCAAGAAGAGTCTAAAAGGCCAAAGTGGTGTTGAAGCAGTTGTTATAACTAACTGAATATGGGAAGAAGCTTCTAGATGGTTATCTCAAGGAAAACTATAAATAACGAAGGATTTCAATGAAGTAAAGTGTCTCATACCAACCCAATAAAATAAATCAAATTTATCAATTATCCTTTATGTTCCTCAGTACAATCTATCTTTTACATTCTTTAGCATAACTAGTAGCTAAATCCTACGTTAGCAGTTGCAATAATCCAGTAGTTGTAATCCTTAACAGTAATATAAGTTTACGCTCATTCGATGGATGATTTTCATTGTAATACAAGTAGTTCTTCTGTCAGAAAGGTTCTCCGCAGTTATCCTTACAGTCGACTTTAAGTGTTTCCTATTTTTTTTTTTGAATATGTATATGAAAGTCCTTTCGTACAGAAGGCAAGGTGCAATATATTTTCAGAAGACAAACCCTACCCTCAGATAATCTCGTGATCATCCTAAACAACATCTTATGAGTGACTGAATAAGCAACCAGTCTTCTTAGATCACGGTCATATACTATCAAGTGAAATGTATCTGCCTATCTTGGCACTTTGGGTCAAAGTTGGAACCGAGTGGCATAGTCGGTTCTGGCACAACCACACATATCACATGTGACCGAATTTGAAACCAAGAGGCAACACCTTCTTGTCACAATTGCTAGTACAACTAGTCCTTCCATCCATCTTATTGTTGGGGGTTCCTCCTCATGATGTGGAGGTAGGACCCACATGTGTGGATTAAGTAATCTTTTATTGTCATATGTGTGTGGGGATATTTTAGTCTTTTGGCCAAGCAAACTAAAAGGAGAGATAAGGGACTCTTTGATGGCCCATTTGGATCATAAGTTGCTTAAGATAAGCTACTTATGCCACAAGTAGCTTATCATAGTTTCTACTTATTAAGAAGATAAGTATGTTTGGTAACAACATACTTATTAGCTTTTCCTCACTTTCTTCTATCCTGTCACTCTTCGGCAACTTATGAAAAGTAGAAAAGTTAAACAAAATTAACTAAAGCGATTAACTACTTTTAAGTAAAAAAGTTACTTATAACTAATCATAAACCAACATTACTAATATGAAATAAGTAACTTATCTATTGTTGTAAATAAAAAGAAAAAAAAAGTTAACTTATTTGGTAGTTTCCAGACGGGCTCTTACTAAGGGCATGCATGTTAACACTAAAAAAATAATTATGTAATGCAAAACCCTAAAAGCGCTTCACATTAAGTGTTGTTTGTTAACTTCGAATCTAGAAAGTGCTGCATGATTTTACCATAATTTTTTTTCGCAATAGAGGTCTGGTGTAATGGGGAATATAGAATGTGCTCCACGAGTTCTTCTAAAAAAAATTACTTCCAAAATTGCCCCTGCACATTGCGACAATGATTCCCGAATAATTGTGTAATACACAACCCAACGTTTATAGTGTGGAACTTCTCTGGCCCCACCATGATTTATGTGTTAGATCCACACCATCCATCAACTTTTCAAAATCATTCTAGAGCCTGAGCCTAAAAAATGAGGCACATCCAAAGCTCAGGTGGACAACACCACAGAGAGAAGTGGGAAGTGAACAACTACCCTTGAAATCTTCTTAGGGTCCACCATGAGATGTATTTGCCATCTAACCTCTTCATAAGGTTACACAAACCTAGTTTAAGGGAAAACACAAATATCGGCTTGATCAGAGCCTTTTGTGGCCCCAATAAGTTTTTAATAGTTGGCTTTCAATTCCCATTGTTTCTTGTAGTGTGGCTATAATGCCCTGAAAATCGACACCCAAGTACATAGACTCCAATCCGAGTTCCCAGGTGTTAACCAAATGAAAACACACGTGTGTCCTTATTCAGATTCAAATTCATTTCACACACAGATAATCAAAGTAGCGCAATTCGAATTAGCGGATCCAAAGCGAGGTAGAAATAATAATAGATTCAGAAATATAGGGCTAAGAGAAAAAATATAATTTCAGTAGTGATGATTGCCCAAAATGGGATTATACGAGCCACAATATACATACCCAAGATTATTAAAGTGTAAAGCTTTCAGTTTACTCTCAATTCTCCAAAACATGACGGCGTTGGCACAACCCGATATAAGCCTACCTGTCTGAGGTCTCACTAGTACCTGCATCAATGATATGCTTGGTTGGTGTTTTAAAACACCGTCCCAGGTGGGAGTGAGTAGCTAACTCAGTGGTCCCATTAGTTCTAAGTTACACATGTTATCAACCTAATCAGCGCAGGTAATGATAAAACAAGAAATCAAACATTTTCTAAATACTCTTGTTAAATATGCAAATGAAACATGACATGATGCATGCCCTTTCCAAACAACACTCCCTCACACGCGACTTTGACCACCTGTTTCACAAATGACAACACTTCCTCATCACGCGACAACCACGCCTATTCGTTACATTCTAAGCTAATGCAATACAGTGAATGATCATGTTAGCCAAGTAATTATTAAGTTCAATTCATCCAGCATATTAGCGAAGCTAGGATATCAACGTTATATCACGAGTACTTATCCGGATCACGTGGCTCGTTGCTACACGTAGTGTCTCCTTACTAGTGTCCCTTGATCCAAATTTAGGTATCAGTCGTTTATATCACAAATGAATAATTTCAAAAATACGATATGGTACTTAAACGTATGAGGATCAACCCGGTATGAATCGTCACCCAAACTGAGTATGATCACTCAGATCCGAGGTGCGGGCTTGTCACATAAAATAAAAAATACATAAAGGAAATGGGCTCGTTACCCAATTCCATTCATGCTCGGGTCGTTCGAACGGTGCTCTAGCACGCAAACATCGACCGGGTAATTTGACGGGGGCCGTTCGAACAATGGTCTATCACCTCCATCAGTGTTCACTGGTCATTATGGGGAGACTCATCACCCCAGTATAGGCCGACAGCTCGGACACAGTGTCCCATACCACCATGCCAGACTCAAGAGTCTTAGTTGCTCACTGGTCACTACGGGGAGGCTCGTCACCCCAGCGTAGGCTGACAGCTCGGATACGGTGTCCCATACCACCATGCCCGGCTCATGAGTCTCAGTGGATCGTATCGCACTAACAGTTATGAATGGACACATCCATTGAAAATGGAATATTCTAGATTCCATTTAGTCGTGTCAAACATTGTGAACATACATGATCAGTCGGCTAGTGGACTAATTTGATTGGCCTGGGAGAACCAAGACACAATCGGCATTGTGTACAAGCAGCCCGTGTAGTCCAACTACTATCGGTCGTCCGTGTTCAACCCGGGTCGATCGAACAAGCCTAGGGTGGCCGCCCTAACTCGGGCCACCCGTTGATTTAGGTGATTTACCGACTGACCCAACATCGTAGGAATCCCAAACATCACTATGAACTAAACACTACATCATGTAATTTATAGCATACATACTACTATGCAATGACCTATGCATTTCATCAAACATGTAAGTATCAATGGAACAACACATCTACTTAGGTATTTTATCGAATATGTAAGCATCAACAAAATAACACATTCAGTTGGGCATTCAATCAAGCATATGAGCATCCATAAAACAACGTATTCAATCACCTAGACTTTTATCAAACACGTAAGCATCCATATGCAACCAATAACATGTATTATATATATAAAAAAATCAAATGTCAACAGATTAACATGTACAAATTCATCTACAAGCATTTGATCATTAATTGAGACCCTCAAGGGTCGATAAATGGAAACCTAGAAATAATGGTCCGCACCTTATGACGATCCGCTCGACTCGCGACTCTCCTAAGATTAGAAAATTGGGAAAAATTAAATATTTGCATCATACATGACATGCAAATCATTAAGTCATATGATTGGGATATTAGGGTCTCATCCCTTTTCATAATTTTAGTAATTTCTAGTCCCTTATCCTAGTTATGCAATCCAAACATATATCCAGCCATATGCACTAATATCCACTAAACAAATTCATTAAACCTATACTAGGCATGATAACACGCCACCTAAGGGTAATGGTTCTCACTTATTCTTAGCCGGAGGTTGCTGAGATTGTCCTAGCGCAGCCGGGTCCTTATGCTTGAAGTACCGGGGCCCTACATTGTGTAGGATGCACAAGGATTAAAGATAAAGCTGAAATTCATGGAAATTAAAGGGAGAATCACCACATTACCTTAATTAGGGTGAGATCCCTCTTCCAACAACAAGAAATTTGGGGATTTTGAGAGAGAAGGGGAGAAAGATGCAGGAATAAACGAGATCTGGCCGCCGGGGGTGCATGCAAGGTGGTGGCCCCCACTTTCTCTCTCCTCTCTCCTCTCTCTCTCACTCTCTCTCTCTCAGGTGCTGGAAATGGCTGAGAGAGAGAAGGGTTGGAGCTTTTATATGGGTGGAATTATTTCAGTTGGCCCTAAGGTTTGAAAAATCCTAAAAATGGCCAAATGGGGCCTGATTTGGATTATAGGGGTTGCTCTGATGGACCCTTGTCCATCTAAGCCATTAAATAGATGTCTCAAGGCCTGATGAAGGGTTGAGTGAAGTTTAATCGAAAATGGACTCGGGTTTTTGCCGCAGCGGCCCGGTTTGCGATCTAATGGCCCTATGAGACCCCTCTTTTTGGCTGCTGAGGCTACCCTGATGGCCCCCTGGCCATGAAATTTATAGGATAGGTGGTCCATGGCCCAATGAAGGGTTGTACAAAGTTTGATGGTAAACGGATGCGGGGTTTTATCATAATGGCCTGATTTACGATCAATGGTTATCATTACTCGATCAGGGACCAGATTTGGCAGATGAGTGTAAAGAATTATTTTCAGCCTTCGGTGTAAATTTGGAAGAGATCCGACGACTGAAATTCTCTGACTCCCTGTTCTAAGCTAGGGCCATTGATTTAAAATTTCAAGCCTTAGGCCAAGGCCAAGGTGAGTCGCACTTTACAAGTCCTGACTTGACAGCGTGAATCATCTATTTCTAGGTGTCGTTTGAGTCTGTCGTCCGTGATGGACCACAAGCCCAATGGGATGGACATTACTCGACAATTTCGGAACTAGTGGCCCACTAACGAGCAGTCTAGAGCTTGTTCGGGTAATTGGCGCATTTCTGGAATAAATTGGGTAGGAGGATTTCTTGGGCGCAGTTGTTGAGGTATGAATTAACTAAGTTCACAGTACGGCCTATTCGAAATTAGTGAAAGTGGAGATTTTGTCATGTTTACTCTAAACGGTCGGTTTTAGGCTAAAAGTATAATGGGGTTGATTTAGTCCATTAGTCAAGATCCGGACCTTATATGACTCGGCTTCGGGTAGATCTTTTAATTTAGTTACATTTGTCTTGATTAATCAGTGGTAGGTCGGTTAGATTTGGGCCCTATGTGAACATATCATGGGGATAAACTCGATACTTAAGTGATTGGGCGGGTTCATCAGCTTTCTACAGTTGATTTATTGAATTTGTGCAGTTCTTTACTGGTATCACTCGTGTATAAACTAACATTGAGTATTAATGGTCAGTAAATGATAATATAAGTTAATTATAAAAAGAATTCAAGGATTTTTGGAAATCCAAAACAGCGAAAATCCAGGACGTTATAGTGGCCTACTTAGATCTGCCTTGTTGTTATTCATGTGATCTAAAATGGTATGGAAAAATGAATGGACCGTGTGGATAATGTTAGTGTATTGATTTATGCATCTTGTTTGTCAATCATGTAAGTCATTGTGTTAGGGAGTCGGTTGTGAAATTGGGGCTAAACCGCTAATTGAAGTACGGAATTATGCCCAAGTGTCATAGAGGGCGGTGAATAGGACTTTTTTTAAAAATATTCCTATTAAAACTAAAATTGCCTAACTTAAACTATATTCCAATCAAATTAAGCAACGCAATTTAACTCTAAGGCATCCAAGCCAATAGAGTGTCCAATCACATAAGCTACACATGATTTGCAAGTTAAGCACCTAGCCTAAGAGAGTGTATATGAGTGTGTGGGATGTGATTCCTATCAATCCTAAACATTCATCTAATCATGCATTATAATTAAGCATTTAAACCACATAAGCATAATTAAATAAATGCGCAGAGATAATCCCAAACACAATCATATATAGTGGTTCGGCTACGTGCCTACTCCACTCTTGGAGGATGCACTCAACCCATGAGTGTATCGAATTTCACTATCTAATGGTTTTAAATCAGGTTAACTATAAACCTTTACAACCTACACAAGGTTATACTAAGGAGCCTACAAAAGGCAACATTAGGTGCCTACATAAGGCAACTTTATGCTTACACAAGGTAATTTTATGCCTACACAAGGAATAGGTCCTACACAAGGACACTTTTAGGGCCTACACAAGCCAGTAAGTCCTACACAAGTACACTATTAGTATTCTCCCATCGGAGGCCTATGAAAGGTCTTAGTCAGTTTGACAACTCAAACTCTGAATCCTAATCATACACAAGATCTTCCTAGTGGGGAAGAGTCTTCAGTTCCCTTGAACCGTAACCACTTGTAGATGCTTCAATTGAGGTACCGAGGTTGTTAGGTTTTAGGTATGGTTGATCTACTTTAGTTAATGATATGCGTTTAATATCTAGAAAAGATTCCCATGAGCTAAGCCTTTAAAGATTCCAGCATAATGAATTGCCATTAAAGAGTGTTGTAAGATGATTAATGAAGGCCGAAGTTCATTCTTTAATCCAAGCTATGAATATACTACTAAATACCTTTAAGCCATGGATTGAATGATGAACTCATATGGAAAGAGGACTTGAGACTAAGGATAATAATTCTGGTAATAACTCTCTTAAGTTTCTCTTCAATACACGCTCAAAAATCCAAGAACCAACCGAAGTGTTTATATAGAGTCAAATTCCAATGGTAAAAAACTCTATAGAAATTTGTCGTCGTCGATGCCATCGAACTTTCCTTTGATGTCATTGAACCTTCTTCGATTACATGGACTCTCTGTATTATGATTTTCAAAGAAGTGCAAGACAGGTTCTGTCCGATTCCATCGAATATCCTTCGATGTCATCGAAGGGCCCTTCGATATCATCGAGAGATGTCTCATGCCATCAGGATTTTCCTTTGAAACTATTTCTTGGTTGCTGGACATATTGATCACTATTTCATTGCCATCGAACGTGCTTCGATGCCATCAAGTGAAAGATATATCTTTTTTTTTATAAAAACACTCTAGATAGTTTGGTCCATATTTCGATGTCATCGAACACCCTTTCAGTGTTATCAAGAATATATTATTTTCCTTGTAAGCTTGGTGGACAAATTGGTCCGCTTTTCGATGTTATCGAACTGTGTTCTATGACATCGACTAACTTATTTCGATGCCATCGAAAGTGATTTGATTGCACTAGGTATATTTAGAATATTTCAAAACTTGCTGGAGATATTAGGCCTTATATCGATGTCATCGAAATGCATTCGATGCCATCAAAACTTAAGTTTTGATTGCATTGAACTGCCTTTGATTCCATCGAATATGTCTAAGATGTTCATAGTTAGTTGCTGGACTTGTAAGGCTCTGTTTTTATGCCATCGAACAAGTGTTTGATGCCATCGAAGTTGTCTCGATTGCACTTCGATTGCAATCGACATAACATGAAAATTTCCTATTTATCTTCTATCTCCATAGGCTTCAAACAAACTCTAATATAAGCTTACTAAGGGTTTTACAAAGATGGTTTTGGCCAAGTTTAGATATATTCCAAGTGGGTCTTTTACCTGATAAGATTTGGTTTGTGAAGTGAGTCTTAATATACCTGTAAAGTGCACTTGAACTTCTTCAACTTGGTGAGTCTTGGTCTTGTAGTCTTCATATGGGGCTCACTTGACACTAGGTCTCAACATTCACGCACATTGACAAATAAGGGCACTTTCAGGTTGAGCCCTTGGAAGCTGAAGACCGAAGACACAAGTAAACATGGGGCATCAAGGAGCAAAGAACAAGTACATAAGGTTCCTTGGTGACCCTAACCATTAACCGAAAATAACCTAAGCCATTAGATGATCCATTCCTAATAGGAAAACCTTGTTTGATCATCTAAAGCCTTAGAAGCCTTAATTGAACATGCTTACATTGGCTTTAGAGGTCCCAAGTTGTTGAAAAATAAATTGCACAATTTTAGTAACATTTGGTTCCACCAAATCCACTTTCGATCTGATCAAAATTGGCTAAAATAGGACAACATGTTGTGATAGTAAAAATGTTAATGCGGTTGCAACCGAATGTCTCATTTCGTCCAATTGAAGACTATGCTTAGTGTAACCGAAGACCATATTCGGTTTGACCAAAAGTGCTTAAAACTATCTAGAGGGTTTTCCATGTCTAAGTTTGATGCAACTGAATGTTAGCCATCTCTATCCATTTTATGACCATTGGAACTCGATTCCTTTATATAGAACATCTGGCCTTTAGCCATTTTGAGAGTTTTGGTGCAATATAAGGATAGGTGATTCCATGTTGATATCCTACATCTCCGAACTTTAATCCCATGAGTTTTAAGTAATCTTCCTTGAGATTACTTGAAACTCAAGGAATGATCTTGAACTCCACCACTTGTTAGAGATTAGACACTGAGCTTATAGTCAAATCCTTGTCTAAATGCTATAGAAGACCCTTCTAAGTGAATCCCCTAGCATGACAATATTCCCATGAGTTGTTGGAGATTCATCCATCCTTCCATCACCTTAGTCACCTCATCATTGCATGCATGGTGTTTGATCTTGGATCTGAAGCATTGGCAATGCATCGGTATCAACGATCAGGGGAGTAATTGAGGAGTAGATTTAAGCAAAGAAGAGCTATGAAGAAACGACTCAAGATCGCTGCATCAACAGGGCTCAATCTAATGAGTAAGGTTATTATTTGTAAAGTCCATGTACACTCCTTCATTGTGTAGGATTGAATGTAAGAGTTTGATTGCCAAACTTAATTAGGTTCTTGTGTAGAACCTTAGTTTTTGTGTAGGACCTAAATCAAGTACTTGTGTAGGCCACCAACATGGGTGTGTAAATGTAGGTTCTTGTGTAGGACTGAAGTTATTGGTTTGTATAAAGAAAACCAACTAAAGTCTCTTACGGGAGCCTTTGGTGGGAGTGTACGATAGGTAGGTCCTTGCATAGGACTGTAGTCCTTGTGTAGGGCTATAAAGGTTAGAGGAAAACCTGATTTAAAAATTTCGATAATAAAATTTGGTACACCCTTAGATTGAGTGTGTCCACCAAATTATATATATATATATATATATATATATATATATATATATATTATATATATATATATATATATATGCTTGCGTTTAAAATTGACATTTGAGCACTTGTTTAATTATGTTTATGTGATTAATTGATGAACTATGTGTATGTATGATTAGATGAATGCTAGGAGTTAATAGTTAGCACATTTCACACACACACATGTATACTATCATATATAGACTAGTTGCTTAATTAGCATATCATTTGTAATTGATGTGATTGGACCCACTAATGGCTTGAAAGCCTTAGTGTTAAATTGTTTTACTTAGCTTGAATGACATATTAGTTTAATTAATTGAGTGTTTAATTAGCATTAATTTTATTTGATCGTAATCACCTCCCTCTCTAGGATATAGCCTTCTTTTTATAGCTCCGCTAAGCTTCCACGCATAGCTTGTGGGCTCACTATGTGCAATTTCACTTGGTATTAGAGTGGGTTCCTCTGAAAAGGCTTAACCATCCAAAGTGAAATCTAAATGAGCTTTGGAATGATGTCTACCTATGAGGGGATGTGAGGGCTTAAATGCTAAAATGAGAGTAAGCCTCATTTGTTGACCTTATAGTTAAATTTGAGAATTTAGCCTCAATTGAGTATCATTATAGGAAAATCAGAGGATTTAGCCTGATCTTGTGCTTAATAGTTAAATTTGAGAATTATAGTCTCATTAGTTTTTATAGTTTAAGCTTTGAAGTTACTAAATTTTGGTATTTTATGTTTTTAGCTTAGACTATTATTAGTCCTTCCGATTTCGATTGATACATCCCTTGAATGACCATAATAAGCATACTCCATGTTTTAAAGTTTATATGCACCATCTTCTCTTGTTAGTATGTTCTTATAGTAACATATATGACTTATAAAGTTTGTTTCCATTTTATGTTTTTATTGGTATATTCATGTAAATAACTCTTTGTCAAATAACGACAAAAAGAGGGAGAAATATCAAAGTCCCACCAAAACAAGTTTAATTCTGTTTAGCAAGATTAGTTTGTTGTTTAAGGAATTAATGAGATAGGGGAGCATTTATGGGGAAGCATTGCCAGTATGTCATGTCTCGAAACCTGTATTTAAATTTATAAATCATTGTAATCTTGGACGTATAATATTTTGTGTTGTTTTGGTATGTAATTGGTATTGAACATGACATGGTCTAGGCTAAGTTTTTATCACGTAATTGACAAATGGGAGATATCGTTAGTGCAATGATTTATATACCTTGTTTGTCAATCATGTGAGTTATTGTGTTAGGGAGTCGGTTGAGCCCTTAGAAGCTAAAAGCCGAAAACACAAGTAGATGTAGATCATCAAAGAGCAAAGAAAAAGTATATGAGGTGCCTTGTGACCCTAATCCTTAACCCAACACAACCTAAACCTCTAGATGGTCCATTCTTAATAGGAAAAGCATGTTTGACCATCCAAAGCCTTAAGAGCCTTAATTAAACATGCTTAGATTAGTTTTAGAGGTCTCGAGTTGGTGAAAAACAAACCGCTCAATTTCAGAACCTTCAGTCCCATTGAATCCACCTTTGGTCCAACTGAAATCGTTTAAAATAGGACATCATGCTGTAACAACAAAAATGCTAATTCAATTGCAATTGGATGCTATATTCGGTCTGATCGAAGACTATGTTTGGTCCAATCAAAGACCATATTTAGTCTGATTGAAAGTGCCTAAAACTGTACATCGGTTTTTCCTATCTAAATTTGGTGCAACCGAAGCTCCATTCGATCCAACTGAAGACTAGCTGTTTCTGCCTGTTTTATGACCGTCAGAACTCGATTCCTTTATATAAAATATTCGGTCTTTAGGAATTTTGATGGGTTTTTTTTTTAATGCAATAATAGACTAGGTGATTCCAAATTGATATCTCACACATCATAAACCTCTAATCTCATGAGTTTCAAGTCGTCTTTCGTAAAATTGTTATTATAATGATGATTTCAACCTCCATCTTGAAGATGATTTGAACTCCACCACTTGCTAGAGATTAAACACTGAGCCTATAGTCAAATCCCTATCTATATACTCTAGGAGACCCTTCTAAGTGAATCCCCTTGGATTATATACATTCCTATGAGTTGTAAGAGATTCGCCCATCTTCCCATCACCTTATTCATCTCATCGGAGTATCACATGCAAGGTGTTTTATTTTAGATTTGAAGCACTAGCAACACATCGACATCAACGATCGAGGGATCATTTGAGGAGTGGATTTAAACACAGGAGAGCTTTGAAGAAGCAACTCAAGATTAGCGCATCAATGGACCTCAAACTGAAAAAGTAAGGATGTCATTTGTAGAGTTCATGTACACTCCTTCCTTGTGTAGGATTGAGTGTAAGAGTTTGATTTCCAAACTCGATTAGGTTCTTATATAGGACCTTGGTTCTTGTGTAAGACCTAAATCAAGTCATTGTGAATGTTACTAACATGGGTGTATAAATGTAGGTTCTTGTAACGCCCTGAGTTTTCAGGACCCGAGTACACGACCCGTTTCCTAAAAAGCTGAGTGTTAACCTTAAAGGATGGTCAAATTCAAGTATACATTTTTTTTTCACTTGTTTAGAGTAAGCAGATGAGCGTAGAATGGTCAAATTATGTGTAATGGAAAATTTTATTTACATTTGGAATATACAAGAAGCTGCCCATAATGACTTATACAAACCAATGCTCCCATTCTCGCAATTACAAAATGAAATAATGTTACATTGAAATAAAGTAAATTACAACACTCTTGGGATGTGAAATCCTGTAGCAACCCTATGAACAACAACAACTTGCTCCACGCTTGGATCAACTGTTACAGTTTGATAGCATCAATGGCTATCGCAGTGAGGAGCACCCTCTAGGATTACGCACTCATCATTCATAATCGAATATAGATCACAAGTCATGAAGTTAGATACACTAAACAGGGCATTTCATAGTCATACTCATGCTTTAAGAAAATCAAACCAATCAATAGAGTTTCATCATAGGCAAATATCATGGCAGTCGCAATTCAAGAAAACATGTCCAGATAACTAAACAATCAAACATACGATTTTTTAATGCGCTCGAAATCACATTGTACGTGAACTTTGCAAGATGGCTAGAAAATCGAGAAGCGAACTTCGGCTCCACCCAAAAATCATGGTACAAGTGGAATTCGCAAAGCGAATAGAAAAGCACCTTTTAAACCCCCACTTCATTCGGAGATCATGTCGTACGTGAACTCCTCAAGATGGCTAGAAAATCGCTAAGCGAACTTCGGCTCCACCCAGAAATTAGGGTACGACTGACACCGCAGATGAAGAGACAATCAACATACAAACTCTAGACCATCCGAAAATCATGTCATACGTAAACTCCACAAGATGGCTAGAAAATGGCTAAGCGAACTTCAACTCCACCTGAAAATTATGGTACGACTGAACTCCACAAGATGGCTAGGAAACAACAGATGTGTAAATGTAACAAATAAGCTACAAAGGGCACCAATGACACATCCAAGCCACGAAGGGCAAATGTGGACCGCAAGATCACAAGTCCAAGGTAAGTTCCATTCAGTTCATCATTCAAGCACAAGTGGTAGCATATAAATAAATTAATACGTATACAATAAAGGATAACATGTTATCATCGAGCCATTCATGCATATTGCAATTTAAAAGAAACGTTTATCTTCCAGCACATGAATTAACTATACCACAAGTTAGCATATTCTATAGTAAAGTAAGAAACTCAGTTAGGGGAATCATGCCATCATCTATATCTAGATTAATGAAATCAAGTGGGAAGCTCAAAGAGTGAGTCCTCACCTTTGATCATTAGATGTAATTAACTTGAATCCAATTGAGATGTTCACACCAACTTGACTTCAACAAGAGTGATCTAAGGTAGCCTCTACTAAATACCTACACTCAACCAACACAAGAAGATAAATAACATAGTTATTTATTTATTTATTTGTACTAATAGAAAGTGGCTAGAGAGTCGGCTCACCTAGTTGTCGACTGATGTTTTATTTGAGAAATTCATTCCGTCCATTAGATGCGGGACAAAAAACTGGTCGAACATGGACAGTTTTGACTGTCTGTTGATGCGGCCTAAAAAAGATATCACTTTAAGATTGTTTTGAACGTCGCAGGACAACCTGTTTGTGGCTTCTGTATCGCACACATGTTCATGTATGGATGCAAAATTTCAGCAAGGTTTTGATGGGTTCGATCCACTCTACAAGATCGACGGCTCGGATTTTCTGTACGAGTGACGTGTGGGGCCCACTAGCATTAGCAAAACGGCCAGCGGCCGGACGCTAACAGAGTATGCGGATGTCTTCCGCAGTGGCATTGGTGGGATCCACTCCATTGATAATTTGATAAATCTAGGCCGTCCATTGGATGAAGAACGAAAAATCAGTGGGAATTGACTAGTTTTGGGGTAGATTTGGTGTGGCCCACGCGGTTTTCTGCCTCACCGTCCGTCTAACGTTTGAACGACTGGATTTCACTACTCGCAATCTTTTGTAATTCTGCCACTTAGGCAGTAGTAAGAGACTTCCTGGGGATCCAATGGACGGTCCGGATTGGACCATTGAAACACGGCGGTGGCCCACAAAACCCAACCGCAGCTCTCTGTACAAGCTGCTGGAAACGGAAGTTTCCTCTTTTGTTTTTGTTTTGAATTCTGTCGGTCAAAGCACCTTTCATTTACAATGCACAGTTAGTGCACATGTGCACTATACACTTGCCACACAAGGTGGGGTCCACTGTGATGTTTATGATCAATCCAATCTAACCATCTGATTTGTGTCCCCGATTAAGGGGTTGAGACCAAAGTTAAAGCATATCCTGTTATCAGGTGGGCCCCACTCAATGAATTGAGGGGCTGATCTGGCCGTTGGCCCACTTCCATAATGATCCGAGGACTGAAATTTGATATGTACGGTTAATTTATGACCCTCATCCCATGTATGAAGTTTCGAGCCAATCGGATGGTGGGAATCATGTAATCTTACATTTTGCACCAATTTCGGGCCTCTTTAACATGAATGGCTTGATTTTCTTGGACCTCTAGCGTGTAAATTCTTCAATCTTTGTCCTCTGGAGTCCGTTCCTTGCTCTGGTGTCTTCGGAGCGTCAGATCTATGCTTTTAATATCCTTTTTCCATCAATGCTCCTGATTTCATCCTGCAACAGAAATATAATTAAAATACTCCGTTAAGCATTATCATATAGGTAAAATCATGCAATAACTGGGGTCTGATATGCAATATTCGACCCTCATCATCGACTCATCCTCAACATGGCCCTCATTTGGATTAAACCCGCAAGATAGTCGAGTCGACTCGGTTCAACTCGGCAATGATCTGGCTCAATCTCTCCCTCATTTTCTCTCTTGTTTTTCTTCCTTGCTCTCTCTCTCTCTCTTACTGTTTCTCTCCCTTTTCTCAGCCTTTTCTCATAACCAGCAAGGGCTTGGACTCGGCCCATATTTAGACCGAGGCCTGGTATAGTAGTCCTTGGCTCGACTTGGTGTTGCACAACAGCTGCACCATCCTCTCTTCCTTCTCTTTTCCTTTCTTTTCTCTTTTTTTTTTCTTCTTGGAATCCCAGCTGGACTAGGCCACTTGACCCAGTCAACTCTGTCAGAAACCGAGTCGACTCAGCTCCAGCTGAACAACAGCCCCCCACGCTGCCTCTCTCTCACTTTTCTTCCCTTTTTCTTCTTCCTTTCTTCTTCCTTTCTCCTTCTTCCTCTACTAGAAAACACCTAGGCTCGCACTCAACTGAGTCTGGACTCGGACCAAACCTATGCCAAACAACGGCCCGACTCGGTCAGTGACTCGACTCGGTTGAGGTGCTGTCGCACAACGCAGCTCGTCTTTCTCTCTCCCTTTGATCCAGCCTCCTCTTCTTTCTACTTCCTCTCTTTCTTTCTCTTTCCCTCATGGTCCCACCAGCAACCTGACTCGAGCTGGTACGGCTCGACAGTGAGGCATGGTGCAGCGCAGGTGCACCTTCTCTCTCTCTCCCTCTTTCTCTGTTTCTTCTTCCATTTCTCTCCTTCTCTTTTTCTTTTTCTTTTTCTTTCTTCTCTTTTCTTCCTTTCTCCTACCAGTGAGCCAACAACGGTTGGATAGACTCAACTCGGATCAACAACCATGCGTTTTGGCCGGGAAAAATGGTCTGCCGTTAATGGTAGATATCTGATCGGCATCCGTTTCTTTGAAATGAGGGCATGAGACGACTCAGAAGGATGTCATGAAGCTTGAAGAAGAAGGAAAATGAAGCTTCTATGGGGTTTTGGTGATGGGTTCGGAAGGAGAAGCTGACGATGGGTTTTCTCTCGCAGCCGCAAGGAACAACAATGCAGCATTCCTTTATCTGCCCTCTAGGGTTTTCTGCACTTAAGAGTGCTGGAGTGGATGGTCTGGTTTCGTTTGGAGGGGTCTTTGGATGCTAATGGGCTTTTGAGATCGAGCCAGCACGACAACGGTTCCTCCCACGGCTGTTCTTTCTCTCTCTCCCCCTTTGTACAAAAACCTAGCTTTGGAGGGCTATGATCGGTTTGAAATGGGCGGTCAGGATAGGTGGATTCGGCCTCATGCGGATCGCTGAGCTGGAAGAAAATAGTTTCCATTTTCGGATATAGTGTGTTTGTATGGCCTGTTTGCACTAAGGATTGTGTGCAAGCACACATGTTGAACCGTGTGAAATTTTCTTGGTTTTGGTCAGGGCCACTCTCTAAATCTGATGGACAGTCCAGATCATCTCAACGAGGCCAAGAGGTGGGCCACCGATCAGCACAGACGCTCGTCCATTCGCTGCTGGAAACCAAATGGAGAGAGAAACCTCTCTTATTAAGGAAATCTCGGGTCAGGCCAGATTTGACTGGAAGTGTAGTTCAGTGCACTGCCAATGCATGTGAACTGTACTCATGCACTGCCCCAAATGGACCCCATACGACTACATTAGGAGATCCAATCCGTCCATTCTACTTTGGAGGTCCCATTATGGACTTTAACCGAAGATTAGGTCGGTACAAAGCTCGGGTGGGCCATACTCTAAATTTTCTGTTTCTAATGTTGAGTTCCCATTAGTCTAGTGGTCAGATCACCTCAAAGTTGGACACCAATGGTTGAAAAAGGGTCCTAGGGACCTAAATATAGGGAAATTCTAAGTTCCAGGTGGGCAACAACACATTTGATCAGTTCATCGTACAAATGCTCGTTAGTCTCTGTTCAAACACGTAACATAAATGCATATTGGCTATGGCATTAGGTGGGGTCCACTGCGATATTTGGTGAGCAATCCACCCCGTTCACCGTCTTTGTCCCACTATGTTAGGACACGTGGTAAAAATTGAGGAAGTTTAGTCAATTAGGTGGACCGCACAGTCCCGTCGAGTAGCGAGAATACTCACTGTTAAAACTTCAATTGTAACTCTCGTCATTCAACAGTGCCATACATAAGGTGTTAACTTATTTACAATTCTACCCCTCTTCTTTTCCAAAACTTCTGTCATCCGTAACTCGTAAGTCTACTGTCCAAATGTGATGAAATTTAACAGGTGATCTTTATTTTTCACGCTCTTTCCGTCGCCCAAATTTGAGCCCTCTTCTCTCAAAGATGACTAAGATTCTCTTTTAATGGCTAATATATTTCAAAATTCTAAAATAATATTTGTACACCTCTTATTGACAAGTTACCGGACAGTTTGGACCTAAACCCTAAGATTTTCGTGATGATCGGTTTGCCATGATGTTTACATGGCCCGTTTGGCGGATCCAAACATGAAGGATGGTCAGATGACTTGTTAAAAGTAATGGGACTTGATGGTTAGCACTCTGGTCATGTATGTCAGTGGATGTACGGTCAGTTTCGTAAATGGATGGTAATAAGGTGTGTTTCTGGAGTGATTAGGGGTATGACACATATACTGTTAGATTCGAGTGACTTGTTCACATGTGTAAGTTCCTCAGATTGTAATTCTAATGGTGGGTTAAGCATATTCATGTGGGGTGAACAAGATGAACGAGTCGAAATCTCGATTTGATAAGTGTACGGACGGATGTAGAGGCCAAGTAGTTGATTTACTATGATCTAAGGGTTGAAATTCGACGTGGTTAATTTATGATAGTTAGGCCTGGTATAAAATTTCACATGAAACAGATCATGAGAACTATGTGATTTAGAATTCAGGAGTCTATGTTAATGGCATTTTCATAATTATTGATGGTCTAAGAGTTTTGTGAAATCTAATGGTTCTACATGGTCCTATGCCCATTTCTAAACAATTCTCACAAAAGGACTTATATCTAACTCATTATAGATAAAGAGTTATTCACCAATTTGGTCAAGGAAAAGTACGCATATTAGACTACATGATCAACGACCGGATGACTTGATTTATGGATGGAGATTATTCTTAATTGGTCTGGTTCATATTGGAGGATGGATGTAGGGTTAGGTTGACTAGATTAGTACCGTACATATGTACATAACAGGCTAAATTTATGGTAACACCCGAGTATAGAAAAGTACGGGGTGTTACAGTTCTTGTATAAGACCGAGGTTGTTAGTTAGTTGATAGAAAACCAACCTAAGTCTCTTGTGAGAGCCTCCAGTGGGAGTGTATGGTAAGTAGGTCCTTTTGTAAAATCGTGATCCTTGTGTAAGGCTGTAAAGGTTAGAGGTGAACCTGATTTAAAACCTCTGTAAGTGCTAGGATGTTGAGCACACTTAGGTTGTCAAATTTCGTAAGACAAAACCACTTCAAAGTAGATCTTCAAAGATCGGTTTATGTTCAAGAGAAGATGAAGCTCAAGATTGTTTATGTTCAAGAGAAGATCAAGCTCAAGATTGTCTATGTTCAAGAAAAGATCAAGCTCAAGATTATCTATGTTCAAGAAAAGATCAAGCTCAAGATTGTTTGATATTCAAGATGAAGTCCGAGATTAAGATCAAGCTCAAATTGAAGAAAGTCTGAGACTAAGATTGAGCTCAAATTCAAGATGAAGTCCAAGACTAAGTTTAAGCAAAAGAGAATCAAATATTTGATATATCTTAGGTGGTATAAAACCTTCGAAAGACCTTAGGACTAGGTGCTTTTAAAATTGTTTAATTATGGGTTTTTTTTTTCATTTGTTTTGCTTAGAATTCGGTCGGCCTAACTTTTGGTTCAGCCAACCTAAGCTTCCTCGACGAGCACAACTTCAAGCCCGATGCAAGTAACAACTTTTGTTACAAATTCGGCTAGCCCGAGTTTTGGTTCGGCTAGCACGAGTAAGTTCGGGTCAAATTCCAGTAACATCAACATTTGAATTCAGGGGAATTCAGCTAGCAAAGGTCAAATTCAGCTAGTCGAATTGTGTCGTTCGGCCAGTCGAAGTTGACCTTAGGCTAGCTGAATTTTGGATAATTCTTATCACGCGCAATCCAAAATCCACTGAACTTAGGTTAGTTAAAGCCTATCTCTTCTGTCATTCTGAATTACACAAGTTAATTATCAGAATTCTTCTATAAGAGAGAAAAAAGCTCAAGCTATTAGCAAGCTATTGGTTGGTATTTATAATTTATTTAAATAGTTTTTTCAATTCCCTTTAGTCTTAGATGTTTTAAGTTTAATTTAAAAGAGTAGACTATACTTCTCTTTGAGATCTAAGAGAATTGAATCAAGTAGCTTTTGGGTTTAACAAAATTAAAATCAATAGAACCCTAGACCCTTTCTATCTGACTGAACACGACACAATCTACATTCAAGAAAGAGGTCCTTCTATTACAAACTTCTGCTACATCTTCTACGGTGAATATAAGTATACCTTCTATAACTCTTTTTAGGTTTTTCTGAGATCTCATATGAAAATCTCAGTTAAGGTTTTGTCTGAGATAGCCTGGTAAAATCTCAGTTTGGGTTTTTATTATGATAGGCCATGAAAATCACAAGGAATTGTATCAAGTTATTAAGGTGACCATGTGAAAACCAAATCATAGTGAAAGCCAAATTTACAAGTAATTTTGAGAGTGGAGTAGGTGTGGTTGTTTTTTAAAGCACCGAACCACTATAATTCTTTGTGCCATGTGGTGAATGCCTTATTTTTATTTTTGGTGGATTGGATGTATTTAATTTCAGTTGTGTGGTGATTATTATAATTTTTTAATTTACTCTTGTAAGTTTAAAGTTTTTATTTTAAAGATATTCGTGAAATAAGGTTGTCCTGCTTAAAATTTTAAGTAAAGGTTGTCTTACGAATTATTTCGAATCAAGGTTTCAATACTCAAAGCAATTGAGATCGTTGTATTATTTACATATTCAGCACTTGTTTCGATTATTTAGCATTGTCCTATTCACCCCACCCCCTCCAGGACATCGTAAGTTCTCATTTTCAACTTCTAATAGTGAAATTCAGTATACTTATGGGTTGAGTGGATCCACCAGGAGTGGAGTCGTACATGCTTGTATTTGGGATTGACATTTGATCACTTGTCTAATTATGCTTATGTGATTGATTGATGAGCTATGTGTATGCATGATTAGATGAATTCTAGGAGTTGATAGTTGGCACATCCCACACACACACATATACATTATCATATATATACTAGTTGCTTCATTATCATATCATTTGTAGTCTATGCAATTGGACCCATTAATGGCTTGGAAGCCTTAGTGTTAAATTGCTTTACTTAACTTGAATGGCATATTAGTTTACGTAATTGAGTATTTAATTGGTATAAATTTTATTTGGTCCTAATCACCCCCTAAGACATTGCCTTCATTCTATAGATTTGTCATGCTTCCATTCATAGCTCGTGGGCCCACCATGCATATGTTCAGATAAAACATATACATCCATGTAAGCCCTACAAAGCCCCTGAAAAGATTGTCTGTCTTTGGTTTCCGTGGCATGCCGAACACCACCGACCTCCCTGGTGTGTTGACACCACCAAGTTCTATGTGCTTCACAATGATGTATGTGTTATATCCATACCGTCTGCCCATTTTACGAGATACTTCTAGAGCATGTGCCCAAAAATGGGGTAGATCCAAACCTCAAGTGGACCACACCACAAAAAGCAGGGGGGGGGGGGGGGGTTGAACGTCCACCATTGAAAACCTTCTGGGGTGCACATAATTTTTGGATATTTTTTCCCTTCATCCAGGTCTTTGTGACCTCATGAACACATTGGATGACAAATAAACATCATGGTGGGCCATAAGAAAGTTTTAATGGTAAGAATCATTGTCCTTACTGCCTTTTGTTTTGTAGTTCACTTAAGCTTTGTATCTGCCTCATTTTTGGGCTCATGACCTAAAATGATACCTCGAAATGGATGTACAATGTGGATATAACACGTATATCATGGTGGGGCTCACAGAACTTGGTGATGTCAACACAACACCTAGCGCACTACGCAATCTGCTTCCCAGATTTGAGGGCATAGGTTCGGTGGATCCTGGATCTAGATGTGGATTTCTTTGTAGCTCGGTGGCTACTGGACATGATCTGTGGGCCCACCATGATATATGTGTTTTATCCATGCTGTCCATCTATTTTTTTGGATCATTTTATGGCATGAATCCAAAAAATGGGATAAATTCAAACCTCAAGTGGACCACACCATAAGAAAATAGTGGTGATTAAACACCCACCGTTAAAATTTTCCTAAGACCCACTATAATTTTTATTTACCATCCAATGTGTTGATTAAGTCAGACATACTTGGATGAAGGGAAAACACAAATATCATTTTCATTCAAAACTTTTGAGGCCCCCAAGAAACTTTTAATGGTAGGCGTTCAATCACCACCATTTCCTGTGGTGTGGTCCATATGAGATTTGGATCTTCCTCATTTTTGGAATCATTCCCTATCATTTTGATTTCAATTTTGATTTCTTCCTTTTCTTGTTTTGATTTACCTTTTCAAACAGGTTAGTTGGTTTGGGGCTTTGGAGAACATGTTTCTGATATAGGTTTGTATTTAAGCTAGTTCTGGATGTGTGCATTGATTAGGCAATCCACTTTTTTTTTTTTTTTTTCATTTATTAACGAGAAACACCGACAGCTAAAAACCGTTGGCGAATGCCTTTCTAGCCATTGGAAGCGTTGTCAGGAAAGGGGGTGTTGGCTTGCTCGCCGACAGTTTAAAGCCATCAGCATTTCTGACGACCATGGCCACCTTCCAAGGGGGGTTAGATTGTATAATAAAAAGAATGAATTTGTTGTTTTGGGGTTGAAAAAGCTCGTCAAGATCAAGGACTCCTTTTTAGGACAAACAAAAGAAGCAAGGAGAGGGCCATGATGATGATCCTATGTTTGTTTTCGCCCTGCCCCGATGATGCGCTCCTAGCTCGCGGAAGAGAATCGTTGGTTTGACCAACGAACTACGTGAGAAATATGATATCTAGGAAAGCCGACTAGTATAAACCATGTAATCTGTCCCCATTTACGTACCCCACTACTATATAGTACCATGCCTACTCGTCTTTAACTAGCTTTTACTTGTCTTTTATTGGCTTATTTGTACCCAGCTACACGATGGAACTCTCCATGGCCAACCATCACTCACTAGTGTAGTCCTTAGGAAAAAGATGTTTAGCTGAACCTGTATCCCTTGATTGATTTGATCAGACGCTTGCAGGTGTAGTGAGCTAGTTTAGAGATAACAGATGGAATTGGAAGAGCTGCAAAAGCTACAAAAGCACGTTCTTACAGAGAAGTCTATGATATTAGTGGCTGTCGGAAATGCTGACGGCTTTAAATCATCAGCGAGCAACGCCACCCCCCCTTTCCCAACAGCCCTTCCAACAGCTAAAAGCAATGGGGGAAGGTAAACGCCAACGGTTTTTAGTTGTTGTCATTGCCCTTTTTTTTGTTGTGTGCATATAGGGTAAGTGGAAGGAGAGAGAGTGAGTGGAGGAGATAGTGATGTATGATGTAGGGTGAGTATAGGATGTGTGGTAAGAGAGAGAATGAGTGGAGTGGGATGGAATGGGCCATGAGCCCTCTCTATGGGTTTGACTAAGTCAAAGCCCATCACCTTATGGTGATAAGGTGCAAATGGACCAAATCTCCTTCGCACCAATTTGCATTTGCGTGGGTTTATGCGGGTGTGGGGCTAAGGTCACCCACATATGAAGGGTCGCTCACATACTCTCAGAGGTACGAACAGCTACACATGGGGGCGCAGACACATACGCATGTGAATATGGCTGCATACACGTGAGAAGCTGGCACATATGAAGAGTGTGATCACACACAAATGGGAGGTTGAAGCGCACATATGAGAAGTGTGGTTGCATGCGCACGAGAAGCCGAAGCGGCCTCGGAAAATCTGAGAAACCGAGGTATTACATTTAGGTAGTATGGCCTATCTATTTTGTGGATATATCTTATGATAAAACCTAGAGGTCGGCACCGAACGAATCGATTCGGCTAACTCAACTCATCCGACTCGTTCAGATCCGACTTGACTCAAACCGAATGGGTGAGTCGGTCCGAACTGAGTAGGCTTCGTCCAATCTGAACTCAAATCGAGTCGAGTTTGAGTTACCCAGTAACTCGACCCGAAACTCTATCTGGTTAGACTCGACTCGATCTAAAACCTGACTCGACCCGACTCTCTAACCCTACCCGCCGCACCCTACCCTGACCCGATCTCAAACTCTCTCCCTCCCTCCCTCCCTGCCTCCCCTCCTCCTCCTCCTCCTCCTCCTCCAAACTCGGCTACACACCATCATCACCCTCAACCTCCTCCTCCTCCTCCTCTTTCTCCACTCCACTCCCTCCCTCCCTCCCTCCCTCCCTCCCTCCCTCCTCTTCCAAGCCCAGCAACCACCCACCACCATCACTGTAACGCCCCATCCAAAAAGGAACAATGTCTTGAGGCACTCACGTGTGAACCGACACAGGACCGACTGATTCGACTGCACATGTGGGTCTATTACTGATAAATTAATCCAAATTTAGCCATTGATGCAATTAAATCAAATCGTGGCCGGGCCGAGCACGGGCCGTAGAGCTAGATGCCCAAGCTACACTCGGCGACTATCCGTATGGGCTGTGTATCGCCCGAGGAAGGACCAGAAACTCCAACACTTTAGCAGGCCAAGGGCCTTACTGGGCTTGTGATCTCACATGGATGTCAGGATCAGACGATGCCCAGAAATGGGTGAACTTTGTCGTACATCCAACACTTGAAACTCACGAGTCACTAGGCCTAAAGAAGAAAATTCTGAAATTTAAATTAATTGGCCCTATTTCTTGAGTCAGCAAATCCGGGCATTTCAGTCCTCGAATTTCTTCTAAATTCACACCGTATGTCAGAAATAATTCCCTGCCCTTGCCTACAAAATTTGACCATTGATGGTGGAACGATGACCGTCGATCGCGAATCGGGCCGCTGTGGTAAAACCCTGCATCCGTTTGCAATTAAACTTTGCCCAACCCTTCATCAGGTCATGGGGCAAGTGTTCCATGAATCAGATGGGCCGGGGGGCCATCAGGACAGCCCCAATGATTAAAAAAAAAGGACCACAGGGCCATTGGAGGAAATTGCCAAACAGCAGGGTCAACTGATATAATTCTAGATATATAAAAGTCTAGCCCTCTCCCTCATTTGCTAAAATTTCAACATTAGAAATTTTGAGAGAGAGAGAGAGGGGGGAGAGAGAGAGAGAGTAGATTGGGTGGTGATTGTGGTTTGTGGTGCTTGGGATTTGGGAATCCCCACACCTACACCTTCCAATTGTCAGAAAGCGTCGACCCAATTGCCGTTGGAGCGAAACCCCTTTCAATCCAATGTAAGATGGAGCTCCAGACCATTTCTCCCTAAATTCTAGCCGCATGCATGTAACTAACCTCCACTCCATGCAATGCAGGGCCCCAGCATGTTGAACTTGCAAACCCGACACCGTTAGGACGATCTCAGCAACTTCCGATCAATAATAGGTGCCGACCATTACCTTTAGGTGGTCGATTATTATGCCTAGCATATGTTTAGTGAATGTGTGTGGTGCATTGTTAGTGCACGTTGCTGAATTTTCATTTGGGCTGCATAATTAGGATAATAGACTAGAAATTGCTGAAATTATGGAAGGGGATTAGACCCTAATACCCTAAATCTATGACTTGTGCATTTGCATGCTCATGTAGGGTGTAAATATCTAAGTTTTCCCAAATTTATGCTAGTTGATTGTTAATTTTCTGATTTGGTGCTAACTATGCTTAAACAATGACATGAATTGCTGTAAATTGCTTATAGTTGGTTGAATTGTTGCTACATTTCAATTATGCTAGGAGTAAAGGCGTGGAATGTTGTCACATTGTTGATTTGTTGAACTACTTGCTTGATTTCCTTGATTTATAGTTGAATTATGTGATTTATGTTAACTCATGGAATACTAGTTGTTGTATATTGGTGCATGGCTGCCCTTATGGTTGTATATGTTGGAACATGATGAACATGACCCGTATGGGTTAGTAGAACTTGATATATTGTTGTCCATGTACTTAAATTGTTGATTTATGCCTGCCATGGGTGAACTATCTCAAATTTAACAATACATGTTGTGTATTATTGCATAAACCCTTATGGATGGGCCGATTACCTGGAATTACTTAGGGGACCCCTTTCGTTGGACCTACCCGCTAGTAATCTGGCCCGAATAGTTGAATTATAGGTTGTTAGCTGTAGTTAGACTACACGAGACAGTGTTCTCAAGCCGATTAGTTACGGTTAAGCCTGTCGGGCATATTGACTCTTAAGTTGACCATTCTTGTACGTTAACCATGTTTGATCACGCCTGTATGAACCCAAAGTACCCTAAGACCATTGCACCCACTATTAGCTATGATTTACGGCCCACAAAGACTCATGAGTCGGGGATGGTAGTATGGGACACTCTGCCCATGTTGTCGGCCTATGCTGGGGTGACGAGCCTCCCCGTAGTGTCTAGTGAGCACTTAGACTCGTGAGCTGGGAATGGTGGTATGGGACACTGTGCCCGTGCTGTCGGCCTGTGCTGAGGTGATGACCTCCCTATAGTGATCGCGAGTAGGACATTTAAGTCCCAATTGTGTTTCGACTGAGATTATGGTTTACAGGATTGATGACCCCATATAGGGCTAAGGATCGCGAGAGTCGTATGACCACGGCCCTTAAGCCACGCGATCGGGTTAGGGCAACAACTTCGCTAAGGGTATTCCAGTTTACCCAATTTGTTGGACTAATGAATCTAATTAATCAATCGGACTAACATATTTCATGACATTTGCATTAATATTGTGGTAATTAGGCAGTCGAGGTCGCAATTTGAGGGAGTGTTGGTCATTACGAACGTCAGATGTCATCGCTGGAGGGAGAGTTGGTAGTGAGGGGTATGCATCATATCATTGAGCCATACTAATGGTACCACTTAGTTGGCTACTCACTCCCACTCTGGGACGGTGTTCTAAAACACCAACCAGAATCCGATATAGATGCAGGTACCCTGGAGTAAGACGCACTAGACGATGTCGGTGCTGACGATGATGAGCAACGAACATATTTTCAAGAATTTGGCGGACCTTATCAGCGCGATGGATGGCTGCGGGATTGGGTCAGAGCCCAGATCATTTTTGGATTGACATGTATAAGGGACAGGGTCTATAGGCGATGACATTCTAGATTATCGGATTTATTTGTCTATAGATAGTTATGAATTTATGTTGAGATGTTTATTAACTTAGTAGCACTTGAATCCTTTCTGAATGGTCTTATATTAATTACGCTTAGTTTAATTCTTTATTGTTTCTAATACCTGATAATTAAACACTCAAAAGCTCTATCTATTTTCTCTCTGCACAACCTAAGGCAAGCTCTCATTAAATAGGTAAAAAGTTCCAACGGGAATAAAGCAATCATATTTTTTATTGAGTATGATATCATTGAGCAGGCTTCGATATCATCAAGCGTATACTCTTGATAGCGTCGAATGGTTGCTCGATGACACAAACTCAATCTATCAAATGCTTTTGAACTTTTTTGCCAACAGATTGAAGATATCGAACATGCTTCGATGTCATTGGATTTCAAACTCCGATTTCATTAAACCACGGTTCAATTCCTCGACATTTAAAAACATGAGAGCAGACTTGCCTTAGGAACTGAATAGGCATCGATATGATTGAGCATTCATTGATATCATGTGGTTTTGAATATCGATGATATCGATACCAGTTTCGATTCATCGATCTTTTCAAGGAATTTTCCTATAAACTTGCTGGACAGTTTTGTGTCTCAATTAGATGACATCGACCTAGTCTCGATATGATCGATCTTTGAATATCGATATCATCGAGTTATTCTCGATACCTTGAACATTTAGAAGAATTTACATGAAAGCTTGCTGGACAGATTTGTGTCCCAATCCGATATCATCGAAAGTCCATCGATATCATCGAGATTTGAAATTCGAAGATATCGAGGCTCTCTTCGAGTCATTGAAAATCACATGATTTTCCTTAACTGCTTACAGGACATAAACTGACTAGATGTCGATTTTATCAAGCCTTTTCAATGAGCTCGAGATTCGAAAGTTGATGATATCGATACTGTCATCGATTCATCGATAATTCAACCCAAGATTCATTTTGGTTACTGGACATCTGAAGTCCTCATTTCGATAACATCAAGTGTGTTTCGAGGACATCGATAATAGAGTCCGATTTCATCAATGCACTATCGATAAATCGACAAAGGTTGAAAACTTAAAGATTTTCCTGATTTTTTAACACAGTTTTCACACCTAAAACCCTATGTTGTTTTAACCATTTTTACGAGTTTTATCTACCTGGTGTTTTGGAACATGGGATGTGAGGCTAAGTTTACCTTTGTAGAGATCTAAAGCCACATCCGATTGAGGCAGACGCTTGAACAGTCTTCCTATGGGGCTCACTTGTCTTGCTGACTCAACACTCATGCTAATTGGCAATCCAGGGCACTTTCAATCTCCCCCTTTGTCAATTACATGACAAAACACCTAAGACCACAAAGAACAACATCCTAAATTGTGTGTACATAACTCTTTACACAAATTTACAAAGCTATTGCAAGTTTAAACACACAAATGTAGCTGCTCCCCCTATCTTCGTGCATCTGCTCCCCCTATCACCTGTATCACCATGCTAAAAAACATACACCAGTTGTGTGCTCATGGTGGGATTTGTTCTCCCCCTTTTTGTCAGTCATTGACAATGGCAATCATAAACCAAAATAACATAAATGACTGAAGTTGGCAGTTAAGAAACTGGGAGAAATAGGGCAACGGGAGAGCAGTGATTTCTCAAGAATTACAGAACGGTTTTAACTATGTAGAAACCACAAGATAGCTCACAATAGTAGTTAGAATAATATATACCAGTTGCATTCATCATTCCACAGATATGCAATATAAATTCAGATAAGATGATTCAGAATATCCTGAGCAGATAAAGACGACAAAGAAAAGGCATCAAAGATATATATATATATATATATATATATATATATATTATATATATATATATATATATATATCATGCAAGCCAAATAAAATATCCAAAATAAAACACATGGCCCAAGTTTGGCGTATCCAACCATCCAAAATAAAATATCCAAAATACGCTGCCCAAAGCTTGGCAGAATTAACAATCCACAAACACACATTTAGCCCATCCATGGGCATATAAGAGGGGGGGGGGGGGGGGGGGGGGGGGGGGTGGGGGTGGGGGCGGATTAAACAATAAGATAGCCTTATAAACAAATAACCGAAAGATAGAACTTTAAATAAATCACAATACAGAAATGTAAAGCAACCTCAATATTCTAGTACTGAGAGGCTGATACAAATGATGTTCTAAGGACAACATTGCACCATAAACACCAAGGGTTTATGGCAGGACAACCTTACTAGAACGGTATAAGTATTAATATCTCAAACTGAAGAGGAATAAAGAAAATAGCAAGAATTGAAATTCTAAACTATTACAACATTCCCACAATGCTTGAAATGTAAATATTACAACATTCACATCCACACATACATTCCACAGCTTTGAATGATAAAAGATAGAAATTAAAAAAACATTCAAACCACAAGACACAAGGAATTATAGTGGTTCGCCTGTGTGTTCACCAACTATTAAACAACAGCCACACAACCTGCTACTCCACTCCTAATATCCTCACACAGGGGATATCAGTGTTCACTATGAAAATAAGTTTCACAAGTTCACCTAAAACCTTCACAATTGTGTCTATCAAATGGGCTTACAAAATTCAAAAAACCCCACTTCTGAGTTTTCTGGCTCTCCTCAGATAACCACTAGATTGAGATTTTTTTGGCTTAATCTCAAACAAAAACCAAAATGAAGGAAATTTATAATAGAGTAAAATACCTGGATTTCTCCTTTTATAGCAGCCTGAAAGAAACAATCGGAGTAGAAGTTTGAATATAGAAGTTCAATTGTCCAGTACTCGCTTTGAAATGGTTCTAAGTTCTAATTGATTTTAAATTAAACCAAATGGGATAGCTCTATTTAATTTTGATTCCAAGAAGAAGGAATACAACAATTCCTCTTTTCAAATCAGATTGGAATATTGAAACAAAATTAAATTGACAAAGCTAACAAAAGAGAATATTAAATATGCACAGTGTAGCTTAAAAATTAAGACAAACTTATCTCAGAGTGATGCCTTGATTTTACTTGAATTCGGATTAAAAAACTCTGAAATTCGTGTTCTTTTTATAGATGCAGAAATCGCATCTACGACTGGTCGAGTGGCCACCACAACTGGTCGTAGGTCGAACTGTATTTTGAAATTTTAAGCGCGATCAGATAAAACTGTTCCACGACTGGTCGTAGGGTATCCACGACTGGTCGTGAGGCCTCCACAACTGGTCGTGACCAACCCACGACTGGTCGTGAGGAACCAGGAATGGTTGTTGGAGTTTAAGTCGTAACTGCAGGACTGGTCGTGAATGAGTCGACACTGTTCCTATGACTAATCGAGCAGACTCCAGGACTGGTCGAAGCTCAACCAAAAAATTCTAAAAATTTGCAACAACTTAAGATTGGTCTTGGAATTTCTTGGACTGGTCGAGCCAGTTCTAGGACTAGTCGAACAGAGATCGGGGCTAGTCTTAGAACAGACCAAATACTTATAAAAAGATTTAATTTGAATTATGTATACAAAATGACCTACCTTAAGGTCAATCTAAGGCCATTCATACCTTGAATGTGAAGTAAGGACATTGAAACTTCATTTCTTCATATGATGGTTGACCTTTGAAGATTATGAAACTTGAGATCTTTACAAGATGTAGCTTGAACTTGAGATCTTCAAAAACTTGGATTTGTCGTTCTTGAGTTATACTTTATCTTGAGTTGTACACTAACTTGAGTCTGGAACAAGATCACTTCTTTCGTTGTAGCTTGTACTTTCATTTCTTGAAATGATTTGAAGTAGTTCTTCGTTCTTTACTTTAAGGAAAGATGCAGTGTCTTGATCATATGAAACAACATGCTACACAGGACATAGATTGTGTTTTTGGCACCACAAAATTTGACAACCAAAGGAATAGGAAACCATAACACTTACAATAGCTTGATCCCAGTTGCCGCACAATACATGATCATGACCATAAATCCTGTAAGGTTAGATCAGTTTGTTCCTTGAGGGCACATGTTAGTGGTGAATATCCTGTGCAGATTTCGGTACTTGGGAGCCATATATTTTGCCTGTAATGCATTACCCTGGTACCAAGGAATATCCCTACCCTGACATAGAAATGATGTGATCTTAGATCGAGTCACTGGATTTTCAAGATCGAGATCAGAGAGACCGACTGGAGACAAAGTGAGACCAAAAATACTTGCAATAGATTCTGAGGTAATTTCGACATCGGTATCCCCAACAGAGATAGTTATGGAAGGAGGTTCTACGACAGGAGAATGATCGGAAGCAAAGAATCTATAGGTCCTCTCATTATGACATGGGCCACCAAAATCGAGCATAGGCAACTAATCTATTGCAGCCAACAAAGGTTCCAAGTTGTAGGGTTTGAGGCAATCCCTATCAACTTTGCGTTCATGCACTAACTGTCTTCCACTATATTTTACCAGAGTAGGGTCTACCGCAGTAGGAGGAACATGTGCGACACTTTGAGACCCACCACGTGATGTTTGTCTAGAACTTCGTTGGTGTGTTGGGGTCCCTTGATCAGAAGCCTTTGCCCTTTCTTTAGGTGCAAGGATTTTATGTTTGGAGGATCTTGAGGATTCCCCAGTAATAGGAGTTTTTCCTTTATCCTTCCCCATTGAACGTTTACAACTCAGAATAGGGTGACGAAGAATGGAATTTGATAGAAGACTGAAGGATTTTAACACAAATTAATGATTCTTTAGACAATACTTCTCACCCTAATCTAGAAATACCCAAAGTTACAAGATGCAATCTTGAGAAATCAAGAGAATAGATAAGGAATTACCAGATTTGAGTGATCTTGGAAGGCTCACAGATGAAAAAAACATTTAAAACGGCCAAGGAGGACGAGCAGCAGAGAGAAGGACGAGCATCGAGTAAAGAAATGAATTTTTCCGCTCGTTCAACTTTTATCGGGCGGTAACCTTCGATATCATCGAACTTGGTCTCGATGATATCGATAACCCTAATCGATGTTATCGATGATGAATACGAGGGTAAACCAATCGACTCGACATTTCAGATTCTTGAGAGGTCATCGATGGGATCGATGCAGTTTCAATGATATCGACGACTCGTTCGATTCAACGATTCACTTATCGAGAAGAAGGATAGGATATGTTATCTCCAATTTTCGATAATCTTCTGTATATGTATATCTTCAAATAATTTCATATCAGCTTCAGTATACAAACAAAATTTTTACCAAAAGTTGTAACATCAAACTTATAAACATTAATAATGTTTATGCACAAAAAGAATTTTTTAGGTGTAGAACCCTCAGATATATCATGATAATTTCCAGGGATACATCATTTCACACATCCATCCAGGTCTAGATGTCATGACCTGGACATGTTTTCCATGCTCAATTGTTGCTAAGCATATGGATCAACCTTTCCATTGCCTTTGATGACATAACAGTGGTCACTGGTGTGAAGACCCTTCATAACAGATTTTCCTGATAAGTCCAGGATCTTGCACTTTAGTTTGTCAAAAGTAACCACATGTTTGTTGTCACATATTTGAGAGATGCTTAAAAGATTGTGAGTCAATCCTTTTATGCAAAAAGCATTCTCATTTTTTAGCGTTTCCATTCCTTTTATGGTTCGACATCCTACTACCTCAGCGGTGCTTCCATCACCATAAGTGACTATCCCATCATCAAGATTTGAGTAATTTGAGAGAAGGGATTTGTCACTCGTGACATGTCCTGAGCACCTGCTGTTTAGGTAGCATTTAGTACTATTGCTTGTTGCATCATTTGAGTGAGTAACAAGACAATTTTTCTTTTCTTTCACTACCCATGCTGTGACAGATTTTCTTGAGGATGTTTCCTTTACTCTGTCATGAACTTGTCTAGGCACATTATGTAACTGATCATTTTTCCTAGTTCCATTAGATCATTTATTTTCTGATTCAGGTTAGCCACTTGATTCAATAGCTCCTCCATTCTATTGGTCATTCTGGGTGGAGATGGATGTGTTGTATCTTTTGCCATATTGTTTAGTGGACTCTTGGAATTCTGTACTATTTTTCTGGTTTATCTGTATTTACCAATATGATTTGGACCAGAATTAGATTGAGTCCATCTAAGAGCAATACATTCAAATTTAAAATGGCCCGAGTCTCCACATGAATGACAGGTAGAAGTAGCTTTTGTTTTACTTCCTGATGCAGCTAATTTCTCAATCATTGGTGCTGCATTTTTAGAACTTGATTTGAATTTTTCATATCCTAATCCACTCTTGTCTTTTCCAGGTCTTCCCATCCCTAAGAGTTTTTCTAATTTTTCACTACTCTGGGAGAATTTGTAATTTAGTTCAACAGACTTCCTAGATTGTTCTACATCAAACCTAAGTGTGCGGTTTTCATTCTTAAGATGCATATTTTTATCTTCTAATAGTTCAATCTGTTTAGTCAGTTTTATGGATTCAGATTTGAGGGATAAATTAATTCTTTCCAGTTTATCATTTTCAGAGTGGTATTGCTGAAGATCATTGATCAGGTGAGTATTGATTTCTGAAGTTTTATCCAGATCCATTTGCAGCAATTTATTTTTAGTTTCATTCATCCCAAGTCTTTTAAGGATCTAGATGCTATGTATATAAAGTTGATTATAGGCATCCTGTAATTTATCCTTCTCTTCCTCTTCTTCTTCTTTCTCATCATCTGATGGAAATGTCTCTTCGATCCAAGGTTCATTAATTTCCTCAAGTATCACTGGAATGTCTGTAGATGTGGAGGCCATGAGTATTTTCAAGGACTTTTGGTCTCCATCACTTTCTAAATTACTGAGATCAGAGTTTGAATCTTCAGTGTCATCCCAGGTTGTAGCCATGGCCTTACCTTTGGCTTTTCTGTTGGGGCATTCAGTGGACAAATGTCCAAATTTCCTACAGTTGTAACACTAAGGTTCTCTGGACCTTTTGGAAGGTTTGCCTATATTGTGCTTGTTGTCCATCTGTTTGCCTCTGAATGGCCGACCACGATTTTTGTTGAAAAATCTTTTGAACCTTTGGGCTAAGAGAGCCACTTCCTCATCCTCATTATCCTTTTCACTTTCCTCTTCCTCATTAGTAGTGTGTTTTGAGCTTTTGAGAACAGTATTCTTGGTTTTAGGAGTTTGCTTGAAGTGTAGTTTAAATGTTTGTAGGAAACCTACTAGTTCTTCTACTTTCATTTCATCCATGTTTCTACATTCTTCAATGGTTGTAACTTTTGAGTTGAACCGTTCTGGTAACGATCTTAGAATTTTCCTATAGATTTTTGGGACCGAAACTTTTTCTCCTAATCCACCCATGGAGTTACAGATGATGCTTAGTTTTGTGAAGAACTCCATGAAGGTCTCATGCTCTTCCATTCTGAGACTTTCAAACTGTGATGTTAGGAGTTGCAGTTTGGATCTTTTCACTGTGCTGGTTCCCTCATAAGTTGTTCCACACATACTGATTTGATTAAAGACTTCTTGGGACACAGCACAGTAGATAACATTCATTGCTTTAGCTTAAGAAGTTTGTTTTTCTTTATTGAATGTTGTCCACATTTCTTTGGATTTTGGTTTGGTGATAGTTGTGCCATTTTCAAGTACTATTTGTTCGGTTGGCGCACGTATCCTTTTTCAACAATGTCCCAAACATCATGATCCGAAGATCTCAGAAAGTAATGCATCCTAGCCTTCCAGTACGCATAATTTGATCCATCAAATACAGGAGGTCTAATTACAGATGAGCCATCTCCTTTGGCCATATTACCAACTTCAGTCAAGATTACTCTCCAAGCAGTAAAGCCCTTAAGAGAGACCCTGCTCTAATACCAATTGGAATTTCGGTAATGACCGCTTTAGTAAAAGTGGGAATATGCCAAAGTGTCCTAGAGGGGGTGAATAAAACTTTTTAAAATTTTATTATGATTTAAAACTTATCAACCCTATCTTGAATTAATATGCAAATATCAAGATTTCTTCAATGTAACTCTAATGGCTTTCAAGCCAAATAGAGGATCCAACCATAGGACTATTCAAAACATAAACAAGATGAGGAACATAGTTCATGATGTATGTGACTGTGTATGAGATGTGATTCTAATTAGTTCTAGGTAATCATGTAAGTATGCATTATGAGAACATTCAGAGAAATCACACAAGTATTAAAAGTAAATAGCAATCCCAAACTTAGTCATTTTTATAGTGGTTCGACATGTGTCTACTCTACTTCCGGCAGACGCACTCAACCCTTGAGTGTACCGGATCTCATTAACGGAGGTTTTAAATCAGGTTCACCTCTAACCTTCACAACTTACACAAGGTCGACTCTAAAACCTACACAAGGAACCTAGACGTGTCTCCACTGAAATGGCAGTAAACACCGTACTAGTTGAAGAAGGAATATGCCAATATGTCCTAGAGGGGGGTGAATAGGACTTTTTAAAATTTTTATGATTTATTTAAAAATCCTATTTCACTAATTCTGTGATCATGCAATTATCAGGATTACTCAAATGTAACTCTACTGGCTTCCAAGCCCAGTAGAGGATCCAATCACAAACTATTTTAGAAGTAAGTAGTATGCAAGCTAACTTATGATGGATATGACTGTGTAGGTGTGTGTGGTGTGATCAAATGTTCAGATATGAAAGTATTAAAGCTAACCATACAATCATAAGAATAACAATCTCAAACACAGTCATTTTTATAGTGGTTTAATGATAAGTCTACTCCACTCCCGGTAACCGCACTCAACCCTTGAGTGTACCGGATTTCACTAAGGAGGTTTCACAGTGGTTCACCTCAAACCTAAGGTTTTAAATCAGGTTCACCTTCAACCTTTACAACCTACACTGAGGCTGACTGTTTATGCTCTCATGAGCAAGGGTCAACACAACGCACCTACTTTTAGGCACACTAGCCAAGGATCTTCCATAAGACCCTACTAAGGGTTTCTTCACGGTACACCTCAAACCCGAGGTTTCACCCGGTTCACCTCAAACCCAAGGTTTTACACGGTTCACCTCAAACCCAAAGTTTTACTGGTTCACTCCTAACTAGATGTTTATGCTCTCCACAGAGAAAGGGTTCACACAACGGACCCACCACGTACACTCCCGCAGGAGGCCTCCTTGAGGACTTCAAAGGGTGAGAACCACTTAAGACCCAATCCTAGATAGGAATGATCACAAGTGTCCTCTTGGACTCTTTATACTTACAAATAAGCTAATGAGTCCCGTTTAGCACAACGCCAAAGATCTCCTCCTCCTTGTTGATGAAGAGTTTTTTGCTCCCTTGATTCATAACACAAGATAATATACCAATGCTTGGCTTCGGGTTGGGTCAAGGTCAAGACGGAATCCTACTCTCAAAATATTTTCCTATTAGGAAGATAGAGCGATTTCAATCTTATGCATTCAAGGTGTAAGGCCCATACCCTAACTCGTACAGTTTCGTGATTTTCGCGGTCCTCTCGGTCGAATTTCGGTGACCTGCGGTCTGTTACCGGCATTTACACGCAACCCTGAGTCGTATCCCATTTTTCTGAGTCAACTCAACCTGAAACTTGTACCCTTGCAACCGCGCCGTCGCCACGGTTCTGACACCGCGTCTCGCGTGTCGAGGCGATACCTGGGCTAGGAGATGAGGCTCGCGTTCAATTCGAGGAAAATGCGCGCATTGCAAAACCTAAGACAAATTTCAAATCATGTCTCATCAATCCTATCAATGTCAATGACATGTCAAGTACAACACATCACTCACCCCATCACAACCCATACCTCTCTTACACAACAACCCTAAAAGTCAACATTTCCATCCCATCTCCTCTTTCCCATCCATCACTCCATCCCATCTTCTCTCTCTCTCTCTTATTTCTCCCTTCTCCTCCAAGCAACAAAGGAGAACCCAACGTCCAAGCTCTCCATGAGAAAACCTTGGTGTGGCCCATCTTCCTACCCCCACATCTTTCATCCTAACCCTCCAAACTTCATCATCCTTCGTCGAAGTCGAGATCGAGGAGCTAAGGATTCCATCGGGCCAAGAAGATCGAAAAGTGAGTGATTTTATTTATTTGATTTGTGATTTGAGGGCCCACATATGTGGGACCCATTTTGATGTATGCGTTGTATAGGGAGGGCCCATAGTGGCGGGGTCCCTCCCCTCTCACGATCATGTCTCATTTCTCTCTCTCTCTCTCTCTCTCTATGTGTGGCCCACCCGATGCGTGTGACATATCCACGCCATCCATCACCGTGGAGCCCACCATGATGCGTGTGTTGCATCCAAACCGTCCAGATGGTGGGATCCATCTGCTGACTATCGTTAGCAAGTTCAGTGGGTCCTACATATGTGTATGTGTTGGATCCCATCCGCCCACCTGCTAATGGGCCACGCAATGATGTATTTGTTTCATCCAAACTGTCCAGGCCATTTAAACGATGCTGGACAGGTTGGACGGTCTTGTGGACGCCCACTCATGATATATGTGGTTCATCCATGCTGCAGAGTAGTTGTGGTTCCCACACTCACGTGGACCCACCGTAATGTTTATGTCAATCCACCGTCCAGAGATGGGCCCCTTGAAATATATGGATTTAATCCATCTGTCCAGACCATCCATCTGGACGCTGGAAGGTGTACGTATAATAAATATATTAATATAATATACATATATATAGTATATATTAATATAATATTATGGTGGGCCCCACGTGGGGACCCACCTTGATATATCTGCTTTATCCTCACCATCCAGTATATTTGGACGATGGGACATTAGGCTGTCCATCATCAGGGGTCTCACCTACTCGTGTGTCCAGTACCATCCAGGTTACTAGACGGTGGGACCCACCATTACATTTGGGTTTTAATCCCATGCAATCCTTTCATTTGGACGTAAACCACATGAGATATGGATTTCATCCACGCCGTGCATCCATTTTTCTGTAGCAACAGCTGCTGCTGATGTCAGCTATTTTTGGGACCCACCTCTCTGGTGTACGAGATCCACACCGTCTACTGCTGTGGGTGTAGGCCTCCATGATGTACGTGGCACCTGCACTGTCCATTGCTGACGGTGCTGTGCAGGAACCACCTTAATGTATTTTATCCCACCGTCCAGTGGACTGGACGGTGGGATTCTACTTAATGTATGTGTTCTATATACCGTCCATCCATTCCAATGGGCGCGTGGGACGCACCCTCACATGCACACGTGTGAGGTGGGACCCACCTTAATGTAAGTGTTCTCTATGCCGCCCTGGAGCGTGGGCCCCACACGTGGAAACCACATGATGTATGTGTTTTAATTATCATCGTCCATCAGTTGGCTGACAGACGTCAGCAAGTTCCGTGGAAACCACATGATTTATGTGGTGTATTCTGTGCCGTCCACCCGTTTCACATCCACATCGCTCATCTGTTTTACATCCACATTGTCCATCTTATGTGAGGCCCACTGCTGATGTATGTGTTTTAAATCCAGGCCGTCTATCTGCTAGTGGGCCAGCAGCGGCCTGACCATGAGTCATGTGTTACATCCAAACCGTTCATTCAATTGGTGAGCTCGTCTTTAGGCTTGAGATAAGAAAAATGAGGCAGATCTGTCTATCTGATGGACCATGCTGTAAATATCAGTGAGGAGTTAAACAACTACCATTGAAACCCTTTTTGGTATACTAGACGTCCTGGATCAATGTAAAATTTGTTTTTCCTCATAATTCATGTCTTTGTAACCTTATGAGCAGGTCAGATGGAAGATAAACGTTATGGTAGGCCCTGAAAATTTTAAACGGCGGAAAATCATTATCTCCATTGTTATTTGTGGTATGGTCCAGATGATATTTTAATATGATTCATTGTTTGGATAATGCTCTAAGATGATCTCTATAGATGGATGAATGGTATAGTTGTTGTGGCCCATTTGATATGGCCCGTTGAATGTATTTGGGGCCCACTTGGAAGGGCCCGATGTGATGTATATGAGGCCCTTGTATAAGGCCCAATATGATGTATTCGGGGCCCATGGGACGTAGCCCACTTGATGTGTATAAGGCCAATTAGTGCGGCCCATTGACGTGGCCCACTTGATGTGTATAAGGCCCATTAGTGCGGCCCATTGATGTAGCCCACTTGATGTGTATAAGGCCCATTAGTGCGGCCCATTGATGCACCCGGTTAATGTATATTAGGCCCATGTTAGGGCTCACCTATTGTGTATTTGAGGCCCATGGGCGGGGTCCATTGTGATGTATTTGAGGCCTATGGTTGAGGCCCAATGCAATGTATGTATGGCCCGTTACGTTGTGTATGAATCACTTGTATGGGCCACTCCTTGGGAGCAATGTTGGTTAGATGTCCACATGGATGGGCAATGGTGGTTGAAAGTCCTCATTGTGACCTTCCCTTAGGCCTTGGTCGGTCAGTTGTCAAGGTCGAGTATCGAAACCGATTCCAAGTGTTGACTCTGATTTGTCGAGGCCGATTGTATAAGCCAATTCCGATTTGTCAAGGCCGATTGTATAGGCCGATTCTGATTGTCGAGGTCGAGTATCGGGGCCGATTCCGATTAATCGAGGCTGATTATATAGGCCGATTCCGATTTGTTAAGGCCGATTGTATATGCTCATTCTTACCGATTCCGATTATCGATCGATTCCGATTATTGTGATCAATTTGCTGATTCTGATTATCGATCGATTCTGATTGTCGTGACCGATTGCCAATTTCGATTGACGTGACCGATTTGCCGATTACCGATTAGCAATCGAGGCCGATTATCGTGACCGATTGCTGATTCTGATTGACGTGACCGGTTTGCCAATTCTGATTATCGATCAATTCCGATTGTTGTGACCGATTTGCCGATTCTGATTATCGATCAATTCCGATTTGTCGAGACCGATTCTCGAGGCCGATTTCGATTGCCAAGACCGATTGTCGAGACCTATATGATGTATATGCAACTCATAGTTGAGGTCCATCATGATGTGTATTTAGCCTGTGTGATGTGTATGCAGCCCGTGTTTAAGGCCTAATGTGATGAATAGGAGGTCTATGTGATAGGGCCCATTGTGATGTATTTGAGGCCCATGGGTAAGGCCCATTGTGATGTATTCGTGGCCTATGGCCAAGGCCCATTGTGATATGTATTAGGGCCATGATGCATGACCCATTTGATGTATTCGAGACCCATGTGTAGGGCCCACATGTCATGTATTTGAGGCCCATGAGAAGGGCCCACCTGTTGTGTATATGTGGCCTTGAGTAAGGCCCATTGTGTTGTATATTAGGCCTTTGTGTGAGGCCGTGGGCCCCGTATATGTTTGACTCTATGTGGGTCATTCCTTGAGGGCAATGTTGGTTAAATGTCCACATTGTCGAGGCCGATTGTTGATGCCGGTTATGAGTATGTGATAGCATAGCTGGTGGTGCACAACTATTTGTTATGTGTACCTTTGCAATGGCTAGGATTTCGGTTGGGGCACGCGACTAACCTGAGATCAGGAGTTTACCACATTGAGTCTGATGGACCCCATAGCCTGCGATACTACGTACTATCATCCTAACTTCACACTCCAGCATGGTCATGCCATTTGCACCGCATATCACATTACATCCGCAGCATATGACATTTGGGTTACTATGTTTCTACATTTATACGGCCTAGATACGATTGACGGTATTTTTGGACTCATCAGGATTTATAATTGCATTGCATCATTGACATCTAATATTTGGCTTGCTGTCTCCGTATTGCATAACTGATCTAGATTGCTTCATCAGTATATGATATTGTTTTTATTATATTTCTGCGTCGCATAGCCTGGATAAGACTGATGGTATTTATGGGCCTATCAGCATGTTTTCATATTACTCTAATTTTGTATGTTTTATGATCTTGCTAGTGTTTCTGATATTGTATGATTATGGGTTTATCAGTATTTTCGCTTACTCTGATTACTTTGATATTGCTTACTTGGCACTTACCTTGTGCACACACTTTTACCACGCACTAAGCTTTCTATAAGCTTATGCACGATAGATGCGTGCATGTGACATTAGGTTGTAGCAGTGTTGAGCTTGGAGCATGTAGCTGACCTCTAGAGCTTTGATTTTTTGATATATGTATTTCCCTTTCAGCATTGTACTCAAACGATTATATTAGTGGATATATGATGATGATGGTGCCTTTATGATCTGGGTAATCTTATGGTTATGCTCATTACGAGATAAATGTACATTAGAAAATCCTCCTTGTAGGATCTTAGGATCGGAATCTGGCATATGTACGCTGGGAGCCAAGAATGGGGTACTGCGGAGGCTGTCAGCACCGGATTCAGCGATTTAGAATTTTGTGAGCCCGGTTTCCGAGTTTAGGGCGTGACATGAGGCATCCCAGCTTAATGATTTGCCATTAAGGTATTAGCTGGAGGATCCTTGAATGCGAAAGTTCATTCCTCAATCCACTCTATTGAATGTCAATGATGAGGGTGGATTGGAGGATGAACTCTCTTGAGAGAAAGGGCTTTGGATATAAGATATAAGTTGAAACACACAAAAGCTCTTTCTTCTTTCTCTCACAGCAACAAAAGACAAGTCCTTTATATATAAGCAAAAAGTTTCAACGGATATAAAACGGTCACATTTATGACAAAGTTCGATATCATCGAGTAGGTTCGATATCATCGAGCGTATACTCTCGATACCATCGATGGTCTGCTCAATGACTCAGACTCAATGTCATATGCTTTTGAAACTTTTTGCCAATTGGTTGATGAATTGAAACTATTGTCGATATCATCGGATTTCGAACTCCGATTCCATCGATGACAGGTTCGATCCATCGACACTTGAAAAAATGAGAGAGACTTGACTTTGAAATATTTCAGGATTTCATGAATGATCGGGGAACCATCGAGATCATCGGAATTTGAATGTTGATGATATCGAGATCAGAGTCGAGGCATCGATAAATCCAGCGGATTTGTCTTTAAGCTTGCTGGACGGTTTATGAACTTGTTCGATGCAATCGGCCTAGTGCCGATATCATCGATATTTGAATATCAATTCTATCAAAGGGCCCATGATCATAGTTAAAAACATCCTGAAATATCTGATGTAAGATATGCGCGCCCACCATCAATATCATCGATAGACTTCCGATGTTATCGATATTTGATTTCAGATCATATCGGAAGAGCATTGATATATCGAAGGAATTTGAGATTTTTATTAAAAAACAGGGGCGCCGGAAATCTGTCTGTCAATCTTATCGAGACATTTTCGATGGACTCAAGATTTGTATATCGATGATATCGATAGGTGTATCAATACATCGATAATTCGTCCATATATATTGTGAAGTTGCTGGACTTTTTAGTTCTTATATCGATGATATCAATAGGTGTGTCGATACATCGATAAATCCATCCAGATGAATATTTAGTTGCTGGACACTTTTGGTCCTCACATCGATAATATCGCAAGGTATCGAAGACATCGACAGAGCAGGTCGATCATATCGAGGGTGTTTCGATAAAATCGACAAGGCGAGAAAAACTTAGAGATTTTTCTATTTTAAAAAAGGTTTTCTCACCTTAAAACCCTATGATTTCTAACATGTTTTTAAGGGTTTTATTTACCTGGTGTTTTGGGTCATGGGATATGAGGCTTTAGATTTACCTGGCGAGCTTGCACACATCCGGTTGAGGCAGACGCTTGAATTGATCTTCCTATCCAGATCTATAGGCAGTCTGACTCAATACTCACGTAACTTGACAAACCAGGGCACTTTCAATCTCCCCCTTTGTCAATTACATGACAAAATCTCCAAAACACTCTAGAACACTCTAGACAAACACACCCTAAATTGTGTGTACATGCTTTTACCCAATTTTACAATTTCTATCCCATGTACACAACCAGTAGCTACTCCCCCTTTCTTGTAAACTCCCCCTTGCTTGATGCAGCTGCTCCCCCTAACACCTGGAACAACAGCTAATAGATACACAATTTTCATTTGGGGTGTTTGTAAATGTTTACCCCTTTTTGTCAGTCATTGACAAAGATATCTCAGGTGATATTGACTGAAGCTTGAAATACTTGGGAGAACCAATTAGGTAGAAGTAGAACATTGATGTGTAATAGTTAACTCAATTCAATCAAACATCAATTTCAGAATCTATGAATGTATTTTAGAGCAGTTATATAGCAGTTTTCAATCACATGCAATCCATATCAGAAACTTTGATAAACCAGGGGAACTCAAAACAGAAATATAGCATTAAAGATATGAATTCTACTCAGCCATATTCAGAAGAAAATCAGAATATCCAACTATATACTACCACCGACAGCAGTAGATTTAGAAATTATCCCAACCAATCCAAACAACAAAAAAACAAGTCCTTCCATAGACATCTACAAAAGTGTCAGAATTTCTATAGTGGTTAGTTATCACATACACTCATAAAGACGTAGAATATTCAAAAAGATACTAATATTCATATGTAGAAATATGAGTGGAGTGTATGTGATAGTGTGCAGTGACCATCATTATGGTGCAGAGTGGGATGGGGCTGTGTCATCCCGACGGCAAGTCATCACATCCACCAACTGTTGGACGGTTTGCTGCACACTTAGCACCATCCGTTCCAGGACAGTAAATCTCTCACTCATTGACTCCCTGAGCTGAGAGACATCATGCTGAATGGCTTCAAGCTTGTCTTGATGGAGCTTAAACCTTTTTACATGCCCGGATATAGATGTTGATGGAGCATGTTGAGGTCCAGAAGCATCTTCTCCGGTCACCTCGGTCCTTCCCATAGGAGCGTCACCAGCCCTATCTTCTCCCTCAACTTGGATTCCTTCCTCCAAGGGCTCCTCAGGGTATTTGTAAAATACCAAATCCATCCTTCAGATGTTGCTTTTATTGAAGGTTTGGAGATGAAGTTTAGGATCAATTGTAGTTGGGAATCCTATAGCATTCCAGATTGTATTGATGATCCAAGGATATGGTAGGAGAATGTCTCTAGCCCTATGAAAAACATACACCAATTGATACACAATTAGGGTAGGCAGACAGATCTTGACCTCAAAGGCAATTAAATAGATTATCATAGTCATGAAGACAGTGAGGTCAGCTCTGTTGGAGCCTCTAGAGTAGATATTCGAAGCAAGAATACTATGCAGGACTCGATAACGTGGTTCCATGAACTCGACTTTTAGAGCATTTCCTTGGTACCACTCAACATCACGATTATGGCAAAGATATTTAGTGACTTGAGACCGAACTTTAGGATCTTCCATGTCCATATCAGAGATTCCTACAGGAGATAGGATAAGATTGAATATTCCTTCAACAGACCCTGGAGTGATCAGCACATCATCACCATCTACAATTACGGAGATGGAGGGAGGATCAGATGTCGGAGAATGGCAAGCAGCAAAGAATTGGTAAGTTCGTTCAAGCTGATATGATCCTCTAAAGTCGAGAACCGGTAACCAATTTATGGTGGCAAATAGAGGTTCCAGATTATATGGAATCAAGCAGCTTCTATCGACTTTCCTTTCGGGAATAACCTTTCTTCCTGTAAATTTTGTTAAGACCGGATTAGCCTGCACAGGTGGAGGAGCCCGCGCTTCAGACTGAGACTCACCACGTCTCGAGCGCTGCCTTATGGGGGTCCCACGGTCCGGCCCCTTGCCCTTGCTCTTGAAGCAAGCACCTTTTGTTGGACGGATCTCGAAGACTCCCCCTGTCCGGATGCTTTTCCTTTGTCTTTACCCATCCGGACAAAACAAAATTTGAAAACTTGGGAAACGCCAGACCAAAAAGGCGAGATTTGGAAAGGAAGAGATGAAAAGATAGTACCAGTTTCTGAGTACTTTCTGGGACCCACCACAGACCTTTCAGTCGAGAGTTTGAAAAATAATGGAATTTTTTTTTTCGAACAAAATGAAAGTCCTTTCACTCGACCGTCTTTTTATCAGGTGGTGGTCATCGATTTTATCGAACTTTCTTTCGATTATATCAATGATCCTCATTCAATGTTATCGATAATAGCTTCGATCATAATCTCGATCAAGTGACTTTTCAAATTCTGAAGAGATGTCGATAATATCGACTATTTATCGATTTGATCGAGAATGCTCATGACAATTCGACAGACATATCAAATGTAAATGTTTTTCAATTTTCAGCATCTAGACAACCATTCATGTATACTTTTAGTATGTAAATTTATCAACAGTATACACAACAAAATTTTGTACAATTAATGCACACGACAAAATTATAAACATTTGAATGTTTATATACAAAAGATGGAGGTGAAGAACCTCGGATATATCATTTTAAGCTTAGCAAAAAAAAATCCTCTTTTTAGCACATGTTCAGATCTTTGATGCATAATTTGAACTAATTCTTCCTTATCCATTTCATTTTGTTAACCGATTTGGGTGGTGGTGCAAGGGCATTGCTTCTATTCATATACTTAAGAAGACTCTTGAAGTTCTGTATTTCTCTGGTTGACAATTTGTTAACATGATTCTGACCAGAGTTAGGTTGAGTCCTGCTAGGAGTTATGCATTCAAAATTATAATGACCTAGATCACCACACAAATAACATACTGGGGTTGTTCTGGTTTCGCTTCCAGAAGCAGTAGATTTCTGAAAAGGCCAAGCTATATGTCCTAGAGGGGGGGGGGGGGGGGGTGAATAGGACTATGCCAAATTTAAAATAAAATTAGCGGAAATAAATTAAACCAATATCCTTACAATTATGAATCAATTCACAATGCTAAATTTAAATCACCTTGATAAATAAGTATTGAGAAATTGATACAAATTCAGTTCTAAGGACAACCTTACACCATAATAAACAAGGGCTTATGGTAGGACAACCTTATTTCTAGAACCTCTTTTGGATTAAGGACTCAATTTTAATATAAGTAAATGAAATTGCAAGGAATTGAAATTAAATGCAGAAGTATAGATCTAAATTATTACAACAATCCCCACACTTGCTTGAAATGTAAATAATTACAACATTCACATCCACTTGTACATTCCACACAATTGAATGATAAAAGATATGAAAATTAAGCAAGTATTCAATCCACAAGTCAAAGAGTTATAGTGGTTCGCTTGTGTGTACACCAACTGTTTTCCAACAGCCACACAAAAAGCTACTCCACTCCTAATATCCTCACACAGGGGATATTAGCGTTCACTATCAGATAGGTTTTCACAGGTTCACCAAAAACCTTTACAATTGTGTCTTTTTCACTTGGGCTTACATAATTCAAAAACCCCTCTTTTCTGAGTTTTCTGGTTTTCCTCAGACAACCAATACAATGAGATTTTTCTGGTTCAACCTCAAACAAAACCAGTACAATGAGATTTTTCTGGCTTAACCTCAAACAAAACCAAAAGTAAACAAATTTTGTAGAATTGTAAAATACCTGGATTTCTCCTTTTAGTAGCAGCCCGGTAGAACCAATCGGAGTAGATGATTTGAATGTCAAAGTTCAATTTTCAATACTCACATTCATAAGGTTCTAAATTCTAATTGATTTTAGATTTAACTCGATGGGCGTAGCTATATTTGATTTTGATTCCAAGAAGAAGGAATAAGATAATTCCTCTTTTCAAATAAAAGATTGGAATATAGAAACAAAATCAAATTAAATAAGCTAGCAAAAAGGAATATTAAATAAGCACAATGTAGCTTAAAATAAACACAGACTTATCTCAGAGTGATCACTTGAAAATTCTTGAATTTGAATTGAGAGTTGAAGTGTGAAAACTCTGAATTTCGTGTTCAATTTATAGAAGCAAAAATCGTTCCTACGACTGGTCTTAGAAACCTATGACTGGTCGTAGCTCTAACAGATTTTTGAAAAAATAAGCGCGATCTTTGAAAGTCGTTCCACGACTGGTCGTGGTATCCTACGACTGGTCGTGGGTCACCTACGACTGGTCGTAGAACCATAGATTACGTTGCTGGACTTTAAGTCGTAGCTCCACGACTAGTCGTGGACGAGTCGAAGCCACACCTACGACCGGTTGAAGGACCTCCAGGACTGGTCGTGGGCGTACCAAAAATTCTGAAAAATCTTCAACAACTTAGGACTGGTCGTGGAATTTCTTGGACTGGTCGAACCAATGCTAGGACTGGTCGAACAAGAGCTAGGACTGGTCTTAGAATAGACTAAACTTATGTAAATTAAATATTTGATTTATGTATCCAAAGTGACCTACTTTAAAGGGTCAACCTAAGGTCATTCAAACCTGAACCATGTCGTATGGACATTGAACTTCAACCATTCAACGAATGTAGATATTTTGAACCATATCAGGCTTGAGATGTTGAGCTTGTTGTAGCTTTAAACTTGAGATCTTCATCAACATAAAACTACTTCATGCGTTGCTTCTTCAGACTTGAACATGTAGCTTCTTGAAGACTTCAACATGTAGCTTCTTGAAGTGTTTTAAGCAGTGTCTTGAATTCATATAAATCATCATACAAGCACAGGATACAGATAGATGTTTTGACACATCAAAATTTGACAACCAAAGGAGCATGAGACCATAACACTTACAATTTCTCAGTTCTATGTGCTGCATTTCCAGTTTTTGACTTAAAATTTTCATATCCTAGGCCGCTTTTGTCCTTTCCAGGTCTTCCCATTCCCAATAGTTTCTCTAGCTTTTCGCCACTCTGGGAAAACTTGTAGTTTATCTTGTCCATCTTCTTAGATTCTTCTAGATCAAATAGGAGTCTATGATTTTCATTTTGGAGAAGCATATTTTTATCTTTTAAGATCTCAACCTGCCTGTTTAATTTCTCGGATTCTGATTTAAGGAAGGAGTTAACTCTCTCAAGTCTATCATTGTCAAAGTGATATTGTTAAAAGTCATTGATTAAATGTGTATTAATTTCTAGAGTTTTATCCAAATCTTTTTGTAGCAATTCCAATTTGTTGTCAGATATTCCAAGCCTTTTAACCACTTTGATGCTATGGATATATAGTTGATTGTAAGCATCTTGTAGCTTGTCTTTTTCTTCTTCTTCTTCTTCTTCAGTTCCCTTATTATCAGATGAAAATGATTTAGTGGCTTGTTGTTCTATCTCGTTCTCAGATTCAGTGGGAATGATTAAAGCAGTGGAGACCATGAGTATTTTCAATGATTTCTGATCTCCATCGCTTTCTGAGTCACTAGATTCCGAATTTTCCCCAGTATCGTCCCACGTGGCAGCCATAGCCTTGTCCTTAGTTTTTTTATTTGGGCATTCAATAGATAGGTGTCCATACTCGTGACAGGCGTAGAATTGTGGTTCTTTGGTTCTTTTACCAATTTTGCCTACAGAAGGTTTATAGTTCACCTTTCTCCCTCTAGAAGGACGACCGTGATTCTTCTGAAAGAATCTTCTGAATTTTTGTGCCAGTAAGGCCACTTCTTCATCTTCATCTTCCTTTTCACTTTCACTGTCCTCATGAATTGTTTTCTTTGAAGTTTTTAGGACAGTGTTTTTGGATTTTTGGGATTGTTTGAAGTGTAGTTCAAAAGTTTGTAGGGAACCTACCAGTTCTTCTACTTTCATTTCATCTATGTTCCTATACTTCTCAATTGTTGTAACCTTGGGATTAAATCGTTCCGGCAGGGATCTTAGAATTTTTCTATAAATTTTTGGTACAGGAACTTTCTCTCCCAATCCACCCATGAAGTTGCAAATTATATTTAACTTCGTGAAAAACTCCATAAATGTCTCATGCTCTTCCATTCTGAGACTTTCAAACTGTGAAGTCAGGAGTTGAAGTTTGGATCGCTTCACAGTGCTTGTGCCTTCATGGGTTATTTTCAATAAATCCCATGCTTCCTTTGATATCCCACATATACTTATCTGATTGAATATATCTTGGGACACGACACAGTAGATAGCATTCATAGCCTTGGCTTCAGATGTTTGCCTTTCCTTGTTGAATGCTGTCCATTTTTCTTTGGGTTTGGGCTTTGTGATTGTTGTGCCACTGTTAAGTATGATTTGTTCAGTTGGTGGCACGTATCCGCTTTCAACTATGTCCTAAACGTCATGATCCAAAGATCTCAGAAAGTAGTGCATCCTAACCTTCCAGTATGCATAGTTTGAACCGTCAAATACTAGAGGTCTAGTGACTGATGAGCCCTCTCCTTTGGCCATATTCCCAACTTCAGTCAAGATCACTCTCTGGGCGGTGAAGCCCTTAAAGAGAGACCTGCTCTGATACCAATTGAAATGGCGGAAAAGACCACACTAGTTGAAGAAAGAATATGCCAATATGTCCTAGAGGGGGGTGAATAGGACTTTTTAAAGTTTTTATGATTTATTTAAAAATCATACTTCACTAATCCTGTGATCATGCAATTATCAGGATTACTCAAATGTAACTCTACTGGCTTCCAAGCCCGGTAGAGGATCCAATCACAAACTATTTTAGAAGCAGTATGCAAGCTAGCTTATGATGGATATGACTGTGTAGGTGTGTGTGGTGTGATCAAATGTTCAGATATGAAAGTATTAAAGCTAATCACACAATCATAAGAATAACAATCTCAAACACAGTTATTTTTATAGTGGTTCGACGATAAGTCTACACCACTCCCGGTAACTGCACTCAACCCTTGAGTGTACCGGATTTCACTAAGGAGGTTTCACAGTAGTTCACCTCAAACCTAAGGTTTTAAATCAGGTTCACCTTCAACCTTTACAACCTACACTGAGGCTGACTGTTTATGCTCTCACGAGCAAGGGTCAACACAACGTACCCACTTTTAGGCACACTGGCCAAGGATCTTCCATAAGACCCTACTGGAGGTTTCTACATAGTTCACCTCAAACCCGAGGTTTCACCCGGTTCACCTCAAACCCAAGGTTTTACGCAGTTCACCTCAAACCCAGAGTTTTACTGGTTCACTCCTAACCAGATGTTTATGCTCTCCACAGACCAAGGGTCCACACAACGCACCCACCACGTACACTCCCGCCGGAGGCCTCCTTAAGGACTTCAAAGGGTGAGAACCACTTAAGACCCAATCCTAGACAGGAATGATCACAAGTGTCCTCTTGGACTCTGGATACTTACAAATAAGTTGATGAGTCCCATTTAGAACAATGCCGAAGATATCCTCCTCCTTGTTGATGAAGAGTCTTCTGCTCCCTTAATCCGCAACACAAGATAATATACCAATACTTGGCTTCGGGTTGGGTCAAGATCAAGACAGAATCCTACTCTCAAAATATTTTCCCATTAGGAAGATAGAGCGATTCCAATCTTATGTATTCAAGGCATCCCAACTTAATAATTTGCCATTAAGGTAGTAGCTGGAGGATCCTTGAATGTGGAAGTTCACTCCCCAATCCACTCTATTGAATGTCAATGATGAGGGTGGATTGGAGGATGAACTCCCTTGAGAGAAAGGGCTTTGAATATAAGATATAAGTTGAAACACACAAAAACTCTCTCTTCTTTCTCTCACAGCAACAAAAGACAAGTCCTCTATATATAGGCAAAAAGTTCCAACGGATATAGAACGGTCACATTTATGACAAAGTTCAATATCATCGAGCAGGTTCGATATCATTGACCATATACTCTCGATATCATCGATGGTTTGCTCGATGACTCGGACTCAATGTCATACGCTTTTGAAACTTTTTGCCAATTGGTCGATGAATCGAAACTATTGTCGTTGTCATCGGATTTCGAACTCCGATTCCATCGATGACAAGTTCGATCCATCGACACTTGAAAAAATGAGAGAGACTTGACTTTGAAATATTTTAGGATTTCATGAATGATCGGGGAACCATCGAGATCATCGAAATTTGAATGTCGATGATATCGAGATAAGAGTCGAGGCATCGATAAATCCAGCAGATATCATCGATTCTACCTGGTGGACGGTTTATGACCTTGTTCGATGTAATCTACCTGGTGCCGATATCATCGATATTTGAATATCGATTCTATCGAAGGGCCCCCGATCATAGCTAAAAACATCCTGAAATATCTGATGTAAGATATGCGCGCTCACGATCGATATCATTGATGGACTTCCGATGTTATCGACTTTTTATTTCAGATCATATCAGAAGAGCATCGATATATCGAAGGAATTTGAGATTTTCATTAAAAAACAGGGGCGCCAAAAATCTGCCTGTCAATCTTATCGAGCCATTTTCGATGGACTCGAGATCTGTATATCGATGATATCGATAGGTGTATCGATACATCAATAATTCGTCCATATATATTGTGAAGTTACTGGACTTTTTAGTTCTTATATCGATGTTATCGATAGGTGTGTCGATACATCGATAAATCCATCCAGCTGAATATTTAGTTGCTGGACACTTTTAGTCCTGACATCGATAATATCATTAAGGTATCGAGGACATCGACAGAGTAGGTCGATCATATCGAGGGTGTTTCGATAAAATCGACAAGGCGAGAAAAACTTAGAGATTTCTCTATTTTTTTTAAAAAAAAGTTTTCTCACCTTAAAACCCTATGATTTCTAACATGTTTTTAAGGGTTTTATTCACCTGGTGTTTTGGGTCATGGGATGTGAGGCTTTAGATTTACCTGTGGCGAGCTTGCACACATCCGGTTGAGGCAAACGCTTGAATTGATCTTCCTATCAAGCTCTGTAGGCAGTCTGACTCAATACTCACGTAACTTGACAAACCAAGGCACTTTCATCCACGAGACATAAGTTTATGCCCCACACAGGAGTAAGGGTCAATACACAACACCCAGGTTTTATACTCTACACATGACCAAAGGATCCACATAAGGAACCTAGGGTTTTAGGCCACACAGGCCAAGGATCAACACAAGGAACCTAAAGTTTATGCCCTACACAAAAGTATAGGTCAACACACAACACCAAGGGTTTTAGGCCACACATGCCAAGGACCTACACTAAGGACCTGAATTTATGCTCACCAAGAGCAAGGGGTCAATACACAACACCCAGGGTTTTACGCCACATAGGCCAAGGACCTAAGTTTATGCTCACCAAGAGCAAGGGTCAACACACAACACCCACATGTATTCTCCCGTCGAAGGCCCCCTATAAGGACTTGAAAGGGGTGAGAATCACCTGTGACCCATTCCTATATAAAGGAATGATTAGCAGGGTCTCTAGACTCTAATGACTTAAAGATAAGTAGATGAGCCCCATTAAGTAAGTTGATGAAGATCTCTTCCTTTGATGATGAAGAATCTTCAGCTCCCTTGATCGCAACACTTATGATGCTCCAATGTAAGGCAACGGGTTGGGTCAAAGTTATGTTGGTAATTACACTATTAAATGATTAATCATTAGAGTGATAGAGTAATACCACGATCTATGCATTCAAGGAATCTTACCTTAATGATTTGCCATTAAGGTGGTAGCTAAAGGATCCTTGAATGCGAAAGTTCATTCACCAATCCACTCTATTGAATATCAATGATGAGGGTGGATTGAGGAATGAACTCCCATGAGAGAAAAGGGCTTAGGGTAGGTGATTTGAATTAAACACTTAAAAGCTCTATCTATTTTCTCTCAACACAACCTAAGACAAGCTCTCATTAAATAGGCAAAAAGTTCCAACGAAAATAAAACATTCATATTTTTTTACTGAGTTCGATATCATCGAGCGTATACTCTCGATAGCGTCGAATGGCCGCTTGATGACACAAACTCAATCTGTTAAATCCTTTCGAACTTTTTTTGCCAACAGATTGAAGATATCGAACATGCTTCGATGTCATCCAATTTCGAACTCCAATTCATCGAACCATGGTTCGATTCCTTGACATTTAAAAACATGAGAGTTGTCATGCCCCAAATCCGGGGACGGACTGCTTCCGTGATGTCTCAAATTCGGCACTCGACCTCCATACACCAAGTCCCGAGTTCGGCGCACCACAAGAAAGATTTTTGATTGAATTTTTTTTATCCAATAATACCTGAGCATGAAGATCCATGATCAAAATACCAAGCAACACTCTCCATTATAAATCCTGATGGTTACAAGTACAATGCTCTTCAAAAGGCACATAACGTCAACATTGCCAAATTGAAAAATAGATACAATGCATCGAGAAAGCTAAGCCTTCCAAGCTACTCCTGCCCTGAAAAAAAAAAGGGAAATAGGAAGCTTAGGCAAAAAGCCTAATGAGTACACACGTGTGTGCAGTGTGTCCTACATGCAAGAAAGATAAATATGCCACGAAGAAATCATGTATAGTGAAAGACATATAGTACGCAAGGTATGATGTCGATGCCAATGTCAATGCAATACATATGCATCATAGTAATACTCCGAGTCAATGCTACAAGCATCACCAAGTCATATTTTCATTTCTCCTATACCACAACCATTACCGTATTACACGCATCCGTAATCACGTCATCATCATCATATTGTCATGCCATAATCATACAATATCGGAAATACTGGCAAAATCATGAATCATATGATATTAGAGTAAGTGAAAATACTGACAAGTCCATGAGTCATACAATATCAGAGTACGCAATACAGATCAGCTATGCAAATGAGGACTCATAAAGAACCGAATATCAGATGCCGAGGATGCAATGCAATATACAATTCCTGATGAGTTCATGAATACCGTCAGCCGTATCTAAATGCAGAAACACAGTAACCCAAAATGTCATATGCCGTGGATGTAATGCAATATGCGGTGCGAATGGAATGACCATCCTGGAGTGTGAAGTCGGGATGATAGTACGTAGTATCGCAGGCTATGGGGCCCATCACAAGGGACTTCTATCCAAACTAGTCTCATACCTAATTTGGAGAGTCAGACTCAATGTGGTAAACTCTCTGATCTTAGGTTAGTTGCGCGTCCCAACCGAAATCCTGGCCATTGCGAAGGTACACGTAACAAATAGTTGCGCACCACCAGCCCGAGTGGATAGTGAATGAATGAATGAATGAGTATGCAACTCCTGCTCAATAAGTCCACATATCAGTACTGTTCATCTTTGAAATCATCATCTGGGTCTAGTACACTCTACACCAGCTTGCCGCCCCATCAAGTGCACAACTGGGTAAGTAGAAGAGACCTCACTATCTGCCTAGCCAGTAGTCAGCCAATAACTACCCAGCATATCGATAACGGACCCATTCACAAGCTGGTCAAACTCAGCCTAGTTATGCCTACTCCCTTAGGCAGGTAAGGCCACACCCCCTCCCAACCGACCACGGCACAGTGGGAGACGCGGCTTGTTGGTATACGGCCCTTATGCGCTCATATATATCACTTAGTCTCGACATTGGGGCGTCCTCTGGTACCAAGAGGGTTTAGGGATTTTCACCAGGGCCATCTATGACAGTCTGATGCTAATAAAAGATTTTCGATGTCCCATCTACCCATCTACAATATGCCTGTGGAGGCTACGACCCTGATGTCACTAGGGCGTACAGTAATCACAACATACAATATAAGATGCATAAGTCATACAATCCAGTCATGCATCAATCCTGCGCATACCGTGTGCTCATATGAGATAACCTCCACTTATCAGGGAGTCTCATAACGACCTGTCCATTGACATATGTAATGGTCAACCACATCTCATAACAAACATGTGAATGATGCGTATGGGCATGTATCATGAAGCTATGCTATCACATACTCATAATCGATATCAATAACTAGCATCGACAATCGACCTTGACAATGTGGACATTTAACCAACATTGCCCCCAAGGAATGGCCCACATAGAGCCTAGCATATAGTGGACCCATGGCCTCACACGAGGACCAAATATACAACACCATGGGCCTCACTCAAGAGCTTAATACACATTACAATGGGCCTCTCACATGGGCCTAACATACATCATAGTGGGCTCCATTGCCTGGCCCTCAAATGCACCATAATGAGCCTCATCACATAGGCCTCATATACATCACATTGGGCCTTAAACACGGGCGGAATACACATCACAATGGACCTCAAATACGGGCCGCATATACATCACATGGGCCTCGGCACATGGACCATAAACATGAGCCTCAAATTTATCATAATGGGCCTCATATGCATCAATGGGCTTCATATGCATCAAGTGGGTTGCATCAATGGGCCCCATACACATCAAGTGGGTTACATCAATGGGCCTCACTAATGGGGCAACCGCTTTACTAAACTTTCACATAGTCAGGTGACCAGTACTACAATTTCACATAGTTTAGTATGTATACGATTACTATCATGATCTGGTGTCTATATTTCAAAATATCCAAACATAATTGAGTAATCATAATCTTACATACGAATACAAGGCTACACCAATTATGATGAGTCTTATACTACAACCACTTCACATGTCACATAGTTAATGACTCATATTCGGTGTCACATGGTTAAGGGCCAAGAACCACATTTCATCATACCATTTACAGTTTAGAGATCACATCGCATAGAATCTAGGACCTTGATGGCATTATCTTGGGTAACATAACCCTACATCACTTTCAGTCTAGTGTACAACTTGGTCCTATGTGATTCAAGTAGCGGTGTCTATATCAATAAGCACAAACCTACGTTGTTGAATGATCATCAATGCAACTTGATTTCATACGGTTAGGTGGCCTTGTGCATATTTCACATTCATACAGTTAGATGACTACATATAATCCACCATTGCCTATGATTAGGTGGCCATACATACGTCACATGCCCACATGACTAAGGGTCCAAACACTTATAAGGCACCCTCACACAACTAGAGTCTACACATTTGTTATAATTGAACATGTTTAAGGGTTTAAACACATATAATATGATATTACTACTTAAGGCCACACTCTAACCAAAGTGCCAAGTGATCAAGGGCTATCCACAATCAGCCATTTTAAGGGATTAATCATCATTACTTCAAAAATTGCAATACCAGTTTGTCATACATTCAACACATGGAGATTACAAACTCTTGTCGAAGAGGCCCAATGGTTGGCCCAAACAAGGCTACCACTGATGGGCCCACATGGCATTCACTCAAAATGGGCCTTAACATTATTGGGCCCATGCACCAATGGAATTCACAACGGGTCCTATGCAGTGGAGTCCATGGAGATTTCCCATGAGGTTGAGTTGTGTGTGACCCACCCGAAGTTAGGATCCGCTCCAACAATCCAGTGAAGTCGATGGATGGTATGGATATACATTACATCATTAACCTCGGCTCTAGGAAAATTTTAGTGATAAGAGTTCGTTCTTTACTGTTTCAGGTGATACGGTCTAGGTGGACTTTGGATCAGCCTGATTTTTGAAACCATACCATGCAATGGGTTGGTCAAGGATGATGTATGGACTCAATAAATCAAATACATTATGGTCGTAAGATCCGTATTCTAGTCTGTACCGTTCCGTAGGCTTTCGCGGTCCTTCCGATCGAATTCTGGCAATCCTCGACCTATATCCGACGTCTGCGCGTGATCCTAAGCCGAGACCTGCATGCCTAAGTCGGCTCAACCTGAGACTTGTATCTTACCGATCGCGCCATCGCCGCGACTCGCGCACTGATCCGATACCCAGGACAGAAGATGTGAGCCTGCGTTCAATTCGAAGAAAATACCGTGCGTTCGAATTTCGAGAGAATCTCTACGACCTATCCCATCAATTAATCACATCAATCAAGTACACATCACATATCAAGTCAATTACAAGCAACCCATACCCTATCCTTACCTCTCTCTTACACAAGCTACCCAAAGTCAACCCTTACATCACTTCATCCATCACTCCACCCATCCCTTTCTTACAACCCATCACTCAACCCATCACCCATCCTTATCATCCCATCATCCCTCATTTCTCAAAAATCTCTCCCAAGCAACAAGCACCATAAGTCCAAGCCCCCTCTCTCCCAAAGCCAAGTGTGGCCCACCCTCTCATCTCTCATCCCCACCATCAAAACCCCATCAACCACCATCAAAAGTGTAGGCAAGGAGCAAGGAGGCTAAGAGACCAAGGAGAAGGCCTAGAGGTGGGTGATCCACTATAAATTCTTATTTTAGAGCCCACTTGTTGGTGGGACTCATTTTGATGTATGAGTTATATCATGTGGGGCTCATAATGGTGGGGCCCCTCCATCTCTCTCTCTCTCTCTCTCTCTCTCTCTCTCTCTCCTTTCCTCTCCCTATAATTTAGTGGGCCCCATCGAATTGTGTTAAATCTACTCCATCCATCAACGGAGTTGCCCACCACATTTCAAGGAGATCCCATCTGTTAGGCTAAAATATATGTAATATATTTATACTATATTAATATAATATATATATATATATATACATGTATGTGCATGATGGTGGGCCACATCCATGTGGGACCCACCATGATGCACGTGTTATATCCATGTCATCTAGCGTCCCTAGATGCTGGACGTGCAACAGGGAGTGGCTAACATGGAGGCATGTACTGCATGGGCACGTACTAACAGCTAACAAAAAAAAATAATAATTCTTTTTTAAAGTTTGGGGTAGGCCGCTCATGCAGGCCCCACCTTGATGTATGTAGATAATCAACGCTGTCCATTCCGTTGCTTAGCCCATTTTAGGCATTGAGCCGAAATTTGAGACCAGCCTGATAATCAAACGAGTCATACCATAGGAAATAGTAGGGTCATCCGTTAAAACCCGCCTTGATGTTTTTATCCGCCAAAACATGCTGCATATTGGGCTTGATGGGTTTGTATTGAGCCATAGGGACTAATGGCTGGGTTGGATTTGTTTGAGGCAAGCCTCATCTACCAAAAACCACAAGAATTTCAAAAAAAAAGACACACACACAGTGTTGATGTGGGCCCCATTGTGATGTGTATGGGCCATCAACATCGTGCATTAGGTGGGCCCTTAGGGCGGTGGGCCCCCTTCCCAAAAATCAGCCATATGTGGTGCTCAGGTGGCCCACATCACAGGGAACAGTGAGGATTGACGCCTACCATTGGAACCCTCGTGGGTTGCACGAGTTTCGGATCAAATATGAAATTTGTTTTTCCTCCTCAATCCAGGTCCACGTGACCTTATGAACAGTTTGGATGACAGATAAATATTACGGTGGGCCCCAGGTCCACGTGACCTTATCAATAGATTGGAGGAAAATAAACATGATGGTGGGCCCCTGGTCTGTGTGACCTCATCAACAAGTTGGGTGTAAATTAACATTACGGTGGGACCCTAGGTCTGTATGACCTTATCAACAGGATTGGGTGGAAAATAAACATTGTGGTGGGCCCCACGCGGGATCCACTGATGTGTGTGCTCCACACCTTCCATTAGTATGGTCCCCACCATAAGGTATGTGTAACATCTATGCTATCCATCCCTATTGGACCCAGCATGATGCATGTGTTGCATCCAACCCGTCCAACCATTTGAAAGCTCATTTTAAGGCTTGAAATTAAAAATAAGGCAGATCTAGGATTAGGTGGGCCACATTTCAGGAAAGCAGTGGGTTTGAACGTCCACCATTAAACCCTTGGGAATTCTAATGGTGGAAATCCTTATCATCACTCATTTTTGGGTGTGGCTCATTTGATATACGTGTGGCCCATGTGATGTGGCCCACTTACCTTAATTATGGCCCAGGTTATGAGGCCCATTGTGATGTATGCAAGGCCCACGGGTTATGGCCCATTGCAATGTATGTAAGGCCCAATTGGGGCGACCTGTTCAATAAATATATATATGAGGCCCATGTGATTAGGCCCAACTTGATGTATTTGTGGCCCGCCCATTGAGGCCCACCTTGATGTGTATGAGGTACGTTGTCGAGGCCCATATGGATATATATGAGGCCCATGTGATGCAGCCCATTTGATGTATTTGGAGCCTTTGGGTCGAGGCCCAACGGGATGTACCTAAGGCCCATTGCAATATATGATTCTTCCATGGTTTATGTAATGATGTTTTGACAGCCATGCCTTGGGAGCAATGATCATTTGACGTCCACATTGTAGGATGATGTTGGTTACATGTCCGCATTATCACTCTCTCTAAGGCCCATTTATAGGCCCAAACTTGTAGTGTGTAGGCCGCTTAGGCCCATTTTCGCTATGTACAGAGTCCATCACTGTATCACATAATTCATGATCATACGTATCATATGTATGCTTGATATGAGGAGTGACTGATCATAGCATATGCCTTCGAGCGGATGGTTTATGGGACTCTCTAATAGGTGGACTTATCCCACATGAGCGCACGGTATGCGCAAGATTGATGCATGATTTGACTGTATGACTCATGTACCTTACATTGTGTGATTATTATATGCCCTAGCTACATCAGGGCCATAGCCTCCACAGACACATCGTGGGTAGCCGGATTGGATACTGGAAATACTATTTCTAGCATCGGGGCGCCATAGATGTCCCTGGGTGAAAATCTCTAAACCCGATCTGTAACGACCCGTAAATTTTCGTACAATGGTTCGAGTACCACCTTGACCAGAAATAACTTAGGATTAAATCCTTTAGAAATTTAACAAACTTAACTAAGTGCAAAACTAGATTAGCCATGAAATCCGTTGGAATCGCTTTAAATATGATCTGCAAGACCCAAAACTTACAGAATCATTGATGCTAGGTTACCCTAAAGTCTAGGATCAAACTCATTACCCGACTGCTCTCAGGAACAAATTGAAACTCCGTATCAGGTCTAGACCGCACATCGGGAGTCCGAATAATATGAAGTTAAGGAATTAGGACTGCCTCGCTAGGCTTGACAACCATCTCGAAAATCAAGTCCGACGTTTGGCTCAAGGAGGGCCGCCAGAAACCCTCTTTTGAGCTGAATTAATGTCGATTTGCTTATAATATAAGTATACCTTGAACATAAGTCTATTCCAGAGACTTTTTAGGCTATATAAGGACCTTAGGGCAGCCTCTCTCACAGCCATACGAATTTGGGATAAACCCTAAGAAGAAGAGAGAAAAAGAGAGAGAAATCTTGAGAGTTGTAGGAGAATCTCCCTCCTACTGTTTCCAATCACCACACGGGCTGCACCACACCTTCCTTGACGCTTTCCCGGCGATACCGACTCCGTTTTAAGGTAAGAAACCCTAACCCTAGATCTGTTTGGAAGTGTGAAGGTTATAGATTATGAAATAGCTCACCGGTTTCACTCTTTAGGCTATAAAACTCCCGAATACGGAAGCCCATCAAACCTTGCTGATCCGTTGAGATTCCAAGGTGCAAGGTGAGGACTTTAGGTGTATAGGTTATGGTTTTCAATGTTTTCAATGTCAGATAATGATAAATTCGTGATCTGCATGTAATTGCACATGTACAAAGTGCTTTTCGTTTCCTGTTTCGATTAAAGATGTAGAATATGAAATTTTACATACTCTAGGTATACGTAGAAATACCGTATACATACAAATTTTGGAAATGTGTTTGCCATGATTATTTGTTGTATGAATATATGGTATATAGATAAAATACTTATTTGGCGAAAGGAATTACCATAATACATGTTTGCTTATATACACTATGTATGTTGAAATTGTGTATTCTAGAAAATACCGTATACGTATAAATTTTGGAGATGTATTTGTCATGATTATTTGCTGTATGAATATGATATACGCGGATAAAATACTCGCTTGGCGAAAGGATAGCCCTAATACATATTTTACTAACATACATCATGTATGTTGAAATAGTGTACTCTAAGTGTTTGTGAAAATGCTTGTGAGAGTAAGTGCTTAGATGTTAGTGCCTTAGGTAGGTGCTGAGATGGGGTTCTCAACTACCTTAGAGATATGTATGATTCCCTCCATGTGGTTGTATATTCTAACCACTCACTTATGAAGTATATGTGTTTGTATCCCTATTTGTATAGTGCTCTATAACATGCTTTACAACATGCTTTATATCATGCTTTATAACATGCCTTAGGACATGCCTACTAGCATGCTTGAATTACTTTGTTTATCATGCTTTACTCCACATACTATGGATGAGAATTGATTGAGTTTGGGACTATGTCCATAGTCCAGACATTCGGTACCAGATTTGAGATTGTGGCTGAGATTTATGTCGCTACGAAGGATGTGTTTTGGCGAACCCGTGTCGTACTTTAGTTGGCGATAGTGGTTGGCCACACGAAGTGCTTCTGCACTTCATATCGCTCAACTTGTTATGTGACCGAGCTAGCCGAGCACGTCAAGTAACCCGTGTGTCTTATGTATGTTCACCATGTTTGGTCACTAATGCTTGAACCTAGGGTACCAAACTTACCAGTGGGAATCCCGTTAACCATGGTACCTCGATCCGCTAAGACTCATGAGCCGGGCATGGTGGTATGGGACACCGTGGTCGAGCTGTCGGCCTACGCTGGGGCCACGTGCCTCCCCGTAGTGACCAGTGAGCAACCAGACTCATGAGCTGATTATGGTGGTATGGGACACTATATTCGTGTTGTCGGCCTACATTGATAAGGTGATGGGGGAGTGGTGTAACCTTTGTGCGTAACAGCCCTGGTAGCCCTTTGTAGTGACCTCGAGCATACTCTAAAATTGCAGTGAGCCTTAGGGTTTTCCGTGGTATATAGAGTATGAACTAGGCCTGTTTTTGTATAGTGATGAATCGTTAAAGAGGTGATGGGGGAGTGGTGTAACCTTTGTGCGTAACAGCCCTGGCAGCCTTTGCAGTGACCTAGAAAACACACCATCGTCTGATATTAAATAGGACTGACGACCCTAGAATGGATCATGTTTGGGAATGATACAAGGAAGGTACCTTAGTTTCCCAATCCTGCTGTTTGAAATGGACTAATTAAAAACTCGGTAATCATGCTCATCATGCATTGCATGTGCCTGGAAGATGTGGAGCACTGAGGGATGAAAGCATGCTGCGAACGTGAGATGGTGTCGCACGAGGGAGGGTGTGGTGAGGGCATCCATCATACCTACTTCCATACTTGCATTAATAAGAATAGTTAGGAGTGTTTGATTTTACTGCTTGATTGTATTGATAACATGTTAACCTATGCTTTATTGTTCCACTGAGTTAGCTAATCACTCCCACGTTACGGGACGGTGTTGCGCACACCAACCAGACTCTGTCTCAGGTTTAGACGAGCCGACGACTCAGGAGGCGGAGCTTGATTATGACGAGGACCAAGAGGAGTTCTCTTATATGCAGTACTCTGGCGGCTTCGACTAGGCTGCTGAATTGACAGGATTTGCAGGGATCACTTCTTAGTTTATTTTTGACATTTTGTTCACAAAACAAACATATGTATATGGTGACTCAGATGGATTCATACTCTGGAAAAAAAGAAATGATTTTGTATCTTTTACATACATGTATATACGTTTTCAGTCTTCCGCTTGCCTTTATACAAATGATCTGAAGTATGAATTACTATTTTTGATATAATCTCACTCATGTTTATTGCTCTAACACAGACAACATTTAATCAGCATTATTTATGTTGCATAAGTGATGCGTTGGAACTCGGGAGTTAAGTTATACTCGACCCCCGATTTTCAGGGCGTTACACGATGGTACCAGAGGATGACTCCAACATCGAGACCGAGTAGATACACGAGCACACGAGGGCCGTATACCAGTAGGCCGCATCTCTCACTTTGTCATGGTTGGTTGGAAAGGGGTGTAACCTTACTCGCCTGAGTGAGGGGGCAATTTCTAGGTTGAGTTTGACCAGCTTAGGGAATCGGTCCGCTATTGACGAGCGAGCCCGATATTGGCAAGCAATAGTGAGGTCTCTTCCACTCTCCCAGTTGTGCGTTCGGATAGCGGCGACAAGCTGGCGTAGAGTGTACTAGACCCCGGTGATTATCTAGACTAAGAACCGTACTGATTTGATGCTCTAGTGAGGAGCTGCATTGATATGTGGATGTGGATTGGCATGCTTGACTTGCATTATGCATTGCATGACCTTGATATGGCCGATAGCATTTATATTCTAGCACCGCATAGCCTTAGTGCGGCTGATTGCATTCATACACCCATCAGCATGATTCCGCATTACTCTGGCCTTGCATTCTAAACACGCTTATACTGTGCACACACTTACACTACCCTCTAAGCTTTCTATAAACTTATGCATGATTGATGCGTGCAGGTGATGCCAGGATGCAGCCGTAACATAGTAGCAGCAGGAGCGTACAGTCGAGCTTTTGGAGTTTCAGTTATTAGTACTATCTTGTATTTCCCTTCATATGCATTGTACTCAAAAATTTTTATCATAGTGGATTTTGTGATGGTGTTCTTATGGTTATTGTTCGTGGGTTATGTTTATGGTTATGCTCATTACAAATCAAATTAATGATTAGAAATCCTCCTTGTAACATCTCAGGATCGGAACCTGGTGTATGGGTGCCGGGAGTCAAAAATGGGGTAATACGGAAGCTGTCGGCGCCGGATTCGGCAATCAGAAATTTTGTGAGCCAGGTTTTCGAGTTCGGGGGGTGACTGTGGTAGATCCACAGGGAGTCTTTAATGGTAAATGTTCAATTTCTACTGTTCGTATGGTGTAGCCTACCTAAAATTTGGATTAGCTTTATTTTTGGGCTCATGTACTAAAATGGTCTATCAAAGACAATGTACGGTGTAGATCTGATGTAGACATTACGTGGGCCTCTTGGCTTAAAATCAAGTCAATCTATGGCTCATATGGGCCACACCACACACAAAAGTTGAGAGGGTTACCCTCCATTAAAACATTCATAATCATTTGTTGGGCCATCGAGACATGGTTCACAAATCCAGTCCATCCATTATGTGTGTCCCACTTAGTTGAGGGTTCAGTCCAAGTTTAAGTGCATCCATATTTCAGATGGACCTCAGCAAGTGATTCTATATCCTCCAACTCCAAGTTGTACAAACGGTTCAAGGAGATCAAAGTTACATGGTTCCCAAAGTGATGTATTTATTACATATACACAGTTCATCTATTTTTATTTATTTATTTATTTATTTTTATTTTAGAGATCATTTTATAACATTATCCAAAAATGAATCATATCTAAAGATTATCTAGACCTCACCACAAACAGTAGTGGAGATAATGATTTCACCGTTAAACAATTTACAGGGCCAACATAACGTTTATTTTCCACTCAATCTGTTCATAAGATCACAGTGACTTGAATTAAGAGGAAAAACAAATTTCATATTCGTCCCAAAACTTCTGTGACCCAAAATGGGTTCCAATGGTAGACAGTCAATCCCTGCTGCTTTTGTAGTGTGGACCACTTGATAGTTAGATCTGTTTTATTTTATTTTTTTGTTATTATTTATTTATTTATATATATTTTTTTTTCTAAAGCCTTGAGACAAGCTCACCAAATGGATGGACGGTTTAGATATAATACATACCTCATGATCGGACCCACGAATATTGCTGGTTTATCTAGTTCCTTTTTCTTTTTTTATGATGTGGGCCACTTGAGTTCTTTGGACGGCTGATTTTTAGAGATCCCCTTTTTCAAAGGGACCTATCAATGCACGATTGTGATAGTCGTCATACATCATGGGGGGCCTATGTGGGGCGCACTGTCCCCTGCCGTTCAAAGCACAACAGTTTTGCAGGCCCCAAGGACGCTGGATGTCAGCAGCAAGGGGCTACGCCCCTTGCCTATCTTTTTTTTTTTTTACTATGGTTTTTCATAGGTGGGGCGCATGTCAAGATAATCAAGTCCATCAGTTGCATTCTATGGCTCATGACACATCCAACAAGTCCAATATGCAGCATGTTTTGATGTACAGAAACCTCACAGCGGGCCCTAACAGTTTAACACTATTAAAATAGTCTTTTTGATGGTATGGCCTACCAGAGATCTAGATTGGCTTCATTTTTTGGCTCAATGCCTAAAATGTGGTGGGAAATTGGATGGATGACATGGATTGAATGCATACATCATGGGTGGGGGCTGTTGTGGTCCCACAACCCCTTCCCTCTTTTCTTTTAAGCAGCAAGCGTCCTCTGGATGCTGACAGCAATAACGTCCACTCCTCTTTTTTTTAATTAATTAATTTATTTATTTTTATGGTGTGGTGTGCACATGTGTGCATGGGTGTGAGTGTGTGTGTTTAGCCGGCCCAATGGGCCACACTTTGGATGGTTTGGATGGCATACAAAGGTTCTGGTGGGGCCCACATCAATGGGTCCCACATAAAGTCTATAATGAATTATTATTTTATTATTTTTTGTATGAATCCTCTTATGGATCCACACCATTAATCACATCATTATCATCATATCATCACAACTATTAATCATCTTTTTATATGTATTCTCCTATACATCCACACCGTTGATCACATCATTATCATCAAATCATCACTACTATTAATCATCCAAATAATCAAAAAGAGAACAAACCATAAGAGTGGAGGGGGTGTACTCACCTTGATGGATTAAATGGATGGTTGAGATGGATGGAAGGGATGGGATTGATGGAGTTGATGGCCCTCTAAAATCACACACACACACACACACACACACACACACACCACACTCTCTCTCTCTCTCTCTCTCTCTCTCTCTCTCTCTCTCTTGTGTAGAAAAAAGGTGAAATGCTAAGGGATGAAGGACTATTTGTAGAAAAATTGTTAAAATGTGGCTAGATTCAATTAATGTGATCTTGGTTAGCTTAGACTAAGATTATGACAATTAATTCTTGATTTGTAATTAATGGTGGATTAAAGGACCATGGGATGGCATGGTGTGATGATGTCATACATAGGGTACGGAATGGAGAGAAGTTGACTTTAGGGAGCACATGAGAGAGGGGAGGTATGGGTGTGTGACATCACACACATGGGTAGAGATTCTCTCACCCATGTGTGGCATGTACATGTGTGCATGGCATGTGATGTGCACATGTGTGGAATGGAGTACATGGTGCCTTACACACATGATACACTAATGATTCTTCATGGTGTATCTCACTAACGGAGTGTCATACAGACGCACGGGTTGTACCTCCATGATCGTGGCGACGGGGCGGTCGATATGAAATAGGTTTCAAGGTCTTGGGGTTTCGGTCAGTTGGGTGTGCACTATGTACAATTAATCTAGGTTTGGATAAGGGCGTCGATCGTCGTGCACATAAGCATAGGAATGGTACAGAATCTACGGGGTCTTACAAGAGTAGACTTGCCTTAGGAACTGAACAGGCATCGATATGATCAAGCATTCCTCGATATCATCTGGTTTTGAATATCGATGACATTGATACTAGTTTCGATTCATCGATCTTTTCAAGGAATTTTCGTATAAACTTGCTGGATAGTTTTGTGTCCTAATTCGATGACATTGACCTGGTCTCGATATGATCGATCTTTGAATATCGATATCATCGAGTGATTCTCGTTACCTCGAACATTTAAAAGAATTTACCTAAAAGCTTGCTGGACAGATTTGTGTCCCAATTCGATATCATCGAAGGTCCATCAATATCATCGAGATTTGAAATTCAAAGATATCGAGGCTCTCTTCAAGTCATTGAAAATCACATGATTTTCCTTAACTGCTTACTGGATACAAACTAACCAAATGCCAATTTTATCGAGCCTTTTCAATGAACTCGAGATTTGAAAGTCGATGATATCGATCCTGTCATTGATTCATCGATAATTCAGTCCAAGATTCATTTTGGTTACTGGACATCTGAAGTCCTCATTTCGATAACATCGAGTTGTTTCAAGGACATCGATAACAGAGTCCGATTTCATCGAAGCACTATCGATAAATCGACAAAGGCTGAAAACTTAGTGATTTTCCTGATTTTTCAACACAATTTTCCCACCTAAAACCCTATGTTGTTCTAACCATTTTTTATATACCTGGTGTTTTGGGACATGGGATGTGAGGCTAAGTTTACCTTCGTAGAGATCTGAAGCCACATCCGATTGAGGCAGATGCTTAAACAATCTTCTTATGGAGCTCACTTGTCTTGCTGACTCAACACTCATGCTAATTGGCAAACCAGAGCACTTTCGCTCTTTATATACCCCCTACGCAAATGACAAAAAAAAAAAAAAAACATGTAATGGTTGCTGGTCTCCGGAGGTAGGAAAGAAGAGAGTGAAAGTGTAGATTAATTGTTGGTTTATGGTGGAGGACGAAGGGACATTTAATGGCTGGTAAAGCACAAAGGGGTCATGATTGTCGAAGTCAAGGAAGAAGAGAGGATTTACTACTCCTTGGAGGCAAGGAAGGAGAGATGGGTCACAAATTGCCGTCTGAAGACAAATCCATAGGGGGAGAGAGAGAGAGAGAGAGAGAGAGAGAGAGAGAGAGAGAGAGAGAGAAATGGTTAGTGAATCCCTGTAATACTTTGCAATACTTATGAGACTTCAAAAATCTAGTTGTTGTCCTATAATCTCGAGTAATTTGAAATGTCAGGTTTCAAATTACTACTGTGAATGTTGTAATAAATTTACACGTTGTAAAGAGTAGAGCTGGGCAGGACCCGACTCGACTCGGAGGATCTGAGTAAGTCAAATCCGACTCAACCCAAACCGAATGCCAGTGTCAGGTTCGGATCGAGTAGCCCCATCCAGATCTGAATCCCCACCGAGTCAAGTTCGGGTTACATAGTAACTCAACCCGACTCGAACTGAAACTCGATTTGATTGGACTTGACCCAATCTGAAACCCGACTCGATTCGGTATCGGGTAGTATAAAAGGAATTTTTTTTTTTACCTTTCACCTCTCAACCCTAACTTTACCCGTGCCGAACCCAGTCAAAACAAAACCCAGGCCAGCCAACACCTGATCACAACCAGTCCCTCCTCCCGTCTCTCTCTCCACTCCAGTCCACTTCCTCCCTTCACCCTTCCAGCAGCAACCAACTCGTCCGGCGGCAACAACCCACCCATCTGACGGCAACAGTCCACCCATCAGGCAACATCTGACAACAATCCATCCATTTTCAACAGTAATTTGTCCATTTAGGTAAATGTAATTTTTTATTTTTAAATTTTCATTTTCTCTGTAGTGGTTCGGGCTCATTATGGCCTGTGGTGGTCTGGAGAGGCTCGAGTGCGGTGCGGGCGTGCGGCCAAGCTCGTTGGTGGTATGCCCTGGCTTAGGTACAGTGTCCCACCAGGTCAGTGGTCCACCCTAGCTCGAGTGTAGTGTCCCGCCAAGATGGTGGTTTGTTCGAGCTCCCTAGTGGTTCAGCCTAGGATTTTCGTGAATTTCGAAGTCCACTACAGATGTGGGCCTCACATTGATGCATGTGTTTATCCATGTCATCCATCCATAACTCTAACTCTAACCCTAAACCCTAAACCCTAACCCTAACCCTAACCCTAACCCTTAACCCTAAACCCCACCTAAACCAAAATTCCTAAACCCTAACCCTAATCCTTGTAAGTGTTATGGTCTCATACTCCTTTGATTGTCAAATTTTGTGGTGCCAAAACATCTTGTGGTGCCAAAACCTTTATCTGTGTGTCTTGTGCTTGTATATTGATATATATATGATTCAATATGGCATCTCAATGGTTCAAGACATGTACGGTGCTCTGCTTCAAGGAATGCAAGGTTATGTACTTTGTCCTCTTCCGTATGCATCAATGTTCAGAGCTACATCGATAAAAAGAGTGTTTGTTCAAGACTCAAGTACATTTCAAGACTTAAGTACAACTCAAGTTGAAGTTTAAATTCAAGTTGTAGAAGATCTCAAGATCAATCTACATCAAATAGAGATCTCAAGCTTCAAAGGTTAACCATCATCTGAAAAAATGAAGTTCAATGTTCATACTTCATGTCCCAGGTATGACAGACCTTAGTTTGACCTTAGGGTAGGTCATTTTGGATACATAATTCAAGATAAATCTTTTTACATGAATTTGGTCTGTTCTAAGACTAATCCTAGACCTTGTTCGACTAGTCCTAGACCTAGTTCGACCAGTCCAAGAAATTCCTCGACCAGTCCTAAGTTGTTGAAGATTTTTAGAATTTTTTGCTTATTCTTCGACCAGTCCTGGAGACTGTTCGACCGGTCGTAAGGATGTCACGACTCGTCCTTCGACTAGTCCTATATCTACAACTTAAACTCTAGTAACCAAATCTGGTTACTTACGACCAGTCCTAGGTCAGCTTCGACTAGTCGTAGGTGGTCTACGACTAGTTGTAGAATCCTAAGACCAGTCGTAGAACTAATTTTTCAGATCGCGCTTAAAATTTTAAAATGTCGTTGGTGCTACGACCAGTCGAAGGGTTCTTAAGACCAGTCATAGACGCGATCTTTGCATCTATAAATTGAACACGAATTTCAGAGTTTTTCATCGATTAATTTGAGAAAATTCAAGCCTCCACTCTGAGATAAGTTGTGTTCATTTTAAGCTACGCTGTGCATATTTAATATTCTTTTTGTTAGCTTTTCTTATTTGATTTTATTCCTATATTCCAATTCTATTTGAAAAACAGGAATTACTGTATTCCTTCTTCTTGGAATTAAAATCAACTAGAGCTACGCCCAATTTGGTTTAATTTAAAATCAATTAGAACCTAAAACCATTTCTTTAGTGAGTATTGGACATTGAACGTTGATTCGAACATCTACTCTGATTGGTTCTACCGGGCTGCTACAAAAGGAGAAATCCAGGTATTTTACATTTATTGTAAATTCATTATTTTGGTTTTGTTTGAGATTCGCCAGAAAAATCTCATTGTGTTGGTTATTTGAGGAGAGCCAGAAAACTCAGAAAGTGTGGGTTTTTGGATTGTATAAGTCCAAGTTAAAAAGACACAATTGTGAAGGTTTTAGGTGAACTTGTAAAAACCTGTTTGATAGTGAACGCTGATATCTCCTGTATGAGGATATTAGGAGTGGAGTAGCAAGCTATGTGGTTGTTGTTTAACAGTTGGGGAACACACAGGAGAACCACTATATATCGGTGTGTTTTGTGATTTGAATGCTTTTTTAATTTCTATATTTTTAATCATTCAGATTTGTGGAATGTATATGTGGATGTGAATGTTGTAATATTTACATTTCAGGCAAAGTGGGGAATGTTGTAATAGTTTAGAATTTATTTCTTGTTATTTCCTTTATTTCCTTTCTGTTTGAGTTTTGATACTCAATTTATTCTAGTAAGGTTGTCCTGCCATAAACCCTTGGTTTTTATGGTGCAAAGGTTGTCCTTAGAACAACGTTAGTATCAAGCTCTTTATTTAAGATTGCTTTACATTTCAGTTCTTTGATTTATTTAAAGTATTGTTCTTTATTTTTATAAGGCTATCGTACTTCAATTCCGCTGTTAAATTTTAAATTTGGTACAGTCCTATTCACCCCCCCCCCCCCCCTCCTCCCTTTAGGACATATAGCTTGGCCTTTTCAATCCTAACCCTAGACCCTTAACCCTAATCCTAACCCTTAACCCTAAACCCTAAACCCTAACCCTAACCCTAACCCCTAAACCTTAAATCCTAAATTGTAAATATGTTTTATTTATTTAAATTAAACAATTAGTAGTTAATTTTTTGGAATTATAATTTACATTGCTTATTGCGTAGCTTCTTATTATTCATTAGATAATTGGCTTAATATATTTGTATTACATTATTTCTTTGCTTATCTTATTTTTGTGCATTATATAGTTAGCTTAATATGTATTACATTGCTTTTTTGCTTAGCTTATTATTGTGACTTGTAAGTTAAATAATTATTTTCCCATTTGAGGATTTCTATGTGGCCATACATTTATATAGGTGCTTTTTGTGGCATAAAAATTGCTCAAATTGTCTCATTTTTTACAGTTCAAGGTTAGATAGATAGCATGCTTTCATATAACTTATTTAAATATTCATGCCTAATTTGTGCTCCATCTCCTCATTTCTCTCTGGATATGTTTCTTCATTTTCATTTCTAATGTCAAATATCTTCACATTGCTTAAATATTTGACATCAAAATATAATGGAAGATCAACTTATTTGGAGAGATATGGGGAGATGCTGCCAGATTTTTGGTGTGGGCGTTTAAATGGGAATATGAAAGTATTACAATCTATCCAACCTTGGATGGGTGACTAATTTAGGGTTTAATATAAATCTTTAAGGCATTAGATTGCTAATGCTAATATAATTTAGTATCTTTCAATTATTAGATGACTAGTGAGGGTCTTTCCAATACCTCAAGCGGTTTGTCAGTTACATCACCGATGATCTTGGAAGATGAAGGATTAGGTCTAGAAGATGAAGAGATTCCCATTGATATTAATACCTCACAGTCACAAATTACGGAAAAAGTGAAAAATTGATCGGTTGTGTGGGAAGATTTTGAAAAAGTAACCTTGAAAAATGGCACAGTGAAGATACAATGTAAGTACTAGAATGCTCAATATGCTAAACAAGTAGATGGGTCGACCACAACACTGAAGAAACACATCTTGAAGTGTAATATAAAAGAGAAAACTCAGACCTCAGGGCAACAGACACTTTCATTTACCCAATCTTTAGTGGGTCCGTAGCAAGGTACATTGTCCATCTACAAGTATAACAGAGACCATGTGAATGAGTTAATGGTCAAATTTATTATTGCCAATGAAAGACCATTTCAAATGGTAGTCCTATTGTTGAATTAGCCAGAGGCCTTAACCTCATATACAAGAAAGTCTCTAGTACAACAATAAAGAGAGTGTGCATGAAGATGTATGAAAGCGAGAAGCTTAGGTTGAAAGGACAGTTGGAATCAATATCCGGAATTACCAAGACATCAGATTTGTGGACAACATCCAATCAATGAAAGGGGTATATATCACTAACTACCCACTACGTTGATGCTGAATAGAGGCTCTGTAAGAGAATCATAAACTTTCGTTATCTTGCGCCTCCTCACACTAGATTAATGATTTCAAACTGCACGTACAAATGTCTTGTGAAGTGGGGCATTGAGAAGAAAATTTCTTCAATAACTTTAAACAATGCCTGTACAAATGATAGCGTGATAACAAATTTGAGGAACAATTTTAGGGCCACTGGTGACTTATATTTTGGTATAAAGATATTTCATATTAGGTGTTGTGCCTACATCCTAAACTTGATTGTACAATATGACCTTAAAACAATTGAGCCAACGATCGAGAACATAAGAGAGAGTGTGAAGTACATACGGGGGTCACCTTCACGATTAAATACATGAAATGAGATCGTGAAGCGGTTAAATTTGTCATCTTAAATAACGATGAAGCTGGATGTCATGACACATTGGAATTCAACTTTTAAAATGTTGGATTCAACGATAGCTTTTAGAGATGCATTCTCTCACTATGCGGAGCGTGATAGCACGTATCTTTGGTTGCCTTCTGATGATGATTGGTCAAGAGTTGAATCAGTTCACAAGTTCCTTTTAGTTTTTTACGACACAATGAAGAAATTTTTAGGAAGCAAGTATCTAACAACAAATATATTTCTGCTAGAAGTTTGGAGGGTAAAAGATGTCTTATACAGAAGTTATAGCGAACCAGACTTTTTACAATTAAAGACCATGGGTATGCAGTTAAAGTTTGATTACTATTGGTCTGAGTACAGTCTGCTAATGGCCGTTGCAATTGTTTTTTATCCTCAATACAAGATGTTCATGGTTGTATTCATCTGTAATAAGTTGTATGATGAGAAGAGTGCCTCTGAGGTCAATAAGATTCGTGATGCACTTGATGATTTATACAAACTTTGGGTTCCGGAAAAGACAAAACTGCAGCCATAAGCTTGTCTACTCCTCAAGCGGGTTCTAGTTCTGCTATTGATGAACAACGAGACACGATCAATGATTTCATGTCTTTCCTGACATAGGTTGAGACTCAAATGCAAACAACCCAATCAGAATTTGAACATTATTTCAAGAAGCTACTTGTAAAGTACAAATGCAAAGAATTTGATGTTTTGAATTGGTGGAAGTCAAAATCTCGTGATTCACAATTCCATGTGCTCTCGTTAATGGCACGAGACATATTATTAATTTTAACTTCAACTGTGATGTCAAAATCTTCTTTTAGTACGAAGAGTAGGGTCGTGAACAAGTATCGAAGCTTACTTACACCAAAATCAATTGAAGCGCTCATTTGTACATAGGACTGACTACGTCCGATCTGGGGAAAAGGAAACTTTGTTAATGAGGAGTTTGATGATGAGGAGAGTGATAAGCAAGATAAGACAGTACCTGGAATAATTACATGAAAGAGGCTACAATATAAGACATTGTCTTCTATTTCTCTTGCATTTGCTTACAAGCTACAACAGGATATTTGTAATTATTTTTTGTGGACTTAAATTGTAATATTTGATAGGTGGATGGATATTTCTTTATTTTCATTTGTATTTTTAAATTAGTTAATGTTGCTTAAATATCATATTATATGATTGGCTAATTGCGTTCATTCATCTCTATATCTTAATTATTTATGTTGCCTTAAACTAACCAAATATTTTTCTTTTAAAATAAACACATGTAGATATGTCATCAGAAGATGATACATCGGCAAATATTTAGGATTATGGAGTCGAAATCTACTCCCAGGACGAAATGATAAAGTTACAATGCGAGTTGTGTGGAAAACAATTTATAGACAAAACAAATCGATTGAAATTACATTTGGCTTGTCAGGGAGGTGATGTTACACCATGTAGCAAAGCTCCTCAGGAACTCTAGGATTTATTTCGAGTCATTCTCGACTCATATACAAAGACTTTCTCCACCCCTCCCCATACAACTACAACCAATACAACCAACCACAAAAGATATAAAAGTAGGCCTATTATAAATGAAGAAGGGTTAAGCAGAGGAACTGCCTTCAGGCCCTTCACAGTTAGTAGAGAAGAACAAGAAAGAATTTCAAGGGAACAAGAAGAATAAGATAATAAAGTGGTCGTAAAAGAAAGCTTGAAAATGACATTTAGGACTAGACAACAACATCCACCCCCTTTAAGATAACATGATGCTGAAGCAGGCATGAGTAAATCATCAAAGTTTCTTAAAAGTCTCACAGCATTTTATAGCCAGTTGGGAATCCCGTACAAATTAGATAATAAAAAGCATTTAAAAAAACTTGTTGAATCTATGAATGAGGACGATGGAGAGGCATCTCCGCCATCCGATTCAGCAGAGGTAAACGACCATCTTTTGGACATCTTTAGCTTAGAGTCAGCCTAGAGTTCTCCTACAGTTAAAGCCATAAAAAGAAAACCAAATAATGATTCTAGCGACAAAGGTGGAGGTGGAGGGGGGGTTACTATTATGCATAAGGTTACTCTGCTTACACCCCACAAAGGCATTCATCATACAGAAGTTATTAAATGAATGAAAGTTTTATTTGTCTGCATGTAGACGTGGTCTTTTTTACTTTTAATTTTTGACAGAGTTTATTTACTTTGTTCGTATTATGGACGTAGTTTATTTACCTTGGAAGTTGGATCTGTGATATTTTAACAGTTGAATGACCTAGCTCAATGGTCCAACGTATCGATATCATGTGTCTCACCATGGATGATGCTTCATGAAATTTCCCAATTGAAATATCTTAACCTTGGATCTGTGATCTTTTAACTGTTGAACGAGGATGGTCGTCTAATTTCTTTATTAGCAGTCTATTTTCTTTCCATCAATTGAATGGGTAGAATTTTCCAATACAGGATATACATCGTGTTTGATCTAATCAACAGTGGATCGTTTGTCACACTCCACACCCAAAAATCGGATTCACAGGAATCCGATCACCGAATCGGTTCCGACAGCCTCCATAGTACCCCATTCTCGGCTCCCAGCGCCCATATGCCAGGTTCCGATCTTGGGATCCTACAAGGAGGATTTTCCAACGTACATTGATCTCGTAAGAAGCATAACTACAAGTTTACCCAAATCACAAAAGCAACATCATCATCACATATCTATTAATCTAAACTTTGAATACAATGCTGAAAGGGAAATACATATGTCGAAAATCAAGGCTCCGGAAGACCGCTGCATGCTCCAAGCTCAATACTGCTGCAACCTAACATTACCTGCACGCATCTATCGTGCATAAGCTTATAGAAAGCTTAGATGGTGGTGTAAGTGTGTGCACAAGATAAGTGTCAAGTATTCAATGCAATACCATAATCATACAATGTCAGAAATATTGGCAAGATCATGAATCATACGATAATAGAGTAAGCGGAAATACTGACAAGTCCATGAGTCATATAATATCAGAGTACGCAACGCAGATCATAATGAGTCAAATATCATATACTGCAGATGCAATGCAATATACAGATCCTGCCAAGTCCTTTTAAGCCATATAAGTGCAGAAACGTAGCAACCCAAAATGTCATATGCCGTGGATGTAATGCAATATGCGATGTGAATGAAATGACCAAACTGGAGTGAAGTCGGGATGATAATACGTAGTATCACAGGCTATAGGGTCCATCACAAGGGAATTCTATCCAAACCAATCCCATACCTAAATTTGGATAGTCAAACACAATGTGGTAAACTCCAGATCTCAGGTTAGTCGCGCGCCCCAACCGAAATCCTAGTCATTGTGAAGGTATATATAATAAATAGTTGTGCACCACCAGCCCGAGTGGATAGTGAGTGAATGAATGAATATGCAACTCCTGCCTAATAAGCCCACATATCAGTACTGTACATCTCTGAGATCATCACCGGGATCTAGTACACTCCACACCAGCTTGTCACCCCATCAAGTGCACAACTGGGTAAGTGGAAGAGACCTCACTATCCGCCTACCAATCCCAGCCTAGCTTGTCGATAGCGGACCCATTTACAAGCTGGTCAGAATCAGCTTAACTATGCCTACTCCCTCAGGTGAGTAAGGCCACACTCCCTCCCAACTGACCACGACACAGTGGGAGACGCGGCCTATTGGTATACGGCCCTCATGCACTCATATATATCCACTCGGTCTCGAAGTTGGGGTGTCCTCTAGTACCAAGAGGGTTTAGAGATTTTCACTCAGGGCCATCTATGGCGGTCCGATGCTAGTAACAAATTTTCGGTGTCCCATCTGGCCATCTACGACATGCTTGTGGAGGTTACGGCCCTGATGTTGCTAGGGCGTACAGTAATCACAACACATAATGCAAGATGCATGAGTCATACAATCCAGTCATGCATCAATCTCATGCATACCGTGCGCTCATGTGAGACAATCTCCACCTATAAAGGAGTCTCATAATAATCTGCCTAATGACATATGCAATGGTCAACCACATCTCATAACAAACATGCAGATGATGTGTATGGGTATGTATCATGATGTTATGCTATCACATACTCATAATTGGTATTAATAACTGACACCGATAATCAACATCGATAATCGACCTCGACAATCGGTATCGACAATCGGCCTCGATATCCGGCCTCGATATCTAGCCTAACAAAGGGCCTAAGGGAAGGTCACATGCAGACATTTAACCATCATTGCCCATCAATGTGGACATTTAACCAACATTGCTCCCAAGAAGTGACCCACATAGGGCCGAACATATAGTGGGCTCATGGCCTCACACAAGGGCCTAATATACACCACCATGGGCCTCACTCAAGGGCTTAATACACATCACGATGAGCCTCTCACATGGGCCTAATATACATCACAATGGACTCCATCGCCTGGCCCTCAAATGCATCACAACAGACCTCATTATATAAGCCTCATATACATCACATTGGGCCTTAAATACGGGCCGAATACGCATCACAATGGGCCTCAAATACGGGCTACATATACATCACATTGGGCCTTGACAATCGGCCTCGGTAATTGGCCTCGATATCCGCCCTCCACAATCAGAATTAGCCTCGATAATCAACCTCGACAATCAGCCTTGACAATTGGAATCGGCCTCGACAATCGGAATCGGCCTCGATAATCGGAATCGGCCTAACTTAGGGCCTTATACAATCACAATGGGCTACATTCAAGTCTCAATGGGCCTTACACAAGGGTCTCATACATCAAGCGAGCCGCATCTCATAGGCCTTATACATCACATCGGGCCTCACTCATGGGCCTCATATACACAACAGGTGGACCCTGCACATGGGCCTCAAATACATCACACGGGCCACAACCCATGGGCCTAATGCACATCATAATGGGCCTCATTAATGGGCTACAAAAACATCACAATGGCCACACCATATGGGCCGAAAATACATATCATTGGGCCTTACCAAATCGGCCGAAAATACACCACAATGGGCCTTGCCGAATGGGCCATAAATACGTCTCATCAGGCCGCATCAAATGGGCTGAAAATACATCACAATGGGCCTCTTCATATGGGTTGAAAATACATCACAATGGGCCTCTTCATATGGGCTGAAAATACATCACAATGGGCCTCTTCATATGGGCTGAAAATACATCACAAAGGGTCACTCATATAGGCCCAACATACATCACATGAAGATGGGGCCCCCACTTCAATTAGAGATCATTTTAGAGCATTTCTAAAAATGCTTCCCATCGAAAGATCATCTGGACCATACCACAAATAACAGTGGAGATAATGATTTTCACCGTTTAAATTCGTGGGGCCCACCATTTTATTTTTCGTCCAACTTGATCATAAAGTCACAAAGACCTAGATTGAGAGGAAAAATAAATAAATTTCATATTGATCCAAACTTCCATGAACCCAAAAAGGGTTTCAATGGTGGACGTTCCAATCCCCTCACTAATTTTTGCGATGTGGTCCACCTGATAATCGGTCAATCCAGCGGCTATATTGCTGCTGGATGGACGGTCGATATAACACATATATCATGTGACCCCACCATCCCAACTGTCTGGACGATGAGGATGCACACATAAATCCCTGCAGGCCTCACAGAGCTTGGTGATGTCGCTACAACAACATTGTTGCTCGTCCAAAACAGGACGGACGACATAGATTAAAGCACATGCATCACGGCACCGTCTAGATGGACGGTGTGGATGCGAAATGCATACATTAAGGTGGGTCCCATGGACCGACTGACATCAGCCATGTAGCTGCTGTGAGTTACACCAGTCCATCAACTTCCTTATGAGGTCGGTCCCACATGGGGCCCACCATTTCATTATATATATGTTTAGATATATATATATATATATATATATATATATATATATATATATATATATAATATCATCATTCTCTTTTCTTTTTCTTTTTTGCAATGTCTATTGCAATGTCTAGGGACTGGATGTCCGTCTAATGAATGGTCTGGATGATTAGACATGTGCATCAAGGTGGGTCCCATCCCACACGTGCAGCACGTGTGGGGTGGGCCCCACACACCTGCTAAAAAATGGATGGACGGTGTAGGATATAACACACATTCCACGGTGGGAGTAGCAGAACTTGCTGACGTCAATCCAGCTATATGCTAGTGTGAGGTACTCTAGCCAATCTGACTTCAGGTGGGTCCACACGTGTGGGACCCACCAGCTATGAATGGACTGTTTGAGTATCAAGCATCAACGGGTGGGCGACAACATCACAAACAAAATGAGAGAGAGAGAGAGAGAAAGAGGGAGAGAGAGAGAAAAAAAACGTGAAGGGGAGGGACCCCACCACTATTGGGCCCTCCCTTATACAATGCATACATCAAGATGGGTCCCACCACAAGTGGGCCCTCAAACTTTCAAAACCAAATGCTATGAACACCCACCTTTGATATTCTTGGACCTCTTCTTCCATCAACGCATCCTAGAGCTCCAAGGGATGCATTTTAATGGTGGAGATGATCATTGGATGGTGGAGATGAGAGGTAGGAAGGTGGGCCACATTAGGCTCTCATCTCCTTGGAAGCCATGGATGTCCACTCTCCCTTGGTTGCTTTGGAGATGGAGTTTGAAATGAGAGAGAGAGAGAGAGAGGAGAGAGAGAGAGAGAGAGAGAGAGGATGGGATGTAAGAGAGAGAGAGGGATGGGTGAGTAAGTGATGGGTGATGGGGGAGTTGACTTTAGGGTACTTGTGTAAGAGAGAAGATGGTTGCTTGTACTTGACATGTGAAGTGATAGATGTGTATTTGATTAATGTGATTGATGGGACAATCTCTTAGGATTGCAAATGTGCGACGTTTTCCTCAAATTGAACGTGGGCCCACATCTCCTGGCCTGGGTATCGCCTCGGCGCGCGAGACGTGGCGTTGGAACCGCAGCGACGGCATGGTCGTAAGGGTACAAGTTTCGAGTCGAGCCGACTCTGATATATAAGACACGACTCAGGATGCGCGCAAACGCTGATAACAAATCGTGGGTCGCCGGAATTCGACCGAGAGGACCACGGAGGTCTACGAAACGGTATAGGCTAGGATACAGGTCTTATATCCTTGGTCTCTGTGGCATAAAATGTTTCAATCTGTCGACATTAAATTGACTATGAAAACAAAATGTTAATAGTAAAAATTGTAGTGAGATAAACTATAGAAAAGCTACCTGATCGGATTGTCTCCTAAGTTTTATTTTTAAACAGTAAGCCATCAGTCCTAGTTCTAGTACAATAAATGGGTAGACCCGATCAATACATGACCTCGCCACATGTTTTGTGGAGAGATGGGTATACCATAGTCCAATTCTTCCTACTCTACCAGTAAATGGGTGGACTCGATCAATACATGACTACCGTATTGTCTTTTTCAAATGCCTAGCCAGCCAGCCCGATGACCCATTGACCCAATCCAAATCATAGCCAACTCGATTCGACTCGGTATCTCTGACCGAGTCAAACTCAGTTCAGGTCAGCCCAGCCAAGATCCGGTTCGGATCGAGTCAAGCCCGTTGGACTCGGTCCCAAGTTAAATCAAGTTCGGGTCAGGCATTTGGCAAAACTGGATCGAGTCGAGTTAGATCTAAGTCGATCCAACTGGACTCGATGCACACCTCTAGTAAAGAGTTTACAAGCAATTAAAGGAATCTAAACAGCCGTATTTTAATCCATCTACTCATCCATATTAACCAACCGAATGAAATGATCCCGGACTAAGGAGATTGGAGATTTGTAAAGTCGGACATGTGCACAAGTAGATGTGTACACGAATCAAGCTAGCTCGGTTAGCTCGCTTGACTCGACTCGAAAAAGCTCGATTCAACTCGGTTCGAAGCTGAGTTCGAGCTGAATTTTTGAGCTCGAAAATGAGTTCGAGCCGAGTTCGAGCTAGCCCCAGCTCGAATCGAACTCGGATCGAACTAGTTCAGTGACTCGGTTACTTTGATATTGATGTTGCTCACCAAGTGTTTGATGAAATGACCTAATGAAGTGTGGCTAGTGGCAAGGAAGGTATGTATATGAAACCAATACCCTTTTTTTTTTTCTTGATTTTTATGTTGCTTAGAAGGTGTTTGATAAAATACATGTAAAACCATTGTTGTTGCCTTAAATACAGTGAGATTTTGAAGGTGTAGTCCAGGTGTTTGTGAAAATGTTCGAGCTGAGGTCAGCTAGTGGCTGAACCAAGTCGAGCTGAGGCCGGCTCAACTTGGTTCGACTCAATGTACACCCCTATGCACAAGTATGCTAATGCACATGCCACCAGATATGCCGCATGTCATCGATAAAATATCCATGCCATTCATCAGGTGGAGCTCACCGTTTAGATGCTATTGCCCAAAGATTAAACTGGTCCACGAAGTTTGTGACATGATAATAGATACACGTAGATCGGTTAGAAAAACTTCAGCCAGCTTTTTCATAGCCGTATATTTACTCAACTCACCGCGGCGCACTGACCGATGAACCAACGGATTCTTTGGCACTGGGAACATGCGGAGGGAAGCGGATTTCCCTCGCGGGCTGTCATTTTGTTTTTCAAAAATCCAATCCGTCCATCCGTTTTGGGAGCTCTTTGAACATCCGTTTTGGGAGCTCATTTTAAAACATGCTACATGAAAAAAAGCAGCTCCTAAACTCGAGTGGGCCATACGTCTTAAACTCAAGTGAGCCATACAAAAAGAAATAATTGGAAATGAGCTATGACAGTTGAAAGATTCATGGTCACAAATGTTCCTACACTCAAGTGGGCCATATGTCCGTTAAAAGATTCATGGTCACAAATGTTCTGTATCATGCTAAATATTTTATTTTTTCAGTTCATTCCAATGAGAATTACCTTATAAACAGTTTGGACTTCCTATCAACATCAAGGTTAAGGCTACCAAAGTTTCAACGTTAGACATTTCTTTCTCCAACTTTTCCTCCTTACGTAGCCTACCCTTATTTATGTCCTAAAATTGTCCCTCAAATTAGATGAATAAAATGAATTTTCTGAAGAAAATAAAAAAATGAAGGTGGCCCTACCTCATTGCCCAGCGCAGGAAGTTTGTATGCAGGGCTTTTGAGGAAATCCCTCTTTCACGTAAGTTCATGCGCGGCCAAATGAGGTGGAGCTCACCATCATATTTTTTAGAGATCCACTCCATTCATCAGTTTCGGCAACTCATTTCAGGACATGCGGCCTACAAAGAGGCCGATACTAAACTCAAGTTGCCATTTGAGAGGAAACGGTGGGAATAAGCTAGGGCTGTTGAAACATTCATATGGCTACAACTGTTCTTATTTTTTTTTTAGTTCATCCTGAAGAGAACGACTTTATAAACAGTTTGCATAGGACATGAACATCAAGTGGAGTGCAAGAAGGTTTCAATGTAGGCATTTTTTCTCCAAATTTTCCTTCGGTGTGACCCACTTAGAGTTATGGAACTGTCCCATTTTTTGTCAAATTTTCTAAAATAAGCTTCCAAAGTGGATGGACAGAGTAGGTTTTTTGAAGGAAAAAAAAAAAACATAAAATAATGGTAGCCCCGCCTCATTACTCAGCAAAGCCCTGACAGTGCATTGGAAAATGAGGTGGGCCACCATCACGTTTTTCAGAAATCTGCTCTGTCCATCTACTTTGGGAGCTCATTTTAGGACCGCGGCCAAAAAAGGGAACGGATTGGCTACTCTCCCTGACACCAGCCAATGGCTAGTGGTCGGTGCTCCATGGGCCCTACTATGATGTACGTGCTTCATCCATGCTGTCCATCTATTTAAACAGATCATTTTACAGTATGAGAACAAAAATGAGTTATGTCCTAATCTTAAGTGGACCACATTACAGGAAAGAGTGTTGAATGAGCGTTGACCATTAAAAAACATTTTGGGGCCATAAAAGTTTTGGATCAAGGTGATTTTTATTTTTTCCCTTCATCTGGGGCTGTATGATCTAATCAACCTATTGGATGTCAAATAAACAGTACAATGGGCCTTAGGAGGATTTTAATGATGGATGTCCAATCACTATTGTTTTCATGTGGTGTGGTCCACCTGAGATTTATATACCTCTCATTTTTGGGATCAGGCCATAAAATGACCTTTAAAAATGGATGAACGGAAAGGATGAAATACATACATCATGGTGGGGCCACGGATCACTGACCATCACCCACGGGGCTGGTGTCAGGGGGAGTAGCCAATCCGTTCCCCCAAAAAAGCGGCCAATCCTAAACTAAGTTAGCCACATGAGTGACATCACCAGCTCCTGTGGACCCATCATGATCTATGTGTTGTATCCACACCGTTCATCCAATGGGAGAGACCATTTTAGGCATGAACTAAAAAAGGCAAAGCTCAAGTGTACCCCAGCACAGAAAACAGTAAGGATTGAACACCTACCATTAAAAACATTTTGGGAGCCACATAAGTTTTCAATCAAGCTGATTTTTGTGTTTTCCCTTCGTCTATGTCTTCATTAACTTATAAACGGATTAGATCTCAAATAAACGTCATGGTGAGCCTTAGGATGGTTTCGACGGTGGGGCATTATTGTTCCACTAGTTTCTGTAGTGGTGTGTTCGCTCAATATATAGATATAGATAATAGTGGGGCCCACGAAATCTGATTACGTTACTTCAACAATGGGATTCGCTGCTGAAAAGTGGGGCCCACAAAACCTGGTGACGTTACTTCAACAGTGAGATTCGCTGCTGAACTAGTGAGTAGGTAATCCGCGTCCCTTGCGATGGATGACTGAGATATTGCATATGTTCGCCGCGTTAACAGCACGTGGATCCCGTGCCCCCATCCATCAGGAAATTCCTGTGGTCGGAAGCTGTGTGGAACCACAGAGGTTCCCACGACAAATCTACTCCGTCCATCAGTTTGGACGACAGCGACAGGAGGCAGATCCAACACTCGTAAGGCCGACACCAAATTAAAAGGTGGGAACGGAAATGTCCACCGTTGAAACCTTTATGGAGCCAACAATGAATTTTATATGCCATCCAAACAGTTCACGGGGTTACATTACCACTGAGGTAAACTGCAAGCATAAATATCATACTGGTACAAAACTTCTGTGGCCTCCACAACGTTTCAAATGGTGGGCGTTCAATCCCCACTTTTATGATGTGGTATGGCCCACAGGAGTCTTGGATCTGCCTGACTTTTAGATTCCTGTCCTATTTGTTCCTGTGAAACTGATGAACGGCGTGAATTTTTCGTGGCCATCTCAGTTGGTGCCACACAGCTTCCGACGGGCGCGATTTATGTGTTACCCGACTAACAGTTTAATGGGTGTTACCTACAGTAGGAAGCGGATTGCGTACTGAGTAACTCAGTACCATTAGCGTACTGAGTAAACTCTATGGGGTCCACCGTTATTTATTTATTTTATCCACTCCGTTAATCCATGTTAAAAGATAATTTTAGGGCTTGAACCCAAAAATTAAGCATATCAAAATCTCAAGTGGACCACACTACAGGAAAGAGTTTGATTGAACCTCTACCATTGAAAAACTTTTGGGGCCACGGAAGTTTTGGATCAAGCTGAGGTTTTTGTTTTCTCTTCATCCATGTCATCGTGTTCTTATAAACAGGTTGGATGACAAATAAACATTACTTTGGACCCTAGGAAGGTTTCAACGGTGGAAATTATTATTCCACACTGTTTCCTGTGGAATGGTCCACTTGAGCTTTGGATTTACTTAAATTTTGGGATTAACCCCTAAAATTATCAGGAAAAATGGATGGATGGTGTGGATAAACCACAAATAATCGCAGTGGGCCCAACTGAGTTTACTCAGTACGATAAAAGCGTACTGAGTAACTCAGTACGCAATCCGATTTCCCTACAGTAGGGGGACGCGGATTTCCTGCGAAAGGCACGCGCAGGAACTTCCCGCGAGAGATGACGTGGTCCAATAAAAACACGTCAATAGTGTGAATGATGTGGCAAGATTTAAATTCCGTTAACGGAGGCTCCGTTAACGGTGAGAATCGAGCACTACGCAGGGCCTCTTCGTTTCCTTTTTCCTTTTTCCTTTTTCGTTTTTTCTCTTTATTCTCCTGCTCTTTCTTCCCCTTTAAATCGGGAGCTAAAAAAGCACTTGCCAAGCTTTTATTTTAGGACATCACACTCTGGCAAGGAGATAATCTAGAAGTTTCAAACATTCTCCCATTTGAATAAGTAACTATTTAGAGTTTCCTCCCCCAAATTCTAGGAGTTATATATATATATATATATATATATATATAATTATGTTGAAATCTGAAAATGTAAGAATTTTTTCACTTTTTTCGTAGTTTAGGGGCATATAAGAATTTATTATTATCCAGTTTGGGAAAGTTCACATAAATAATGCCTGCCAGTGAATAGGCAGGCAAGGTACTGCTAACTTGTGGTGAACTACTATTTTTCCTTCAGATCTACAAAATTTGTACCGTCAAAGTTATAGACACCACCATGAAAATCATCTAGCCGGAAAATCAGGCTGTTTTTCTAATCAAGTGGGCCACATTGTTGAAATCAACTTACAACTGATGGTTAGACTTAACATAAAATATTGGCCCACCTACCGAATGGATCAGCCTACTTTTCTGCGAAGCTGGACTTCGTGGTGGGGATCATTTTCATGGTACTGATTTCCTTAACAGGTGCCACGTTTGTGGAAAAGATGGATTGGTGCTACACATTGTGGTAGGTTCTCTTCTCATTCTAGATCCGGTTTTCTCAAAGATATGGCCCACCTTGGCAAGGCTGGGATGTTCTAACCAGAAGCGGTTTGGCTAGTCACGCCGCCACCAGCATTCTAGACCCGGTTTTCTCAAAGATATGGCCCAACTTGATCAGTGAGAATTATTTGTGGCCTATTTAATAAATGAGTCAGGTTTGGGCTGATCCTAATCCAACCCGAACCCGGCCCATCGCCACCCCTAATCAAGTGAAGCCTCTAAGGATTTTGTATATATGCATTTACCTTAGAAAAATGTAGAAAGTGTGCTTACTTTTTTACTTCAATGAATTATTTTATGATTTTTATTCTTGGTTTTGCACTTTCCTATTTAAATGAATACACTGGCAATTTCATTTGTTTTTTGTTTTTTTTTTTTTAATGGCACACTGTTACTTTTTCTATTGTAAGAATGTGTTGCCTTTTTCTTAAAAGATTTTTTCACTATTGCGTATGTATATCTACATTTATGTTTTTACAATTTTATATTGGTAGGTAAATGGATGACATGGATGCCTTGGATAGCCAAAATTTTCCCCAATCATATCGAAGGTTGGACTTCAATGTTGAAAATGGACATCATGTTCAGGAAGCAGTACATGAAGTTTTGGTTGAGACGGGTGGGAAATTAGATGAACCAAACCTTGGAATGGAGTTCAATTCTGAAGAGAGTGCATATGAGTTTTATAATAAATATGCTGGGAAGATAGGGTTTAGTGTTCGAAGATCATCGTGTAACAAATCAAATAATGGTATCGTGATTCAAAAAATATTTTGTTGTTATAAAGAAGGTCGAAGACATGAAGATAAACCAACTGATCAAGTATCAACGTCCGAATATAAGAACGGGATGTCGAGCAAAAATGACTATTAGGCTTCAAATGAATGGTACATTCAATGTCACTAAATTTGTTGCAGAGCATAACCATGAGGTCATTACACCATCAAAAGTACACATGTTAAGGTCACAACGAGGTTTAACTGATGCTCAATCAGCTATAGCAGATATGACAAACAATTCAGGCATAACACCATCAACAACTATGACATTTATGAGCAAGCAAGCTGGAGGTCGAGAGAATTTGGGATACTAACCTATTGATTACAAAAATTACTTGCGAAAAAAATGAATGAAAGCACTGGAAATGGGAGATGCAAGAGCTGTTTTAGAATATTTTAAAAAAAAAATGCAAGTAGAGAATCCATCTTTTTTTTATGCAATACAGGTAGATGAAGATGATCAAATCGCCAATATTTTTTTGGTAGATGCAAAGTCGATAATGGATTATATCTATTTTGGGGATGTGATCTGCTTTGATACTACATACAAGATAAACAGCTATGGTCATCCATTTGCCCCATTTATTGGGGTAAATCATCATAAACAAAAGAATAGAGGAAAGGGAAAAAAACAAAGGAAAATTTAGTGTGTAAAGAATGTCATACAGGAAAGGGAATAGAGGATAGGGAAAAAAACAAAGGAAAATTTAGTTGTTACTCACTTGGTAGGTGTATGTTATGGTTCTTTTGAGTATGTTGTGGGCTTGGTTTCATGAAAGCCATTGTTCAATTCTGTGGTTTTTTTTTTTTTTTTCTCTTGTTAGTTGATGTGATTAATGGTATTTGAATCATTGAGATATGGAACTCTTTCAAATCCTATTTGAACTCTTGGGTGGTTATGTTTTGCATTCTAATCTTGTATTAGAAGCTTGATCAGTTTCTATACAAAGATAACTAAGTGAAGAATCTGAGTGTGCTACCCTAATGAGTGCCACATTTAACACATGTTGTGAAAATAAGATGTGAAATAAGACCACCAGATTGATGCAACTAGCATTTGTAACACCGAACCCTCGTGGTGAGCCCTTGCGTGCATGTAAATAAGGGAGCTCTTTTTGTCACATGCACCAATGTGTGACAATGTGTGTAGGATATGAGCCCATTTGTGAAGTGCAGGCACAAATATCAGTGCTCATCCTTAGGCAAGCACACCCCCACATGCCACATGTGTATGAGATCCTGAGCTTTCGATTAGGTGGTCTATATGAGTTAGAAATTTGGCCTAAAATTCAGATCGTTTCACTCTATAGCTATGTGACTATGTTGAAAAAAATGGTGAACAACTATTCGAATGAGAACATGTGAATAATACCACCAAATTGATGCAACTAGCACACGCAACACTGAGCCCTTGTAATGGGCCCTGCACATGTAAAAAAGGAAGTTCTTTTGTCACATGTGCCAACATGGGACCGTGTGTGCAAGATATGAACTCATTCATCAAGTGCAGTCATTAACATGGGACCATGTGTGCAAGATATGAACTCATTCATCAAGTGCTGACATTAACATGGGACCATGTGTGCAAGATCCTGCACAAATGAGCCACAATAACTTATTCAATAGTTGCGTCCATTTCTTAAATTCAGGGCATCGTTTTGGCCTCATTCATAGAAGCGAACAATCTATTCAGCATTTTTCTCATTGATAACCCGAACTCAACTCTCGAATCAAGTTGAATGCAAGCTATTGATCCATAGGCTAGAACAAATTGTTAAAGTTGTCTAATGTGGACATTTTTTTGGTTAATGGCCAAGAAGATAATAGCATTTGAAGAACATTTAATGGCAAAAATGCTTTCCGTCCAGATGAATATCCAAATGAGAAATCCAACCCGTCCATTTGGTTTTTCGAGCTCATTTTAGGAGATACCACCAAAAATGAAAAGTATCCAAAACTCAAGTGGTCCATATGAGTTCATATCTTCATGAATGAGTTCATATCTTGCACACATGGTCCGTATGAGATGAAACAGTGGGGAAAAGAGTGCTTACTGTCGAAACATTTCTAGGCTCCACCTTGATGTTTATATTCCATCCAAACCGTTTATAATGTCATTTTTACTTAGATGAAGTGAAAACATTAAGAAGGTAAACCGTACAAAACTTTTGTGGCCCATTTAAATGTTCAACAGTGGTCACTAAATCTCCACTGTTTCCTCACGTGTGGCCCATTTAAGTTTTGGATATACTTTATTTTTGGTCACATGTCCTAAAATGAGGTAAAAAAACAAATGGACTGAGTGACTTATTTAAAAAACATCACACGGGCTCACACAGAATTCTTGCGCAAATTCTTGCGGCCAAATGCTTTCGCTGGAAAAAGAAATCGAAGAGACACTCACGTACGTGCTCGAGTCTCACTGTTAACGGAGACTCCGCTAACTGGATTTAAATCTTGCTACGTCATTCATACGAATGGCATGTTTTTATTGGACCACGCCATCTTTCGCAAGAAGTTCTGCGCATGCCTTTCGCAGGAAACCGCGTCCCTGTAGGGCACCTTGATGTTGTGTTGAATATTAATGCTGTCTGTCCGATTTCCAGCTCATTTTAAATGCTGGCATAAAAAAAAATTCGACCACACCACAGGAAACCGTGGTAATTGAGTGGCTCACCATTAAAAAAATAAAATCAAAGGGCCCATCTTAAGGTTTTTGTATTGTTTATTTGCAATTCAACCCGTTGATAATGTCAAGAAGAATTGGATGAATGGAAAATATATAGGAAGATCAGATTGATTCAAAACTTTTGTGGCCCATAAAGATTTTAATGGTTATTCATCACTGTTGCTATTGGTATGGTCCACCTGAGATTTGAATTTTCTTATGATTTGGTAGCGCATCCTAAAATGAGATGTAAAAATAGATGGATGGTGTGGATATACAAATTATATATTATATATATATATATAATATATATATTATATATATATAATATATATATATATATAAAGGTGGGCCCCATACGGTACGCGTGTGCGTCAGCTGTCATGTTTACGCGGGGGCTGATCAAAGCTCGGTGATCCGCATCCTTGTAGTATACACGTATTTTAAATTCTGATAAATAGAGCCCATGGCTAGCCATTCCAGACTGTTGGGGTTTTGCGTCACAACGTGGATGCATGATTCCCAAAAATATCTGTCAGATTCGATTTTACGTCGAGTGTAGTCCATCATCAAATTTTATTTTATTTTTCACCGTCATATATAGATTATAAATTGAAGGGTCAACATTGTTTTATTAATGAGATTTTTGAGGCATAATTGTCCCCAGATGGGAAACAACAGATCAATGGTCTGGATTACTAAAACATGGATACCAACTGTTAGAATTGAAAATTCGTGTATAAAGATTTATTGGGAGCTGGAGTCGGGAGCCATGGGCATTAACGTGCCACCATGTCGTGGTTGAATACATCGCATACATAACATAGATGATATTGGAGACCTTCATTCCGTAGTTCAAAACCAAATGGGCCATAGGCCAAAAAATGACCACGTTTGGACAGTTCTTATCCTTCAACCGACGAATACACAATAAGGGCCCATTCAGATACCACCAAATAAATTACTTTTTCTACTTACAACAGTAGATAAGTAACTTATTTTAGACAAGTAAGTTTGGTTTATGATTAGTTATTAAAAAGAAAAAACATTTTTACCTAAAAGTACTTAATTGTCTTAGTTAATTTTTTTTAGCTGTTTTACTTTTCATAAGATGCAGAAGAGAGGCATCAAGAGGGACAAAAGAGAGGAGAAGTTGATAAGAAGGTTGTTTACTTATCTACTTTTTCTACTTACAACAGTAGATAAGTAACTTATTTTAGACAAGTAAGTTTGGTTTATGATTAGTTATTAAAAAAAAAAAAAAAAACCATTTTTACCTAAAAGTACTTAATTGTCTTAGTTAATTTTTTTTAGCTGTTTTACTTTTCATAAGATGTAGAAGAGAGGCATCAAGAGGGACAAAAGAGAGGAGAAGTTGATAAGTAGGTTGTTTACTAATATACTTATCTTCCTAATAAGAAGAAACTAAGATAAGCTATTTATGACATAAGTAACTTATCTTAAGAAACTTATGATGGGGCGTTTGGATTGTTAAGTTACTTTGGATAAGTTAGGTTATCTTGATTTCTACTTATTAAGTGGATAAGTATGTTCGGTAACTATGAATGCCTCCTTCCACGTGAGCACATTAATGCCTTTACTTTTTTAGCTTTGATATTGACTTATTAGTGTAGTTGGATTATGGTATTGACTCGGGTGTAAAAATATATTTGGTTCGGAGTCGCCATTAGCAAAATGAAACTCAAAATCTATGGTCGGCTAAAGACCGTAGAACACTTAAGGGTCGGGGAATCTCACGATTTCCTATTCAAGTGACTCCTTTGGTTGGTCTACGACCATATATTCTACGGGTTTCGGTGACGAAAAAGGAAATGGTTAGACACCCTTTTTTGCATGCACAATTTGCAGTCTCTACCTTATAAGATTTTGCAGTTTTTGAAAATTCTACAAAATTTCATCATTTTTATATTTGGTCACACTTCGCATAACCCATAAGGGTCGAGCTGGAGAAAATAAGAAAAAGAAAACCATCTAGCCTTACATCGTAGAACTAAGCGGTCTTGGATAGGTAAATAAAGTGAAAATGCAACGAATAAAATAAAATACAAATTATCCTTACTTCATTGAACTAAATAACACCAGGTAAGCAAATAAAATAAAATATAACAAATAAAATGAAATGTGAACTAGCCTTAGTTTTTAGAGCTAAGTAGCACTGTGTAGGCAAATAAAATAAAAATGCAGTAAATAAGATGAAGTACAATCTAGCCTTTCTTTGTAGGATTTAAGATATTGGGCAAAAAATAAAGTTAAAAAAAAAATGAAAGAGGGAGAATAATGCATAATGAGATAAAAGGAAATGTGAATGTAGTTGATGCACTTGGAATGTATGGAGTGGAATGTGACTTAAATGAAAGTAGACAAATTAACTCTTAACTTCAATGATTTCTTTAATGACCTTTTAATCTCGTATGTCGGGCAGCATTTTGGCATGCTGGAAATCTTTAAGGTACCTTGAGTAGTACCTTTACGTGAACTCTAACCCTCAGACCCTTTTTATATTTTCCTATCTCTCTTTCTGCTTTCTATTTCTTTCTTTTTTGTTCTCTCCCTCTCTATCTTTTTTTTTTTTTTTTTCTCAATTCTCTCTTGCACTCGACTCACTCTCCTTCATACTTTTGTTTTCCTTCCCTTTCCTTTTCCTTCCTTCTCCTCATGGCAACAGATTTCTTATATAAACATTGATAGCCACAATTTATTGTCATAATCTTTAAGATGGTCATAGTTTTTAAGATGCCATTGTGGGCGCCACTATTTAATTTATAAAATAATATATTATATATTTTACGCCTTACATGCAGTAAAGATTTTAGCATATAATATATAATATATGATATATATAATTTAAAAGTAATGATTATATATATATATATATATATATATTATATATATATATATATATATATATATATATAGGCAATGATTACCTTATATATGTGTTATATATAATGATTACATTTTTTAAATATTAAAATATTAAGATTTTTTTTTTTTTTTTTTTTTTTTTTTTTTTTTTTTTTTTTTTGTTTTACGTAAATTACTCAAATGCTTATATTCTGTTTGTTGCCCGTCCATTTTTTTGTAATATTAATTTAGTTAAAAATAATAATCAGATAAGCTTCCTAATAAGACTAGAATCATTTCAATCGGACCCCGTTTGACCCATCAAAAGTATGACCATCCAATATATGAAATCAATTGTTTACAATTTGACCAATTGTTTGTTTTCGACGATCTCTGGCTCATTGGAAATGTCGCCTAATACATTTTTCAATGAAACTGAAATCACTTTAATCGGACCTCATTTGACTAGTTTAAAATGCAGCTAAATTTTTTACGGCTTTAGTCACTTAACAATGCGAGGTTTCGGTAAACGAATCAGATCTTCCTTATTTGTAAGACCCGACCCGAGTTCCTGTGTGTGCATGTGTGTGTAGGTATGCATTTCGTCTCTTTTGGTCCCGTGGTCCTACCGGTTGAATCTCGACGACTCGCGGCCTTCGGATAGTGTTTGCAGTCATCCTTAAGTCTGGTCATGTTGACCCGATTCGGATCGAGCCGAAGCCTATGTCATCTTGTTCACATCGTCGTCGTGATTTCGATGTCGCGTCCCATGCGTCCATCCGATGTGTAGATCATAAGTTGTAGGCATTTCATCATTTTAGCCCTTTGATCATGATTGTGTGGCCCACCTAGAGTGGTGTACACGTTTCCCAAGGTGGCTCACTCCATCTACACATTTTCCAACCAACACCACCTAAACCTACATCTCTTACACCACCCACACCTACCCTATAGCCACCATCTAGCCTCTCTTTTGCTAGCTCATCATAAAACTCTTTAACCAAGCACCTTTTTCTTAGAAAAATCAGATTTTTTCTTCGAGAAGAGAGAGAGAGAGAGAGAGAGAGAGAGAGAGAGAGAGAGAGAGAGAGTGCATGATGGTTGCTCTTGGTTGCTCTTTTCAAACCACTTGTAATGATGGACTTGCTACAACACCCCCCCCCCCCCCCCCCTCTCTCTCTCTCTCTCTCTCTCTCTCTCTCTCTCTCTCTCCTCTCATTTCTCCCTTCCATTTCCTTCTTCCCACTTGAGAGAGATGTGGGACATCTACACACTCCAGCCCCCTTCTCCTCCATTTCCCCTCAATCCATCCATCCCAATCCCATCTAAACCATCAATCTTGCTTGCTTGGAGCCTTAGAAGCCTAGAGTTGGAGTTTTAGTGGAGATCTTCGAGGTGGGTGTCCTCTAGATGTAAAAATCTGATTTCTATAGCTTAAATATTTTCTTTCTTTCATGAGGGAACTGTAGGACCCACCAATCAATGGTGGAGATCCCACACAATCCCATGGTTGCGGCCTAATGGCCCACCTTATGCATGCATGATCCATGCATGGGGCCTTTCTCTATAGGTCCCATCATGGTAGTTTCCTTTTATTTCATATCATGTTTGGGTCATCTAGACCTTAGAACCATGGTGGGGATGGCATCTCCACCATACATTTTGATTATAGGCCATGCATGTGCAAGATCCATGTTATAAATGTAAATCTATGTATGATGTGTGGGTGTGATTGATCTTAGGAGGGCTCAATAGTGGCGGAGCCCTTTCCCTATGGCCAAAGTGTCCTTCTATCTCTCTTTTCCCTCATTTTATTCTCTGATGTGTGTGGCCCATTTGGTGGGTCTAGGACGTCCAAAAATTTCAGCAAGGTGGGATGCCTAAACTGCCCATTGTTTGATTTTGGGTGTCCTACTTGCTGCCTTAATGGTGCATGTAAGGTGTGTTGGCTTCAGATTATGACCTGGACATTAGTGGGGCCCACTAAGGAAGGCCACACCATTCTCTATTGATGTATTTCTCTTTTTATTTAACTTATATAATTAATTTTATCTAAGTATATGTTGCTGTCCAGAATTTTCTGGACACTTTTTGATTGATTTTGAACCAGAATTTGGGACTGTTTGGGGGACTTTTATTACCCATCAAATATATTTTTCTGAAAGGTGGGGATCTCATCTTGATGTCCCCAAATTTTAGCCCCTCCTGACCCTGATTGATGTCTCAAAGGTGTGGCCCAAGTGAGGTGGTTAGTCTGTAATTTCTGCACTATTTCAGCGACATATCAGTTTGGAATTCCTTAAATATAAAATAATTTTTCTACTGGTGGGCCACATCCGTAGACCCCACTTTGTAGTACACTTATGAAGGGACACAAAAACTATTTTTCCTAATTTTTAGAGGCCTTTAATCCACCCCATTGAAAGCTCAGATCAGGGCCTGTCAAAAATCTGCACTAAACAGATTTTTTGGACAACTAGTGTTCTTAAAATTGAATAAAATACTTCTGCTATTCCAAAAAATATGACTTTTTACAAAGAGGTGGCCCACCTATGGTAGGAGCCACCTACAAAATTTTGGGGCCAATGGACCCCTGTTCACACCGTGACAAGGAATGGACCGGCCCACCAGGTTGGGACGTCCAGGTCAAACAAATTTTTTTGAACAATCTATTTTCTTTAAATAAATTAAAATACTTCTAATATTAAAAAAAAATTCTGAAAATTTACATAGAGATGACCCACCCATGATAGTACCCACCTACCAAGTTTCGGGGTCAACGGACCCCTGTGCAATTCGTGGCGCTGGCTGGACCGGCCCACTAGGTTGGGACGACCAGGCTGGGACGTCCAGCCATGGTTGGTCGTCCATGTAACGACCCGTAAATTTCTGTACTATGGCTCGAGTACCACCTCGACCAGAAATCATTTAGGATTAAATCCTTTAGAAATTTAACAAAGTTAAATAAGTGCTAAACTTGATTAGCCATGAAATCCATTGGAATCGCTTTAAATACGATCTGCAAGATCCAAAACTTGCAAAATCATTGACTCTAGGTTACCCTAAAGTTTAGGATCAAACTCATTACCCGACTGCTCTCGGGAATGAATTGAAACTCCGTATTAGGTCTAGATCGCACGTCAGAAGTCCGATTAACACGAATGTAAGGAACTAGGACCGCCTCACTGGGCTTAACAACCATCTTGGAAATCAAGTCCAGCGATGTCCCACGGCCATTCGCTCGAGTCCGGAGCGAGGGAGTGTGAAAACCTCTGTTTTCTTTACAAAATAAATATCTTCAATAGTGATCTGGCACCACTCGCTTGCGGATCAGTATTAAGCAACCAGACCGTCAGAATCAGACCAAATTACACCCTCGGATCAGGAAAAATTTCAGGAACATTTACATGTACTTGGAATTTCGGATCGTGGCCCACTGACCGTTGAACTGAAAATGGTCCGCCACGCGTGATCTAGGAATCCGACCAAGACGAAAACATAATCCCACGTAGATCCATGAGTTGTGAGCTTAAGTCTAACGTTTGGCTTAAGGAGGGCCGCCAGAAACCCTCTTTTGAGCTGGAACAACGCCGAAATGCTTATAATATAAGTATACCTTAAACATGAGTCTATTACGGAGAGTTTTTAGGCTATATAAGGGCCTTAGAACAGCCCCTCTCACAGCCATACGAATTTGGGATAAAACCCTAAGGAGAGAGAGAGAAAAAGGAGAGAAAGCTTGAGGTTTGTGGGAGTATCTTCCTCCTACTACTTTCGATCACCACACGGGCTGCACCACCTCTTTCTAGACACTTTTTCGGCGATACCGACTCTGTTTTAAGGTGAGAAACCCTAACCCTAGATCTGTTTGGGTGAGTGGAGGTTATAGGATATGAAATAGCTAACCGGTTTCACTCTTTAGGCGATAAAACTGCCGAATACGGAGGCCCTTTGAACCTTGCTGATTTATTGTGATTCCAAGGTGCAAGGTGAGGACTTTAGGTGTATAGGTTAAGGTTTTCAACACTTTCAATGTCAGATAATGATAGATTCATGATCTGCATGTAATTGCACATGTACAAAGTGCTTTCTGTTTCTTGTTTCGGTTAAAGATGCGAAATATGGAATTTTACATACTCTAGGTATACGTAGAAATACCGTATACGTATACATTTTGGAAATGTGTTTGCCATGATTAATTGTTGTATGATTATATAGTATATGGATAAAATACCTGTTTGGCGAAAGGAATCGCCTTAATACATGTTCCCATGTATATACTATGTATGTTGAAATTGTGTATCCTAGAAAATACCCCATACGTATAAATTTTGGCGATGTGATTGTCATGATTATTTGCTGTATGAATATGATATATACGTATAAAACATTAGTTTGGTAAAAGGACAGCCCTAATACACATTCCTCTAACATACGTCATGTATGTTGAAATAGTGCACTCTAAGTGTTTATGAAATTGCTTGTGAGTGTAAGTGCTTAAGTGTTAGTGCCTTAGGTAGGTGCTGAGATGGGGTTCTCAACTACCTTAGAGCCACGTATGATACCCTCCATGTGGTTGTTTACTCTAACCACTCACTTATGAAACATATGTATTTATATCCCCATTTGTATTGCGCTCCATAACATGCTTTTTAATATGCTTTGTAACTTGTTTCATAACATGCTTTATAATATGCTTGATGACATGATTGCTAGTGTGCTTGGATTACTTTGTTTATCATGCTTTACTTCACATGCTATGGTTGGAAATTGATTGGGCTTGGGACTATGTCCATAGTCCAGACATCCGGTACCAGACTTGGAATCGTGGTTGAGATTCATCTCGCCACACATGATGTGTTTGGCGAACCCGTGTTGTACTTCGGTTGGCGATAGTGGTTGGTCACACAAAGTGCTTTTGCGTTTCATATCGCTCAACTTGTTGTACGCTCGAGCTAGCCGAGCACGTCAAGTAACCCGTGTGTCTTATGTATGTTCACCATGTTTGGTCGCTTATGCTTGAACCTAGGGTACCACACTTACAAGTGAGAATCCCGTTAACCATGGTACCTCAATCCGCTAAGACTCATGAGCCGGGCATGGTGGTATGGGATACCGTGGTCGAGCTGTCAGCCTACGCTGGGGCCACGTGCCTCCCCGTAGTGACCAGTGAGCAACCAAACTCGTGAGTCGATTATGGTGGTATGGGACACTATATTCGCGCTGTCGGCCTACATTGATAAGGTGATGGGGGAGCGGTGCAACCTTTGTGCGTAACAGCCCTGACAGCCCTTTGTAGTGACCTCGAGCATACTCTAAAATCGCAGTGCGCCTTAGGGTGTGCCGCGGTATATAGAGTATGAACTAGGCCTGTTTCTGTATTGTGATGAATCGTTTAAGGGGTGATGGGGGAGTGGTGTAACCTTTGTGCGTAACAGCCCTGGCAGCCTCTGCAGTGACCTAGAAAACACACCATCGTCTGATATTAACTAGGATTGACGACCCTATAATGGATCATGTTTGAGAATGATACAAGGGAGGTACCTTAGTTTCCCAATCCTGTTGTTTGAAATGGACTAATTAAAAACTCGGTAATCATGCTCATCATGCATTGCATGTGCCTGGAAGATGTGGAGCACTGTGGGATGAAAGCATGCTGCGAGCGTGAGATGGTATCGCATGAGGGAGTATGTCGGTGAGGGCATCCATCATACTTGCATCCATACTTGCATTAATAAGAGTAGCTAGGGGTGTTTGATCTTACTGCTTTATCATTACTGCTTGACTGTATTGATAACATGTTAACCTATGCTCTACTGTTCCACTGAGTTAGCTACTCACTCCCACGTTACGGGACGGTGTTGCACACACCAAGTAGACTCTGTCACAGGTTTAGACGCGCCGAAGACACAGGAGGCTGAGCCCGATTATGATGAGGATCAGGAGGAGTTCTCGTATATGCAATACTACGGCGGCTTCGACTAGGCTGCCGCACTGATCGGATTTGCAGGGATCACTTCTTAGACTATTTTTGACATTTTGTTCGCAAACAAACATATATATTTGGTAACTCAGATAGATTCATACTCTGGAGAACAAAAATGATTTTTGTACCTTTACATACATGTATATGTAGTTCAGTCTTCCGCTTGCCTTTATACAAATGATTTGGAGTATGAATTACTATTTTTGGTATAATCTCACTCATGTTTATTGTTCTAACACAGACAACATTTAATCAGCATTATTGATGTTGCATAAGTGATGCATTGGAACTCGGGAGTTGAGTTATACTCGACCCCCGATTTTCAGGGCGTTACAGTCCATCCTCCTTGTGGGCCCACCTTGATGTGTTGTGTATCCTCACCTTATGATTTTTGTGCAATTTTTTTTAGTAAGACCCTTTGTATCATGTATGGGTCACCCTAGGATATTTATTTCATCCAGTAAGCCCATTTGCTGGACCTTAGAAGGCTTAGGAAGTTAGGTGGGCTAAAATTCCAGCAAGGCCCAGTTTTCACTATACATTGTTAGGTAGTCTTGAATTATAATTTTCCACCAAATTTGGGGATATTATTACACATATCTTGCCCCATTTTTAATTAGATTTTGAGCTTAATTAGTACATGCTTAAGGCCAATTCCAATTGGGTTACTATTGGACCAATACTCATAATCATTTGTTAGGTTTCCTAGGCCCATTGTCTGAAACTTTCTTGATAAGCCCCTGACCTTTGGGCCTATATTAATACATTATTGTGATGGGTTTTATAGGCCAAATACTCAAGTAGTTGGGCCCTTGGCTGCCTATTAAATTAACCCCATACATGGGCCAAGATGTGGGCCCAACTTACTTGTTTTGAGCATAAGAATAATATTACCCCATATGGTTGGAATAATGGGTTGCCCATTAGGCCCACCACAATGAGTGAACTCATGAATATAGTTGGGCCTAAACCTTGCTTGAGTGCCCACCATGTTGCTTATGTGTTGGGCTTGGTGTATAACCCACTAGGCCATGAATTGTTTAGGCCTTGGGCCTTGCCTTACATGCATGTAGTTAGCGGGTTACCTTTTGGGACTTAGTTGAGATTGGATGTCCTCCTTGGTGGCCATAAGATAGGCCCATAGGGCCCTATTAGGTGGTTGAAGGCCCACCTTGGATCCCTATTAGGAGTACTTCTTCCTTTAACCTCTATGGCTCTCTTAGCTTGTGGGCTACCCCAAAGTATTGGGCCCCCACTAGAGGACTTCTCCTTAGAGTATATGTCTATGTATCTAGACCTTGCCCCTCCTTGAAAAGGAGTATATTCTACGATATCATCGCCGAGTAGTACACTTACATCATTATGACCCATATGCATCATCTGCGTGAGTTGATTACATTGTGTGGTGGTCATAGACGGATGAAGCTTCTCCCCTTGTGCACATTGAGTGTAAGACCCATATCCTAGACCGTACTATTCTATAGGCTTCCGCGGTCCTCTCGATCGAATTCCGGCAACCCGCGATCTGTTATCGGCGTTTGCGCACGATCCTGAATCGTATCCCATATTTTAGAGTCGGCTTAACCCGAGACTTGTACCCTCGCCATCGCCACGGTTCCGACGCCACTTCTCGAGCGCCAAAGCGATACCCAGGCCAGGAGATGTGGGTCGGCGTTCAGTTCGAGGAAAACACCGAAGTTGCAAAACTCAAGAAAATCTCTACAACATGTCCCATCAATCACTCATCCCCAAGTACAACCACCCCTCCCCTAAAGTCAACTCTCTCTCTTACAACCCATACATGTCAAGTACATACCCATCACCCATCACCCATCTCTCACCCATCACACCTATCCCTCTCTCTTACAACCTCTCTCTCTCATCTCTCTCTCCCATTCTCTCCTAAGCAAGAGAGAGCAATCGTCCATGGCTTTCCAAGGGAGAGGAGAAGCTAGTGTGGCCCACCTTCCTATCTCCCATCCCCACCCTTCAAAGTCCATCTCGACAATTGAAATGCATTCCATGGAGCTCTAGATCGCATCGGCGGAAGGAGGAGTCCAAGATCTAAAGGTGGATGATTTTATTTATTTGATTTATAATTTGAGGGCCCACATATGTGGGACCCATCTTGATGTATGCATTGTATAAGGAGGGTCCATAGTGGCGGGGTCCCTTCCCTTCTCTCTCTCTCTCTCTCTCTCTCTCTCTCTCTTTCCCTCTCTTTTTCCTTGATTGCATGACCCACCTTGATGTATTATCCATGCCATCCTGCTATAAGGACCACCGTGATGTATGCTTCAGATCCACACCGTCCAAATTTTTTAGACGGTGGGCTGATCATGAGGTGTGCGTTATATCCTAACCATCCATCCATTTTATCCAGATTCATGGGCCCACCTTGATGATGGTCATCCAGACCGTCCAACCTCAGTATGCCCAATAGACTGTGTGAAGTGGAAAAACAAATAGTAGCTTGATCCAGTATGTGGGACCCACCTGTAGTAATGGGGACCACCACGTCATACGTGTACAATGTCCAGGCCATCCGTCCAGGGCTTGGACGTTGGCAGGCTTATATAAAATAAAATATTATATATATATATATATATATATATTATATATATATATTATATTATATATATATATATATAACATATATGTGGCCCTACGTGGGACCCAATCGATGTATTGACGTCAGCAGGGACTATGGACCCCACATGATTTATCTGTTTTATCCACCCCCCATCTGTACGTTCAGGGGTGGGACGTGGACCCACATTGATGATCCGCACCGTCCGTCTGCTTGCTGCACAGCAACATATAGCTGGTGTGCATGACGTCACCCAGCTCTGAGGGTCCCACCTTAGTGCACGTATGTTGTCCCCACTAGAGCAGTACACGAGCAGATTGAAGCTCGAGTACTCGCTCGACTCGACTCGAAATACTCGACTCGTACTCGACTCGAAATACTCGACTTGTACTCGACTCGCCTGAGTTAGAGCCGAGTACGATCGAGTTTTCATTGCTCGTTTAGATTACGAGTAGAGTACGAGTCTAGAGGTACTCGACTCGGTACTCGGTATTCGACTCGCTACCGGTGTATATAAGTCCACCAGAAAAAAAAACCCCTACCCCACCCATCATTTTCATTTTTCTAGTCCGCCCAAACCCTACCCCACCGGTCATTTTCCAGTCCGCCCAAACCCTACCCCAACCATCATTTTTCAGTCCGCCCAAACCCTACCCCACCCGTCCTTTTCAAGTAGCGCCCAAACGGCCAAACCCTTCCCTCCCAGGGAGAGTTAAAAAAAAACTCCCTCCCAGTCGTCCCTCTGCAACTCGTCCCGTGACTCCCATCGTCCGTCATCACCCTGCCCTACACCGCTGCACGCAGCTGCCGCTGGTCGTCCTCTTTTGCTCGCCCGGTAAGGTGTGGCCGTGTGGGGTTGATTTTTTTATTATTTTTTATTACTAATATATATTAAAAATTGTTAATATAATTTTGAGACTATCCCCACAGGGACTTAGATAAAGACAGACGGTCCACTCAAGCCTTCGAGCTGCCTTCTTTTGGGTCTCATGGCCTAAAATGATCCGTCAAAATGGATGGACGGTATGGATAAACACATGCCCTAAAACTCAACTCGTGTGCTCGTACTCGGACTCGACTCTACTCATTTACTACTCGTACTCAGTTCGTACTCGGGCAAGTAGAGTATGAGTAGGGGGGCCCTGCTCATTGGCCGAGTAGAGTCGAGTACGAGCAGCACTCGGGCGTTAAGATCCGAGTACTAGCAGGGTGATACTAGACTTGACTCAACTCGTGTACAGCTCTAGTCCCCACCGTCCAGAGAAGACTAGACGGTGCTGAGGGGGAGTGATGTATGGTTTTATCCACACCATCCCTAGTTGGGACGGTGGTTCCCACCATGACGCATGAGTTTTATTCATGCCATCCATCTATTGATGGAGTGGGCCCACCCCACACGTGTGACACGTGTGGGCAGGTGGGATGATTTATATATTGTATATCCACTCCATCTGTCTTGGACGATGGTTGGGTGGGGCCCTCCCTGACGTATGTATTTGATACATACTGCCCATCTATTTTAAATGTGGGGTCCACCCCACACGTGTGGTACGTGTGGGTGGGACCACCTTGATGTATATGTTGTATAATCCACGCCATCCACTTCTGGAGACCGCAAAGAGGGACCCACCTTTGATATATGTGTCTTACACCCTTGCAGTCCATCCGTTTTCAGGACGATAGGCCCAATGTAGTGGCGTAGTAAGCTATGTAGGCTGACCTTGATGTTTGCAGCCATGCCATCCATCTCCAATTGCTGCATGAGCCACCCCATGATGTATGTATAAGATCCACACCGTCCCTCCATTTCTCTAGATAATTTAAGGGCCCGAGGCCGATCCAGATCTCCACTGGGCCACACCACAGGGAGCAGTGAAGACATTGATGTCCACTGTTGAAACTTTTCCAGGACCCATCTTGATGTTTATTTTCCACCTAATCTATTCATAGGGTCACGCAGACTTGCAGTAGGGAAATACAAATGTCAGCTTGATCCCTGACTCCTATGGGCCCCACTATCATTAATCAGTGGAGATTAAACGGCTAAAAATGGGTGGTGCCCACTTTGATAATTGTGTTTTATCTATGTCGTCCATCTCCAGCTGGTAGAGCCCACATGAGATATGCATTATATCCACCATCCATTCATGTGGCCCCCCACATTGATGGACTAAACGTCCAGCAAGCGGCCCATGGTTTTGTATATGTTATGATGCCCACCTGCTCGCATGAGTTGGGGCCCACCCGTTATGTATATGAGACCCATTTGATGTATGTGAGGCCCAGATGGAGAGGCTCATTGTGATGTATTCGTGGCCTATGGGCAAGGCCCATTGTGATATGTATTAGGCCCATTGATGCATCCTAATTGATGTATATGAAGCCCATTGGTGCGGTCCGTGGATGTGGCCCACTTGATGTATGAGGACTAGTATTGAGGCCCATGGGTGAGGCCCAATATGGTGTATTCAAGGCCCATGTGTGAGGCCCATTCTGATGTATTCGAGGCCTATGGGCATGGCCCATTGTGAAACATTTGTAGCCCATGAGTGAGGCCCAATTCAATGAATGTGAAGCCCTTGAGTGAGGCCCATGACGATGTATATTAGGCCCTTGTGTGAGATCGTGGGCCCACTGTATGTTTGGCCCTATGTGGGCCACTCCTTGGTAGCAATGTTGGTTGAATGTCCACATTGATGGGCAGTGATGGTTAAATGTCCACATTGTGACCTTCCCTTAGACCTGGTTAGGCCCATTCTCATCGTTCTCTAGTGGGTTAACCCAAATGATTGGGCCCCATTGATATTGCTTAATTCATCATTGGTCGTCTATCTATGGACCTTGCCTTGCATAGGGGCCAATTGTATAGGCCGATTTCGATTGCTGATTCTGACTTCGATTGTCGAGGCCGAATCAGATTGACGAGGCCGATTCTGATTCCGATTGTTGAGGTCGATTATCTAGGCCAAGTCAGATTGTCGAGGTCGAGTCAGATTATCGAGGCTGATTTCGATTCCAATTGTCGAGGTTGACTCAGATTGTCGAGGCCGATTCCGATTGTTGAGGCCTATTTTGATTATCGAGGCCAATTGTTGAGGCCGATTCTGATTGTCGAGGCTGAGTCAGATTATCGAGGCTGATTCTGATTCCGATTGTCAAGGTCGAGCCAGATTGTCGAGGCCAATTCCGATTTTAATTGTCGAAGTCAATTGTATAGGCCGATTTCGATTGTCGAGGCCGAGTCAGATTGTCGAGGCCGATTCCGATTGTCGAGGCCGATTGTATAGGCCGATTCCGATTGTCGAGGCCGATTCTGATTGTCGAGGCCAATTCCAATTGTCGAGGCCGATTATATAGGCCGATTCCGATTCCGATTGTCGAGGCCGAGTCAGATTGATGAGGCCGATTCCGATTCTGATTGTTGAGGCCGATTATCTAGGCCGAGTCAGATTGTCGAGGCTGATTCTGGTTGTCGAGGCCGATTGTATATGCCAATTTCGATTGTCGAGGCTGATTGTATAGGCCGATTCCGATTGTTGAGGCTGAGTATCAAGGCCGATTCCGATTGTCGAGGCCGATTGTATATGCCGATTTAGATTGTCAGGGCCGAGTATTGAGGCCGATTCCGATTATTGAGGCTGATTTCAATTGTCGAGGCCAATTGTCGAGACCTATATGATGTATATGCAACCCATGTTTGAGGCCCAATGTGATGTATATGCGGTCCGTATTTGAGGCCCATCGTGATGTGTATTAAGCCCTTGTGTGAGGCCATGGGTCCACTATATGTTGGGCTCTTTGTGATCCACCCCTTGGGGGCAATGTTGGTTAAATGTCTACATTGTCGAGGCCGATTGTCGATGCTGATTATTAAGGCCGGTTATTGATGCCGATTATGAGTATATGATAGCATAGCATCATAACACATGCTCATACGCATCATCTGCATGTTTGTTATGAGATGTGATTGACCATTGCATATGTCATAGGGCAGGTTGTTCATGGGGCTCCCTGATAGGCGGAGTTGCCCCACATGAGCGCACGGTATGCGCAAGATTGATGCATGATTGGACTCTGTGACTCATGCATCTCGCATTTGTGTGACATAACCACCGTATGCCCTAGTGACATCAGGGTCATATCCTCCACAGGTATTTTGTGGATGGTCAGATGGGACACTGAAAAACTGTTCTACATGGGGTGCTATAAATATCCCTGGGTGAAAGTCCCTAAACCCTCTTGGTTCCAGAGGTTGCTCCAACGTCTAAACTGAGTGAATGCATGATCACATGAGGGTTGTATACCGTTAGGCCACGTCTCCCATTGTGTCGTGGTTGGTTGGAAGGGGGTACGGCCTTACCTGCCCGAGAGGAGGGGGCAATGCTAAGTTGAGTCTGACCAGCTCGAGGAATGGGTCCGCTATTGACGAGCCGAGCCTGATATTGGCAAGCGGATAGTGAGGTCTCTTCCACTCACCTTATTGTGCACGATGGGGCGACAATTTAGTTTGGAGTGTAATAGACCCCGGTAATTTCCCAGAGAGGAACCGTACTGATATGTGGACTTATTGAGTACGAGTTGCACACTCATGCATTCATTTTATTCACTATCCACTCAGGCTGGTGGTACGTAACTAATTGTTGTGTACCTTCATATGGCCAGGATTTTGTTGGGCGTGCGACTAACCTGAGATCGGGAGTTTATCACATTGAGTCTGACTATCCAAATTTAGGTATGGGACTGGTTTGGATAGAAGTCCCTTGTGATGGACCCCATAGCCTGCGATACTACGTACTATCATCCCAACTGCACTCCAGCTTGGTCATTTCATTCGCATTGCATATTACATTGCATCCGCAGTACTTAGCATTTTGGGTTGCTATGTTTCTACATTGATATGGCGTTAGCATTCATGCCTTGCATTGCATAGCCTTGGTACGGCTGATGACACTCATAGACTTATCAGTATACTTCCGCTTATTTCGATATTGTATGATTTATGGCATTGTATCCTCGGCATCTAATATTTGGCTCTCTTTGACTCCTCATTTGCATTACGTACCCTAATATAATATGACTCATAGGCTTGTCAGTATTTCCGCTTACTCTGATTACTTTGATATTGCTTACTTGACACTTACCTTGTGCACACACTTTCACCACCCACTAAGCTTTCTATAAGCTTATGCATGATAGATGTGTGCAGGTGGCGTTAGGTTGCAGCAGCATTGAGCTTGGAGCGTGCAGCTGACTTATGAAGCTTTGATTTTTGACATATGTATTTTTCTTTCAGCATTGTATTCAACTGTTTATATTAGTGGATATGTGATGATGATGTTGCCTTTATGATTTAGGTATACTTGTGGTTATGCTTATTACGAGATAAGTGTACACTGAAAAAAATCCTCCTAGTAGGATCCAGGATCAGAATCTGGCATATAAGCGCTGGGAGCTAAGAATGGGGTACTATGGAGGCTGTCTGTAAGACCTGTACCCTAGTTTGTACCATTCCATAGGCTTCTGCGATCCTACCAGTCCAATTTCGGCAACCCTCGACCCGTTACCGACGTTTGCGCACGATCCTAAGCCGATTCCCGCGTATCGAAGTTGGCTCGAATCGAAACTTGTACCTTAGCGACTGCACCGTCACCGCAGTTCTAACGCCGCGACTTGCGCACCAACCCGATACTCAGGGTAGAAGATGTAGGCCTACGTTCATTTCGAGAAAAATGTCGCGTATTGCAAATTTCGAGGGAATCTCTACGACATGTCCCATCAATCAATCAATCACTCATGTCAAGTCAAGTCAAGTCACTCCATACCCCAAGTACAATAACTCATACCCTACCCTTACCTCTCTCTTACACAAGCTATCTTAAAGTCAACCCTTCCATCACTTCATCCATCACTTAACCCATCACCCATCCTTATCACCCCATCACTCCTCTCTCCCTCATTTCTCAAAATCTCTCCCAAGCAACATCATACGTCCAAGCTCCTCTCACCAAGCTTTCTCAAACTACAACTGTGGCTCACCCTCTCATCTCTCATTCCCACCATCGAAACTCCATCATCCACCGTTAAAAGTCAAGCATAGGAGCATACAAGCCTAAGGGAGCAAGAAGGAGGCTTGGAGGGGGGTGATCCACCATTAAATTCCTTTTTTTAGGGACCAATTGTTGGTGGGACCCATTTTTTATGTATGATTTGTATCATGTGGGGCCCATAGTGGCGGGGCCCCACCATCACCGTCTCTTGTCGCTCTATCTCACTGTATCTCTCTCTCTCTCTCTCTCTCTCTCTCTCTATCCTTCCCTTGGAATGAAGTGGGCCCCACCGAATCGTGTTAAATCTACTCCATCCATCAAACGGTGTGGCCCACCACATTTCAGGTGAAATCCACCGTCGATTTTTGGGATGGTGAGAAGTCCCACATGCAATATAATATATATATATATATATATATATATATATATATATATATATAAACATATATACGTGGATGGTGGGCCACGTACATGTGGAACCCACCATGATGCAGTGTTTATCCACACCATCCAGAATCCCTGGACGTTGGATAGGAGGTTGGCTAACATGGAGTGCGTGTACAGACATGGGTGTGTACTCACAGTGAAGTGTGAAGTGACGTGGGTGTACTAAGCATGGGGTGGGCCACTCATGCAGGCCCCACCTTGATGTATATACTTAATCCGAGCCGTCCATCCTTTTCCTCAGATCATTTTAGGCGTTGAGCCAAAAGGTTATCCCAATCTGATTTCCTGGCGGGCCGTAGCATAGAAAATGATACTTCTACCTTTGAAATATGCCCTAATGCTTCTATGCACCAAAACCTACCCAATATTGGGCTTGATAGGTTTGTATTGAGCCATGGGAACCAATGGCTGGAGTGGAATTTTTTGATATGGGCCCCACCTACGAAAATCCGCAAGGAGATGGTTTTCAAAAAAAAAAAACAAAAAACTACAGCTGTTGCTACCAGAGGCGCAGGCAGCGCTTGCGGCTGCGTGTGACGGGCAGACAGGCAGGGACCCACAGTCCCAGCCGTGGGCCCCACCATGATGTGTTCCGATCATCAACACCGTGCATTTGAAGGGTCCCCTCTGACAAGTGGGCCATCCCAAAAATCAGCCTCATCTGAAGCTCAGGTGGCCCACACCACTAGAAACAGTTGGAGTGAATGTCTACCCTTGAAACCCTCTTTGGGTTTGCAAAAGTTTCGGATCAAATATGAAATTCATTTTTCCTATTCGTCCAGGTCCACGTGACCTTATGAACAGTTTGGATGGCAGATAAATATCACAGTGGGCCCCACGTATACGTGATTTTATGAACAGATTGGATGCAAATAAACATTTTCATGGGCCCCATGCCTATGTGGCCTTTTCAATAGGTTGGATGGAAATAAACATTTCAGTGGGCTCCACAGGTCTGTACGACCTTATGCACAGGTTGGGAGGAAAATAAACATTCCAATGGGCCCAGGTTGTATGACCATATCAACAGGTTGGCTAGAAAATAAATGTACGGCGGGCCCCATGTGGGACCCCCCTAAGGTATGTTTTATATCCACTCCTTCCATTAGTGTGGCCCATTTGATATACATGTGGCCCATGTGGTATGGCCCACTTGCTATATTTATGGCCCATTGTTGAGGCCCACCTTGAATTGTATAAGGTTGATTGTTGAGACACATCTTGATGTATCTCTGGCCCATTGTCGACGCCCACTTTGACACATATAAGGCCCATGTGATTAGGCCCTTTTAAATGTATTTTTGGGTCGTTGTCCGGGCCCACTTTGACATTTATGAGGCCCATTTGATGTATTGGAGGCCACGGGTCGAGGCCGAATGGATGTACATAAGGCCCATTATAGTGTGATTTCACCATGGTTTATATGTTGACCTTTATAGCAGGCTATGCCTTGGGAGCAAATGATGGTTTGACGTCCACATTGTGCGAATAATGTTGGTTAAATGTCCGCATTATACTCTCCTTAAGGCCCATTGTTAGCCCATACTTGTAATGTGTAAGTCGTCTAGGCCCATCTTCTTTTTTATCAGAGCTCATCACCACATAACATGTATAGTATAGATTCATGATCATATGCATCATATGTATGTCTAATATGACGAGTGACTGATCATAACATATGCCTTCGGACGGATTGTTTATGGGCTCCCTGATAGGCGGAGTTGCCCTACATGAGAGTGCGACGCGCGCAGGATTGTTGCATGTTTAGTAGGGTGATTCATGCACTTGCATTTGTGTGATCATGATTATTGTATGCCCTAGCGACATCAGGGCCAAATCCTCCACAGACATATCGTCGGTGGCTGGATTGGATACCGAAAATGTTTGGTTCTAGCATACGGGCGCCATAGATGTCCTTGGGTGAAAATCCCTAAACCCCATGGTACCACAAGATGACTCCAAAGTCGAGACCGAGTGGATACAGGAGTGCGCGAGGGCCGTATACCAGTATGTCGCGTCTCCCACTGTGCCGTGGTCGGTTGGTAAGGGGTGTGACCTTACCCGCCTGAGTGAGGGGGCAATTTCTAGGTTGAGTTTGACCAGCTTGCGAAATCGGTCTGCTATCGACGAGCCGGGCCCGATATTGGCAGGCGGATAGTGAGGTCTTTTCCAGTCTCCCAGTTGTGCATTCGGATAGAGGTGGCAAGTTGGCATAGAGTGTACTAGACCCCGGTGATTATCCAGACTGAGAACCATACTGATTTGATGTTCTAGTGAGGAGATATACTGATATATGATGAGGATTGGCATGCTTGAGCTGCATCTCGCATCGCATGGTCTCGACATGGCCGATAAATTGCACCGCATAGCCTTGGTACGACTGATTGCATTCATGTACTCATCAGCACAATTTCACATTACTCTGACCTTGCATTCTAAGCACGCTTATACTGCGCACACACTTACACCACCATCTAAGCTTTTTATAAGCTTATGCATGATTAATGCATGCAGGTGATGCCAGGACGCAGCCGTAGTATCGCCCCGGTTGGAGCGTGCAACTGAGCTTTTGGAGTTTTTGTCATTTTCAGTATATTATATTTCTCTTTCATACGCTTTGTACTCAAAAGTTTTTGATCATAGTAGATTTTGTGATGGTGTTCTTGTGGTTATTGTTCGTGGGTTATGCCTATGATTATACTCATTACGAATTAAATTGATGATTAGAAATCCTCCTTGTAGCATCCCAGGATCGGAACCTGGTGTATGGGTGCCGGGAACCGAGAATGGGGTACTACGGAGGTTGTCGGCGCCGGATTCGGCGATCAGGAATTTTGTGAGCCCGTTTTCTGAGTTCGGGGCGTAACAGAAGTTGGTATCAGAGCATAACTTGGGAATAACCGAGAACAACATCACATGTTTGCTATGAGTTTAGGGCGATTAAGTTTCGAGTGTGAAACCTTCCGATTAGGTTCCCTAACGCGAGATTCTCAAGGTTGATTGGCATCATTGTTCTTTCTGTAGGACATGCCACTTAGAAGAGTGACCCGAGTGCACCCCGATCCACCACTTGAGGCTCGAGTTTTATTACCTGCACCTCTCGTTCCATCGCCAAAGATCCCTGCTCCCCTGTATGAGGATGACGTTACTCCACCTGATGCCGGTGCGGATCCGACCGTGCCTGTAGTGCCTCACAGTTACAGAAGATGTTGTAAGCTGTGACTGCTGCGCTTCAGGGGTAGGGCAGGCTCCCAGTTGTTTCTCCAGCTCAGACAGAGCAGGATCGCGCGAGTGCCCTTCTTTGAGAGTTCAGACAGCTTGATCCTCCGTGTTTGCAGGGCGAGCCAGATCCGACAGCAGCTGAGAGATGACGCTCCGATGTGGAGAAGATCTTCGATACTGTGGCATGCACAACCCAACAGTGAGTTTGGTTAGCAGTGTCATGCTCCAAACTCGGAAACCGGGCTCACAAAATTCCCGATCGCCGAATCCGGTGCCGACAGCCTCCGTAGTACCCCATTCTTGGTTCCCAGCGTCCATACGCCAGATTCCGATCCTGGGATCCCACAAGGAGAATTTTCCAATGTACATTTAACTCATAATAAGCATAACCACAAGTTTACCTAAGTCACAAAGGCAACATCATCATCACATATCCACTAATATAAACAGTTGAATACAGTGCTGAAAGGGAAATACATATATCGAAATCAAAGCTCCGGAAGATAGCTACATGCTCCAAGCTCAACGCTGCTGCAACCTAACGCCACCTGCACGCATATATCGTGCATAAGCTTATAAAAAGCTTAGAGAGTGGTGAAAGTGTGTGTAAGGTAAGTGCCAAGTATACGATAAAGCCCATAAATCATACATCATCGGGATAAGCAGAAATACTGACAAGATCATGAATTATACGATATCGGAGTAAGCGGAAATAATGATAAGCCCATAAATCATATAATATCGGAAATACTAGCAAGACAGATCAACTATGTAAATGAGGAGTCACAGAGAGCCAATGTCAGATGTCGAGGGTACAATGCAATATGTAAATCCTGCTAAGTCCGTCTAAGCCATATACATGCAAAAAGATAGTAACTCAAAATGCTAAGTACTGCGATGCAATGTAATATATGGTGCAAATGAAATGACCATGCTGGAATGTGAAGTCGGGATGACAGTACGAAGTATCACAGGCTATGGGGTCCATCACAAGGGACTTCTATCCAAACCAGTCTCATACCTAAATTTGGATAGTCAGACACAATGTGGTAAACTCCTCGTTTCAGGTTAGTCGCGCGCCCAATCGAAATCCTGACCGTGCGAAGGTACACGTAACAAATAGTTACGCACTACCAACCCGAGTGGATAGTGAATGAATGAATATGCAACGTCTGCTCAATAAGTCCACATATCAGTATGGTTACTCTCTGGGAAAATCACCGGGGTCTATTACACTCCACACCGACTGCCTCCTCCCAAGCTGCATAGCCCAGTGAGTGGAATAGACCTCACTATCCGCCTAGCCAGCAGTCTGCCAATACCTACCCGGCTCATTGATAGCGGACCCATTCCTCAAGCTGGTCAAACTTAGCCTAGCTATGCTTACTCCCTCGGGCGGGTAAGGCCACACCCCCTCCCAATCGACCATCGCACAGTGGGAGATGCGGCCTCCTGGTATTCGGCACTCGGGCGCTCATGTATATCCACTCAGTCTCGACATTGGAGCGTCCTCTAGTACCAAGAGGGTGTTTTGGGATTTTCATCCACGGCCATCTATAGCAGCCTGATGCTCGAACCAAACATTTCCGGTGTCCCATCTGGCCATCCATGATATGCCTGTGGAGCCTACGACCCTGATGTCGCTAGGGCGTACAGTAATCACAACACACAATGCAAGATGCATGAGTCATACAATCCAGTTATGCACCAGTCATGCACATATCATGCGCTCATGTGAGATAACTTCCGCCTATTAGGGAGTCTCATAACAACTTGCCCAATGACATATGCAATGGTCAACCATATCTCATAACAAACATGTAGATGATGCGTATGGGCATGTATCATGATGCTGTGTGGTCACATACTCATAATCGGTATTAATAACCGACATCGACAATCTACCTCGATAATGTAGACATTTAACCAACATTGCCCCCAAGGAATGGCCCATATAGAGCCTAACATACAGTGGACTCAGGGCCTCACACCATGGGGCTCACTCAAGAGCTTAATACCCATCGCGATGGGCCTCACTCATGGTCCAATATACATCAAGTGGGGCCTCACCATATGGGCCAGAAATATATCACAATGGGCCACGCCCCATGGGCCTCGAATTCATCACAATGGGCCTCGACAATCAGAATCGGCCTCAATAATGGAAATCGACACTTGGAATCGGCCTCGATACTCGACCTCGACAATCGAAATCGGTAAATCAGTCACGACAATCAAAATCGATCGATAATCGGAATCGGCAAATCGGTCACGTCAATTAGCAATCGGTTACGTCAATCGGCAATCGGTCACGATACTCGGCCTTGATCGGTAATCGACAATCGGTCATGATAAACGGCCTTGATCACTGATCGGTAATCGGCCAAGTCAATCAGAATCGACAATCGGCCACGACAATCGAAATCAGCAAATCAGTCATGTCAATCGAAAATCGGGAATCGGTCACAATAATCGGCCTTGATCGCTAATTCGGCAATAGGCCATGATAAACGGAATCCGCAATCGGCCACTACAATAGACACCAATAATCAGCATCGGTAATCGGCACTGATAATCAGGGTTAATAGTCGGCGTCGGTCTTGACAATCGGCACCGATAATCAGTAGATAATCAAAGCGAGGTCCATAAATGATCAACCGATCAACCATAGTATAAGGATCGACATCCGACCGTGGTTATATCAAATCCGATAGCACAGAGTCATCCATCTACGGCGAATGGGGCCCACTTATTTGGGTTAACCCATGAAGAGAATGAGCCTAATAAGGCCTAAGGGAAGGTCACAATGAGGACGTCTAACCATCATTGCCCATCAATGTGGACGTCAAACCAACATTGCTCCCAAGGCACGATCGTCATAAACATTATTACACAAACTGTAATGACTCAAAAATTTCCGTGCAATAGCCCGAGTACCACCTCAAGCAGAAATCGCTTAGGATCAAATCCTTTAGAAATTTGACAAAGTTAACTAAGTGCTAAACTAGATTAGCCATGAAATTCGCTCGAATCGCTTTAAATACGATCTGTAAGACCCAAAACTTGTAGAATCGTTGACGCTAGGTTACCCTAAAGTCTAGGATCAAACTCATTACCCGACTGCTCTTGGGAGCACATTGAAACTCCGTATCAGGTCTGGACCGCACATCGGGAGTTTGAATAATACGAAGTTAAGGACTCAGGGCCGCCTCACTAGGCTTGACAACCACCTCAGAAATTAAATCCAGACAGTGTCCCATGGCTGTTCGCTTGAGTCCGGAGCAATGAGTGTGAAAATACTTAATTTTCTTTACAAATAAAATATCTCAAATAGTAATCTAGCACGTGTCACTTGCGGACATTTTGTAAGCAACCAGACCGTCAGAATCTGACCTAAATACCCCCTCGGATCAGGAAAAATTTCATAAACATATCCATGTACTTGGAATTTCAGATCGAGATCCGCTGACCGTTGAACTGAAACTGGTCCACCAGTGATCTGAGAATTCCACTGAAACGAAAACTTAACTCCACCTAGATCCAAGGTTGGTGAGCTTAAGTCCGACCTTTGGCTCAAGGAGGCTCGACAGAAGTCCTCCGTTGAGCTGAAACTAGCTCGCTTTGGTCATAACCTAAGTATACCTAGACCTTAAGTCTATTTTGGAGTATTTTTAGGCTATATAAGGACCTTAGAACCCTCTCTCTAACAGCCATACGAATTTGAGAGAAATCCTAGAGAGAGAGGAGAGAAAAGAGAGAGAAGGTGTGAGACAAGTGGGAGAATCTCCTTAATGCTTTCCCCTGCCGCTACGCAAGCTGCACCACCCCATTCTCATCGCTTTTTCGGCGAATCCAACTCCGTTTCTAGGTAAGAAACCCTAACCCTAATCTGTTTTGGAGTTGTAAAGGTTGTAGGTTATGAAATAGCTAATCTATTTCATTCTTTAGGTTACCAAACTGCCAAATACGGAAGCCTAGTAAACCTATCGTATTCGTTACAATTCTATGGTAAAAGGTGAGGACTCTAGGTATATAGGTTACAGTTTTCAACGCTTTCAATGTCAGATAATGATAGATTCATGATCTGCATGCAATTGCACATGTACAAAGTGCTGTCTGTTTTCCGTTTTGATTAAAGATGAAAAATATGGAATTCTACATACTCTAGGTATTTGTAGAAAGTACCGTATACGTACAAATTTTGGAAATGTGTTTGACATGATTGATTATTGTATGAATATATTATATATGGATAAATTACTTATTTGGATAAAGGACTCGCCCTAATACATGTTTTGCTTATATACACTATGTATGTTGAAATTGTGTATTCTAGAAAGTACCGTATACAGATAAAATTTGGAGCTGTGTTTGCCATGACTATTTGCTGTATGACTATATTATATATGGATAAAATACTTACTTGGCGAAAGGATAGCCCTAATACATGTTTTGCTAACATACACCATGTATGTTGAAATAGTATATTCTAAGTGTTTGTGAAAATGCTTGTGAGAGTAAGTGTTGGATGATGGTGTCGTAGGTAGGTGTTGAGATGGGATTCTCAACTACCTTAGATACGTATATGATTTCCTCCATGTTGGCTGTTTAATGTAACCGCTTACTTATGAAAGATATGTGTTTGTATTCCTGTTTATATAGTGCTTTATAACATACTTTGTAACATGCTTTATAACATGCTTTATGATATGCTTGTTAACATGCTTGAATTACTTTGTTTAATATGCTTTACTCTACATGTTCTAAATAAGGATTGATTGAGTTTGGGACTATGATTATAGTCCAGACAATCGGTACCAGACTTGAGATCGTGGTTGAGGTTCATTTCGCCACGTGAGATGTGTTTGACGAACCCGAGTCGTACTTAGGTTGGCGATAGTGGTTGGCCACACGAAGTGCTTATGTGCTTCATATCGTTTAACTTGTTGTGTGCTCGAGCCAGCCGAGCTCGTCAAGTAACCCGATATGTCTAATGTATGTTCACCATGTTTGGACGCTACTGCTTGAACCTAGGGTACCAAACTTACCATTGAAATCCCGTTAAGCATGGTACCTCGATCCGCTAAGACTCATGAGCCGGGCATGGTGGTATGGGACACCGTGGTCGAGCTGTCGGCCTACGCTGGGGCCATGTGCCTCCCCGTAGTGACCATTGAGCAACCAGACTCTTGAGCTGAATATGGTGGTATGGGACACTATATTGGAGCTGTTGACACCTACGGTGAGAGCCGAATACGGTGAGACCTATATTCGTGCTGACGGACGACGAGCTCTTCGTAGTGTCTTCGAGTATACTCTAAGGTATGTGATTGGCGACGAGCCCTTCGCAACAGCTAGAGCATGAGTTAAACCGGGTACGGTGAGACCCGTATTCGAGCTGACGGCCAGCGATTGAACCGAGTATAGTGAGACCTGTATTTGAGCTGACGGCTAACAATTGAGCCGTATACGGTGAGATCTGTATCCATGCTGATGGGTGACGAGCCCTTTGTGATGCCTTCGTGATGCCTCTCAAACCATAATATCGTATGAGACTAACTAGGAGTGATGACCCTAAAATGGATCATGTTTGGGAATGATACAAGGGAGGTACCTTAGTTTCCCAATACTGCTATTTGAAATGGACTAATAACAATTCGGTAATTATACTCATCATCGCACTGCATGTGCCTGGTAGATGTGGAGCACTGAAGGATGAACGCATGTCGCGAACGTAAGATGGTGTCGCATGAGGGTGGTTTGGCAAGGGCATTCATCATGTCATTTCATACTTGCATTAAATAAGAGTAGTTATGATTGTTTGAATGTACTGCTTTATCATTACTGCTTGACTAAATTGATAACATGTTAACCTATGCTTTATTGTTCCACTGAGTTAGCTACTCAGTCCCACGTTACGAGACGGTGTTTAAACACTAAACCAGACTCTGTCTCAAGTGTAAATGATACGTCGATTCAGGAGGCTAAGCCAGACTACGATGAGGACCAGGACGAATTCTCATTCATGCAGTACTCAGACGGCTTTGCTTAGGCTGACTGGATCATAGGGATTTTAGGAATTATCTTTTTAGTTGTATTTTGACCTTTTGATTCAGAAACAATACATGTATATGGTTACTCAGTTAGTGTTCATACTCTAGAGATTGAGATGGTTTTGTTTCTTTACATACCTTATATATGCAGTTTCAATCTTCCACTTGCCTTTATAAAATTGATCTAGAGTATGAATTACTGTTTTGGTATAATCTCACTCTTGTTTATTGCACTGACACAGACAACATTCAATCATAATCATCTATGTTGCATAAGTGATGTTCTGGAACTCGAGAGTTGAGTTGCTACTCGACCCTCGAATTTCAGGGCATTACAAGTTGGTATCAGAGCATGATTTTAATTAAACCGGACCTGAGTTATGTTCCCACGACGTACGCTGACGCCTTTTGACATAGGAGGGTGCGAGAACAATGTAGCAATAGTCTTAGGTATCCCAGTTTCGTCTAACGGCAAAGTTCACTGAAAATGGACGCCGAAATCGAGTCTGTACTCAACCCTGGTCGCACGGGTCGACCTTAAAACACTTCTAGGCCATCTATTCATGAGTCTAGATCTCATTCCACCCAATCTCAGTCGTTAAAATTCAGTAAAAAGTCAGTCTAGATCAGAGAGTTCTCGAAACTACCTGATCTAGAACGGAACGGAGTCAGGGGGCTACGTGAGTCAATACGGGGGGAAACAAGGTGGACCCAGGGTGCATTTGGCACCTTGGGAGGGTGGAGAACACCACCCCACCACGGGCACGGGGGTAAGGCGGACGCGGCGAAACTGCGGTCACCGCGACAGACCGCGGTCTGGTTGGCCCACTAGGGTTGGGCCGGGCTTGGTCATGGTCGGCCCGACCCCTACACACGTTTGGTGCATGCGAAATTTTCAGGGGGCCCCTATTTCTCTCTAGTTGGAGCCCCACTTCTCATTTCACCCTTCCAAACCCTCCAACTTGCTGTCCCCTCTCTCAAAATTTCCTTTCAATCGTCTCATCCTTCATTTTTCGACCATAACCCACCCACATCCATCTATCCCAGCAACCCTACCTCCCTATCCTTTCCATTTTTCTCTCTTTTCAGCCCATGCACTCCCCATTTCGCCCCAACATCATGCACACCCCCTACCCCACTTCATTTCTTCTTCTTTCTTCTTAAACCTTAGTCGTTTAGGCCTCTACAACAGCTGTTGAGACCTAAATTCGTGGTGAAACAAGGAGAGCAGCCCTTTCTCACTCTTATCATCACTTTCCATGGCTTTCTTCGCCATTGTTTCGACCATTTTCTCCGTCTCCGCCGTCCTTTCTCTTATGGGAAAGAGGAAGACCACTGCAGATGAAGCTGGACCTAGCCGTCCAACCCGTTCGAGGAGAGAAGTGGACGATGAAGCCAGCCCTAGCCCAGTTCGGGAGTTTAGGTCAAAACGAGACCTGGATCCTCAACATCCAATCATAAATGCCTTTCCGATAGGCTTCGAATACGGTCGTTTTGCTGGCCGTAAGATTGTGTTTAAAGCTCACGTGGATGAGAGAATGTTTGGCTACACCCGATGATGGACCACTTAGTGGACATTGAATGGGGTTCTATATTTGAAGGTGAGTCTCTTGCATGTGAGAATATGGTTCGTGCCTTTTATGCCCATATCATAGACCCATCGTTGGAGCCTCTTCAGTTCACTGTCTCTGTGAGGGGCATAAGGCACACAATTACTGTGGCTGAGGTGGCTTGAGTCATGAAGATCCCACGTGGTCAAGTGCTTCCTAATGACAACTTCTCCAGAAGTGCGCGAGAAAGGGATCGCCGTACGCGATACCTTTGTGGTCGACGGGTCTCTTGGACGTGAGGAAACTGTCTTGCAGCCTCGAAATTGACAGAGGACTTCTGTTTGCTCCACCACATTTTCATATATAATGTGTATCCACAGTGGGGTAACCGCACGGAGTGTACTCGGTTGATGGTGGACTTCCTATACAGGATGGGACAAGGGGACAACTTATGCCTGCCCACGTTCATCCTATTTCAGATAGTTCAGGTCGTTCGATCTGTCAGGAACAACCTTTCGTTCCCATTTGGCCCCCTGATATGCAAGATGACTCGTGATGTCGGCTATAGGCTGAACATAGAAGACCTTGCACCAGTCCGGGTCATAAGCGAGCCTACCCTTAAAAACATGAAGATCGGCTCTCAACAACGGCAAGCCCAACTCGATGAGTCTGGAGATGAGTCGAATAGCGCCGGTGAGGAGAGTGTTGACTTCGAGGTAGGAAGCGAAGAAGGAGGCGGCGATGATATACAGGAAGAGGAAGATGAGGCTCAGGATACTGAGGAGAGCTCTCCTCCTGGTGCACTAGAGCCGGACGCTGCTCAGGCAGTGAGCGATGCTCGTATGGTTCGTATTGAGGAGAACCAGGCTGCCCTGCGGCAAGAGATTGGACAGGTTCGGGCCGAGCTTGGTGAGACCCGAGCCAAGCTTGAGGTGACCGAAGCCTACATGAAGAGGAGTTTTAAGAAGGTGTCTCGCACGTTGAAGACCATCCTATACTGTGTACAGGATAAGGATGCTCCTCCTCCATCGCCTGACTCGGATGCCTAGACATCCATACTGTTGTTTTGTAGTTGTTTTGGTTTCCTCTGTAGTAGGTTTATATTTCATGTTGATGATGTAGTAGTTAGTATTATATTTTAAGTGTTTGATGTTGTGGATGTAATTGGCTCACATGTAATTTTTGTCATGATTCATGTAACTTTGTATTCAATGTATTGTGACAATTTTGGGTAAATGAAAAGCATGCAGCCTCTTTTGCTATGAGATGTGTGGAATGCTTAAAGTGCTTGTATATTGTGTTGCTATGTTTTATCTCACATACGTTGCACCCTATGTTGTATAGGGCATGCCGCGGTAGTATACACGGAGCACAGCACACCTCTTTCTCACTGACTCGATGGACCAGATTCCTTCTCATAGAGGTGGTCCTACGGAGCGAGGGTTAGACTCAGATCAGCCTCCTACTGGTCTTGCTGGTGGACTGTCACCTTATACACCCCCGGTTCGCAACCAGCACCGGACATCCTCATCTACACAGCATGACCCACAGGCCGCTCCACCTAATGATAGGTTTGAGCAGTTGTTGTTGATGATGCATTAGCAGCAGATGCAGCAGCAGCAGCACCAACAACTTATGACCACTATTTCTGAGGCCTAATCCCAGGGTGAGAGTGCGACTCCACCTTCGCCATCTACACGTCCTGCTGAGCCTACAGAGCCTCCTGTTCAGGCTGAGGATGTGCTTCCGCCCACACCTGTTGCGTACCCTACAGGAGATGTGGGTACTCGCGGTCTACTCGAGCGATTTCAGTGCTTAAGGCATCCGACTTTTACGGGTTCTCACAGACCTGAGGAGGCTGAGTATTGGTTAGACAGCATCTCGAAGATACTAAAGATGCTGCATTGTTCTGAGGCTGAACAGGTTGAGTTGGCCGCCTTCATGTTCGAGAAGGAGGTTAGTTTATGGTGGGACAACATACTGCGGTCTGTTGAAGTGGGCTATGTGTGGACTTGGGCAGCATTTGAGTTCCGGTTCCATGAGAAATATTACCGGCAGACCTACAGACACGAGTGGGAGGATGAGTTTTTACGCCTCAGGCAGGGAGGCATGACAGTCACTGAGTACGAGCATCACTTTACGGAGTTGGGCCGCTTTGTCCCAACCATCCTTGTTGATGAGCAGATGCGGATACGCCGTTTTTCTGGGGGTTTGCGACCTGATATACGGTCAAAGATGTGTTGTATCAGTATACCTTCTTACGCGGAGCTGGTTCATATGTCTATGATGGCCGAGCAGGATGTTGATCGGCTGACACATTCACGTGGTACTATGGTTGCGAGACCACGACCAAAGATGCAGAGCAGGCCTTTCCTCGGCAAGAGGCCTCGCATCGTGTAACATCTCGGATTTTTGCCAACCTGGGATTAGACGTCCTTAGGCAATGGGTTGCTCCTAACACCTTATTAATTCATCAGAACTGAACCCCACAGTCTAAAGTCGCTTCTGAACCCATTTCCTTCACAAATCTCACCCTTCACTACCTTGTTCTTTCAATTTTTCTAAGCACTTTCATCCTAGACACTATCCTAAACTAGCTAAGTAGTATAACTTGGATCACTTTATATATAAACTACAAAGGCCCAGGTACCACCTTAGACAGAAATCTTATAGGACTAAATCCTTTAGAAATGAGACAAAGTAACTAAGTGCAAAACTAGATTAGCTACGAAATTCGCTAGAATCACTTTAAATACGATCTGCAAGACCCAAAACTTGTAGAATCATTGACACTAGGTTACCCTAAAACCTAGGATCAATCTCATTACCCGGCTGCTCACTGAAGCATCTTGAAACTCCGTATCGGATTTGGACCCCACGTCGGAAGTCCGATTAACACGAAGTTAAGGAACTAGGACTACCTCGCTGGGCTTAACAACCATCTCGGAAATCAAATCCAAATAATGTCCCAGCGCTATTCGCTCGAGTCCGGAGCGAGGGAGTGTGAAAACCTCTGTTTTCTTTACAAAATAAATATCTTCAATAGTGATCTGGCACCACTCGCTTGCGGATCAGTATTAAGCAACCAGACGTCAGAATCAGACCAAATTACACCCTCGGATAAAGAGAAATTTCATACACATTTACATGTACTCGAAATTTTCGATCGAGATCCACTGACCGTTGAACTGAAACTGGTCCGCCACGCGTGATCTAGAAATCCCACTGAAATGAAAACTTAATAAAACGTAGATCCAGTGTCTGTGAGCTTAAGTCCGACCTTTGGCTCAAGGAGGCCCGCCAGAAACCCTCTTTTGAGCTGAAACAATGCCGATTTGATTATAATGTAAGTATACCTTGAACATAAGTCTATTTTGGTTAGTTTTTAGGCTATATAAGGACCTTAAACCCTCTCTCATGGCAGCCATACGAATTTGAGATTGAGAGAGAGAAAAGAGAGAGAAAGTGTGGGAGCTGTGGGAGAATCTCCCTGCCACTCTTCCCTGCCGCTATTCGGGCTCCACCGCCTGATTCTCATCACTTTCCCGGTGTTTCCGGCGTCATTTCTAGGTAAGAAACCCTAACCCTAATCTGTTTTGGGGTCTAGACAGTTCTAGGTTGTGAAATAGCTAACCTATTTCGTTCTATAGGTTGCCAAACTGCCGAATACGGAAGCTTAGCAAACCTATCGACTTCGTTACGATTCTATGACAAAAGGTGTGGACTTTAGGTGCATAGGTTATGGTTTTCAATGCTTTCAATGTCAAATAATGATAGATTCATGATCTGCATGCAATTGTACATGTACAAAGTGATGTCCGTTTTCTGTTTCGATTAAAGACGAAAAATATGGAATTCTACATACTCTAGGTATTTGTAGAAAGTACCGTATACGAATAAATTTTGGAGATGTATTTGACATGATTATTTGTCGTATGAATATATTATACATGGATAAAATACTTACTTGGCGAAAGGATAGCCCTAATACATGTTTTGCTAACATACACCATGTAGGTTGTAATAGTGTATTCTAAGTGTTTGTGAAAATGACTGAATGAGTATAGAATCTCATTCATGCTCGCCATGACTACTTGTCATGGATATATGATTGTTGTATTGGCGATACCCCCTTTGACGAAAGGATTTGCCCTAAATCACGCCACGACCAATATACACTATATATGTTAAAATGTGTGGCTCAAGTGTTTGTGGAAATGACCGAATGAATATGGAACTTGGATTCCTGCTTGTCATGACTATCCGTCGTGGGTGTATGCGTGTCATGATTGGGGCAACTCCCTAGTGAAAGGATTTGACCTAATGCCTATGTGATCAACATATGTCATGTATGTTGATGTATGTATTCTAAAGTGTTTGTTGAAATGTATGAATGAGTAGTAGTTAGTAAATTGTAATGTATAGGGGTGATGAGATATGATTCTCAACTCCTTTAACTGTGTGTATGATTTCCTTGAATAGCTGTGTGATTAGGAATTGAATATGTACAAACTCATGCTTGTGTTATGCTTCATAACATGCTCAACTGCCTTTATGATTCTATCTATGTAATGCATATGTTTAAATTCATATTTACATTGTATGATCCGTCATGGGTGATGGGGGAGTGGAGCAACGAGTGCGTGCAACAGCCCTGGCAACCCTAAACGGATAATACCAGACCTTGATTGTATGAGTTGAATCTTGATCCATTACTGCTTTATCTATCTGCAATTGATTGTGTTTGGGGCTATGATTATAGTCCAGACAATCGGTACCAGAATTGAATTCGTGGCTGTGATTCATTTGCCACGTGAGATGTGTTCGACGAACCCGAGTCGTACTTCGGTTGACGATAGTGGTTGGCCACACGAAGTACATATGCGCTTCATATCGTCCAACTTGTTGTGCGCTCGAGCTAGCCGAGCTCGTCAAGTAACCCGATCTGTCTAATGTATGTTCACCATGTTTGGACGCTACTGCTTGAACCTAGGGTACCAAACTTACCAGTGAAATCCCTTTTAACCATGGTACCTCGATCCGCTAAGACTCATGAGCCGGGCATGGTGGTATGGGACACCCGTGTCGAGCTGTCGGCCTACGCTGGGGCCATGTGCCTCCCCGTAGTGGCCATTGAGCAACCAAACTCGTGAGTCGAATACGGTGGTATGGGACACTGTATTCGAGCTGTCGACACCTACGGTGAGAGCCGAGTACGGTGAGACCTGTATTCATGCTGACGGGCGACGAGTCCTCCGTAGTGTCTTCGAGTATACTCTAAGGTCTGTGATTGACGACGAGCCCTTCACAGCAACTAGAGCATGAGTTGAGCCAAGTACGGTGAGATCTGTATTCGAGCTGACGTCCAGCGATTGAGCCATGTACGGTGAGACCTGTATTCGAGCTGACGGCCAGCAATTGAGCCGCATACGGTGAGATCTGTATCTGTGCTGACGGGTGACGAGCCCTTTGTGATGCCTTCGCTATGCCTCTCAAACCATAATATCGTATGAGATTAACTAGGACTGACGACCCTAGAATGGATCATGTTTGGGAATGATACAAGGGAGGTACCTTAGTTTCCTAATACTGCTATTTGAAATGGACTAATAACTACTCGGTAATCATGCTCATCATCGCACCGCATGTGCCTGGTAGATGTGGAGCACTGAGGGAGGTATGCATCCGCGAACGTAAGATGATGTCGCATGAGGGTGGTTTGGCAAGGGCATACATCATGTCATTTCATACTTGCATTAAATAAGAGTAGTTAAAATTGTTTGGCTGTACTACTTTATCATTACTGCTTGACTGAATTGATAACATGTTAAGCTATGGTTTATTGTTCCACTGAGTTGATCACTCACTCCCATGTTACGGGACGGTGTTTGCAATACTAACCAGATTTGTTGAGTTTCAGGTGATGGCGATGCTTATGAAGCAGAGCCGAACTACTACTATGATGTTGAGGAGGAGTTCTCCTACATGTAATCTCTGACAGGTCTATGAAGACCTGGTATTGTATTGACGGGGCTACGGTACTTGGGATAGGAGACATTACACTCCCTCACATTTGGTATATTTTAGAACTGTACTTGTATTTATTTAACCTGGTAATGTTATCACACTTTGGAGACTCATCATAGTTTATATATTTTATCTATCTATCACAGTCTTTCGCTTACAAATTTAACTGTTCTGGAGTATGATATACTGTTTTGGCTTAATCTCACTCATGTTCAATGCATGAATACAGTCAACATTCAATCATCATTCATTTTGTTGCATAAGTGATGTTCTGGAACTCGGGAGTTGAGTTTATGCTCGACCCCCAATTTTTAGGGCGTTACACATCGACTCTCCCCCCAGGATCGCAGCGCCAGTACTTCCGATGAGGCGCCCTATTGTTCCTTCTGCGGGAAACCGGGTCATTCTGTAGAGAGCTATTTTTCACGTATGAGGGCTAGTGGGTTCTCATCACCGCAGAGGCTGGATTGCCCTCACCCTCAGGCCATATCAGCTCCACCTTTATGGACTGCCCCTGCTCATCCTTCCTTCCGACCACCTGCACCTCGCTTCCAGCTGCCTCAACGGCCCATGGTACCTCAAGCTAACCGATCTCAGCAGGCGCGTGTTCATGCGCTTACAGCAGAGGAACTAGAGACTACACCTTCAGCACCGATGGCCTTCGAGGTCACTGCACATGTACAAGGTATTCCAGTCTTTCTATTGGTGAACACCGGGTCTACTACTCTATTGTTTCATGTGCTGCGGTCAAGCGACTAGGGTTGGAAACTAGTCCTATAATTGGGATGAGACTCCTTACTGCCACATGGACTTTCTCAGATTCCACTACGATGTGTCAGGGTTGTTCGATAGACCTAGGGAGCAGGACAGTGGCTGTCGACCTGTTGGTCGCACCGCTCCATCATTATGATGTGATTCTCGGCATGGACTGGCTCGTGGAGATGAAGGCCGAGATCGATTGCGATACTCGGATCGTGACAGCACGTGGACCTGACGGCACGGTCTTTACTTTCCCAGTGCAGGTCAGTTGGTATTACTGCATCAGTAGTTACGTTACCCTATTAGAGCAGGTTAATGGTCCGACGATGGGAAATACGCCTGTGGTTCGGGATTTTACAGGTGTGTTTGCGACAATTCCTAGTTTGCCACCTCGGCGCGAGATCGACTTCACCATTGATCTTACGCTTGGTGCGACACCTATCTCATTGTCGACTTATCGTATGCCTCCATGTGAGATGGAGGAGCTAAGGAAACAGATTGACGAGTTGCTAGATAAGGGTTTCATTCGACCTAGTGTATCCCCTTGGAGTGCACTCATGTTATTTGTAAGGAAGAAGGATGGTTCTCAGCGATTGTGTATTGATTACCGTAAGTTGAACTAGGTCACTGTGAAGAACAAGTATCCTTTGCCCAGGATAGATAATCTATTTGATCAGTTGAAGGGGGCGAGGTACTTTTCAAAGATTGATCTGCAGTCAGGGTATCATCAGCTGCGCGTCAGAGATGATGATGTGAAGAAGACGGCTTTCAGGACATGCTTTGGGCACTACGAGTTTCTAGTGATGTCGTTCGGTCTTACGAACGCACCGGCCGTGTTCATGGACCTGATGAACCGGGTATTTCGGTCATTCCTATACCGATTCGTCATCGTCTTTATTGATGACATTCTGATATACTTTATGAGTCGGGAGGAGCACGAGGAGCACCTGAGAGCGGTGTTGGATACGTTGAAGAAGAACCAGTTGTTCGCGCAGTACAAGAAGTGCGACTTCTGGAAGGAGGAAGTCAAGTTTCTCGGACATGTGGTGTCCAAGGATGGGATAGCAGTGGACCTTACTAAGGTAGCCGCGGTTCAGGATTGGCAGCAGCCTGACTCAGTTACCAAGGTGAGGAGTTTCCTTGGTCTGGCAGGGTATTATAGACGCTTCATTTAAGACTTCTCGAAGATTGTCAGGCCGTTGTCTCAGTTGACACGGAAGGACCTGAAGTTCGCCTGGAATGAGGAGGAAGTAGCTTTCAAGGAGCTGAAGGACAGGTTGACGTCCGCCCCTGTGCTAGTATTGCCAGAGCAAGGGGTTAAGTACACGATATACACTGACGCGTCTCGCGTTGGTTTGGGTTGTGTCCTTATGCAGAAGGACAGGGTGATTTCGTATGCCTCGAGACAATTAAGGAAGCACGAGGAGAATTATCCTACACACGACCTGGAGTTGGCAGCTGTCATCTTTGTATTGAAGCTCTGGAGACATTACCTCTACGAAGAGGAGTTCGAGCTTTTCTGTGACCATAAGAGCCTAAGTATATATTCATGCAGCAAGACTTGAATATGAGACAACGCCGATGGATGGAGACCTTGAAGGACTTTAAGTTCGTGGTTTCCTACCATCCTGGTAAGGCGAACCTTGTGGCAGACGCGTTGAGCAGTAAGAAAGCTATAGCATTTGCGGCTCCGTTGATGATAGCAGAGTGGGACATGGTTGAGTTCGTGCGGGACTTCGAGCAGAGACTCACCGTGGAGGAGCCATTTGAGTGTGTTGCGCATGTTCGGGTGTGACCACTTATTGATGACAGGATCATTGAGGCCCAGAAGGGTAATGAGCGGTTGTCTGAGCTTCGAGAGCAAGCTAGCGACGCCGAGGACTCCGAGTGGAGAGTTAGTTCAGATGGGGGTCTACGATTCCGTGGCCGCCTATGCGTTCCTGATATTCCTGACTTAAGACAGGTGCTTCTCGAGTCTGCTCACAATACGAAGCTTACGATGCATCCTGGTAGCACGAAGATGTACCAGGATATGAGACGGTCTTATTGGTGGGACGACATAAATACCCACATAGCAAGTATGTTTCTCGTTGTCTGACGTGCCAGCAGGTCAAGGCAGAACATCGCCGACCTCCTGGACTGCTCCAGCTCATGCCCATAGCAAAATGGAAGTGAGACTTCATTTCCATGGATTTCATATCAGGGTTGCCGAAGACGAGGAAGGGACACGATTCCATTTGGGTGATTGTGGACCGGTTGACCAATTCGGCCCATTTTCTCCCTATCAGAGTTACGAACTCTGCTGATGATTTGGCCAGATTGTACATCAGAGAGATCGTCCGTCTGCATGGGGTTCCTTTAGAGATTGTGTCGGATAAAGACACTCGGTTCACATCTATCTTCTGGACTCGTATCCATGAAGCGATGGGTGTGAAGTTGAAGTTCAGTACGGCGTTTCATCCTCAGACTGACGAGCAGACAGAGCGGGCGAATCAGATTCTGGAGGATATGTTGCGAGCATATGTGTTGGACTTTAAGGACAGTTGGGATGACTGTCTTCCTTAGGTAGAGTTCGCTTGCAACAACAGCTTCCAGGCGAGTATTGGTATGGTTCCATATGAGGCCCTGAATGGTCGCCCTTGCAGAGCACCGCATTGTTGGGCTGAGGTTGGCGAGCGTAACTTGGTTGGCTCAGAGTTGGTTTAGGCGACCTCAGAGAAGATATACATTATCAGGTGTCGACTTCTTACAGCGCAGAGCAGGCAGAAGAGTTACGCCGATATGAGGCAGCGACCGTTTGAGTTTGAGGTTGGAGATCATGTGTTCCTCAGAGTTTCCCCTATGAAGGAAGTCTTTCAGTTTGGTAAGAAGGGGAAGCTCACACCGAGGTTTATCGGTCCGTTTCAGATACTGGATCGAGTGGGTGTTGTGGCATATCGTCTCGCTTTGCTCACACTACTTGCAGCTGTACACAACTATTTCATGTATCTATGCTGAAGAAGTACGTTCTTGATCCTTCACATATCATCAGATGGGAGTAGGTACAACTGAGCGAGGATGCTACGTATGAGCTGCGTCCTACGCATATCCTTGACAGGAAGGAGTAGGTACTGCGTAGCAAGGTGATTCCACTCATGAAGGTACTGTGGACACATCATAAGAGGAGGAAGCTATGTGGGAGACAGAGGCCAAGGTCAAAAAGAACTACCTTCAGATTCTCGAGGAGTACGAAAAGGAACAAATTTTGAGGATGAAATTTTTGTTTAAGGGGGGTAGATTGCAACGACTCGAAAATTTCCGTGCAATGGCCCGAGTATCATCTCAGGCAAAAATCGCTTAGGATCAAATCCTTTAGAAATTTGACAAAATTAACTAAGTGCTAAACTAGATTAGCCATGAAATTCATTTGAATCACTTTAAATACGATCTGTAAGACCCAAAACTTGTAAATCGTTGACGCTAGGTTACCCTAAAGTCTAGGATCAAACTCATTACCTGACTGCTCTTGGGAGCACATTGAAACTCCGTATCAGGTCTGGACCGCACATCGGGAGTCCGAATAATACGAAGTTAAGGACTTAGGGCCGCCTCGCTGGGCTTGACAACCACCTTGGAAATCAAATCCAGACAGTGTCCCACGACTGTTCACTTGAGTCTGAAGCGAGGAGTGTGAAAATACTTGATTTTCTTTACAAATAAAATATCTCAAATAGTAATCTGGCAATGTTACTTGCGACATTTTGTAAGCAACCAGACCGTCAAAATCTGACCCAAATACACCTTCGGATCAGGAAAAATTTCATAAACATATCCATGTACTTGGAATTTCAGATCGAGATCCGCTGACCGTTGAACTGAAACTGGTCCGCCACGCGTGATCTGGGAATCCCACTGAAACGAAAACTTAACTCCACCTAGATCCAAGGTGGGTGAGCTTAAGTCCGACCTTTGGCTCAAGGAGGCCCACCAGAAGTCCACCGTTGAGCTGAAACTAGCTCGCTTTGGCTATAACCTAAGTATACCTAGACCTTAAGTCTATTTTGGAGTGTTTTTAGGCTATATAAGGACCTTAGAACCCTCTCTCTCACAGCCATACGAATTTGAGAGAAACCCTAGAGAGAGAAGAGAGAAAAGAGAGAGAAGATGTGAGACAAGTGGGAGAATCTCCCTACTGCTTTCTCATCGCTTTCCCGGCGAATCCGACTCCGTTTCTAGGTAAGAAACCCTAACCCTAATATGTTTTGGAGTTGTAAAGGTTATAGGTTATGAAATAGGTAATCTATTTCATTCTTTAGGTTACCAAATTGCCAAATACAGAAGCCTAGAAAACCTATCGTATTCGTTACAATTCTACGGTAAAAGGTGAGGACTTTAGGTGTATAGGTTACGGTTTTCAACGCTTTCAATGTCAGATAATGATAGATTCATGATCTGCATGCAATTGCACATGTACAAAGTGCTGTCTATTTTCCGTTTCGATTAAAGATGAAAAATATGGAATTCTACATACCCTAGGTATTTGTAGAAAGTACCGTATACGTACAAATTTTGGAAATGTGTTTGACATGATTAATTGTTGTATGAATATAATATATATGGATAAATTACTTGTTTGGCAAAAGGACTCGCCCTAATACATGTTTTGCTTATATACACTATGTATGTTGAAATTGTGTATTCTAGAAAGTACCGTATACGGATAAAATTTAGAGCTGTGTTTGCCATGACTATTTGCTGTATGAATATATTATATATGGATAAAATACTTACTTGGCGAAAGGATAGCCCTAATACATGTTTTGCTAACATACACCATGTATGTTGAAATAGTGTATTCTATGTGTTTGTGAAAATGCTTGTGAGAGTAAGTGTTAGATGATGGTGTCGTAGGTAAGTGTTGAGATGGGATTCTCAACTACCTTAGATACGTAAATGATTTCCTCCATGTTGGTTATTTAATGTAACCGCTTACTTATGAAAGATATGTGTTTGTATTTCTGTTTATATAGTGCTTTATAACATACTTTATAACATGCTTTATAACATGCTTGAATTACTTTGTTTAATATGCTTTACTCTACATGCTCTAAATAAGGATTGATTGAGTTTGGGACTTTGATTATAGTCCAGACAATCGGTACCAGACTTGAGATCGTGGTTGAGGTTCATTTCGCCACGTGAGATGTGTTCGACGAACCCGAGTCGTACTTCGGTGGGCGATAGTGGTTGGCCACACGAAGTGCTTATGCGCTTCATATCGTTCAACTTGTTGTGCGCTCGAGCTAGCCGAGCTCGTCAAGTAACTCGATATGTCTGATGTATGTTCACCATGTTTGGACGCTACTGCTTAAACCTAGGATACCAAACTTACCAGTGAAATCCCGTCAACCATGGTACCTCGATCCGCTAAGACTCATGAGCTGGGCATGGTGGCATGGGACACCGTGGTCGATCTATCGGCCTACGCTGGGGCCATGTGCCTCCCCGTAGTGACCATTGAGCAACCAGACTCGTGAGCCGAATACGGTGGTATGAGATACTGTATTAGAGCTGTCGACACCTATGGCGAGAGATGAATACGGTGAGGCCTGTATTCGTGCTGACGGGCGACGAGCGCTTCGTAGTATCTTCGAGTATACTCTAAGGTCTGTGATTGGCAACGAGCCCTTCGCAGCAGCTAGAGCATGAGTTGAGCCGGGTACGATGAGACCTGTATTTGAGCTGACGGCCAGCGATTGAGCCGAGTACGGTGAGACCTGTATTCGAGCTGATAGCCAATAATTGAGCTGCATACATTGAGATCTATATCCGTGCTGACGGGTGACGAGCCCTTTGTGATGCCTTCGCGATGCCTCTCAAACCATAATATCGTATGAAACTAACTAGGAGTGACGACCCTAGAATGGATCATGTTTGGGAATGATATAAGGGAGGTACCTTAGTTTTCCAATACTGCTGTTTGAAATGGACTAATAACAACTAGGTAATCATACTCATCATCGCATTGCATGTGCCTGGTAGATGTGGAGCACTGAGGGATGAACGCATGTCGCGAACGTAAGATGGTGTCACATGAGGGTGGTTTGGCAAGGGCATTCATCATGTCATTTCATACTTGCATTAAGTAAGAGTAGTTAAGATTGTTTGATTGCACTGCTTTATCATTACTGCTTGATTGAATTGATAACATGTTAACTTATGCTTTATTATTCCATTGATTTAGCTACTCACTCCCACGTTATGGGACTGTGTTTAAACACCAAACCAGACTCTGTCTCAGGTGTAGATGATACGTCGATTCAGGAGGCTGAGTCAGACTACGATGAGGACCAAGACGAATTCTCATTCATGTAGTACTCAGACGGCTTTGCTTAGGCTGACTGGATCGCGGGGATTTCAGAAATTATCTTTTTAGTTGTATTTTGACCTTTTGATTCAGAAACAATACATGTATATGGTTACTCTGTTAGTGTTCATATTCTGGAGATTGAGATGATTTTATTTCTTTACATACCTTATATATACAGTTTCAGTCTTCCGCTTGCCTTTATAAAATTGATCTGGAGTATGAATTACTGTTTTGGTATAATCTCACTCATGTTTATTGCACTGAAACAGACAACATTCAATCATCATCATCTATGTTGCATAAGTGATGTTCTAGAACTCGAGAGTTGAGTTGCTACTCGACCCTCGAATTTCAGGGCGTTACACAAACTATGGTAAAGTCACACATTGTAATGGACTTGTGTACATCCAATTGGGCCTGACCCATGGGCCCTAAATACAACAAATGGGCCACATAACATGGGCCTTATGTATATCAGGTGGGCCTCAGATGGGCCTAATCATATGGGCCTCATATATATCAAGGTGACCCTCAACAACGGGCCTCGTATATCACATCGGGCTTAGTCAAATGTGCCGAATCAATGGGCCGAGTCAAATGGGCCAAATATATATCAAATCAGGCCCACCCTTATGTATTTGAGATCCGACATATTCAAAAGTTATCAAAGAGATAGATGAAATGAAAACAATATCAGCTTAATTGGAAACTACCATGGCCCTTAGAAGTTTGAACGGTGGATGTCACTATCCACTATTTAAATGGTGGGGGCTACTTGAACTTTAAATCTGATTCATCCATTTTCCCACACTATAAAATGATCTTCCAAATGGTTGGACGACATGGATACAACACAGGTATAATGGTGGGCCCCACCGTTCAAAATAGTGGGCGGTGTCGTACACACCAATGTGGGGCCTGCTGCCAACAAAGGAGCAGCTATATGGCTACTGCACAGGCAGCTGGCTGCACCTAGGAAGGCAAAGGTGGGTCCCACGTAGGGCCCACCACCAAGTATATACTACATAATCTATAATATATAACATATAATACATAGTTTACAGTATAATATATTATTTTATAATATATGCGGCGTCAATAGTAGCGGGACCCACAGAACTTGCTGTCCCCAGATGGCAGTGGGCCCCACCACCAAAACAGATGGACGGCATGTACAAAACACATACATTAAGTGGGGCCTACAACCTGCTGATGCACACAGGGAGAGAGATAGAGATATAGAGAGAGAGTGAGAGAGAGATATAGAGAGAGAGAGTGAGAGAGCAGCACGTGGCTGCTGCTTCTCACCTTTTTCCTTTTCCTTTTCCTTTTCTTTCTCTGGCAACAACCAGAGGTGGGTCCATGTAGGGACCACCACAATATCATATATTATATAATATATCATATATATTATATATATATATATATATATATATATATATATATATATATAATATAATATCATATATATAAATAATATAATATATAATATATATCAATATTACAAGCGTCCAGGCCGTCTAGGGCCTGGACGGTCACCAGATTAGGGAGGGCCCCACACGTGAAGGTGGATCCCACCGTCTAAGGACGGTGGACGCCACACGTGATGGTGTGGCCCACCAAAATGGATGGACGGCATGGATGGGATGGGTCCCACGTTAGTTGACACTTCTCTGTTGCCACTGCCACTGCAAGACCACAGTGCTGAAAAGAGGTATCTTTCACACAGTCTACCACGTGAGCTATGGGAGCCCACCTTTGAAACTATGTATCCCCACTCAGTCTGCCAGTGAGCAAAGGATTTGGGAGTTGAAGTGGGCCCCACATGGACATGGCCCACCGTCCAGAACGGTGGACAGTTTGGATATAGCACATACGCCATGGTGTGGTCGAATGGAGGGGTGGAGGACGGGAGTAGATCCTATGCTCCCACCGTCAGTTCACATCACTTCTGGCCACCCCTGGCAGCCCACATTTCACTGTTAGCGTGCACCCTCACCCGTCCACACCTATGTCAGCACACACACTCCATATGTTAGCCACCTCTATGGGGATCGGTACCAAGACATCCAGCGTTGAAATGGGCCATCTTCACTCGGCTGCCACCTGCTGTGGGGCTAGGTGGGTCCCACGTCAGGTTGCACTCCACTGGTAGCCACACCCCCTGATAGCACATCAAGGTGGGCTCCTTATGGAAGGTTGGGATGACATATAAATATCATGGTGCGTCCCACATGGATCGAGTCCACCGGTAGATGGCATGGATGACATACACACATCATAGGTGGCCAAGATCATAGAAAGAGAGAGAAAGAGAAGGACACCAGCAAGGATGGAGGGGCCCCGCCACTATGGGTCCCTCTTTGATACAAAAATTACATTAAGGTGGGTCCCACTACATGTGACCCTTAAATCAAACAAATGGATGAAAACACAACTCCAAAAATCACCCACCATTCCTTTTTGCTCCTTAGGCTTCCTTTGTTCCTTAGCTTCGATTCCAACGGAGGAGATGGGGTTTGATGGTTGAGATGGGTGATGAAAGGGTAGGAAAGGTGGCCACACTTGTAGCTCTCTTAGAGGGGAAGGAGCTTGGATGTGTGAGGTGTTTAGGTTGCTTGAGAGAATGGTTTGAAAAAGAGAGAGAGAGAGAGAGTTGTAAAGGGAGATGGGTGATGGATCTGGTGTGATGGATGTAAGAGCACCTTTTTGACTTTTGGGGTAAATGTTGTAAGAGAGGTATGGGTGGTGTAAGAACTTTTTGACTTTGGGGTTGCTTGGGGAAGGGTGAGAAGTGATGGATTGATGGGATTGATTGTTGATTGATTGATGTGACATCTCGTAGAGATTCTCTCGGGATTCATACGCGCGGTATTTTTCTCGCACCGAACGCTGACCCACATCTCCTGGCCAGAGCATCGGATCAGCACGTGAGTCGCGGCATCAGAACCGCGAAGACGGCGCGGTTGTAATGGTATAAGTCTCGGGTTGAGTTGAATCAGATTAATGATGTGTGAATCAAGGTCGCGTGCAATGCCAGTTAAGGGTCGAAGGTTGCCTGAATTCGACCGAAAAGACCATGGGAACCTACGAAACGGTACGGTCTAGGATATGGGTCTTATAAGCAGTATTTCTCTTCCAGGGCGAGGCTGAGCATTGGTGGACCTCCATTACCCGCATTGTAGGATCCGATTACGTCTGGACATGGGAGGACTTTATCGACCGATTCGAGGAGCAGTACTTCCCCGACCATATCCGTCGTCAGAAAGCACTGGAGTTTGAGACTCTAGTGGAGGGGGACATGACCGTGGCTCAGTACGCGGCCCATTTCATGGCGCTATCGAGGTTTGCGACATATATGGTTGATGATGAGGGGCGGAAGGCCTGCCGTTTTAAGAACGGCTTACATTACAGTCTTCGAGGCCGTGTTATTAGGCATAAGCTCCCGACTTTCCAGGCAGTAGTGCGGAGGGCTTAGATTAATGAGACGGAGTGGGCCGATACATAGGCCGACCGAGATCAAAGGAGGGGTCAGAAGAGGCAGACCTTCTAGTAGCTCACAGCAGCATCGACGACCACAGAGATACAGGAGCCACCGATCTGCCAGAGCACCAGCAGGACCATCGGCACATCCAGCAGCACCACCTCAGAGACAACTTTCTGATACCTGCTATGAATGCGGTGAGATAGGATACCATAGGTGGGAGTGTCCCCGACCTCAGCAGCAACAGTCAAGAGCACTACATCAGCCTGCACAGCAACTACCGAGAGTATCGCAGCAGCCTCCGCGACAGCAGCGACAGCAAATTCTGCTACCGGGTCCCCCTCAACAGCAGCATCAGCACTAGCCTCCGAGACCGTAGCAGCAGAGGCAGCAGTTTCGAGCGCCTCAGCGACATCAGCAGTAGTTGCATCCTCCGAGGGGACATGCACCTCCCCAGCCAGCTCAGGCTAGATTTTATGCAGCTCAGCAGGACCCGCAGACCTCTAGAGGAGTCGTTGAGGGTATACTTCCAGTCTCTTCATGCATCGCCTGAGTATTATTTGATTCCGGTGCTTCACACTCATTCATGTCTGAGGATTTCTGCTGATCGACTGGATTACCGACAAAGTCTGATAGTGAGGGATTGACCTATCGACGCCGTTGGGGAAGACCATAGTATTGGGTCGTTTCTGTTCATCTTGCCCTGTTCTGGTCGGTGATATCTTTCTGCCCACTGACTTATTTGTGCTGCCGATGACAGATTTCGACGTTATCTTGGGCATAGATTAGCTTGCCGAGTACTACGCTATTTTGGACTGTTCCGCTAGGATAGTCACGCTCTATATACCAGGCTTGCCGCAGTTTCAGTTTGTCGCCGAGCGTAGAGGAGAGTCATTGTCATGTTTAATGTCCTCCACAGTCGAGGAGCCTGTTGCCTTGTGTATTGATCGGTTGCTGGTGGTCTGTGACTTCTCAATGTGTTCCAAGATATTCGGGATTGCTGCCACGCTGTCATATTGAGTTCCAGATCGATCTTGTGTTTGGTACCGTGCCTATCTCGAAGGCCCCGTACCGTATGACACTGATGGAGTTGCGTGAGCTGTAGCGACAGTTGGACGAGTTATGTGAGTTGGGATTTATTCGTCCAAGCAGTTCACCGGGGAGCGCCGGTACTCTTCGTTAGGAAGAAGGATGGCTCGTTGAGCCTCTACATCGATTACCGCGAGCTCAACCGGGTCACGATCAAGAACAAGTACCCACTTTCGAGGATAGACGATTTATTTGATCAGCTGTAGGGTGCACAGTTCTTTTCAAAGATTGACCTGCATTCCAGTTATCATCAGATTCGTGTCCAAGAGGAGGACATCTTGAAGACAACTTTCAGGACGCGCTACGGTCATTTTGAGTTTCAGGTCATGTCCTTTGGACTGAGCAATGCACCCGCGGTCTTCATGTAGTTGATGAACGAGGTCTTCCATCCATATCTCGATCAATTTGTTGTGGTCTTCATCGATGATATTCTGATATATTCAAGGACCCGTGAGGACCACATGCATCACTTGGAGATCACATTGCAGACCCTCCGTGCCCACCAACTGTATGCGAAGCTGGAGAAGTGTGAGTTCTAGCAGGAGGAGGTGAGATTCCTCAGTCACGTGGTGACGAGGAAGGGTGTCGCAGTGGACCCCTCGAAGGTTGAGGCAGTGCGTCAGTGGGATCAGCCCACGACTGCGTCCGAGATCTGCAGTTTCCTTGGTTTAGCGGGATACTATCTGCATTTTATTGAGGGCTTCTCCCGTATCGCAGCCCCGATGACCAAGTTGACTCGGAAGGGCGCAGATTTTGTTTGGACTGACACATATGAGCAGGCATTCATGGAGCTGAAGGACCATCTGACGTCTGCTCCTATCCTCACTCTTCCCTCTGGGAGTGATGGATTTATTGTATTTAGCGATGCTTTACGTATTAGTTTGGGTGTTGTCCTGATGTAGCACGGCAGGTCTGTAATCTTCGCGTCTCGTCAACTCAAGGTCCATGAGCTGAACTACCCCACGCATGATTTGGAGCTGGCAGCAGTCGTCTTCACACTGGAGGTGTGGAGACACTATCTCTATGGGGTCAGGTTCGAGCTCTTCTCTGACCACAAGAGCTTGAAGTATCTATTCTCTCAGTCTGAGCTGAACATGAGACAAAGACGCTGGATGGAGCTTCTGAAAGACTATAATTTTGACCTCCAGTACCTCCCAGGTAAGACGAACGTGGTGGCGGATGCCCTTAGCCGTCAGCCACGAGGCCTGGTGGCACATATGATAATTCAGGAGTGAAGGATGCTCAAGGATATGGCAGAGTACGACTTTGATTTTGATCTGCAGTCTTCTATCATTTAGCTATCGAGCTTGTCGATTCAACCCTCTCTTGTCACAAGGGTAATCGAGGCTCAGCATGTAGACGAGTCATTGCAGGATTATCGAGCAGAGGCAGCAGCTGAGAGTTAGACAGATTGGCAGATTGGTTCTAATGGTGGACTTCGCTTCATAGGCCGATTATGTGTCCCGGATATTCCCGAGTTGCGCAGAGATCTTATGACCGAGGCACATCGATTATGATTTTTTATCCACCCTAGCTCGACGAAGATGTATCGTGATATGAGGAGACAGTATTTTTGGGAGGGGATGAAGCGCCAGATTGCTAGTTTTGTGGCCTGGTGTGACACATGCCAGCATGTCAAGGCCGATCATCAGAGACCCCCTAGTCTATTACAGCCATTGAACGTCCTGATGTGGAAGTGAGAGCACGTATCTACCGATTTTATCATGGGTTTGTCGAGGACTCAGCGCGGTCATGACGCCATCTGGGTCATCATTGATCGTCTGACGAAGTCGGCACATTTTCTCGCGATTCGTGTGACTTGGCCTTTGGGCCGGCTTGTGAGATTATTCATCGAGGAGATCGTGAGACTGCACGGTGTTCCAGTTTCGATCGTTTCTGACCGAGACCCGAGGTTCACATCTCAGCTCTGGAGGAGCTTTCAGAGAGCGATGGGGTCTGTTTTGCATCTTAGCACCGCGTATTATTCACAGACTAATGGCCAGACCGAGAGAGTCAACCAGATCCTTGAGGATATGCTTTGGGCCTGCGTGATTGACTTCGGGGGTAGTTGGGATGAGCATCTGCGATTGGCTAAGTTCGCATACAACAACAGCTATCAGGCAACCGTTGGCATGACTCATTTTGAGGCATTGTATGGCGAACTGTGTAGATCTCCTAGTTGTTGAACCGAGGTTAGAGAGCGACGTCTCCTAGGTCCCGAGCTTGTGCTGCAGACATCAGAGGTTATTGATATCATCAGGCAGATGATGCGCACAACTCAGAGCCGGCAAAAGAGTTTTGCTGATCGCCAGCGTCGTCCCTTAGAGTTTGATGTAGGGGACCATGTGTATCTCAAGGTCTCACCCATGAAGAGTGTAGTTTGGTTTGAAGTGAAGGGCAAGCTTGCCCCGAGATTCATAGGACCTTTTGAGACACTAAGCGCATTGGCGCCGTGGCCTATCGGCTTACCTTGCCATCTCAGTTATCTGGCTACCACAACGTTTTTCACGTCTTTATGTTGAGGAAGTGTGGGTCAGACATCGTTCCTGTTATTGATTGGCAGCCGTTGGAGGTTCGTGAGGACGTTTCTTACAGTGAGCAGCCAGTTCGTATCCTTAATCGAAAGGAGCAGGTCCTCCGGACCAAGGTCATTCCTTTGGTGAAGGTTCAGTGGGGTCATCATTCTGTTGATGAGGCATCTTAAAAGCGCGAGGATGAGATTCGAGAGCACTATCCCCATCACATTGATGATTGATCATATATTGTATCTTGTATACTGTCTTTAATTTTATATGACGATGCCTTGTTTCCCCTTTTATTATGAGTTATGACTAGTTGCGATAATTGTGCAAATTTCGAGGACAAAATTTTTATTTGGAGGGGAGAGTTGTAAGACCTGTACCCTAGTCCGTACCATTCCGTAGGCTTCCACGATCCTATCGGTCGAATTCCAGCAACCCTCGACCCGTTACCAATGTTTGCGCGCAATCCTAAGCCGAGTCTAGCATACCGAAGTCGGCTCGAATCGAAACCTATAACTTAGCAACTGCACCGTCGCCGCGGTTCTAACGTCGCGACTCGGGCACCGGCCTGATACCCAGGTTAGAAGATGTAGGCCAGCGTTCATTTCGAGAAAAATGCCGCGCGTTGCAAATTTTGAGGGAATCTATACGACATGTCCCATCAATTAATCAATCACTCACTCATGTCAAGTCAAGTCAAGTCACTCCATACCCCAAGTACAACAACCCATACCCACCCTTACCTCTTTCTTACACAAGTTATTCCAAAGTCTACCTTTCCATCACTCAACCCATCACCCATCCTTATCACCCCATCACTTCTCTCTCTCCCTCATTTCGTAAAATCTCTCCCAAGTAACATCATACGTCCAAGCTCCTCTCACCAAGCTTTCTCAAACCACAAGTGTGGCCCACCCTCTCATCTCTCATCCCCACCATCGAAACTCCATCATCCACCATTAAAAGTCAAGCATAGGAGCATACAAGCCTAAGGGAGTAAGAAGGAGGCCTGGAGGTGGGTGATCTACCATTAAATTCCTTTTTTTAGGGACCACTTGTTGGTGGGACCCATTTTTTATGTATGATTTGTATCATGTGGGGCCCCACCATCACCGTCTCTTATCCCATTATCTCATTGTATCTCTCTCTCTCTCACTCTCTCTCTATCCTTCCCTTGGAATGAAGTGGGCCCCACTGAATCATGTTAAATCTACTCCATCCATCAAACGGTGTGGCCCACCACATTTTAGGTGAAATCCACCGTCCATTTTTGGGATGGTGAGAAGTCCCACTTGCTATATAATATATTATATTAATATATATATGTATATAAACATATATACGTGGATGGTGGGCCACGTACATGTGGGACCCACCATGATGCAGTGTTTATCCACACCGTATAGAGTCCTTGGACGCTGGACAGGAAGTTGGCTAACATGGAGTGCGTGTACGGACATGGGTGTGTACTCACAGTGAAGTGTGAAGTGACGTGGGTGTACTAAGCATGGGGTGGGCCACTCATGCAGGCCCCACCTTGATGTATATACTTAATCCAAGCCGTCCATCCTTTTCCTCAGATCGTTTTAGGCGTTGAGCCAAAAGGTTATCCCAATCTGATTTCTTGGCGGCCCGTAGCATAGAAAATGGTACTTCTACCGTTGAAATACGCCCTAATGCTTCTATGCACCAAAACCTACCCAATATTGGGCTTGATAGGTTTGTATTGAGCCATGGGAACCAATGGCTGGAGTGGATCTTTCCGATATGGGCCCCACCTACGAAAAACCACGAGGAGATGGTTTTTCAAAAAAAACAAAAAAACTACAGTTGCTGCTACCAGAGGCATAGGCAGCGCCCGTGGTTGCGTGTAACGGGCGGACGAGCAGGGACCACGGTCCTAGCCGTGGGCCCCACCATGATGTGTTCCGATGATCAACACCGTGCATTTGAAGGGTCCCCTCTGACAAGTGGGCCACCCCAAAAATCAGCCTCATCTGAAGCTCAGGTGCCCCACACCACTAGAAACAGTTGGAGTGAATGTCTGCCCTTGAAACCCTCTTTGGGTTTGCAAAAGTTTCGGATCAAATATGAAATTCGTTTTTCCTATTCGTCCAGGTCCACGTGACCTTATGAACAGTTTGGATGGCAGATAAATATCACGGTGGGCCCCATGTATACGTGACTTTATGAACAGATTGGATGCAAATAAACATTTCCATGGGCCCCATGCCTATGTGGCCTTTTCAACAAGTTAGATGGAAATAAACATTTCAGTGGGCTCCACAGGTCTATACGACCTTATCCACAGGTTGGGAGGAAAATAAACATTCCAATGGGCCCAGGTCTGTATGACCATATCAATAGGTTGGCTGGAAAATAAATGTATGGTGGGCCCCATCTAGGCCCCCCCTGAGGTATGTTTTATATCCACTCCTTCCATTAGTGTGGCCCATTTGATATACATGTGGCCCATGTGGTATGGCCCACTTACCATATTTATGGCCCATTGTTGAGGTCCACCTTGAATTGTATAAGGCCGATTGTTGAGGCCCATCTTGATGTATCTCTAGCCCATTGTCGAGGCCCACTTTGACACATATAAGGCCCATCTGATTAGGCCCCTCTAGATGTATTTTTGGGCCATTGTCCGGGCCCACTTTGACATATATGAGGCCCATTTGATGTATTGGAGGCCCACGGGTCGAGGCCCAATGGAATGTACATAAGGCCCATTGTAGTGTGATTCCACCATGGTTTATATGTTGACCTTTATAGCAGGCTATGCCTTGGGAGAAAATGTTGGTTTGACGTCCACATTGTGTGAATAATGTTGGTTAAATGTCCGCATTATACTCTCCCTAGGGCCCATTGTTAGCCCATACTTGTAATGTGTAGGCTGTCTAGGCCCATCTTCGTTTTAATTAGAGCCCATCACCACATAACATGTATAGTATAAATTCATGATTCATGATCATACGTATCATATATATGTCTGATATGATGAGTGATTGATCATAGCATATGCCGTCAGGCGGATTGTTTATGGGATCCCTAATAGGCGGAGTTGCCTTACATGAGCGTGCGACGCGCACAGGATTGTTGCATGTTTAGTAGGGTGATTCATACACTTACATTTGTGTGATCATGATTATTTTATGCCCTAGCGACATCAGGGCCAAATCCTCCGCAGACACATCATTGGTGACTGGATTGGATAACAAATATGTTTGGTTCTAGCATACGGACGCCATAGATGTCCCTGGGTGAAAATCCATAAACCCCATGGTACCAGAGGATGACTCTAACGTCGAGACTGAGTGGATACACGAGTGCGCGAGGGCCTTATACCAGTAGGCCGCGTCTCCCACTGTGTCGTGGTCGGTTGGAAAGGTGTGTGACCTTACCTGCCTGAGTGAGGAGGCAATTTCTAGTTTAAGTTTGACCAGCTTGACGAATCAGTCCGCTATCGACGAGTCGAGCCCGATATTGGCAGGCAAATAGTTTGATCTCTTCCACTCTCCCAGTTGTGCGTTCGGATAGGTCGGCAAGCTGACGTTGAGTGTACTTGACTCCGGTGATTATCCAGACTGAGAACCGTACTAATTTGATGCTCTAGTAAGGAGCTATACTGATATATGATGAGGATTGACATACTTGAGCTGCATCTCACATCGCATGGTCTTGACATGGCCGATAGCATTCATATCTCGCACCACATAGCCTTGGTACGGCTGATTGCATTCATGTACTCATCAGCATGATTCCGCATTACTCTGACCTTACATTCTGAGCACGCTTATACTGCTCACACACTTACACCACCCCCTAAGCTTTCTATAAGCTTATGCACGATTGATGCGTGTAAGTGATGTCAGGACGCAGTTGTAGTATCGTCGCAGTTGGAGTGTGCAACCAAGCTTTTGGAGTTTTTGTCATTTTCAGTATATTGTATTTTCCTTTCATACGCCTTGTACTCAAAAGTTTTTGATCATAGTGGATTTTGTGATGGTGTTCTTGTGGTTATTGTTCGTGGGTTATGCCTATGATTATGCTCATTACAAATTAAATTGATGATTAGAAATCCTCCTTATAGCATCTCAGGATTGGACCTTGGTGTATGGGTGCAAGGAGCCGAGAATGGGGTACTACGGAGCCTGTCGGCGCCGGATTCGGTGATCGAAAATTTTGTGAGCCCATTTTTCGAGTTCGGGGCGTGACACTGTCAGCACCGGATTCGGCGATTAGGGTTCTTATGAGTCCGATCCCCGGGTTTAGGGCGTGACATTGAGTGCTTGAAGATAGTGCATGATCTATATGTGTGACTCATGCATTAGCATCACATTTCATAGTGATACTGCCCTTGCTTCATCAGGGCTTTGCCTCCACAGGGATATTCATGGATGGCTGTATGTGTGGACACTAAAAATGTTACTTAAGCATATAGGGTGCATAGGATGCCCATGGGTGAAATTCTCAAAACTTCCATGGTACTAAGGATCTGCCTCAACACCATGACCGAATGAAAACTACAAGAGCATTAGGGCCTTATATCGTTAGGCCGCGACTCCCACTGTCATGCAGTCGGTTGGGTAGGGGTGTGGCCTTATTCGCTTGGTGTGAGAAGGCATTGCTAAGCTGAGTCTGACCAACTCGTAAATGGGTCTACTGCTGTTAAGCTTTGTTGGTGATTGGTTGTCCACAGGCGGGTAGTGTGGTCTCTTACGCTCGTTTGACTGTGCGAGTTTGGAGAGCAGCAGTCATCGAGTAGTGTACTGGACCCCGGTGATTTCCTTATGATTGGAAATGTACTTGATATGTGGATTAAATATGAGCACTGACATCACTTTGCATTGCATTCGCATCGGCTACATAAGCCCCTTTAAGCATCGCCTTGGTATGGCACCCAGTACTCATTGCATCATATCCATGATAAGCCTTGGTAAGGCTAGTGATATTGTCATTGATTATTTTTCCCTGTATTTCCTACTATTCTTCTGTGTACCATTATCACACACCTTCACCACCCTCTAAGCTTCTATAAGCTTATGTACGATTGATGTGTGTAGGAGATCCTAGGCAGGCGTCATAGTGGCAGAGCTTGGATTAGAGTTGAGCTTGAGGACCCCGATGTTGCAGACTTTTCTCTCCTTCTTCTATTATCTTATGTATGTCCTTTTGGACCTTATGTAACTTGTAAAAGTTCAAATTCATAGTGGATTTTGCGATTGTTCCTTTGTTATTTTCGAGATGTTACTTGTTGTGATCTTGGGTATGCTTGTATTGGAAATGGTTATTCAGTATAGAAATTCTCCTTGTGTAATCCCAAGATCGGAACCTGCCTCAAGAGCCGAAAATGGGGTACTACGGATGTTGTTACGATCAGAACCGGCTATCGGGTTCCTTGTGAGTCCAGTTACTGAGTCTGGGGTGTGACATTATCATAACTTGGATTGGAGGAAACTTAAGTTTATTGGGAAGATCATTTGACCACATTTCTAATTAACCACAAATCATCTTAATCAGTTAAATTTTGCTTTCAATAACACCATGGTCACTTTATGTACAAGAACGACCGTACTTTCCTCAATCTCGAAGATATGACTTTTCATGCCTCAAAACAATATTATTAGGGAAGACAAAGTAATAAAGATAATGATCCTTAGGTAGAGAGAGTTCATTTTATCCTCTTTTTTCACATATTAGTTGCTACGTATAGAGAGTTCCCGGAGTTGTAGAGTTTGGATCCATGGCCATGACCAGATCGTTATTGGATTTGGCACTAACCAATCAGGTCCATTGGTTGTCTCCGGGATGTGCCGAGTATGCTCCATGTTTGACCCGTTTGGATTTTTCAATAATTTCTAAGTCAATAGGAGATAATTTTATTGAAGTCAAGCTGAAGCTCAAAAAGTGACTTATCCTTATTTTAGGTGGGGTGTTTACAGTAACCAACATACTTATCAACTAAAAAGTAAAAAAGTATTTTTAATTTCAACATCAGAAGTAATTATCCCTCAAGTTTGTTTGGTCCCCCTTACATCCACCATCCATCATGTGGCGCCAACTTTTGATGTAGATAGAGCTGGACACGAGTCGAATCGAGTTGAGCTTGTGCCAAGCTCGACTTAACTCGGCTAGTAGTTGACTCCATCTCGAACTCGACTTGGCTCGGTGTAACACCCCTGATTTCGGGGGCCGAATAAATACTCGACTTCCAATATCCCGGGTGCCACTTATTGTAACACCCTGAAATTCGGGGGTCGAGTATGAACTCAACTCCCGAGTTCCAACGCATCACTTATGCAACATACACAATGCCGGTTAAATGTTGTCTGAGTTAGCGCAATAAACATGAATGAGATTAAACCAAAACAGTAATTCATACTCCAGTTCAATTGCATTTAAAAACAGCGGAAGACTGAAATTTTATATTCAAGTATGTAAAGTAACAAAATTTTCTGAACTCCAGAGTATGAGTACTAGCTGAACACCAATATACATGTACTGTTTGTAAGTCAAAAACCCAAAATACATCCTCAAAAGAGGCCCCGAGAATCCCGCGATGCAGCCGGCCTAAGCGTAGCCGTCAGAGTACTGCATGAAGGAGAACTCCTCCTGGTCCTCATCAACGTCGGGCTCTGGCTCCTGAACCAAGGCGCCCTCTAAACCTGCGACAGAGTCTGGTTGGTGTGTACAACACCGTCCCGTAACGTGAGAGTGAGTAGCTAACTCAGTGGAACAATAATGCATAAGTTAACATGTTATCAATTCAACCAAGCAGTAATGATAAAGCAGTACAAATCAAGCATTTCTAACTACTCCTGTTAAATGCGAAAATGATATGACATGATGCTGTATGCCCTTGCCAAACCACCCTCAAGCGACATCATCTTACGTTCGCGAATGCTCACTCCCTCAGTGCGCCACATCTACAAAGCACATGCGGTGCGATGATGCTCATGTTTCTAAGTTTTTATTAGTCCATTTTAATCAGCAGTATTGGGAAACTAAGGTACCTTTCTTGTATCATTCCCAACATGATCCATTCTAGGGTCGTCAATCCTAGTTATTCTCATACGATATTATGGTTTGAGAAGCTTAGTGATGGCATCGCAAAGGGCTCGTCACCCGTCAGCGCGGATACAGATCTCACCGTATGCGGCTCAATTGCTGGCCGTTAGCTCGAGTACAGGTCTCACCGTACTCGGCTCAATCACTAGCCGTCAGCTCAAGTACAGGTCTCACCATACTCGGCTCAACTCACACTCTAGTTGCTGTGAAAGACTCGTGGCCAATCACAGACCCTTGGAGTGTACTCGATGATACCACGGAGGACTCGTCGCCCGTCAGCACGAGCACAGATCTCACCGTACTCAGCTCTCGCCGAAGTATCGACAGCTCGAATACAGTGTCCCATACCACCGTATTTGGCTCACGAGATGGTTGCGCAATGGTCACTACGGGGAGGCACATGGCCCCAGCGTAGGCCGACAGCTCGACCACGGTGTCCCATACCACCATGCCCGGCTCATGCGACTTAGCGGATCTAGGTACCATGGTTAAACGGGAATCGCCACTAGTAAGTTTTGGTACCCTAGGTTCAAGCAGTAGCGACCAAACAGGGTGAACATACAACCACACTTCGGTTTAATTGGCGAGCCTGACTAGCTCGAGCGCACCACAAGTTGAGCGATATGGAGCGCAAAAGCACTCCGCGTGGCCAACCACTATCGCCAACCGAAGTACGACTCGGGTTCGCCGGACCCGTCCTTTGTGGCGACATGAATCTCAGCCACAATCACAAGTCTGGTACCGAGTGTTTGGACTATAAACATAGTCCCAAACTCAAACAGTTTTCATCGTTAGCATGTGAAGTAAAGCATGATAAACAAGCAATACAAGCATGTTAGTAGGCATGGTATAAAGCATGAAGTAAAACATGAAGTAAAGCATGTTACAAAGCATGTTGTGAGGCATGTTGTGAAGCATGTTGTAAAGCATGTAGTCAGGCACTATCCACATAGGGATACCATTACATACACATTACAGGTGAGTGGTTCTAGCGAACCACCGCACGGAGGGAAGCCTACTTGTCTCTAAGGGAGTCGGAAACCCCACATCAGCACCTCTCTAAGGCACTAATACATGAGTATTTGCGCACACGAGCGTTTACACAATTACTTAGAATACACTATTTCAACATACGCGACGTATGTTAACGAAACTTGTGTTAGGGCTGTCCCTTCGCCCCGGGAGTATTTTCCCGTGTATATCGTATTCATACAGCAAATAATCATTACAATTACATTTCCCAAATCCGCACGTATGCGGGATTTCTAGAATACGCAATTTCAACATACATGACATTTACACATGAACATGTATTTTCGCGATCTCTTTCGCCAAACTAGCATTTTATCCACCCATGATATAATCAAACATTAAATAAACATGTCAAACATTTTCTCAACAAAAATACGTATACGGTATTTCTACGTATATCAAGAGTATGTAAAATTCCATAATCTTTATCGCTAATCGAAACAGGAAACGGAAAGCACTTTGTACATGTGCATTTGCATGCAGATCATGAATCTATCATTATCTGACATTGAAAGCGTTGAAAACCGTAACTTATACGCTTAAAGTCCTCACCTCAGCCCTTGGAATTCCAACGAATCAGCAAGGGTGTTGGAGCTTCCGTATACGGGAGTTTCCTAGCCTAAAGAGCGCATTCGATTAGTCTTTCCATAACCTATCACTAATCAAGCTCAAATCAGACCTAGGGTTAGGGTTTCTTACCTTCAAGTGGGGTGGAAACCGCCGGGAAATCCCCTGGAATAGGGCGGTGTAGGCCGTGGGAGGAGTGGAAGCAGCAGGAGGAAGATCGGCCTCGATCTCCACAACTTTCTCTCTCTTTTCTCTCTTTTCTCTCTAAGGGTTTGGACCCAAATTCGTATGGCTGTGAGAGGGGCTGTTCTAAGCCCCTTTTATAGCCTAGAACATGTCCAAAATAGACTCAGGTTCAAGGGTGGCTGCATATATAGGCAGTTCGCCACTTTCCAAGCTCAAAAGAGGTGTTCTGGTAGCCCTCTTTGAGCCAAACGTCAGACTTAAGCTCACCCTCTGCGGATCTACGTGGGATTACGTTTTCGACTCGATCGGATTCCCAGATCGCATGTGGCGGACCACTTTCAGTTCAACGGTCCGTGGGCCACGATCAGAATTTCTGAGTACATGTAAATGTTCCTGAAATTTTTCTTAATCCGAGGGTGTAATTTGGTCTGATTCCGACGGTCAGGTTGCTTAATACTGACGCGCAACCGAAAGGTGCCAGATCACTATTCCAGATATTTTCATTTGGATGGAAATAGTGCTTTTCACACTCCCTCGCTCCGGAGTGAAAACAATGGCCGTGGGACATCGGAATCATCTGATTTTTGAGATGATTGTCAAGCCCAGTGGGGCGGTCCTGGTTCCTTAGCTTCGTGTTAATCGGACTCCCGATGTGCGATCTAGACCTCATACGAAGTTTCGTTTCAGTCCCGAGAGCAGACGGGTAATGAGTTTGGCTCTAGTCTTTAGGGTAACCTAGCGTCCCCAATTCTGCAAGTTTTGGGTCTTGCAGATCGTATTTAAAGCGATCCCAACGGATTTCATGATTAACCGAGTTTAGTACTTAGTTAACTTTGTTAAATTTCTAAAGGATTTAATTCTATGTGATTTCTGGTCAAGGTGGTACTCGGCCTAATGTACGGAAATTTCCAGGTCGTTACACTTATGCTTTATAAAAGTGGGATTCTAAAGTTCGTTTCACCTGGCATTTGAGCAGCTCATAGAATTAAAATAGACTATGCGATGTACCCTGCAATAAACGTAAATTTTAATGCAAGTAAATCAATTAACAAGTAAAATATGTCTATCTAGAATACGAGACTACAGCCGAGAAAAATTTACAGTTTCAAAAGTACAAAATGTGTCGACTTTAAAATCTCATCGATGTCCCGTGGGTGTCCGACATTAGCCCACCCAGCAACTAGAAGTACAAGGACTCCTCCTCTAAGTCCACGGGTGCCTCATCCAACGCGTCAGACTCTAGGGTACCTGCATCTATGATAGGGTTTGCTTGGTATTTTAAAACATCGTACCAGAGTGGGAGTGAGTGATCAACTCAATGGTTCCATTAACATCAAGTTACACAGTATTAATTCCACAAGCACAATTAACGATAAAGCAATACAAACATTCAATTCCTAGATACTCTTTTTAATGCATGTACACGTTATTATGAGATGATGCATGTCCTCACAATCCAACACTCCCTCATAGCGATTCTGACGCCTCATTCTCAAATGCCAACACTCCCTCATCACGCGACCACTACGCCCAAGTTGACACAACCTATCCTCATGTAATGGGGTGAGTGATCATGTTAGCCAAATATTTAATTATGTTCATTCTTCTAGCAAGATTGGGGAAGCTGAAACACCTTCGTTTAATCAAATTCTCTAAACCAATTGGTAGGCTCAGGGCAGTCGTAGCGGCCCCATTCCCGTGATCTTTGATCCGTCAGGTTCATCACTCCCAGTTAAACTCATACGATAGGCGAGATTGTGAACTAGATTGCTCGCAGTCACTACGGGGAGGCTCGTCACCCCGGCGTAGACCGATAGCACGAACACAGTGTCCCATACCACCATGCCCGACCCTCGAGACTTGAGGATCGTAACGCTAACGGTTATGAGTGGGCCTCTCTAGGGTGTGGGGTGCTTCAGATTCAAGTGAGTGTGATCATATATGGTGGACACACAGAGTTGGTCAGCTAGTAGACTAGCTCGGCTGACTCGGGCGAACTTCAGTGCAACCGGCACTGAGTGCAAGCATCCTGTGTGTTTGACCACTGTTGGTTGTTCGCATTCGGCCTAGGTCGGCCGGATTGGCCTAAGGCCGGCGACCCAAATGGGGCTGCCCTTGCAAGTTTTTGTGGTTTACCGACCAACCCGATTAACCAGTTAGCCAAAATTAAATTGTATATTTCACACATTACTCATAATAAGTATAGGGAAGAATCCGACACAACAATTCAGGAGGGTCTTACTTGATTTAGGCAATTTATCAAATAAGCGGGCGTAGCATTCAATTCATCACAATTGACACACGATTAGACAAAAGTAGGCGCATCTGTAGGGGAATAATGTAAATCATGTGTAGGAAATTTCAAAAATTTCACCCTATTCTAGCATGCAATCAAACATTCAGGCTATACTACACGAGTATGAAATTATGAAAAGTAATCAATCAAATGAATGTACACTAGTTAGCATGTGATCATCTATTCACTACACAAACCATTAATTGGGACACGAGTTCGATAATCAGTAACCTAAGGGTAATGGTCCGTACCTTAGAAGTGATTTGTTGATTTTTTGTGCTGCTCCTAAGGATAGGGTTCGTAAATCAATGTGTCGGTGCCTTGCACCAATGAAATTAGCTTGCAAGGGCACATGCAATCGGCCTATAAGGCTCAAATCACAAGGAGGGTCCGATATTTACCTCTTTCTTACCGTCGAGTTGTTTCTTACAGCATGACATAGTTGGGAGCTATGTTGTGGCTAGTGAAGGCAGAGAAATCTCTCAAATTAGCCTCCCAAAAATTCCTTTCTCCCCCTCTTCTCACTCCCTCTCCCTATTCGCAATTGAAACTTCATTTGGGAGTGAGGGGCTGAGAAATAGGGCCTTTTATAGTGCCAGAGGTTTACACAAATAGCCCCAGGACCCCCTTTTCTCTTAGACTTGCCCTGGAGAGGCTGTTTTCGGCCTTTAAGGCCTCTCCGAGGCTCCTGCTGGCCCATCCGTGCTAAGAGGTAGGTGTCTCACCATGTGATCTATGGTTTGTCACAATCGGGCGGAAATCAGACCCTTCGATCAACCATTGAGGCCCCACTTATGATAAACGATCATCAATGATCGATAAGGGATGCAGCTATATGGATACGGGTGGGGAAATATCCTTGACTCGTACCCCGAGTTTGGTTGCAGTCTAACAGTAAAAAATTCACAACTTTGCGAAATAGTGATAGGTCTATTTCACTTAAGTTTTTAGATTTCAGCCTAGGAGATTCATGTATTGCAAGCACTTAGCTTCCAGCCCAATTTGAGAAGTTTTAGGCACTTTCTTAGTTCACCACTCGCGATGGGCGTCAAGCCTAGTAAGACGGACATTATTCTATAGTTTCGGAACTAGTGGCCCACTAACGAGTGGTCTAGAGCTTGTTTGGATAATCAAGGCATTTCTGGAATGAATTAGGTATCAAGATTTCTTGTGCACAATGATTAAGGTTTGGATTGACTATGTTCATAGTGTGGCCTATCGCAATTAACAAAAATGGCGATTCGGTCATAATCACTCTAAACCGTTGGTTCGTAATCTAAATGGATAATTGGTAACTTTAGGTTGTTAATTAACATCTGACCCCTAATTGTCTGGGCTTTGGGTAGATCTTTAATTTAAGTGTGGTCATCTTGATTAGTCAGTGATAGGTCGGATAAATATAGGCCCTATGTGAACAAATCACAAAATTAAACTCGATGCTTAAGTGAACAGGCAGATTCATTGGCTTTTTATGGTTGATTAATTGAATATACGCGGTTCTTTACTGGTACCACCCACATATAGGCTAACATCGAGTGTTAATGGTCAGTAAGTGACAACTAAGTTAATTTTATTGAAAAATTTCAAGGGTTTTTGAAAAATAAAAAATATCAAAAATCTGGGACGTTACACTCGGTCCTTGAGCCTGGCTAGCCAGCTCGACTCGGTTCGGTCAACAACTCGGGCCAGTTCAAGCCGAGTTCAAGCCTGTGCAATATTTTCTCAAACACATGGAGTGCATCTTCAATTTCTGACAGTATGCAAAATAGCAGCAACAGTTTACAGGTATTTCATCAAATACTCGATAGGCAACATCAAAATCAAAATACAAGGGTATATATTTTGATCATGTAAAGTTTTTTTTTTTTTGTAGTGATTTGTTTCATATCATACCTTCCTAACCACCAGCCGATCCTACGGAGAATGTATGCACCCAAAACAACACTTCGTTGAGTCATTTCATCAAATACTTGGTGAGCAACGTCAATATCAAAATAATCGAGTCATTGAACTGATTCGATCCGAGTTTGATTCAAGTTGAGGTTCGATCTGAGTCGACTCGAGCTCAGACAAGCTCAAACTCGACTCAAAAAATTTTCTAGCTTAAAAAATTAGCTCCACTCGGCTCGAACTCAATTTTGAACCAACTTAAATCGAGCTTTTTCGAGTCGAGTTGAGCGATTTAACCGAGCTAACTCAGTTCATGTACAACTCTAAATGTAGACCATTTGTTGTGTAGGCCCTACCTTTGATGTGGGTCGTGTATGAAATAGCGGTGGAGACCGCCTTAGTTGAAGTAGGAATATGCCAATATGTCCTAGAGGGGGGTGAATAGGACTTTTAAAGTTTTTATAGTTTATTTAAAATCCTATTACACTAATCCTAACAACAAGCTCATATTAGGATTACTCAGAAATAACTCTACTGGCTTCCAAGCCTGGTAGAGGATCCAATCACAAACTATTTAATAAGCGAACAGTATGCAAACTAGGTTATGATGGATATGACTGTGTATGTGTGTGAGGTGTGATCTCAGATATTCAGATATGAAAGTATTAAAGTAAATCACACAATCAGAAAAATAACAATCTCAAACACAGTCATTTTTATAGTGGCTCGACGATCAGTCTACTCCACTCTCGGCAGATGCACTCAACCCTTGAGTGTGCCGGATTTCACTAAGGAGGTTTCACAGCGATTCACCTCAAACCTAAGGTTTTAAATTAGGTTCACCTTCAACCTTTACAACCTACACTAAGGCTGACTATTTATGCTCTCACGAGCAAGGGTCAACACAACGCACCCACTTTTAGGCACACTAGCCAAGGATCTTCTATAAGACCCTAACGGAGGTTTCTACACGGTTCACTTCAAACTCGAGGTTTCACAGTAGTTGACCTCAAACCTAAGGTTTTGACTAGTTCACCTTCAACCAGATGTTTATGCTCTCCACAGAGCGAGGCTCCACACAACCACCCACCGCGTACACTCCCGCCGGAGGCCTCCTATGAGGGCTTGAAGGGGTAAGAAACACCTAAAACCCAATCCTAACAAGGAATGATCACAAGTGTCCTCTAGACTCTAGATACTTACAAATAAGTGGATGAGTCCCATTAAGCACATTGACGAAGATCTCCTCCTTTGTTGATGAAGAGTCTTCACTCTCCTTGATCTGTAACTCAAAAGATGTACCAATACATGGAGACAGGTTGGGTCAAGGTTATGATGAAATTCTACTCTCAAAAGATTTTTCTATAAGGAAGATAGAGCGATTTCAATCATCTAAGCATTCAAGGTATCCCAACTTAATGATTTACCATTAAGGTGGTAGCTGGAGGATCCTTGAATGCAGAAGTTCATTCCCCAATCCACTCTATTAAATATCAATGGTGAGGGTGGATTGGAGGATGAACTCCCTTGAGAGAAAGGGCTTTTGGGTATAAGATCTAAGGTTAAACACATAAAAGCACTCTCTTCTTTCTCTCACAACAACAATAGACAAGTCTTCTATATATAGGCAAAAGGTTTCAACGGATATAAAACAGTCACATTTATGACAGAGTTCGATATCATCGAGCAGGTTCGATATCATCGACTGTATACTCTTAATAACATCGATGGTCCTCTCGATGACTCGAACTCAAGGTCATACACTTTTAAAACCTTTTGCCAGATGGTCGATGAATCGAAACGATTGTCGATGTCATCGGATTTCGAACTCCGATTCTATCGATGAGATGTTCGATCCATCAACACTTGAAAAATGAGAGAGACTTGACTAGAAATATTTCCAGTTTTCATGAGTGATCGAGGGAACTTCAAGATCATCAGAATTTGATTGTCGATGATATCGATAGTTGTGTGGATGCATCGATAAATCAAAAAGATTTTTCATAAAGCTTGCTAGACGATTTTTGTCCATGTTCGATGCAATCGATATGGCATCGATATCATCGATATTCGAATATCTATTCTATCGAGTGACCCCCGATCATAGTTAGAACACCCTGAAATATGTTGCTGGAGAACTTGGCGCCCAAGATCGATATCATTGAAGGCCTACCGATATCATCGAGATTTGAATTTCGATGGTATCGAAGAGGCTTCGATATATCGATGCTTATATGATATTCTTTAAGAAAAACAGGGGCGCCAGAAATATGTTTGTCGATAAGATCGAGTCGACTTCGATAGACTTGAGAATTGAATATCGATGATATCGATAGGTGTATCGATACATCGATAATTCGTCCAGATATGTTGTGAGGTTGCTGGACATATTTGGTCTTCTTTTCGATGGTATCGATGGATCATCGAGGACTCGACAGCGCAGGTCGATCATATCGAGATACGTTTTGATAAAATCGACAAGGCAAGAAAACTTAGATAATTTTTCTATTTTGAAAATGTTTTCTTACCCTAAAACCCTAAGATGTTCTAGTTTATTTTAAGGGTTTTAGCTTACCTGGTGATTTGGGACAAGAGATGTGAGGCTCAGATTTACCTGTGGTGAGCTTGCACACATCTGGTTGAGGCAGACGCTTGAATTGATCTTCCTATCAGGCTCTGTAGTCTAACTAGCTCAACACACACGCTAATTGACAAACCAGGGCACTTTCAGTGTAAGGTCCGTATCCTAGTCTGTACCGTTCCTTAGACTCCCATGATCCTCCCCGTCGAATTTCGGTGACCAGCGACCTGTAATCGGCATTTGCACATGACCCTAAGTTGCATCCTGTATATTTGAGTCGACTCGACCTGAGACTTGTACCCTTGCGACCGCGCCGTTGCTGCTGTTCTAATGCTGTGTCTCACATTCCGATGCAATACCCAGGCTAGGAGGTGTGGGCCCGCGTATATTCTGAAGAAACGTCATGTGTTGTGAATTTTGAAAGAATCTCTACAACCCATCACATCAATCAATCAAAGTCCAACCCATATGCAACCCATCCCTCTCTTACACAAGCCTTCCCAAAGTCAACTCTCTCTCTCTCTCTCTCCACCCATCACTCACGGATCACTCACCCATCCCTTTTCATCCCATCACCTCTCTCTCTCTCTCTCTCTCAATCCATTTCCCGAGGAACCCAAGGGAGAAAACGTTTAAGCTTCCCAAGGAGAACCTAGGTGTGGCTCACTTCCTACCCCCTAATCTACCATCTCCCCCCTTCAATCCTCATCTTCCACCATCAAAGAGGGAGCTTAGGAGCTTAGCTTCCCAAGGAGCCTAGAAGATTTGCGATCAATGGGTGTTCATAGCGCTAGATCTTGATTTTTGATTTAAGGCCCATATGATTTGGGACCCATCTTGATGTATTCTTTGTATCGTGTATAGGGAGGGCTCATAGTGGTGGAGCCCCTCCCTTCCATCACGCGCTTCCGTCCCTCTATCTCTCTCTTACCATGTTGATAGTCCACCTGATGCTACATGTATCATATCTACACTGTCCATCCAGTGGGACAACGTTGCTGTCTACCAAGTGGACCACCTTGCTACCTGGTATGGGCCTGCATGACCGGTCGGTCATGCAGGGCTGTTTGGAGGGGTAAAATACAAATATCAGATTGATTCTTTTGGAGTGGGGTGACCCACCCTCGTGGACCCCACCTTGATGTACGTATTCTCACCATCCATTTGGAGAGATCAACTTAGGATGTGAGCCCAAGGTGGGACAGATCCAGCAACATGTTGGTTTTATCTACTCCAGCCGTCCATCTTTAGGGCCCACCTAGACATGTCCCACCCCCTGGTGGATCGTCTACAGGTGGTGTCACGCCCCGAACTCGGAGACCGAGCTCACAAAATTCCCGATCGCCGAATCCGGCGCCGACAGCCTCCGTAGTAGCCCATTCTCGGCTCCCGGCACCCATATACCAGGTTCCGATCCTGGGATACTACAAGGAGGATTTCTTATATCAATTTGATTCGTAATGAGCATAACCAAGCATAACCCACGAACAATAACCACAAGAACACCATCACAAAATCCATTATGAACAAAAACTTTGAGTACAGTGCGTATAAAGGGAAATACAAGATAGTGGTAATATCAAAACTCCAAAAGCTCGACGGCATGCTCCAACTGCGGTGAGACTACAGCTGTGTCCTGGCGTCACCTGCACGCATCAATCGTGCATAAGCTTATAAAAAGCTTAGAGGGCGGTGTAAGTGTGTGCGAACGTGCTCAGAATGCAATGCCGGAGTAATGCGGAATCATGCTGATGAGTATGAAAATGCAACCAGCCGTACCAAGGCTATGCAGTATAAGATGTGAATGCTATCAGCCATACCAAGGCCATGCGATACAATATGTAAGTCAAGCATGTCAATCCTCATATCAATGCAACTCCTCACAAGAGCGCCAAATCAGTACGGTTCTCAGTCTGGATAATCACCGGGGTTCAGTACACTCCAAATGGCACTGTCTCTCTCCAAGCAGCACAGTCCAAGTGAGCATAAGAAACCTCACTATCCGCCTGGCCAGTAGTCAGCCAATACCTATCCGGCACGTCGATAGCGAACCCATTTCCGAGCTGGTCAAACTCAGCCTAGTAATGCCCCCTGCTCTCGGGCAAGTAAGGCCACACCCCTTTCCAACCGACCACGACACAGTGGGAGACGCGACCTCATGGTATTCGGCCCTCGTGCGCTCGTATATCCACTCGGTCTCGACATTAGAGTCATCCTCTGGTACCATCGAGTTCAGGGACTCTCACCCAGGGACATCTATGGCGCCCCAATTGCTTGGAACAAGATTTTTCGGTATCTAACCAGCCACCCATGATATATCTGTGGAGGCTATGGCCCTGATGTCGCTAGGGCATATCTCAATCATACAGATGCAAATGCATGAACCACACTACCAATCATGCAACCATCCTGCGTGAAGCACGTGCTCATGTAGGGCAACTCCGCCTATCAGGGAGCCCGTAAATAGTCTGCCCGAAGGCATATGTTATGATTAGACACTCCTCATCTCAAGCATACATATGATGCGTATGATCATGAATCATGGGTTGTGCTAAACATGTTATAAAGCAATAAACTATCCTCTCAATGAAGATGGGCCTATATGGCCTACATGAAACAGATACGGGCCTATCAGTGGCCTTAGGGAGAGTTATAATGTGGACATCGAACCAACATTACTCGTACAATGTGGACGTCAAACCAACATTGTCCCCAAGGCTCGGTTCACCTCAAATACCATTAAATAATTCCTGGTGGAATCACACATTGCAATGTGCCTTAGGTACATCCCACTGGGCCTCAAATATATCAAATGGGCCGTATCTCATGGGCCTTATATTCACCAAGTGGGACATCCCAATGAGCCTCACCAATGGGCCTTAGGTACATTGCGATGAGTCATCACCCATGGGCCTTAGAATGCATTAAAATGAGCCCAATCACGTAAGTTTTATATATCAAATGGGCCTAATCACATAGGCCTTATACATATTAAAGTGGGCCTCAACAATGGGCCACAGGTACATCAATTTGGGCCTCAGAACGTGGGCCTATATATATCGAGGTAGTCCCCGACAATAGGCCTAAAAACTCGTCAAGATGGCCTAACAACATGGGCCCATATATGCCAAAGTGGGCCTCAATGATGGCCTGAATATACATCAAGATGGGCCTGAACACGCTAGCCCATATGCTTCCAAGTGGGCCTCAATAATTGGCCACAGGTACATCAATTTGGGCCTCAGAACGTGGGCCTATATATATCGAGGTAGGCCCCGACAACAGGCCTAAAAACTCGTCAAGATGGCCTACCAACATGGGCTCATATATGCCAAAGTGGGCCTCAATGATGGCCTGAATATACATTAAGATGGGCCTGAACACGCTAGCCCATATGCTTCCAAGTGGGCCTCAATATTGAGCTTATATACATGCCAAGATGGGCCAAAACACACTAGCCCATATATACTAAAGTGGGCCCCATGTGAGGCCCGCCATAATGTTTATTTCCCCATCCAATCTATTGATAAGGTCACATGAATAGGGGGCCCGTCATAATATTTATTTTCCATTCAAACTAGCCATAAGGTCACATGGACCTTGGGTAGGGCCCACTGAAATGTTTATCTTGCCACCCAATCTGTTCATAAGGTCACACAAACGTGGAGGAGCCCACAGTAATGTTTACCTGCCATTCAACCTGCTCTTGAGGCACGTGGCCAGGGAGGGCCCACCGTAATATTTATTTGTCATGCAACCTGTTCACAGGGTTGCGTGGGCCAGGGGGGCCCCACGGTGATGTGTATTTACCGTCCAACCTGTTCATATGGCCACACAGCCAAGGAGGGGCCCACCGTAATATTTATTTGTTGTCCAAACTGTTCATGGGGGCCAACCCCATGAACACTGTTTCCTGTAACGTGGTCCACTTGAGATTGGGATTTACCTCATTTTTGGGCTTGTGCCTTTAAATGATCTGACAAAATGGATGGACGGCGTGGATGACACGCATACATCATGGTGGGGCCCACAACAGGGAGTTGTGGGGCCTGGCTCACCCGCACGCCGTGCGCAGGCAGCAACTGCTGCCTTCTAACGGCAGCAGCAGCAGCTGCTTTATTTATTTATTTATTTATTTATTTATTTTGGGGCCAACCGAGATGTGATTCACAATCCAACCCATCCATTATGTGTGTTTCACCAGTCTGGCCGTCCAGACCGAGTTTCAGCTGCATCTAAACTCCAGGTGGGTCCCACCAAGTACTTTTACATGTTTTGGCAGGTCTTCACATAGTTTTAGAGGGTATGGCCCACCCGGTGATCAGATCACCTTAAAAATTTGGCTCAAGGCCTAAAACATTATGAGGAATAGGATGGACGGCGTGGATTAAACACATACATCAAGGTGGGGCCTATACGAGCAACCCACTCCAACCTTCCCTTCTTTTCATCTTTTTTTTTTTTACGAACTGGCACTGCCAGTCCAGCGTCCAGAGACACTGGACGGCGTGCAAAAACAAATACATTCCGGTGGGTCCCACATGGACGTTCATCATGGTGGGTCCCACCCACATTAGCCACCTCAACTAGGGATAGATACCAAGGCCTCAAGTGTTGAAACGAGGTATATCCACTCAGTCTACCAGTTGAGCTATGGATCAGGGTATTTCATGGTGGGTCCCACCATTCATGATGGATGGTATAAATGGAACTCTAAATGGTGGGGCCCACTACATCCAATGGGTAAAAGAGAGAAGAAGAGAGAGAGAGAGAGAGAGAGAGAGAGAGAGAGAGAGAGAGAGAGTGACGGTGAAGGAGGGAGGGACCCCGCACTAATGGGCCCTCCCTTAAACAATACATACATCATGTGGGTCCCACAACAAGTGGGCCCTTAAAATTGAAAGCAACGGTATAACACCCACCTTGTTGGCCTCCTTCTTGCTCCCTTAAACTTGTAAGCTCCTTGCCTTCGCGTTCAATGTTCACTCCCCAAGTATAGGGTTGTGATGTAGTAATAAACTCGGTAAGATCAAGGTCGAATCCCACGAAGACTGGTCGTCACAATTCAAATCTGTGATTCTCCTTAACTAATCCAACAATTAATGTAGCGAATTACTAACACAAATTTATGGAAAATAACTATTGAGAATAAGGAAGAAAATTCAATCAGAGGAAGCACTAGGACTTTCGAATCCACCCCTAATTATCCTAACCTTTGTTTTGTCTGTTGATTCACCTTAATCTAGATTGATACCACTTGTATAGAGAAAGCACAATCTGTGTCCTTACTCGGGCATACAGAATGTCTAATTCCATAAAGCAATGCCATGAATAACATATTCCATGTCCTTAGTCGGGCACATGGAATGTATAGTTCATTAAAGCACCCTGTTTCTTCCTCTACAGGAACCTGTTCATGATCAGATACAAGCACCTAGAATAAGCATCCAAACCACATCCATCCATAGACTCTGATCAAAGTTCATAGATGGAGAAGTATAGAATTTAAAACAATCAAGCACACTAGGGAAAGAAACAAATCAATATAATTAAAGTAAAATCAACATAGAACAAAGGGTGTTCAAATTAAGGGTTTCATCTCAGCCCTAGCTGAGAGATTAGTTACCCATAAAATCCATTAAACAGATGGATAAATAAAAATTCATAAAAGAAATATCAAACCAATTTCTCTCTCTCTTCTTTCTTCTCTTTCTTCTCTTTCTTCTCTCCCTTGCTGTAGATCTGGAAATCCTCCAATTTCTGAATAATTTCCCATGTCCAAAAACTCCTCTTTTATAGCTGCTGGAGGGCTGGAGTCAGTGGCAGAGTTGTACCAGGACATGGAGTGCAAATTTTCGCAGCCATGATCGGTGGGCCCCACCGAAGTGTTTTCTGAAAAATCCACCCCGTCCATTGGATTCAGGACGAAATTTCAGTCAAGAATGGGTGGTTTTGAACGTCCATTAACGCGGCCCAGAGAAGAAAACACAGAAAGATCAGATTTGAACATTGCAGGGCAGCCCTTTTGTGGCCTCTGTATCATGCACGTGTGTACGCATGGGAGTGGAATATCAGCATGGGTTTGTAGTGCTCGCGGCCGTCTAAAAGATGGATGGATTGGATCGTCCGGAAAGACCTTGTGTGGGGCCCACTAACGTCCGCAAAAAGGTCAACGGCGTCCTTTCGCTGCGCGGAAACAGGGACGCGGACTCTTCCGCTGCGAAATTGGTGGGGCCCACTCCTCTTGAATTGAAAATCCAATCCGTACAGTGGATTCCTCTCGAAAAATCGTTCGAAAAGGATCAATTTTGAATATCTATTGATGCGGCCCACCTGATTTCTTCTCCGCCGTCCAACCTGTGTTTGAACGGTTAAACACCAATCTTTGCTGTCATTTGAAATACCACCACCTAGGCGACGGTAATATGGACCTTAGAGAGACAATGGATGGTCTGGATTGGACGTTTGGACAATGAGTGGGGTCCACAACTGAAACCGAAAACAAACAACGTTAATGCTGGAAACGGCTGCAGCCATTTTTGAATTGAGATGAAGGGTCAGTCAGTGCATGCTGACCGACTCTTGAAATTTTGGTGCGCCTCCTGTGCACATATGCACTATACACATGCCATGTATGTGTGGGTCCGACGGGTACTCGTATCCATAATCCGCTCCGTCCATTCATTTTAACACCTCGTTTAATAGGTTAAACCCAAGTTCTAAGCATATCCAGATCTCAGGCGGGCCCTACTTAATGAATTAAGGGGCTGATCTGACCGTTGGGGTACTTCCATAGTGATCCATGGGCTGAAATTTGATATGTACGGTTAATTTACGGCCCCCATCACATGTATGAAGTTTCGAGTTGATCGGATGGCGGGAACTATGTGATCTTGCACTCTGGACCTTTTTCGGGCCCCTTTGGCTTGCTTTCCTCAGATCCCAGGCGTGTAAAATCTTCATTATTGGTTTTCTGGAGTCCATCCCGAGCTCTGGTAATTTCGGAGCATCAAATTCACGCTTTTAATATCATTTTTCAATCCACGCTCTTGATTTCACTCTGTAGCAAAAACACAATTACATTATGACATTAGGTGTTATGATTTACATAAAATTGTGCTATAACTGGGGTCTGATATGCAATATTTGACCCTCATCATTCAACGGTGGATGATGGACTTTTAATGGTGTGGATGAGAGATGAGAGGGTGGGCCACACTTGGAGTTTTGGGAGAGGGAAAGAGAGAGCTTGGATTTCTCATGGAATTTTCCATGAGATTTTTTTTTTTTTGAGAAAAGAATGAGGGAGAGAGAGAAGTAATGGAAGGAATGGGTGGAGGGAATGGGTGTAGTTAATGAGGCATGGGTTTGTTTCATTTTTGTAAAAAGGAGGAATGGTTTGCTTTGAAATTTTTGTAAAGGAGATATGGTGATGGAAGAGAGAGTGGACTTTTGAAAAGGGAGGGATGGTTGTGTACTTGAGGTATGGTGTGACTTGACTTGTACTTGATTGATTGATTGATGGGACATCTCATAGAGATTCCCTCGAGATTCGCAACGTGCGGTGTTTCTTCGAACCGAACGCTGACCGACATCTTCTAGCCTGGGTATCGGGTCGGTGCGTGAGTCACGGCGTTAGAACCGCGGCGACGGTGCGGTCGCCAAGGTACAAGTTTTGGGTCGAGCCGACTCTGATATGCAGGACTCGGCTTAGGTGCATGCGCAACGTTGAATACAGGTCAAAGGTTGCCGGAATTCGACCGGTAGAATCGCAGGAGCTGACTGAACGGTACGATTTAGGTTACAGGTCTTACAGGTGGGGCCCACCCCCCTTTTTGGTATTTCATCTGGGTTGTCCATTGCTGGACCGCTAGCAGACCCAGCGGACAGCCAGGCCAACTGTCATGTATGTGTCTTATTCCAAGCCGTCCCACCTAGTCGAGTGGATATTTGGGGTTGGCCCAGCCCCTGGATGGCCCACGTGCCAGTGGGACCCACCATGATATGTTCCATCCAACCGTCCATCCATCAGGGATGGTGGGTCCCACGCAGCATTTATCTGTTGCTTTGACGTTAGCAAGCCTGTGGGTCTGATCATTGAGCTATGCGTTATATCCCAACTGTTCATTCACCTGGCAGCGGGTGGGGCCCACCCCACACATGTTGCACGTGTGGGCGGGTGGGGCCCACCTTGATGTGTGTTTTTTGTATTCACACCGTCCTTCATTGGATGGTGCTGCATGGGGCATACCATGATGTGTGTATTTTATGTCCACGCCGTCCATCTGTCGGCCCACCTTGATGGATGTGTTTCATCCACACCGTCCGACCATGAACAATGGACCCACCTGTCGTGTAATCGCAGGGCCCACCATGATGTACATGTTTCATCTATGTCGTCCACTTATGTGGCCCACCTTAAATGTATGTGTTGTACACACATCGTCCCTCCATGGGACCCCTTGATGTATGGGTTTTATCCACACCCTCCAGTCCTCTGGACGGTGGGACCCACCTAATGTATGAATTGTATATTCAGACCGTCCATCCACGAGGGACATGTGGACCCCGCCATGATGTATATCTGCACCGTCCACTGTCTGGGATGGTGGGACCCAACCTGGCACATGTGGTGTCCACACTGTCTAACAAATGGGATGGTGGGACCCACCGTTATATGTGTTTTATCCTCACCGTCCATCTGGACAGTGGGACTCCATCGTGATGTATGTGCTTAGCCCACACCGTCCATTAGGTTGGACGTGTGGCCCACCTGGCATGTATGTATTGTATATCTAGGCCGTCCGTTCAGACCATGGGGCCCACTGAGATATATGTGTTTGATCGACACCATCCATCCAGACGGGTTGGAGTGGGCCCACCATGCATATATGTTTTATCTAGGCCGTCCGCTGGCTGGACACCTAGCTGGGCCTGGACTCTAGTGGGTTGTCCGTCCAGCAGGCAGCCCACCGTGATGTATGCGTTGTATATTCATGCCATCCATGTAATGCAACCCATTGTTAAGTATGTGGCCCACTGTGATGCGGCCCATTGTGATGTATATAGGCTGAAGTAATGCAGCCCATTGTGATGTATATCGGCCCAAGTAATGCGGCCCATTGTGATGTATTTGAGGCCCATAGGATGTGGCCCATTGTGATATATTTGAGGCCCATGGATGTGGCCATTGTGATGTATTTGAGGCCCATGGGATGTGTCCCATTGTGATGTATGTGGCCCACCGTGATGCGACCCATTGTGATGTATATAGGCCCATGTAATGCGGCCCATTGTGATGTATTTGAGGCCCATGGGATAGGGCCCATTGTGATGTATTTGCGGCCCATGGGATAAGGCCCATTATGATGTATTTGCGGCCCATGTAATGAGGCCCATTGTGATATATGTGCGGCCTATGTAATGAGTCCCATTATGATGTGTATGCAGCCCGTGTTTGAGGCCTAATGTGATGTATGTGTGGCCCATGTAATGAGGCCTATTGTGATGTATATGCGGCCCGTGTATGAGGCCCAATTATGATGAGTGATTCCACCATGATGTATGTGTTATATTCCCAACGTTCATCCATTTCTCTAAGGCCATGGGCCCATTGCTTGAGAGGCCCACCCTGATTTATGGGCTATATGCCCACCATGGGGCTGCCTTATGAGACCCATCATGATGTATGTGTTACATACACGATGTCCATCCATTTTCCCGATTTGTATAAGGGTCGTAGGCCCCATAGAGAGTTAGATTCAAATCCCAAGTAGACCACACACTAAGAGACAATAGTGGTTAAATGTCCACCATTGAAATCCTCCCTAGGGCCCGTTATTTTTCCCATTACCTTGGGAGCAATGATGGTTAAATGTCCACGTTGTAATCTCCGTAAGACCCATTGTTAGGCCCATTCTCATCTCCTCTTTTTGGGCTCACCCCAAACCGTTGGGCACCCATTGATGATTATATTACCTTGATTAGGCTATCCCAATCCATTGTGCCCCCTTTTGATAATGGTGCTTTCCACCATACCTTATACGATTATCCAAACCTTGGAACCCACCTTATATTCATACCAGGCCTTCCATAGGAGATGTGACCCACCTAGATACATGTGACTACCCAAAGTTTAGTGTCTATACCCAAGACCCACTTAGATGATGGGTGAACTACCGACCTATTTATAAGGACACATAGTCCTAGATGTATGGGCCCTACTGAGGCCCTTCGTGTATTCATATTGGGCCCCATGGGAAAGGAAAGCCCACTTGTTGTATACCCACTTGACTCGCCCCATGAGACATATCTTATCCTTGTATCTAGTAGCTAGGACCTCGGTGTCACGTATATATCATCCACACCGTCCATTTACTTCTTTGGGACAAGTGTGAGGCATATCCTTGACGTTAGTACACCATCACCTCTTGCCGTAGATGGGAAAATATGTGGTACCAGATTTAGTATATCTAGTGTGTAGAGCCTATCTCGATGTATGGGTTAGACCCATCGTCCTTCCAGTGGACCCTGTCTTGGGATATATGATATATTAGCACCTTGGGAGGTTAATGTTAGTCTAACATATGTCATAATATGGACTCCTATAGTGTAGAATGGGGCATGTTGTTTAGCTCCTACTCTTTATATGTGACATGCCAGTGATGGTTGATTGTGGATTTTTGTTGTTTGCCCTATCAGATAATCATGCCTATGTACTTTATTACATCATGATACATGCCCATACGCATCATATGTATACTTTTTATAAGGAGTGATTGATCATCGCACATGCCATTGGGCGAATTATTATGGGACTCCCTGAGAGATGGAGTTACCCCACATGAGAGCGCGGTACGCGTAGGTTTGATGCATGACTGGATAGTATGACTCATGCATCTCATGTTTTGTGATATGACTACTGTACGCCCTAGCGATATCAGGGTTATAGCCTCCACAGGCATATCGTGAATGACCAGATGGGACACCGAAAATCTTTTTCTACATGGGGTGTTATAAATGTCCCTGGGTGAAAGTCCCTAAACCCTCTTAGTACCAGAGGACACTCCAACAATGAGACCGGGTGGAAAACAAGAGCGCCCGGATGTCGAATACTATAGGCGGCATTCCCACTGATCCTGGTCGCTTAGAAGGGGGTGTGGCCTTACCCTCGTGAGTGTAGGGGGCATAGCTAGGCTGAGTTTGACTAGCTCGTAAATGGGTCCGTTATTGACGTGTCGGGTAGATATTGGCTGACTACTGGCTAGGTGGATAGTCAGGTCTCTTCCACTTGCATGGTTGCGCGTCCAGTGGGAGGTAATCTAGTGTAGAGTGTACTAGACCCCGGTGATAATCCCAGAGATGTACAATACTGATATGTGAATTTATTGAGCAAAAGTTGCATACTCAGCATTTTATTTATTCATTCATTCATCATTCACTATCCACTCGGGCTAGTGGTGCGCAACTAATTTGTTATGTGTACCTTCGCAATGGCCAGGATTTCGGTTGGGGCAGGCGACTAACCTGAGATCAGGAGTTTACGACATTGAGTCTAGCTATCCAAATTTAGGTATGAGACTGGTTTGGATAGAAGTCCCTTGTGATGGACCCCACAGCTTGTGATACTATATACTATCATCCCAACTTCACACTCCAGTTTGGTCATTTCATTCGCACCTCATATTGCATTATATCCTCAGCACATAGCATTTAGTTTACTATATTCCTGTTTTGCATAGTCTGAATAAGGTTACTGGTATTATGGACTCGCCAGGATCTGCATATTGCATTACATCTGCGGTATATGGAATTTGGGTTGCTATGTTTC
>JAJHSJ010000014.1:19764976-19923520 GCA_021015155.1 Magnolia officinalis
GGGGGGGGGGGGGGGGGGGGGGGGGGGGGGGGGGGGGAGAGAGAGAGAGGGAGAGAGAGAGCATTTGTAATAAGAAATGTAAGAGAAGAAGAGAGTAAGAGAGTTTTGGAGTGAGAATATTGCAAATGGATGAGTTTTGGAAGCCTTTTTATAGGCAAATATTGTTTTTTTTTTTTTTTTGCAAAAAAAATTTTTTTTAAATTAACAAAAAATAAAATAAAATTTAATGTGTCATGGCCAATATGCGATCGCATACATTGCATATGCAATCGCATATTTTCGCATATGCCACATATGCGATCGCATATGTGCCATGATCGCATATGCGATTTGCATATGGATATGCGAATATGCGGTCGCACATGACAACACTAGCAACGGGTGCCACAATTTAGTTGGTTTAATTGGCCTTAACGTTGCCATCTTTACAAATTCTGAGCGCCTGTGTATCAAGCATCATACACTAGAAAGAAGCGTATACAAGATATGCAAACCTATGATCAAACAAAACGCACTCGCGTGCGCACATATATAGCCCAACCAATTTTTGTCCTACAAGGTAATCCATCATTGTCGATGGATATGCAAAGCTCTCTTCAATGTAATGAGAGTGAGATGAGGATCACTTGACCTAGAAAATAAGAAAATGAAAAACGAAAGTGTGAAAAGAAAAAATTGTCGTCCATCTAGCTTTGGGTTGATCAATGACATGAGTGAAACTGGAAAATGTTTTGGGATGGTTTCATTGAGAGCCGACTAGCTAGAGAGAGAGAGAGATGACCTTTCCAACAGTTAAGCAAGCATGAAGTTAGTGGGGGTGGCTAACAGTAAAGTGTGAACTGACAGTGTTGTGTACTAACAAGCTAACAGAAAAAAAAAAAAAAAAAGCAAGCATGAAGTTACTGGCGTGAGGGCTTGAGGAGATTTTATTCAAAAGCAAGGGTTTAGTATGTGCACGGAAGCTTGGTAGAGCAAGCATGAGATAAGAAATTTTGACAGCCTGGGTAAATTTTGACTTCCAATTTTTTTTTATTGGAAGTCAAAAGGCACACTCAAATTTATATGGAAAGTGTTAATGTGGATGAGGGCAGATTTAGTCATTACGAGAAAAACAAAAGAAAATCATCCAAATAGGGTGCAGTGACCTTTACAAGAATGAATGTTTCACCAAGTTGAGGGAGTGACAGAAAAAAAAAAAAAAAAAAGACATTGGAGGTGGCTTGGGTGAGTAACAAAGAGTAATGACTCCTAAGCCCCATTTCAGTTCCGACCAACTATTGAAAGGGATAAATGTGCAAATCATCATCATCTAAGCATTATCCAAGTTAATTGAAGATTGGCTACATGAATCCTATTTTTCCATTCCACTCTATAAAGGGCCATAACTTCAGTTTAACCAAAGGTCATCAAGTCTTTTCTTACCACCTCCACCCATCTTTTTGGGCCTTACCCTCACACCCTTTTAGAGCCTTCAACTTGTACTGACTCACTCCTAATCGGTACAGTTCTTGGTCTCCATTGCACATGACCAAACATCTAAGTCTACTTTCCCTCATCTTATTACCTATTGGTACTACTCATAAGTTCCCCCGAATGCATTCATTTCTAATTCTATCTTTCATCGTCTTTCCGCTCATCCATCACCACATCCTCATTTCAGCTAAACTCATCCATTGAAATGTTGTTCTTTAACTGCCCAGCACTCTGTCCATAAAGCATAGCTGATCTTATAGCTATCCTATAAAATTTTCCTTTCAATTTGAGTGGTACACAATGATCACATAAATAAACTTCAAAGGCACATCTCCATTTCTTCCACCTCAATTCAATTCTATGAGAAACGTCCTTCTAAATCTCTTTGCTCTAATGAATTATTGACCTAAGATATCAAAGCGATCTTTTGAAACTTCTTGGTAAGCAATCTTAACTAATTCCTCATTTACAGGCCTATTATTATTAAAATTGCACTCCATATACTCTTTTTTAGTAAGAATAATTTTAAATCCTTTAGATTCTAAAGCACCCCTCCATAAATTTTAACCAAAGACTGCTTCGTAACCATCACCATGACCAATATGGTTTGAGAGAAGAAGCCCTTAGCAAAACATATGGAAGAGCACTTCCACCCTTTCTACAACGAAAATTTTCGTGAAATAAATTGCTTGAAAGTGGAGACATTCTGTTAAAAAACTTACTAAAGGAGGTGTAGTTACCTGTATCTCTGAAATGGAAGTGTAAGAAAAAGCTTGCATAATATATATTGAATAATAACAGAGTTTCCAACAAGAAAGGATGGTACTAAAATACTAGTTTAAAGACAAGCAGATACCTGTATCTCTGAAAGTATGCACCCATGCAATGCCATGACCATAAATGCACAATGCCTCAGTGCACCGCTTACTTTAACGTAATTCTTCCAAGGATATCTTAGCATCTTAAATCGGCCATGCGGTGGCTCCCATATAGCAAAACCTTGCTGTTCATATAACAGTTAGTTAAAATGAGCAATCTTCTGTTGCTTAACAAACTGATGCGGATAGTACAGTAGTGATTTAAAAAAGAACAAAATCATACCAAAGTATCCTCTTGGCTCGTAGATTCTACAGCAGACCTGTAGCCGCTGTAGAGAGGATCATCCGAAGCTTGGTACGTAAGAATCTTCGAAGGGACCCTCTCATATTCGATGCATTGAAGGTATCCATTAACACAGCCTTTAAAAAAGAGTAAAGACAAAACAGTTGAGATGATCTACTCAAGCATCAGATCACAGTTTTAAAAAGAGCAAGAAAAAAGCTGAAAGATCAATTTACCACCTTCCAATGAGTTGGCAACGCCCATGAAATTTTTCACCACTAAATTATGCAGATCCTCGCCTGCCCAAATGGGGTAGATCAATACATTCACACCCAAAGAAATAGCAGCACCAATAGCTATGAGCAAGAAACGAGTTACTGCCGTTTCGATAAACTCCCTTGTCCGATACCCAGATACCATAATGAAACAGAAAGTCAGCAAGAAAACACGGAACCCATATTCGTATGGCTTCATCGTTGGGTACAGTTTAGCGAAAGTCGCGCAAAATCCTAACACCACAGGGATTATGATTACGGATAATAAAAACAATATTTTTCAGAATTTTAGAAAATAAAATAAACAGAATAATAACTACTAAAAGATAACAAACCTACGACAAAGATGCTGACAATAATCATAACTTCCTCGTATTTTCCAGCCAAAACGGATAATTCTGCAACACCAAGAGCAAGCCCACCTGCCGATAATGTCCCTAATCCCCGATTAAATCCTTTGCTAAAAGTCGCTCCTGCAGGTAAAATGGCCAAAATGGGTTAAAAGCCTCCAAAAATCGACATTACATAACAGTTGGACTGGTTTCGGCCAGAACCGGTCAGTCACATAGAAGCCCATTTTATGCAAGGAACCATTCAAAACATCCAGTTCAAATGCTCCACCGATCCAGATTGCATATTTTGCCCATTTGGACAGACCAGTTCTAAAATTTGAAATGAGCATATTTTGCCCATTTGGACAGACTGGTTCAAAAGTTTGAAGGTAAAATTTGAAATGAGTTGGATGGGGTTCAAACCTGCAACCAACTTCTTATCAACTAAACATAGTAACGACTGTGCTACATGTACCTAGCTTCTTAACTCCTGTCATTTCTGTATTTCTACATGTTAGGGATCAAACCAGTCAGGCCACTGGTTGGCCCTGTTTGGACCGAACAATCGACAGGAATGGATCAAGGTCCAGTCCAAGATTTAATGAAACATTGACTATGACTAATGTCTCAAAACCCAGACCCTACCTTTTTATTGTAGGTAGTTTGGTCCAACCAGTCAGACCCACTTGGGTAAATCTGCTTTAATTAAAATAATGAAAACAGAGGGAATCAACAGCTTTTATGCTGTTAGCCTAGTAGTTATATTGCTTGGTTTTTATGTAGAGGTTGTGGGTTTGAGATTTGACAGATACAGTAACATCATCTTTCACAAAGGAATTCTCCACATAACATACCAGTTTTCTGGTTATTTGGACCATTTGGTGGCCGGTTCTGGTCCAAACCAGCCCAACCTCCCAGTCTAGTCCTGGTTTTATAACATTCATTATAACCATATTCACAAAGTTCCTATCAGGTGAAAAGTTCAGCAAGGCACTTACTCATGACTAAAAATAAAAGGAAAAGATCAATAAATAAATAAAAAAGATACATCCTTCTTACTCACGACTTGATTTTGAGTGCACAAAAATGCTCCAAAAGAGACGATAGCATGCAGAGTCAGGGTGCCTTCTTCACTATTTCTTAAGTGGTTGTGACTCATTCAATGTACACGTGAAAAACATAGACATCAATCAAGACCTTAAATAGGGCTGTCAATGAGTACCCAGACTCGCGGGTACCCAATGAACCCGACCCGACTTTAATGGGTCCAAGTCTCATTTATTAGACCCATTAAGAAATCAATGAGGATTTAGGTCTCACCTTTGGACCCAGTTAAAATTTGGGTCTAGTCGGGTCCAGGTCAGGTCCATGTGACCCGGTTAAATATGGATTTGGTTGGGCCTAGTCGCATCTTGGTAGTTCTAATAGTAAAATTATATATATTTAATAATCATTGATTATTCTAGTAAAAGAAATGAGTTTTCCTATGCCACACACCTAAGAGAGTCCATTTACAAACAATTTATCTCAAAGTGGCACATAAGTGCACAATCTAATTCATCCATCGTGTAGGCCCAACCATGTAAATGCTCTTAATTTTCCCAAACCAAATTCAAAAACTCTATCAACGACTAATGGGTACCCGATGTGTACACGAACCCGATTGGACCCAGACCCAGTAAGACCCAAACCCGGTTAGCGCAGGTATGGGTACTATAGGACTGACCCCTTCACAGCCCTACCATTCAAAGTCCCGGCCCATGGTGGATGGAGCATATTCATAAAACCATCCTTATCAAATGATCCTAACCACCCGAAAAGGGAAGTTAACAAGAAAATGGTCACAACACTAAATTCAATGGGAAATATTATGTGCTTAATCAATAATGGGGCCCACGATGTGGACAAATTCAGATTGATTTACAATAGGAAACAAAACATAACAATTTTTCCTAACATTCATAATGAGGAAGTAGCCCTAAATTTGCAATTGAGATCCTTCCAAGTCCCAACTTGAAAGTAACAAAATGGTTCAAGATACACATGGATCGGATGATCCCAGCCATTCCACAGTAGCCTTAAAAGCCATGGTAGTGAAGAAGAACTGTTAATGGTCAACATCATGTCCCGGAGAATGAAGAAAAACGATGCCTAAATCATTTGATAAATTCGATTTTTGAACCGCAGGTCATCCACATCTAGCGCCACTCTATGAACGGTCCGATTGACACATCACCCTGCCACATCGCACACGTACAGTAGCAAGATGGTTCCGCCATGTTTCAGCTCCATGGTATCATCTCCCTTGTCACAATCCAGAGGACCAACCCCGAAAAATGTATACTATCAAACAAAACTAAAGTTTGGGCACTTTCCATTTTATCACAATTCAATTCAATAACGCATCCAAACACTATTTAATAACTAAATAATTCTCAACTCATTAACTAAGAAACTCAATTGTTGAAAAATCAAAATGAATCTTCCACTCTGTTACTTACCGATGCTGAATTCGAAGACGACGACAACAGTAAGGATGGCCCACACCGAATAACGGCCGAGATCCTTGAAGGGCTCTTTCAGGAAGATGAGAAGAGATATAATAACGAGGGCCAACCCCATCTTGGCAGAGAAGATGAACTTCCGTGGATCTGACCGTCCAAACTCCCACGCCTTGACCACAGTCTCGATCGACCGGTTCCACGATCGAGCGGCCCAATCGCTGAACCGACGGAAGCACGACCACTTCGACCTGGAGTAATCATCGTCGTCGAATAAAAAATCGGCGCCGATCCCTTTCTGAGAGAGGAGCCTCTCTTTGCTCTTCTCGGCGAAGTTGTATCGGAACGAACCGACCTTCGCCACCATCGCTCGCGTTATTCGGATTGCGGTTGCGGAAGGGAAACGGGAGATATTGGTTTCTGGTTTTTATGGTTTCTGGCTTTTATAGTGAGATATCGGAATTGAATTATTGTTGAATGTTTAGACCCTGATTTTTTAATAAAATATACAACTCTTGGGAAAGGGACGGAAGAGACAAACAATTTGATAGTAAATAAGATTATTGTAAACGACCACCCTTACATCTTAGATTATTGCAATTAACCTCCTCGAGGTAGGAGACGGATTTCCTGCTAAAGCCTTTCGCACGAAGTTCCCGCCAACGATGCTGGGTGGGGCCCACTACAATGTATGTGAGAAATCCATTCCGTCCATCCGTTTTTCGAGCTCATTTTAGGATGTTTTACAAAAAATGAGGTGGATAAAAATACTCAAATGGGTAACACGAGAGGGAAATTTGGGGAAAGAAATTACCACCGTTGAAACTTTCCTGGGCTCCATCATGATGTTTAGATGCTATCCAAACCGTTTATAAGGTCATTCCCAATGGGATGAAGTGAAAACATAAAATAGATAGCCTAATGCAAAACTTTCATGGCCATAAGAATACGTCAATGGTGCTCACTGAATGCCCACTATTCCTATAGTGTGGCTCACTTTAGTGTTGGATACACCTAATTTTTTTGTCACACAATCTAAAATAAGCTCACAACATGGATGGACGAGGTGGATTTTTCTCAAACATCTCGGTGGGCCCCACTCAGCATCCTTGCGCGGGAACTTCCCGAAGCTTTGCTGGAAATCCGCGTCCCTCTTCGAAGGGTTCGGGTGGTGTGCCACACAGCACCGAGATCGGTTGTGTGTTGATGTCACCAAGTTCTGTGGGCCCCACCCTGCTGTATGTTCACCGCCCATCCATTTTGTGACATCATTTTAAGGCATGGCAAAAAATGAGACGAATCCAAAGCATAAAAGGACCGCACCATATAAAGAGGGGGGACAACGATGCCCACCATTGAAACCTTCCTAAGATCCACCGTGATGTTTATTTTCCATCCAACATTTTCATAAGGTCACATGGACTGGCCTCCTAGAAGTTTTCAATGGTAAGCGTTTAATCTCCATTAAATTGCCTTGATTTTTGGTCCATGTTATAAAATGTTCTTGCAAAATAGATGGACCGTGCGAATATACCACAAATGTCATGTGGGACCCACATAACTTGATGTCATCAGTATGCTACGGAGGTCAATGATGCGTGGCACACCATGCAATCCGCTTTCACTTCTCTTATGCTAATTTGTTTCACCGATTTCCTTAATAATATAAAGGAAATGCATAATGATTATAAATTATATATCTTTTGACACTAGTTGCATTCGACGGTCAATTCTACATTTAGTTTATCTTAATAATGACTTTTTTACATTACTTTAATGTTAAAGTATTATCAAAATATATGTTATTTTTAAAATTTTCACAATAATTATATGAAAAGCACAATTAATTGTAAATTCTTTTACTTGTTTCTTGTACTTGACTGACAATTCTCATATTTAATTTAGTAATAGTAAAAGCACGATGATAACACATTTTTTTATATTATTGGGGAAATGAAAGAAACAAACATGATGGATTACAAGACTTCGTTTTGCATGCATGAGGCAGCATTGCAACTTAAGTTCTCGATTAACCCAACCTAAGTTCCGGTCAGTTTGTGTGGGTTGTTAAGGTCCACTGGTCATGTTTGGGTTGGAAAATTGCAACTCAATTTGAAATTGGTTGGGTTAGGGTTGGCTTAAGTTAGGATTCCTAGTTTTAACTAAATGAGTGAATCTTTTCCTAAGTGGTCTTCTTTTGTCGTTATAGGTTGGGGGAGTTACAGGCTTTTCCAAAAGTTAAGGATGTTGCAAGACAAACTGAAGGTTTCGAAAAAAATTTGTCAGAGATGAAATTGCATGGAATATTCTACCATGGTGAATGCGGAAGCTTGACAAAGCTATAAAATTATGGCTAAATTATAGAGAGAGGTGATTAGGACCAATTAAAAATTCTACAAATAAAATCACAAATTTACTACTTAAATAACTTACCAATTGAAATAAGGAAAATTAACATTAAGGCTTCCAAGCCAAAGTCGATCCAATCATATAGACTACCAAAGATGTCCTAATTTAACAATTAGTCTACAAAGATAGTAAGTTGGTATATGCTTACAATATAAGTACTACAACAATTTACTAATTGAAGCAAGGCAAATTAATATCAAGGCTCCCATGCCAAAGTGGGTCCAATCACATAAACTACAAAATATGTCCCAATTTAGCAACTAGTTTATAGAGATAGTGAGTTGATGTGTGCTTTACAAGATAAGTGTTTAGCATACAACTCAATTCAAGCCTTTGTATGATTTAAATAATCAAACACATAAGCATGAATTAGATTTGCAAGCATTCACAATTACAAACACAAGCATCTATAGTGTTTCGATTTCCCTACTCTAGTCCCATTTGACGCACTCTCCTCAAGTGTAGCGGTATTCACTATCGAATGTTTTAAATCGGGTTCACATCTAACCTATATAAGAGTACACTCCTGCTAAAAGCTTCCATAAGGACTTGCACACGTACACTCCCGTCGAAGGCATACATAAGGACTTATCAAGCAGACACTTCCATTGGAGGCCTACATAAGGACTTACATGCGTACTCACCTGTGTTGGTGGTGATATGGTACTACACAAGAACCTACGCGAGTTTGGGTTAAACTCTCTACTCAATCATACACAATGAATAAATATGAATGGACTTTACAATTAACACTCACTTGCCTGATTGAGCTTATTTGTTCTATCTTGCTTAAGTTATTTCTTCAAAGCTCTCCTAAGCTTGAATCTGCTCCTCAATTACTCTTACAATCATTAATGCCGATGCTTCAGCTCCTACGATCAATCGCATTGCATATAATGTTCCAAGAGGTGATTAAGGTGATGAGAGGTTAGTTGAATCTTCTACAACTTATGAGAATATTGTAATCTTGTGGAATTCACCTAAATGGATAGTCTAGAGAGTTTTAAACAAGGATTTAATTATAGGCAGTGTCTAATTTCTACAAATGTGAGAGTTCATCTAATACTTTGAATAGGAGCACGAAATGCTTATTAAAATGAATAATCACCAGAAAATTGGCATGAATCTCTTTGGAATAGAGTATAGGATATGTAGTATGAGTGGAAAAATACCCAGCCTCTAATTATACCAAAAACTCCTCTATTTGCCCAAGAACCAAACTCCCATTTTATAAAATTCATATTCCAGCGGCTATAAAATGACTAGTTAACGGCTTTATCGATAGGATTGAAATGTCATTCGATGGGATCGAAGGTCCTTCGATAGGATTAAGCACATTATCGATCTCATCGAGAAATTTTATGAATTTTCCTATTTGGTTGTTGGATTATTTCTTCGATTGGATAGAGTGGGTCCTTCGATGTCATTAAGACCCATCGATAGACTGTTGATGGGATCAAGTACCACTTTAAAACTATTGTTTTCAGAAGTTATGTTTACAGCAACTATGCACTTCTTTTAGCCTTACTTATCATATTCCAATTTGGCTCCTAAGGCTATGTAATTATCAATCAAGGTTTACCTATATAATATAAAGATCATTTAGAGGCTAAGGTTATTTTGGGTCAAAGGTTAAGGTCACCAAGATACCTCATTTACTTGTTCTTCACTCTTTAACTCTCCATGTCCACTCGTGTCCTTGGCTTCAACTTTCAAGGGCTCAACCGACTACGTGACACACGAACTCACGTGATTGACAAACAAGATGCACAAATAATTGCACTAATAATAGAGAGTTTGACTTGGACTCCATTCTTTGTGAAATTCAATTGTTGGACATCAAGGAAGGAGGAGGTTAGCTGTCGACTAATGAGAAAGCCACTATTATAGTGCCCACCTTAGAGTGAGGGAGATTAAATGGCACCAATACTCTCGAGCTACCTGGCTAAAGGAAGGCAATAAGAAAACTAAGTTTTTCCATGGCATAGCTAGTGTTGAGCCTTAATAATTTGGCTTTTGACTATTTATCTTTGGAGGAGGTTGTCTCTCTTGAGGTGCTTGTTTGTAAGGAGTCCACGGAATGGATTTAAAAAGGGACAAAGCCCCGGGTTTGGATAATTTTCCTCTAGCTATCTTTCAGACCTTTTAAGAGATGGTCAAGCTGAATTCGATGGGCTTTGTTGAGGAATTCCTTGATTTAAGACATTTATTGCCTGAGTTGGGTTACTATTTCATTACTCTAATTCTCAAAATTTAAGGAGTTGAATACTTGAAAGATTTTAGGCCTATGGGCTTGACAAGTAGTGCCTATAAAACATTGTAAAAATCCTTAGCCAAAGTTTAAGATTGATCTTCGTAAAGTTATTTTTCCATTCCAAAGTGGCTTTATTGTTGGAAAGCATATTCTTGATAATGTAATTATTGCACACGAGTGTCTAGATTCTTATCAGAGAGCTAGAAATCAAGACATTATATGTAAATTAGATCTTGAAAAGGTGTATAACTATGTTGACTGGTTCTTCCTTGATTACATGTTAGCTCATTTTAGGTGTTAGTCCAAGTGGAGATGGTAGATCAAAGTTTGTGTTTCCTCAACTAGATTCTCAATTCTCATTAATGACTCTCCTTGGGGATCTTTCGTGCCTTCAATGGTCTTCATCAGGGAGACTCACTCTCATCCTTTCTTTTCCTTTTAGTTTCTAAAGCGCTAAGTAGAATGTTGGTTAAGGGTCAATTTTCCAGGCTCTTTTGGGGTTATTGAGGTTAAGAATGTTTGACGATGGATCAGCCACCTACAATTTGCTAATGATGCTCTTATCTTCTGTGAGGCTAAAGCATCCATGGCGGACAAATTTAGGAAAATCAATAGATGCTTCAGAGTTGCTCGGGCCTAAAGGTTAATATGGCATAAAGTAAGATGCCCAAGGTTCACTTGTTTAAGGAAGAAGTCAATTTTTATGGGTATCTTTGAATTTCGAGTTAGGTCTTTTCTTCTTATCTTAGTTTGCCTTTATGCATAGGTAAGCATGTGAAACATCTTTGAGATTCCGTGGTTGAATGTATGGAGAGGAAACTTTCAAAATGGAAAAGCAGACTCCTATCCTTAGGAGTTATAATTACTCTAATTAAGGTTGCCCTTTCCAACCTCTCCTTCTAGTTCATATTATTGTTCTAGTGCCCTAAGTTAGTCCTAGATAAGATTGATAGGCTTTGAATGAATTTTTTTTACGGCACTATGTAACATCCCGGATTTTTGCCAACCTGGGATTAGACGTCCTTAGGCAATGGGTCGATCCTAACACCTTATCAACTTGTCAAAACTCAGTCCCAAAGGCTAAAATCGCTTGTGAACCCATTTCTTTCACAAATCCCATCCTTCACCACCTTGCTCTTCAATCTCTCTAAGTACTTTCATCCTAGACACTAACTTAAACTAGGTAAGTAGTATAACTCGGATCACTTTATATACAAACTACAAAGGCCCAGGTACCACCTCAGACAGAAATCTTACAGGACTAAACCCTTTAGAAATTAAGTGAGATTTAGCTAGTGTTAAACTAGAGTGCCTGTGAAATTAGCACCAATCACTTTAAATACGATCTGCAAGACCCGAAACTTGTAGAATCATTGACGCTAGGTTACCCTAAAACTTAGGATCAATCTCATTACCCGGCTGCTCACGGGAGCATCTCGAAACTCCGTATCGGATCTGGACCGCACGTCGGAAGTCCGATTAACGCAAAGTTAAGGAACTAGGACCACCTCGCTGGGCTTGACAACCATCTCGAAAATCAAGTCCAGATGATGTCCCACGGCCATTCGCTCGAGTCCGGAGCGAGGGAGTGTGAAAACCTCTGTTTTCTTTACAAAATAAATATCTTCAATAGTGATCTGGCACCACTCGTTTGCGGATCAGTATTAAGCAATCAAATCGTCAGAATCAGACCAAATTACACCCTCGGATCAGGAAAAATTTCAGGAACATTTACATGTACTTGGAATTTCGGATCGTGGCCCACTGACCGTTGAACTGAAACTGGTCCGCCACGCGTGATCTGGAAATTCCATTGAAATGAAAACTTAATAGAACGTAGATCCGGTGTCTGTGAGCTTAAGTCCGACCTTTGGCTCAAGGATGCCAGCCAGAAGTCCTCCATTGAGCTGAAACTGGGTCACTTTGGTTATAACATAAGTATACCTTGGCCTTAGGTCTATTTCAGTGAAGTTTTAAGGTATATAAGGACCTTAAACCCTCTCTCATTTCAGCCATCCGAATTTAAGATTGAGAAGAGAGAAAAGAGAGAGAAAGTGTGGGAGCAGTGGGAGCTTCTTCCTGCCGTTCTTCCCTGCCGTATCCAAGCTTAAACCACTCCGTTCTTATCGTTTTTTCGGCGATTCCGGCGTCATTTCTAGGTAAGAAACCCTAACCCTAATCTGTTTTGGGGTTTAGATAGTTGTAGGTTATGAAATAGCTAACCTATTTCAATCTATAAGTTGTCAAACTGCCGTATACGGAAGCTTAGCAAACCTATCGACTCCGTTACGATTCTACGACAAAAGGTGCGGACTTTAGGTGTATAGGTTATGGTTTTCAACGCTTTCAATATCAGATAATGATATATTCATGATCTGCATGCAATTGCACATGTACAAAGTGCTGTCTGTTTTCCGTTTCGATTAAAGATGAAAAATATGGAATTCTACATACTCTAGGTATTTGTAGAAAGTACGGTATACGTATATTTTTTGGAAATGTGTTTGACATGTTTATTTGCTATATGGATATACGATATATGGATAAAATACTTATTTGGCAAAAGGATTCGCCTAAATACATGTTTTACTTATATACACTATGTATGTTGAAATTGCGTATTCTAGAAAATACCATATATGTATATATTTTGGAAGTGTGTCGGACATGATTATTTGTAGTATGAATATATGATATGTGAATAAAATACTTATTTGGCGAAAGGATTCGCCCTAATACATGTTTGCTAACATACACTAAGTATGTTGTAATAGTGTATTCTAAGTGTTTGTAAAAATGACTGAATGATTATAGAATTCTCATTCGTGCTCGTCATGACTAATTGTCATGGATAATTGATTGTTGTATTGGCGATATCCCTTTGACGAAAGGATTTGCCCTAAATCACGCCACGGCCAATATACACTATATATGCTAAAATGTGTGGCCCAAGTGTTTGTGGAAATGACTGAATGAATATGGAACTCGGATTCCTGCTTGCCATGACTATCCGTCATGGGTGTACGCGTGTTATGATTGGGGCAACTCCCTAGTGAAAGGATTTGGCCTAATGCCTATGTGATCGACATATGTCATGTATGTTGATGTATGTTTGTTTAAGTGTCTCTTGAAATGTCCGAATGAGTAGTAGTTAGCAAATTGTAATGTATAAGGGTGTTGAGATATGATTCTCAACCTCTTTTAACTATGTGTATGATCTCCTTAGATAGTTGTGTGATTAGGAATTGAACATGTACAAACTCATGCTTGTGTTGTGATTCATAACATACTCAACTGCTTTATGATTTTAACTATGTAATGCATATGCTTAAATTTATATTTACGTTGTATGATCCGTCATGGGTGATGGGGGAGCGGAGCAACGAGTGCGTGCAACAGCCCTGGCAGCCCTAAACGGATAATACCAGACCTTGATTGTATGAGTTGAATCTTGATCCACTTCTGCTTTATATATCTACAATTGATTGTGTTTGGGGCTATGATTATAGTCCAAACAATCGGTACCAGAATTACATTCGTGGCTGTGATTCATTTGCCACGTGAGATGTGTTCGACGAACCCGAGTCGTACTTCGGTTGACGATAGTGGTTGGCCACGCGAAGTGCTTATGCACTTCATGTCGTTCAACTTGTTGTGCGCTCGAGCTAGCCGAGCTCGTCAAGTAACCCGATCTGTCTTATGTCTGTTCACCATGTTTGGACGCTACTGCTTGAACCTAGGGTACCGAACTTACCAGTGAAACCCCTTTTAACCATGGTACCTCGATCCGCTAAGACTCATGAGCTGGGCATGGTGGTATGGGACACCGTGGCCGAGCTGTCGGCCTATGCTGGGGCCAAGTGCCTCCCCGTAGTGACCATTGAGCAACCCAAACTCGTGAGCCGAATATGGTGGTATGGGACACTGTATTCGAGCTGTCGATACTTACGGCGAGAGCCGAGTACGGTAAGATCTGTACTCGTGCTGACGGGCGACGAGTCCTCTGTAGTATCTTCGAGTATACTCTAAGGTCTGTGATTGGCGACGAGTCTTTCACAGCAACTAGAGTATGAGTTGAGCCGAGTACGGTGAGACCTGTATTCGAGCTGACGGCTAGTGATTGGGCCGAGTACGGTGAGACCTGTACTCGAGCTGACGGCCAACAATTGAGCCGCATACGGTGAGATCTGTATCCGTGCTGACAGGTGACGAGCCCTTTGTGATGCCTTCGCTATGCCTCTCAAACCATAATATCGTATGAGATTAACTAGGATTGACGACCCTAGAATGGATCATGTTTGGGAATGATACAAGGGAGGTACCTTAGTTCCCCAATACTACTGTTTGAAATGGACTAATAATAACTCAGTAATCATGCTCATCATCGCACCGCATGTGCCTTGTAGATGTGGAGCACTGAGGGAGGTATGCATTCGCGATCGTAAGATGATGTCGCATGAGGGGGTTTGGCAAGGGCATACATCATCATGTCATTTCATACTTGCATTTAATAAAAGTAGTTAAACTTGTTTGATTGTACTGCTTTATCATTACTGCTTGATTGAATTGATAATATGTTAAGCTATGCTTTACTGTTCCACTGAGTTGATCACTCACTCCCACGTTACGGGACGGTGTTGTACACACCAACCAGATTTGTTGAGTTTCAGGTGATGGCGATGCTTATGAAGCAGAGCCGGATTACTATGATGTGGAGGAGGAGTTCTCCTACTTGTAGCTCTCTGACAGGTTTATGAAGACCTGTTATTGTATTGACGGGGCTATGGTACTTGGGATAGAAGACATTACACTTACACATTTGGTATATTTTAGAAATGTACTTGTAAATATTTAACCTGGTAATGTTATCACACTCTGGAGACTCATCATAGGTTATATATTTTATCTATCTATCACAGTCTTCCGCTTGCAAATTTAACTGTCTCTGGAGTATGATATGCTGTTTTGGCTTAATCTCACTCATGTTCAATGCACGAATACAGTCAACATTCAATCATCATTCATTTTGTTGCATAAGTGATGTTCTGGAACTCGGGAGTTGAGTTTATGCTCGACCCCCGATTTTCAGGGCGTTACACACTAAGGGGACCGTTGAAGGTAAATTCCACCTTCTAAGTTAAGAGGAGGTGTGCAGACCCTTTTTTAAATGTGGTGCTAGAATTTACAAGCTTAATGATGTGAATTTGGCCCTCTTGAGTAAATGAGTTGGGAAATTCGGAGTAGATGAGGATAGTTGGTATATATCTATTATTGCTAGGAAATACGACATATCTACAAAAGGGCTAGTAGATAAAGGAATTGTCTCTTTATCATACTTCTTTTCTATGAAAAGTTGTTGCTCATTTGGTTTATTTGGTCTTTTTGGGTGTGGGTTTTGTTACGAGGGATGAGTCGAGAATGAGATTATGGGAGGATATTTGGTGCAGGGACTCTAGCTTTGAGATAACTTTCCTTCTTTGGCCTGCCTTTTCATTGTAGCTGAAATTTTGGTGGCTAGTTGCTTCTCATATTCTAAAAATATGAATATTTGAAATCCTCCTTGTCATTGGAATTTAATTGATCTAAAGTTTAATGCCTTGGTGTTGCTCATATCTCAATTGCAGAGCTTTCAACCTTGTCCTGAAGCAGACAATTCTTTAGTGTGGCTAAAAGACAAGTTGAGACTTTCTCTATGAGTTCTCTACAAGCTTGTAACTCAACATGAAAATTTTGATGCCTGTTTTCATACTGATCAATCAAACCTTATGGTGCTCCTTCAAAGGTGGTAACTTTATGTGTGACTTATTAACATGAACAAAATCATAACCATCAACAACCTTAACAAGAAAGGAATGTTGTTGCCTAATGTCTATCACTATGCCATAAATATGTAGAGCTGGCAAATTATTTATTCATCCATTGTCTTTTTACCTCCAAAGTTTTGAATGTTGTTCTATCCTCTTTCAAGGTATCCTAGGTGATGTTGCACTCCATCAAGGGTTTATTTCAGTCTTGGAAGGTAAGGGAATCGGTAGGAGGAGCATGTCTTGGTAGAAAGTTGCTCTCCTCGCCGATCTATGGGTGATTTTGGGTGAAAGGAATAGTCATTGTTTTCGCAATAGGAGCGGCTCACATATGGGGCTTATTGGTCATATTTATTTGTATATTGAGGATTGGGTGCCCTAAGTGGGTGCCTATTTGTTTTTTTCTTTCTTCTGTTCTATTTTCTAGTTGTTTTTATATTGATCTTGTGGCCTTTAATAAAATGCATTATCTTTTTTTTTTTTTAAATCACATATATTTAAGTCAGTTGGGGGTGAGTATAGAGAAATTTAGGTTGGGTTTAGGCTTGAATTTGGGTCGAGTCGGTTTACAAGTTGGGTCCTATTGAGGTCAGGTCAAGCTAAGTTGACCCTCAACTTGACCTAGCCTGCACAACTTGCACCATAGCATGAAGAGCCCACCACGAAATGTACGGGACTAGAATTGTCTACAACAATTGCTTTACACATTGCATAAAACACCCAAAGCTCTATGGGGCTCACCATGCTGTGTATGTGAAATTTGGTCCCTCCATTAGGCGAGAACCATTATTTTCACCGTACATAGAAATTATCATCCAATAGATGCTCATATGGGTAACATCAATGGGAACGATGTAAATTTGTGACTAAAACTTCTAAGTTCACACTATGGCCTGACTGAGTTTTGGATAAGTTTCATTTAAAAAAAATAAAATAAAATAAAATCTTCCCTCCATCCTTGTGGGTCATAAATGATGAACCATTTTGATAAAAGATATAAACGATGGTGATCCCTCATAGAAACCTATGATTAGCATTCCATCCCCATTGTTCCTTGTGGAGTCCACTTGTGTTTTCTGTTAGGATGATTTTTTGCTCTAAGGCTTAGCACTGAAGAGCACACCTAGTAGACTAATTAGATGTCACATGGACAATATGGTGGGATTGTAGAGCTTAGACATTTTATACACTACCAAAAAAGGTAGAAGATTTCAGTCTACATGTGTATATAACATCCAACTTGTTCACTCCATGAGTATTAGGTGCTTTCACGCCCCAAAAATGAAGTTGGAGCCCCCAACTCCTCTCTTGGGATGTAACTCAATAGGAAAAAAAAAATTGTATGGTTGGTAGTGTTTTCCTCAACTATGATATTTGACATTGCAAACGAAATGAGAGAGAAGCCCAAATTTTATTCCGCTAAGTAACATTTACAAGTACAATGAATGCACAAATTCCATTACATAGATACACTATAGACTTTTAAATAATGAAACATCATAGTGCAACTAAAAGAATTCGGGCTATATACTACTCCTGCCGCCTGCATTGTCTTGGAAAAGATAACAAAAGAACATTGATCTTCAAAAAGCTTAGTGAATACATCTCTCATATGTGCAGTGGTCCCATGTCATGCCATAACCATTACAAATAATATTGTGTATAGGGTACCTATATGCAATGGAACATGATGCAATGGTGCATGATGCCATATAATAGGATACAATGCACCAAAATGCAATGTAGTCATGAATACCAAGCTATCTTAGCAAATCCAACACATCTTAATATAGTTACCATATGAAAACAACCAAGGCTAATACCCAAATCAACCATGGTGTATGGCCTCACACCCAACCTTGGCAATGGGGGCTCAAATCAACCATGACCCATAAGATCATTCCATCTGGCCTAACAACAATGGACCCTTTTGCAAATAAACGATGGCAGGTGGTCGGACCTAGATCCATTTTTTTGCAAATCAAACATGCTAGGTTGGTTAGTCCTGAACTCATTTTACAAATCAACAATGTAGGCTGGTTAAACCCCTTCCTATCCAACCTCGATAGTGGGGGCTCAAATCAACCATGACCCATGTCATCCATTCGGTCTAACGATAAGGCATCACATCCAACCTTGGTGGTGGGGGATCAAATGAACCATGGCCCGTGTCATCCACCTGACTCGACGATGAGGACTTAACTGGTACCAACAAAGTTTAGGAAACTTCACCTATGGAGCCCATCAATCTCCAGTATAAAAACACAGATTTTCAATGTTCTGAAAATTCACAAAGTACATCAACAGAAATAATAGATTATTTAGTCCTACCTGAGTTTAGTTCAGTCCGACCAAATGTACACAAAACAATCTAATAAGAAATTGTGATTTTTAGAGTCCGACTGAAGCCATGTTCGGTGCCACTAAAGGAGAGTTCAGTGTGACCTAAGGGAGACAGACTTCAGACATATTTTGATGAAATTTGACTATAGCCGAAGGTATGTTCGGTTGGAATCAGTGCAACTTCGGTCGACCGAAGGTTGTTGTCGGTGTGACTGAAGTTGTGGAGCTTCTACAAAGTCCTGGATATGAATTAAGTAGAAGAGAAAAAATAGGGAGTTGCGGAGCATATACGGAGTCCTTCTCTGATCCTTCGATTCTTCTTCAGTTTTTGTATTTTTCTTTTGAGTTTGCTTCAATCATGTTTATGGTTAGGCTAATCTCTTAGCTAAGGCAAAGGGATGAAGCTTGTAGTTCAATTACAATATTTAGTTTATTTTATTCAATAACAATGGTATTAACGATGATAATATATTGAAATAGATTTGGATTTACTTTGAAGTCTTTGTTTTATTTATTTCTTGATTTGTTGTGCACTAGGGTACAATGAATATTTTGATTTAACAATTGTTTAGCTTGAACTAGAGAATGATTGAATATGTATAATTGATTGATCTATTGTCACCTAAGGTTGCCTTAAATGCTTTTGATTCCCTGAGATTGAAATCTGAGTGCTTCATGAGAGAATCGTTCAATTGAAATCACATTTTTATTAATGTTAATGATTGGTTTAATAGAATTATCTTTCGATTAGATAAGATATGACTTCGATTCCAATTGAGTTATACATTGAATCAATGAATGAGATATTGTGATTACTATGAGTAGATTCCTGAATCCTTAGTTATTTATTTATTTATTTTAAAACTCTTTCCTTAATCGCTAGATTAAAAATCTAGACAAACCTTTACTGTTAGACTAGTTCTAGGCCGTGTTCCTCATTTTCTAAGGATTTGATATCGGTCTCACCGAGTTATTACTGCATCACAACCCTGCACTTTTGGTTGTCAACCCTTGGGTTCGATTACCAACCATGAATAAGTTTGGTTCCCAATTGATGTAGAGTGGGTCGCAGACACTTTCTTGTCTAAGATGGATCAGAGAAGGCTCGATCAGAGGTAGAAGTCATCAAGACCGTCAAAACCTGAAAACAGACATATCTCGCAAATCGGAATGAGTTACTCGACGTACCATATATAATTTTGGGGTAGAACGAGCTACTTTAGCCAACCAACCTGGTATAAGCCGAATTTGTGAGATTCCATCGGATCTATTGTTGAAAATCAAATTTATTTCCGTTTTTACTATTTATAGTAAGCTTTAGTTTGATTATAACTCTTCATCCGTTGAGCTTTAGGAGTTGTGTCCAACATGAAAAGTGTTTAGAAAAATTAGGAGAATATAACATGGTTAAACCACATAAGACACTTATCGTAAATAGAAAATTTACTATTTATAGTAAGTTACAAATTTTTGGGAGTTTTAATTATAGTTTAATTCCTAAACTTCTTCCAAGTCTTGGTATCCCTATTTAAAGGGTTGCAGACTTATTTATTAATCATCAACAAATTTATTTCAAATATTTTAGAATTATTTCTATTTCTTTTCCTCGCGGATTCCAGAAGTCTCTGTGAGGAGTCCAGAGAAGCTCCATGAATTCGGAGTAGTTATCCTTGAGGAAGATGGTAATTGACCTCATTACGTTCATCCCTGCATCACCAATCCACGATAGTATGCCATGTATGATTCAACATCTAACATCTCATAAATCCAATATCGTGAACATCCAAGCATAGTCCACACCCAATGCACATGTACTAATCATCAACAAATTTATTTGAAATATTTTAGAATTATTTCTATTTCTTTTCCTCACGGATTCAAGAAGTATCTGTGAGGAGTTCAGGGAAGCTCTGTGGATTCGGAGTAGTTATCCTTGAGGAAGACAGTAATCGACCTCATCACGTTCATCCCTGCGTCACCAATCCACAATAGTGTGCCATGTATGATTCAACATCTAACATCTCATAAATCCAATATCGTGAACATCCAAGCATAGTCCACACCCAATGCACATGTACTGCAGAAGTTCATTCATAACTCATGCTTCACAGTCATATGCAAAATACCCAATAAACTAGGGTTCCCATCATGTATGCATATAATATATAATCAAAATATATAAAATCAATCAGGGTTTCAATTACGCATGTATAATGTATATAACTGAAATGTACCCAATCAACTAAGGTTCCATAATGCATATAACCAAATATACACAATCAATTAGGGTTCCAATCATCCATGGCTCCTCGGTCCATGTGTAATCCATGCAACCATCTCATGGCTCCTTAGTGCTTGTGTAATCCATGCAACCATCTCATGGCTCCTAATTTTATGTATATGACCATCCCATGGTCCCAAATGTGAATTAATGTAAATGGCCTTTCCATGTTCCAAACTCACATGCAATGCATCAAATCATTCATGATGCACATGTATATATGTTTAATGTGCACTCTACACATATGGTCATGTGGCTAAGCAAGTGATCACAATTTTCACGTACTTAAGTGGTCCAATATTATCGCACATGTACACAAAAAATCATGACTCGATAATATCACTTTTTTCATAAATAAACATCTAAGATCACATGATCAAATGATCATACCATACTAGAAATCACATATCTAGATGGCCACACAATTTATCATACTTTCACATGGGCATGCATCCAAGATTGCATAATTAAATAGTCATACGATAACATAATTCACATAATTAGGCCGCCACACATATATTTCAAGTTCACATAGTTAAATGGTCACACGCATATCATAAGTTCACATGGTCAAGAGGTCACACAAATATCACAAGTTTATATAATTAAGTAGCCACACATGCATATCTTAAGTCCTCATGGTCAAGTGGCCACAAAATATCACTATTTTACATAGCTATGGCCAAACATATATCACTATTGCACATAGTTAATTACCCCACAAATATCACAAGTCCACATGGTCAAGTGGCCACACATATATTATATGGTTATAAAGATGAGTGGTCACATTCATATCACAAGTCTACCTGGTCAAGTGGCCACACAATTATCACAAGCCTCGTAGGTTAGTGGCCATATAAATACCACAAGTTTACATAGCCAAGTGGCCACATAATTATCATAAGTTCACATGGGAAGGTGGGTGTCACGCTCCAAAATTCGAAACCCGAGTAAAGTGATCCTAATCCTCTAAGTTCCAGGGTGTGAATAAAGTTTCATACATTCATATATCCACATTAATGTTCAAATCATCATTCATCCAAACTAATCCATAATAAAATCATCCAAACTATAATAATTGAAATTTAAACTTTAACTCCAAATATATAAAATCCAAGTCCCTCACTACTTGAGTTCCTCTCATCATTCTTTTATTACAAGTTTTCAGAAATTGAATAAACTAAAAACTAAAGTTTAATGGAAGTAGTTGTCTAGGTATTGTTCATTTTTAGCTTCTCTTTCATCCTATAAACCTATAAGTGTTATTGATTTAGTGAGCTAGAAACCTAGGGAGATCATATCCACCATGAGTTTGATATAGACTCAAGAATGGAAGGAAAAACATAATTTAAACGATAACAAGATAAATGTTGATTTGGTGAGCTAGAAACCCAGTGAGATCATATCCACGATGAGTTCCGTACAACTTGAGAATGGAAGAAAAAGATAATTTAATCAATAACAAGATAAGTTGACGGGATGGATTATATACAATTGAGGCACATATCAAAATAAGGTTTAAGGATGCTATGAATTTGAAAGAGACATGAATAGACAAGTAAAACATACAATATGTAATGTTATGATACAATATTTATAAGATAACTATGATGACATGATGTATGAATTATTCATGCAATACAAATTATCCTAGATATGATCTCCCAGGGAACTCCCACTCGAATATCACACTAGAATCACATCATGCAATATAAATTATCCTAGAGGTGAACATCTAGGGAAACCCAAAAAAATTTCTACTCACTAAATTATACACGTTTACACACGTGGGAATGCACTGTGTACCTACTCATGCTAAAAAAATTTCAGAATATTATAATGGGCCACAAGGTTATATAGTCAGATATATCAAATGATCGCACGGTTAGGTGACCACACAAGTATTGTGGTTTTACATTGTTAAGTGAGACATTGAATATCACAATTTTGTATGATTATATCACATGATTGAGTAGCCACAAAATCACATATTTACATAGGTAAGCGATCACACCAAAAATTACCAATCCACACATCTAGGCGGGCCACAAAATACCATAACTTCATTTAGTTAGTTTGCCACATGCTAATCACAAATTCACATAGTTTGGTGGGCCACACCATATCACAAGTTCACTAAGTTTAAGTAGTTACACAAACTTCACAATCCTATATGAATAAGTGGTAGTACATACATCATAGTTTTACAAGGTTAAGTGGTCACACATATAATGTATGATCACATGATTGAATGACCACACATATCACAAGTTCTTGTGATTCAGTAGCTACACAAGGATCATAAGTTCACATGATTAGATGGCCATAGATGGGTTACGAATTAACATAATTTAGTGGCCCTAGATATGCCACATGATCATAGGATATGTGGCCACATACATATCACAATTTCATATGGCTTAGTGGTCATACATACATCACTTTTTTATGGTTGATTGACTCCATTCACATCGCAATTTCACCTGATCCCATGGTCATATATACAAGACTATATACATCATATCATTTATAGTCATGTATACCTCACTATTGCATATGGTTAAGTAATCATACATACATCCCATAATCACTTGATGCAATAGTCCAGTGCATCATGAATGAATATGATTCAATAGAGATACTTATATCATATGGTCGTATGGTCTAATAGTCTTACATGACTTGCAAGTTCACATGTTGAAATCACTCAACATGCATCATATAAGCACATGATTAGTAGTTATACCTAAGTCACAAATTCACATGATTAAGTGACCTTACATTTCTTTTGAGATGTGTGGGTCCTACAGTGTTCAGTGGCCTAATCCACACCGTTCATCAGTGTTTGATAGAAGGAAAAGCCATCTAATGATGATCTGTCATAAACAATAGGATCACCTTCCTCGATCGGTCGGAAAACTCATCTTCTTATGGTTGGTCCCATTTTGCCATTAAATACGTTCATACAGTGGCCTATGTTGAGGGTTAAATATTGCATATTGGACTCCATTTATATCTTGGTTTTATGAACATGATACTGCTTAATGTCCTATTTTACTCATGTTTGTGTTGCAAGGTGAATTTAAGAGCTTGGATTGGAAAATGTGTTAAAAGCATGGATTTGATACTCAAAGATCACCAAGGCAAAGAATGGATCTTAGGAGACAAAGATTGAAGATTTCAAGGTTCCAAAATTTAGGAAAACCAAGTGGAGAATGAATGAAGCCGAAAGAACAATTGCAGAATACACATTGATTGTGTCATCGAGCACTGTTCGATGATATTAAGGACACATTTGATGACATCGAATACAGGTCGATGACATCGAATTTATAAAGGAAAATTGAGTTGGTCGCTGGACAAATTGAAGATGTTTTTCGATGACTCGAAGTTTGCTCGATGACATCGAATTTTCTGTGAAATTTTGGTAAAATTCACTGGACATATTGGGCACCATTTTCGATTACTCGAAGTACTCCTCGATGACATTGAAGATCTGCTCGATGACATTGAAGTTCTCTTCGATGACATTGAATTTATTGAAGAAATTGAATAAACTCTCTGGACTATTTTAGACACATTATCGATTCCTCGAACAATGCTCGATGGCATCAAAGGCCTCTTCGATGACATCAAAGGTAGGTTCGATGACATAGAAGGTCATAGAGTCTGGATGAAGCTACAAAAGCGCGGAAAAAACACATACAAAAGACACAATCGATGACATCGAAGCCCGTTCGATGTCATCGAATGAATTGCGCAAAGTTACATAGAGTGCGTAAATTTGAGGTAGTTTTTGAATTTTTTCAAAGAGGTGCAAAAGAAGGTGTTATACAACTATAAATAGGAGTCCATAGGACATCCCTAGGCATCTATCAATCTATCTAATCATTCTAGGGTTTGGATGAGCGAAGCACAAGGGCGAAGAGCCGTTGTCAAGCGTTTTTTTTTTTTTTTTCCTTAGTTTTTTATCTTTCTTCTAGGGTTTTAAATCCAATCATGTCTATGGTTGGATAAACCTCTTAGCTAGGGCTAAGAGGTGAAGCTTGTAGCGTGATGGGATATTTTCTATTGCTTTGATTTGTGTTTATGTTGAACTCTCTTTGATTATAGTTTGATATTTAAGAAATACTTTCAGTTTTTAATGGTTTGTTGTGACTCAAATTACAATAGATCTGCGATAGCTTTAGGTATGTTCTTTTCATATATTGAGATTATAAAATTAAGAAATCTTATTGTTCACCATCATCTCATGGGCATGGTTGGATGACAGAATCCCTTATAATCTTCATGATTCTCTTATGTTTGGTTATGAGATTGGTATATCCTATTGTGAGCCATCGTCTCCTGGGCATGGTTTTGTGATGGAAGCACTTCCAGTTCTCACAACTCTCATCCATTGAGAATTAGGTCAAAGGAAGTTCATATTTGGTTTTATTGAGGTATCTTCCAATTGGATATGATGAGACTTTGATTCCAGTTGTGTCCTTGAATCAAGCATAGATCTCCCTGATCTCTATAAGTGGATCCTTGGAAACCCTAGTTCTCACCTTTGAATTTACAAGTTTTAGTTAAATAATTCACAATTACTCTCTCAACACTTTCAGATTTAGGTTTACATCTTCTTCTAGTTCTACTTCTAGTTGCTTTTACTATACACACGAGGTTAGTCCCTGTGGAATCGACATCGGTCTCACCGAGATTATTACTACATCTCGACCTTACACTTGGGGTTGTGAACAAGTTTTTGGCGCCGTTGCTGGGGATTAATGATTGCGTTTTTCTGAGATTAACTAGTTTTTTAATTAGTTTAAGATTAGGGTTTTTCTACTTTCTATTTTTAGGTTAGGCTTTTTTCTGAATTATTATAGAAACTAACTTGGCTTTATATTTCTAAGTTTAGAAACTTTCCTAACTTGTTTTTAGAAACTAACTTTTTAATTTTTAGAAACTTTCTATTTTCTGTTTTTCGAAACTTTCCTTTTTCATTTTTAGAAACTAATTCACTTTCCTTTTTTCTTTTGCAGGATCCTAACATAGAACCTTCTAATTTGGTAACTTCTTTCTAATTCTCTCTCTTTTTATTTCTAAATTTCTATTTCACTTATTTCTTTTAGGTTTATGTTAGAATCTGAAATAGAGGGCTGAGAGTATTTCATGCCCAAGTGACAACACTCAACGCCTCTTGAGTGAAGGAGGATTAGTTGAGGGTTTATCTATCCATTACATGATTAGACACCACTCGAGATCCTAGAGTTAATTGAGATTATGACTGCAAATCAACCTGTAAATCAACCGGTGAATTAGCCACAACCTCGAGTTGCGGAAGTCTAGGATAAGAATGAGGTGCACCATGCACCCCCGCCTCATACTTTACGAGATTACTTGCAACTGGCGGGGGTGAGCAGCCCTTCTTGTATGATTTTTCTTGAAAACATAGGAAACATGGATATCAAGCCTGGAGTGATCCAACTCCTTCCAAAGTTCCTTGTACTTGAATATGAAAGTCCATATCTACATTTGTAAGAATTTGGTGAGGTGATAGCCACTTTATACTTTCTTAACATGTCTGAGGACATGGTCAAGCTGAAACTCTTTCCTTTCTCCTTGAAAGAAAAAGCTAAGACATGGTTGCACTCACTACGTCTGCGATCTATTAGCACATGGAATGACATGATGAAGGAGTTTATAAAAAAAAATTCTTTCCATACCATAAGACGAACACCATTAGGAAGTTGATCATGAACTTTGTCCAAAAGAAAGATGAAACATTCTTTTAGTGTTGGGAGCAGTTCAAGGATCTCGTCAGTTCATGCCCACAACACGGTTTTGAAATGTGGTACATAAAAACTTTCTTCCACGATGGAATAACATCTTCCATACGCCAATTCCATGAGATGATGCGCAATGGGGAGTTCATGAACAAAAATGTCGATGAGGTGTGGGATTACTTTGACAAACTCACTGAAACCGCACAATCATAGGACATCTCTCCAAAATCTAGCACCACATCTAAGCCTACTCAAGTAAGGGAGAAAGGTGGGATATACTTGCTGAAAAAAGTTGATGATATAAATGCTAAAGTGGCCAGTCTCGCAAGGAAGGTCGAGGTCTTGAAACTTAAGAAGGATAAGGCTAAGGAAGTTGTTTGCGGTATTTGTGCTTGCAACATACATACAACTGAAAATTGTCCAACGATACCTACTTTTCAAGAGGCATTGAATGAGCAATTGAATGCCGTGAACAACTACCGAAGACCTTTCAATGAACCCATCTCTAACACATACAATCCTAGTTAGAGAAATCATCCGAACTTTAGCTAGAGGAATGGACAAACTGCTACTCCTCCAGAAATCCCTAACCAATTCTTAAATCAAGGGAAACCTCAAGAGGATCCAATCTGAAAACATATTCAAAACCGAGAGTTTATCACTCAGAGTATATTGCAAACCCTTCAAGACCTTTCAAAGGCCATACAAGGGCGTGAGACAAAAAATTCAATTGGGAAAAAAGGGATTCTTCCAGCCCAACCTTTCCCCAATCCTAAACCGCAATACAAAATAAGTGAGCCAAGTTCTTCAAATCAAATGGAGGAAGCTAAGTCTATCACTACTCTTAGGAGTGTGAAGATAATTGACAAATCTATTCTGGTAAGGGCCGAAAAGTCTAAGGACCCGGAAGTAGATGAAACTGATAGACTTAGCAACACTCCAAAGAGTTAGAACCGAAACTCCAAAGCAAGCCGATTACACCATTCCCCCAACGGTTGATTGCACCAAAATCTCTCTCTAAGTCTCAAGACATTTTAGAGGTGTTGAAACAAGTGAAGGTCAATATTCCTTTACTGGATGCGGTTAAATAAATACCTTCATATGTTAAATTTTTGAAAGACTTTTGTACGACCAAAAGACGACGAAATATTCAAAAGAAAATCTTTTTAACTGAAAAAGTGAGTGTCATCCTAAAGCAAGATGTGCCACAAAAATACAAAGATCCCGGTAGCCCAACAATTGCTTGTGTAATTAGGAATTACCGCATTGAGTACACACTTTTTAACTTAGGAGCGAGCGTAAATCTGATTCCTTACTCGGTCTATGAACAACTAGGTTTGAGTGAATTGAAACCCACCCGAATCACATTACAACTTGTTGATCACTCAGTTCGTATACTGAGAGGGATAATTGAGGATGTGTTGGTCCAGTTTGATAAATTCTACTGCCCGATAGATTTTATTGTCCTGGATACTCAACCCATCGTGGACATGAGTACTCAAATTCCTATCATTCTTGGTCGTCCATTCCTTGCCACATCAAATGCAATCATTAATTGTAGGAATGGAGTCATGAGTTTGTCTTTTGAAAATATGACATTGGAGTTGAATATCTTTTTTAATGCAGGCAAACAGTTAGAGGATGATGACAATTTTCACGACATTAACATGATTAACTCTTTCGTGGAAGATAGAACACTTTTGACTTTATCCTCCGTTCCTTTAGAAACGTGCCTGGCCCACTCCCATGATTTTGATGATGATATGATTAGAGAGATGAGTGTCATGCTTGATACTGTGCCGGTACTTGAAGTTAACCGGTGGAGGCTATAATTTGAAGAATTGCCCCAAACTGATTGTCACGCCCCGAACTCGGAGACCGGGCTCACAAAATTCCCGATCGCCGAATCCGGCACTGACAGCCTCCGTAGAACCCCATTCTCGGCTCCCAGCGCCCGTACGCCAGGTTCCGATCCTGGGATGCTACAAGGAGGATTTCTAATAATCCATTTGATTCGTAATGAGCATAACCACAAGCATAACCCACGAACAATAACCACAAGAACACCATCACAAAATCCACTATGAACAAAAACTTTGAATACAATGCGTATAAAGGGAAATACAAGATAGTGGTAATATCAAAACTCCAAAAGCTCGGCGACACGCTCCAACTGCGGTGAGACTATAACTGCGTCTTGGCGTCACCTGCACGCATCAATCGTGCATAAGCTTATAGAAAGCTTAGAGGGTGGTGTAAGTGTGTGCGAACGTGCTCAGATTGCAATGCCAGAGTAATGCGGAATCATGCTGATGAGTACGTAAATGCAACCAGCCGTACCAAGGCTATGCAGTACAAGATGTGAATGCTATCAACCATAACAAGGCCATGCGAAACAATATGTAAGTCAAGCATGCCAATCCTCATCCAAATCCTTATGTCAATATAGTTCTCAGTCTGGAAAATCACCGGGGTTCAGTACACTCCAAATGGCACTGTCTCTCTCCAAGCAGCACAGTCCAAGTAAGCATAAGAAACCTCACTATCCGCCTGGCCAATAGTCAGCCAATACCTATCCGGCACGTCGATAGCGAACCCATTTCTGAGCTGGTCAAACTTAGCCTAGTAATGCCCCCGACTCTCGGGCGAGTAAGGCCACACCCCTTTCCAACCGACCTCGACACAGTGGGAGACGCGGCCTCATGGTATTCGGCCCTCGTGCGCTCGTATATCCACTCGGTCTCGACGTTGGAGTCATCCTCTGGTACCATCGGGTTCAGGGACTCTCACCCAGGGACATCTATGGCACCCCAATTGCTTGGAACAAGATTTTTCGGTATCCAACCAGCCACCCACGATATATCTGTGGAGGCTATGGCCCTGATGTCGCTAGGGCATATCTCAATCATACAGATGCAAATGCATGAACCACACTACCAATCATGCAACCATCCTGCGTGAAGCACGCGCTCATGTAGGGCAACTCCGCCTATCAGGGAGCTCGTAAATAGTCTGCCCGAAGGCATATGCTATGATCAGACACTCCTTATCTCAAGCATACATATGATGTGTATGATTATGAATCATGAGCTGTGCTAAATATGTTATAAAGCAATAAACTATCCTCTCAATGAAGATGAGCCTATATGGCTTACATGAAACAGATGTGGGCCTATCAGTGGCCTTAGGGAGAGTTATAATGTGGACATGGAACCAACATTACTCGTACAATGTGGACGTCAAACCAACATTGTCCCCAAGGCTCGACTCGCCTTAAATACCATTAAATAAATCCTGGTGGAATCACACATTGCAATATGCCTTAGGTACATCCCATTGGGCTTTAAATACATCAAATGGGCCGTATCTCATAGGCCTTATATTCATCAAGTGGACTACCTCAATAAGCCTCACCAATGGGCCATCACCCATGGGCCTTACATTCATCACAATGGGCCTCACAACATGGGCCTTATACAAACCCAAGTGGGCCTCAACAACGGGCCACAACTACATCGAATGGGCCTAAGCACACTAGCCCATATGCATCTAAGTGGGCCTCAATAACAGGCTTACCAAAATGTTTATTTTCCTATCCAATCTGTTTATATGGTCATATGGACCAAGGCCCACTATAATGTTTACTTTTCATCCAATCTATTCATAAGGTCAAGTGGACATTCGGCCCACCGTGAAATTTATATGCCATCAAACCTGTTTATAAGGTCACACGTGACCTGGGCCCACGGCCAAGGAGCCCACCAAAATATTTATTTGCCAACTGACCTGTTCAGTGGGTCACGCGGCTAGGGCCCACCGTAATGTTTATTTGCCAACAGCCTGTTGATATGGTCAGTAGACCAATGACCCCATCATGATGTGGTCCACAAATCCAGCCCACACATTATGTGTGTCCCCCCATATTGACCGTCCAGACCAAGTTTCACTCGTGTCCAAATCTCAGGTAGGCCCCACCAAGTGATTTTATATGTTTAGGCACATCTTCACATGATTTAAGATGGTATGGCCCACTTGAGTTCCGTATACGGCTGATTTTTGGGTGGCCAATGGCCGGGGGGAGACCCACCCAATGCACGGTGCTGATGCAAGAAACGCATCACGTGGGGCCCACGGCTGGAGCTGTGGGGCCTGGCTCGTCCGCCCGCCAAGTGCAGGCGCTGCCTGCGTCGGCAGCAGCAGCACTGCTGCTTTTGATATATTTTTTTTTGTTTTTGTTTTGGGGTCCACCGAGATGTGATTCACAATCCAACCCATCCATTATGAGTGTTTCATCAGTCTGGCCGTCCAGACCGAATTCCAGCTGCATCCAAACTCCAGATGGGTCCCACCAAGTACTTTTATATGTTTTGGCATGTCTTTACATAGTTTTAGATGGTACGGCCCACCCGGTGATCGGATCATCTTGAAACTTCGGCTCAACGCCTAAAATGATCTGGAGGAGAGGAGGGACGGAGTGGATTCAACATATACATCAAGGTGGAGCCCACATGAACAATACTCAAATTTATATTATTTTTTTTTGCAAAAGGAATCTCTGTGTCAGGTACAGCGTAATGAGACGCTGGATGTTAAGATATTTTTTTTTATTATTTTTTTTATTTGTGGCCCACCGAGATGTGATTCACAATCCAATCCACCTATTATGTGTGTCCCACTTGTTTAGCCGTCCAGACCGAGTTTCAGCTGCATCCAAGCTTCAGGTAGGCCCCACCAAGTACTTTTATATGTTCTGGCATGTTTTCACATGGTTTTAGATGGTATGGCCCACCCGGTGATCGGATCATCTTCAAACTTCGGTTCAACGCCTAAAATGAGATGGAGAATATATTGGACGGCATGGATCACATACATACATTAAAGTGGGGCCTGTATGAGCAGCCCACTAAAAAAAGTAACTTTTTCTTTTTTTTTTTTTTTTTTTTTGTTGTTAGCCATGCAATGCGCCTACGTCTAGCGTCTCTGGACGCTGGACGGTTTGGATGAACACTGCCTCACGGTGGGTCCCACACGTGAGTGGCCCACGTTAATCAAGGTGGGTCCCACGTGATCATGGCCCACCATAATATTAAATATTAATAAAATATTATAATATATCATTTAATCTAAATAGGGGGGTGGATCTTCTCCTAAAATGAGGTGGGCCACCCTATTTGATGGATGGAGTAGATTTAACATATTGGTAGGGCCCACTTCATTCTAAGGAAGAGAGAAAGAAAGAAATAGAGAGAGACACGGCGATGGAGTGGAGGGACCCCGCCACTATGGGCCCCTCTTCAATCACAACTACATACATCAAAGTGGATCCCATCACTTGTGGGCCCTTAAATGGAATCAACGGTGGATCACCCACCTTGTTGGCCTCCTCCTTGCTTCCTTGCACTCCTTAGCTCCTTGCCTCCTCTTTCAATGGTGGTTGATGATGATCCAACGGTTGAGATGAGAGATGTGAGAGTGGGGAAAAGTGGGCCACACTTGGTGTTTGGGAGGGAGAGGAGGTTGGATGTGTGGGTGTTTTGGGAGATGAGGAATGGAATGAGAGAGGGAGGAGTAATGGTAAAAAGGAATGAGGTGGTATGGTGGTTTAATGAAGAGATAATGGGGAGGTGAGGTTAGGTTTGAAATTTGTGAAAAGAGGTATGGTGAAGGGAGAGAAGAGTTGACTTGGGAGAAAAGAGGGAATGGCCATGAGTACTTGTTGTTGGGTGAGGTGTCATGGAGGTATGGTGGTGTACTTGACTTGATTGATGGGACATCTCGTAGAGATTCCCTCGAGATTCGCAACGTGCGGCGTTTCTTCGAACCGAACGCTGACTGACATCTTCCCACCTAGGTATCGGTTCGATGCGTGAGTCGCGGCGTTGGAACCGCGGCGACGGCGCCATCGCTAGGATACAAGTTTCGGGTCGAGCTGACTCTTAAATGCGGGACTCAGCTTAGGTGCATGCGTAACGTTGAATACAGGTTGAAGGTTACCGGGATTCGACCGGTAGGATCGCGGGAGCTGACTGAACGGTACGGTTTAGGTTACGGGTCCTACACTGATGTAGTGCCTCTACCATCTAACATCAAGGCACCGAAGCTTGACCTAAAACCTTTGCCCTCTGATTTAAAATATGTCTATTTAGGTTAAGATGAGACATACCCGATGGTAATTTCTTCCCACCTTAAGCAAGAATAAGAGAGCATACTTATCTCTACTCTCATTAAGCGTAAGGGAGCCCTTGGATGGTTGATTGCGAACCTCAAGGGAATTGACCATTCGATTTGTACTCACCACATTTATCTAGAGGATAATGCGAAGACCTCCCGACAACCACAACATAGATTAAATCCAAACATGAAGGAAATGGTTAAGGTCGAGGTTCTTAAGCTATTGGATGTATGTATTATATACCATATATCAGATAGCCAATGGGTAAATCTAACTTAGGTGGTTCCTAAGTAGTCTAGAATCATCATCATAGCCAATGCTGACAATGAACTCGTGTCAACTAGAGTCACTACTGGTTGGAGAATGTGCATTAACTACAGGAAGTTGAATACCCTCACTTGGAAGGACCACTTTCCTTTGCCCTTCATCAATCAAATTTGGGAAAGGCTAGCTGGTCATTTCTATTACTATTTCTTTGATAGATATTCGGGCTACAATCAGATCAATATAGCCCTTAAAGACCAAGAAAAGATCACATTCACCCATCCTTTCGACACCTTTGCTTACTGAAGGATGCCATTTGAACTGTGTAATGCCCCCGCCACCTTTAAACGATATATGTTGAGTATTTTTTCTAATATAGTAGGGCAATATTTAGAGGTCTTCATGGACGACTTCTCGGTTTTTGGTCCATCCTTCTACGAATTCTTGGAAAATTTGAAAATTATGATGAAGCGATGTGAGGAAAAGAATTTTGTACTAAATTTGGAGAAGTGTCATTTCATGGTTTGCAAGGGGATTGTCCTTGGACATATCATCTCGTCCAAAGGAATTGAGGTAGATAAGGCTAATATTGATCTTATCTCGAACTTACCTCCACCCAAGAACATACGAGACGTATGATCCTTCTTAGGACATGCCAGATTTTACAGGAGATTCATAAAGGACTTTAGTCACCTCCTCGTCCTTTATGTAATCTACTTTAAAAGGATGTACTATACGGGTGGACTGAGCAATGTCAGTAAGCTTTTACTAAGCTCAAGGGCATGTTAACCACTGCACCTATTATGCAGCCACCCGATTGGAGCATCCCTTTTAAACTTATGGTCTTGGGGCGGTTTTAGGCCAGATAAAAGAAAAGAAGCCCTACGTTATTCATTACGCAAGTAGAACTCTAAATCCTACCCAAATGAACTACTCTACTACGGAAAAAGAACTCTTAGCCATGGTGTTCACTTTGGACAAATTTAGCTCCTACTTGATCTGATCCAAGATCGTCATTTACACAAATCATGTGGCACTTAAGTATCTTCTTTCTAAGAATGATGTTAAGCCCCACCTGATAAGATGGATCCTCGTATTCCAAGAATTTGATTTGGAAATAAAAGATAAAAATGGAATATAGAATGTAGTGGTTGACCATCTTTCCTGCCTTGATCTTTTTGATTCCCTTGAGACGACACATATAAATGACATGTTCCCTGATGAACAATTGTTCAAAGTCTCCCATTCACTTTGGTTTGTGGATATTGCTAATTATCTTGCTACATGTTTCATGCCGACACATTGGACTGCACAAGATAAAAAAAAATTCTTTACCGAGGTACGTAAATTCTTCTGGGATGATCCCTATTTGTTTAAATATTGCCTAGATTAAATCTTAAGGAGATGTGTGCTAGACAATGAACATTAAAGTGTCATCTCCTTCTGTCATTCTCAGGCCTGTAGTGGTCACTTTTCTGCCAAAAAGACCACGACCAAAATTCTGTAGTGCAGCTTTTACTAGCTCACTATGTTCAAGGATACTCATGAGTTTTGCAAAGCTTATGAGCATTTTCAGAAATTGAGAGCATTGTCCCGTCGAAACATGATGCCTTTGAACCCTATCCTGATCATTGAAACATTTGATTATTGGGGCATCGATTTTATGGGACCATTCTCCTAATCTTTCGAAAATTTGTATATTTTGCTTGTCGCAGACTATGTCACTAAATGGGTCGAAGCAATTCTATGCCAGAACAATGATCATCAAACGGTCATTAAATTCTTAAAAGAGAACATCCTTTCCCGGTTCGGAACGCCTCAAGCTATCATGGAGGTTCACATTTTTGTAATAGGACATTTGAAGAAATATGACATTTCCCATAAAGTGAGCACTCCATACCACCCACAAACAAGTGGATAAGTTGAGATTTTCAATAGGAAAATTAAACATATTTTGGAAAAGACAGTTAACCCTGACTATAAGGATTGATCAATCTAATTGACCGATGCCTTGTGGGCTTACCGTACCGCATTTAAGACCCCTATTGGAATGTCTCCCATTAGACTCGTCTATGGGAAGGCTTTCCACACTTGTGAAGTTGGAACATAGGGCCTACTGGGCTATTAAAAATCTAAATTTCAATCTGGACAACGTTGGCTCGTATACAAACTTTAGTTAAATGAACTTGAAGAAATTCGGAATGATGCGTACGAGAACTCGAGAATTTACAAGGATAGGATGAAGGTGTTTCATGACTAACACATTCTTCGAAAATCATTCACACCGGGTCAGAAAGTCCTCTTATATAATTCTCGGTTACATCTCTTTCCGGGTAAGCTTCGATCTCGTTGGACCGATCCTTTCACTATTTCTAATGTTTATCCTTATGGGGCCGTCGAGATAAAGAATCCAAATAATGGTAATGAATTCAAAGTAAATGGACATCGATTAAAGCCGTTTGTTGAAAAATTTGATTCAAAGGACATGTCCATACCCCTGACTAATCCTGTGTACTAGGATTGATCTTTTAGTCTGGTGGAGGTATAGGTAGGTTTATTACTTTCATAGGACCATGGTAGTTTTTTTCCGTTGTTTAGGATAGTTTGCTTATACTCTGTTGAGTTTTGTGCTAACCTATCTTTACACTAAGATTATTGGAAAAGCCTCAAAATTCCTTCTTTAGGTATTACCTTTCAATCACTTCCCTTTTCTTTTCATTGCCTCTTTTACATTGCATGCTCATTCTTTTACATTGAGGACAATGTAGATTTTTTGGTTGGGGATGGGGGATTAAGTAACATAATCAGTGTTTTCTCAGTTTTGAGCAAAAAATTTTAAAATTTTCAATGTTTTAAGTTAAAATCTATTTAGGAAGCGATGAATTGTATACTTAAGAATGCTTTGGGTATGATAAGATAAAAATTGAATTTTGGATTGTTAGAGTTAATCATCTAAGAAATTTATCACTTAAGTGCTTGCGCTCAATTGATTAAGAGGTAGTTTGAATATCATGTTAATCTAAATCAGAAAACACTTTCAATTTATCTTCTGTAAGACATGCTAGAAGTTTCGATTGTTAGTATGTCAATCATTGATAGATGATGAGAATCGAGTTTGGAAAATTTTATCCACCTTAAAACAAGAAAAGAACCAGTTAAAAAACAGGAGATCGATAAAGAGATCATGAAAGGAATGAAATATTTGAAAAATAATGCAAAAATAAAAAGAATGAATAAAAACTAACCGCCAATATAAAGTCAAAAACTGGAAAAAGAAGAAGAAGGGGATAAGTTCAGAATCAGTACTTGAGTTTCAAACTGATCTTGAAGTGATGAGCATGGCTAACATAATGAATTGATAGTTTTTGTATGGGAAGTAAGTTGATTTTCACTGAGCATATTGAAAATTTTGATATGAAGATTATGCTTCGATCTAATGGACAAAGGACTTATTTGTTTGGATTCTAGGTTTTCAAAATCTCACTTTCATATCTTAATTCTACCCATTCACCCTTGAGTACACAAAAGATGGTTTTCTGAAAAAGATTCTTGACATTAAGCATTGAGATTTATTTTACGCATACTTTGCTTGGGACTAGAAAAATGCTAGTTGGGAATTGTGTTGAGGGTCAAATATTGCATATTAGACCCCATTTATGTCTTAGTTTTATGAACATGATACTGCTTAATGTCCTATTTTACCCATGTTTGTGTTGCAAGGTGAATTTTAGAGCTTAGATTGGAAAGGTGCCAAAAGCATAGATTTGACGCTCAAAGATCACCATGGCAAAGAATGGATCTTAGGAGACAAAGATTAAAGATTTCAAGGTCTCAAGATTCAAGAAAACCAAGTGGAGAACGAACGAAGCCAAAACAACAAGTGCAGAATACACATTTACTGTGTCATCGAGCACTGTTCGATGACATCGAGGACACATTCGATGACATCGAATGCAGGTCGATGACATCGAATTTATGAAGGAAAATCAAGTTAGTCGCTGGACAAATTGAAGATGTTTTTCAATGACTCGAAACTCTGCTCGATGACATTAAAGACCTGCTTGATGACATCGAATTTTCTATGGAATTTCGGCAAAATTTGTTGGACATATTGGGCACCATTTCCAATTACTCAAAGCACTCCTTAATGACATCGAAGATCTGCTCGATGACATCGAATTTATTGAAGAAATTAAATAAAATCTCTGGACTATTTTGGACACATTATTAATTCCTTGAACAATGCTTGATGACATTGAAGGCTTCTTCGATGACATCAATGGTAGGTTCGATGACATAGAAGGTCGCAGAGTCCAGATGAAGCTATAAAAGCATGGAAAAAGCACATACAAAAGAAACCTTCGATGGCATTGAAGCCTGTTTGATGCCATCCAACGAATTACGCAGAGTTATGCAAAGTGCATAAATTTGAGGCAGTTTCTGAATTTTTCCAAAGAGCTACGAAAGGAGGTGGTGCATAACTATAAATAGGAGTCCCTGGGACATCCCTGGGCATCTATCAATCTATCTAATCATTCTAGAGTTTGGAGGAGTGAAGCACAAGGGCGGAGATCCGTCGCCAAGCATTTTTCTTCTTTCTTCCTTAGTTTTTCATGCTTTCTTCTAGGGTTTTAGATCCAATCATGTCTATGGTTGGCTAAACCTCTTAGCTAGGGCTAAGTGGTGAAGCTTGTAGAGTGATTGTCACGCCCTAAACCCAGAAATCGGATTCATAAGAATCCCGATCGCCGAATTCGGTGCCGACAGCTCCCATAGTACCCCATTCTCGGCTCCTAGCGTCATACGCCAGATTTTTTATCCTAGGATCCTAAAAGGAGATTTTTTTTTGATGTACATTTAACTCGTAATAAGCATAACCACAAGATTACCCAATTCACAAAGGCAACAACATCATCACATATCCACTAATATAATCATTTGAGTACAATGCTGAAAGGGAAATACATATATCAAAAATCAAAGCTCCAGAAGACGGCTGCGTACTCCAAGCTCGACGCTGCAACAACCTAACATTACCTGCATGCATCTATCGTGCATAACCTTATAGAAAGCTTAGAGGGTGGTGTAATTGTGTGCACAAGGTAAGTGTCAAGTATTCAATACAATACCTTAATCATACAATACCGGAAACACTGGTAATCAATAAATCGTACAATGTCGGAATAAGCAGAAATACTGACAAGAGCAGGAATTATCAGAGTAAATAGAAATACCGACAAGATCATAAATCCTGCAATAACAGAGTAAGCGGAAATACAAACAAGTCCATGAGTCAATTAATATCAGAATACACAATATAGGTTAGCTATGCAAATGAGGAGTCATAATAATCAAATATCGAATGTCAAGGATATAATGCAATATGCAATTCAGAATAGCTAACGAATACCATCACTCTCATCTAAGTCACAGGAATACAGAAACATAGCAATCCAAAATGCCATATGCCGAGAATGTAATGCAATATGCAATATATGATGCTAATGGAATGGTCATGCTGGAGTGTGAAGTTGGGATGATAGTACGTAGTATCCTAGGCTACGGGATCCACCACAAGGGACTTCTATCCAAACCAATCCCATACCTAAATTTGGATAGTTAGACTTAATGTGGTAAACTCCTGATCTCAGGTTAGTTGCTCGCCCTGACCGAAATCCTTGCCATAACGAAGGTACACAATAATTAGTTACGCACCACCAGCCCGAGTGGATAGTAAATAAATGAATGAATGAATGAGCATGCAACTCCTACTCAATAAGTCCACATATCAGTACAGTTCACCTCTGCGATCATCACCGGAGTTTAGTACACTCCAAATGACACTGTCTCTCTCCCAGCAGCACAGTCCAAGTGAGTGTAAGAAACCTCACTATCCGCCTGGCCAATAGTCTGCCAATACCTATCTGGCACGTCGATAGCGGATCCATTCACGAGCTGGTCAAACTCAGCCTAGTATTGCCCCCTACCCTCGGGCGAGTAATGTCACACCCCTTTCGACCCGACCACGACACAGTGGGAGACACGGCCTCCTGGTATTCGGCCCTCGTGCGCTCATATATCCACTCGGTCTCGACGTTGGAGTCATCTCCTGGCCATGGAGGTTTAAGGATTTTCATCCAGGGACATCTATGATGCCCGTATGCTAGAACCAAACATTTTCGGTGTCCCATCTGGCCATCCACGATATGCTTGTGGAGGCTTCGCTAGGGCGTATAACACACAATGCAAGATGCATGAGTCACACAATCCAGTCATGCATCAATCCTGCGCATGTTGTGTGCTCATGTGAGATAACCTCCGCCTATCAGGGAGTCTCATATCAACATGCTCAATGACATATGTAATGATCAACCACATCTCATAACAAACATGCAGATGATGCGTATGGGCATGTATCATGATGTCATGTTGTTACATACTCATAATCGGTATCAATAACCGACATCGACAATCGACGGCCAATCACAATGGGCTCCATCTCTTGGCCTTTAAATGCATCACAATGGGCCTTATCTCATAGGCCTTAAACACGGGCTGAATACACATCACAACGGGCCTTAAATACAGGCCACATATACATCACATTGGACCCCGACAATCAAAATCAGGAATTGGCCACGACAAATCAGATCGGTAATCGGCCTCGATCGATAATCAGCAATTGACCTCGACAATTTAGAATCGGTAAACGGCCTCGATAGATAATCGGCAATTGTCCGCGACAATTTAGAATTTGTAATCGGCCTCGATTGATAATCGGCAATTGGCCACGACAAATCAGAATCGTTAATCGGCCTCGATCGATAATCGACAATCGGCCTAGATAATCGGTACCGATAATCAGCATCGGTAATCAGTACCGACGATAAGCATTGATAATCGGCCATGATGACCAGCATATATAGTCAAGGCGGGGTCCATAGATGGACAACCAATCAACTATAATGTAAATATCGACTTTCAACCGTGGTTATATCAAATCCGATAGCACGGAGCCATCCGTCTATGGCGAATGGGGCCCACTTATTTGGGTTAACCCACGAAGAGAATGGGCCTAACAAGGCCTAAGGGAAGGTCACAATGAGGATATCTAACCGTCATTGCCCATCAATGTGGACATTCAATCAACATTGCTCCCAAGGAGTGGCCCACATAGGGCCAAACATACAATTGGCCCACGACCTCATACAAGGGTTTGATATACATCACAATGGGCCGAATACATAGGCCTAATATACATCACCATGAGCCATGACCCATGGTCCTCCGATACATCATAATGGGCTACGACCCATAGACCTCAATATACATCAAGTGGACTGCATTAATGGGTCTCATATACATGACAGGTGGGCCCTGCACATGGGCCTCAGACATATAGCATGTGGGCCCTATACATGGGTCTTAAATACATCAAATGGGTCACGTACCTGAGCCTCGAATATGTCAAGTGGCTACACATCATGGGCCGAATACATATCACAATGGGTCTTGCCCATAGGCCACAAATACAACTTATTGGGCTTCTTAAATACAATGAGTGGGCCGCACAAGTGGATGGTATGGGTGAAACACGCATAGCATGGTGGGCCTGTATAGTGTAGGCGGGCCCACCACACGCAGGAAGTGGGCCCTGTGCCATCAAGATGGGTAGATAGTGTGGATATAAAATACATACATCGGGGTGAGTCCCACCATTCAGCGGCTAGATGGTGCGGATATACAATACACTTATCATGGTTGGATCGCACATTGAAATGGGCCTTATGTACATCCCATTGGGCCCCGACCCATGGGCCTCAAATACCAAGGTGGGCCTCATAACATGAGCCTCATATATGTCAAAGTGGGCCTCAACAATGGGCCATAAATACATAAAGATGAGCCTAATCACGTGGGCCTCATTTATATCCAGGTGGGCATCAACATCGGGTCTCATATATCACACCGGGCCAAATCAATTGGCCGATCAAATGGGCCGCGCCAATCATCCATCAATAGAGATCATTATAGAGCATTAAATAAATAAATAAATAAATAAAATGAATCATATCCAAAGATCATGTGGACCATGCTACAACTAACAGTGGTGATACTAACTTCCCACTTTCAACTTCTAGTGGGCCCACCACAACATTTAATTTACATCCAGACTATCCCCATGGTCACGAGGACCTGGGTAGACAAATATCATATCGATCCAAGACTTTTATAACCTAAAAGGGGTTTCAAAGGTAGGCATTCACTCCACTATTTTCTGTAGTGTGGTCCACTTGACAATTTGGTTCTGTCTCATTTTTAGTCTCAAGCCTTAAGATAATCATTCATAATGGTAGGACACCTTGGATGCAACACATGCATCATGGTGGACTCCCATGTGGGCCCACTATAACATTTATTTTCCATCCAATCCTGGGCCCACTGAAATGCTTATTTGCCACCGAACCTGTTGGTAAGACCACGTGAGCAAGGGCTCCACTATAATGTTTATTTTACATCCAACCTGTTGATAAGGCCATGTGGCAAGGGGCCCACCAAAATGTTTATTTTACATCCCACCTGTTGATAACGTCACACAGACCTGGATGGAAAGAAAAAAAATAATTTCATTTTGATCCAAACTTTTGTTATCCCCAAAGGGGGGTTTCAACGGTTGATGTTCAATCCCACACTGTTTCCTGTGACGTGGTCACCTGATCACTAGCTGGATGGAGTGGATCGAACACGTACATCATGGTGGGGGCCACTGTCCACTGCCGTGGACGGACAGTGTGAATGAAACACTTGCATCACAGTGGGTGCCACCACTCACTGTTGCGGACGGTGTGGTAAGCCACACATACCACAGAGGGTCCCATGTAGGGCCCATCAAAATGTTTATTTGCAATCCAACCCATCCATTATGTGTGTCCCACAAAATTACGGGTCCAAACCAAATTTCAGGGTCCAAGCTTCATGTGGACCCCAGCAATCATTTCCGAGTAGTTTAACATACCTTCATATAAACGGTGGCGATGTGGGCCATCTGAGAACTATTCATGGCTGATTTTTGGAACCGACACCTCAACGAAGGGGTCCCAACAAATGGACGGCAGGGATTTAGAACACACATCACGGTGGGGTCCACAACTAGGGCCAATGGGGACCCACTCCTTTTACGTGTACGTCATGACAGCAAGGTGCTTACCACCTTTTTGTCATATGTATATGTTTTTTTCTTATCCTAGGTGGGACCCACATTAACCAGATCTACCTCGTCCATTGTATGTGTCCCACAAAATTAAGGGTTCAAACCAAATTTAAGGTGGGTCCAAGCTTCATGTGGACCTCAGCGATTATTTTCCCAATTTTTAACGGCAAACACCACGGTTTCTTATGGTAAGGCCCACTCGATTATCGGATCACCTTCAATTTTCGGCTCAACGCCTAAAATGTTCTGATAAGGAAGGGGAACGGCTTGGATTATATAAATACATTAAGGTGGGGCCTGTATGTGGGGTCCACCTCAAAAATTCCCCTTTAACTGACGTTAGTACATACCCATGTCAGTTCACACTTCACCGTTAGCAGCCCCACAACGTCCAGCGTCCCTTGAACGCTGGACAGTTAGGTGCACATGGATCAGGGTGGGTCCTTCAACACAGGAATCATGGTGGGTCCCACATGGACGTGGCCCACCATGGACATACATATACGTACATTATATTATTATAATATGTTGTATAGGATGATGGGTTTCTCCCAAAATGCGGTGGGTCGCATCGTTTGATGGATGGATAAAGCAGATTTTACACAATTGGTGGGGCCCACTACATTTTAGGAGAAAGATAAAGAAAGAGAGAGAGAGAGAGAGAGAGAGAGAGAGAGAGAGAGAGAGAGAGAGAGAGAGAGAGAGAGAGAGAGATACACGGTGAGATAAGAGGGGACCCCGCCATAATGGGCCCCTTATCATATATATCAAAATGGGTCCCACCATCTAGTGGGCCCTAAAAAAATGAGATTTAATGGCGGATCACGCACCTATCAGTCTTCTCCTTGGTTCCTTAGCCTCCTATGCTCCTTGCCAACACGTTTGACGGTGCAGATGATGAATGGAAGGTGGGGATGAGAGATGAGAGAGTGGGGAAAGTGGGCCACACTTGATGCTTGGGAGGGAGAAAGCTTGGATGTGTGTGTTGCTTGGGAGGTTTGAGAAATGAGAGAGAGAATGGAATAATATGGATAGGTTGATTTGAGTGGTTGTATTTAATGAGGTAAGGTTTGGTTTGAAAATGGGTGAAAGAGGGATGGTGAGAGGAGAGAAAGAGAGTTGACTTTTAAAAAGGGAGGGATGGGTTGCATGTACACATGGCATGGTTTGTACTTGACATGATTTGATGGGACATCTTGTAGAGATTCCCTCGATATTCGTAACGTGCAGCGTTTCTTCGAACTGAATGTAGGTCCACAACTTCTAGCCTGGGTATCGGTTTGGTGCGCGAGTCACGGCATTAAAACCGTGGCAATGGCGCGATCACTAAGGTATAAGTTTCGGGTTGAGCCGAGTTCAGTAAGCGGGACTCGGCCTAAGATCGCGCGCAAACGTCGGATATAGGTCGAGGGTCGCCAGAATTCGACCGGTATGATCGCGTAAGCCTACAGAACGGTACAGACGAGAGCATGGGTCTTACAGTGATGGGATGCTTTCTATTACTTTGATTCATGTTTATCTTGAACTCTCTTTGATTCTAGTTTGATATTTAAGAAATACTTTCAGTTTTTAATAGTTTGTTGTGACACAAATTACAATAGATTTGCGATAGCTTTAGGTATGATCTTTTCATGTATTGAGATTGTAAAATTAGGAAATTTTGTTGTTCACCGTCATTCCATGGGCATGGTTGGATGATGGAATTCCTTCTAATCTTCATGATTCTCTTATGTTTGGTTATGAGATTGGTATATACTGTTGTGAGCCATTATCTCATGGGCATGGTTTTGTGATGGAATCACTTCCAGTTCTCACAACTCTCATCCATTGAGAATTAGGTCAAAGGAAGTTCATATTTGGTTTTATTGAGATATCTTTCAATTGGATAGGATGAGACTCTGATTCCAGTTGTGCCCTTGAATCAAGCATAGATTTCCCTGATCTCTACAAGTGAATCCTTGGAAATCCTAGTTCCTACCTTTGAATTTACAAGTTTTAGTTAAATAATTCACAATTACTTTCTCTACACTTTCAGATTTAGGTTTACATCTTCTTCTAGTTCTACTTCTAGTTGCATTCAGAATACACACGAGATTAATCACTGTGGATTTGACCTCTGCCTCACTGAGATTATTAGTACATTGCCTCCCTACACTTGGTGTTGTGAACAACCTATAGCATAAGGAGTCCATCTGTGTGGTTATATTTAAGCCATGCAATTAGATTTCCATGTATTTGATGGTGATTGCTATTAAACCATTGAATTTGTTGTCGAGTGTAACTAATGCAGTGATTTGTTTGCATACAAATCCTCTAAATGAGCATTAACTAAGCCTATAAAAGGCTACCTTTTAGGCCATCCCATCGCCAAAAATAGAACATTGTAGTGAGAGAGCGGGCGCCACTTTCTTCTATCTCATCAAGTATTGGGCCGAGTTGTGGTCCAAGTCGAGGTGTCTGGTTTGTCTAATTGAGTCTAGATTCTGAGAATTTCTGAGGGAGAGAGAAGGTGATTGTGGAAGAAGATGGAGAATCCAGGGGAGGAGCTACTGGATTGCATCCTTGCATTACTGCTAGGTTGGCTCGACTATTTGTCCACCGAGTCTGAGTCATTAGATTGGTCTAACTCCTCTCTAGCTAGCCAATTACCCTCAAACGCAGGTTCAAGTGCAGACCTTATTCTTCATCTAGAGAACTACCCCAATCGTGCAACATGTAAGGTATAAGAAGTTAGGTTTGGGAGCATTATTAAGCTAACTCAATTGAGTCATCGATGACCTGAGTCGCTGTCATGTTGACTCATCGATTTGCGTCTAGTATTTCTAGGTGAAGGGCTTCTAATTTAACTTGAAACCGCATTCAGATTGAGCTTGGTGTAAGTAACTCACACTTGAGTCCACCGAGTCTTGCAGCTAGGGTTTCTAGGTGTGTGTTTGTGCTGATCCAACCTGCCTAGGTTTGTTATCGAGTTTTGGACCTCTTACCACAGAGGTAATAACCTGATTTCAACTAAATTCGGAGGCTAATCAAGTTCATTTTCTATTGAGTTAACTCAGTAGGTTACATTGAGTGTTTAACTCAATTGTGATTTGTTTGGTTAAATAGTGTTCTTAACTAGTCTTGGTGAGTCAAATTTAGGTTCGGATCCTTACATTGGTTCACCATCGAGTCTTGAACTGAGTTAGTCGAATCAGGTGAGTTAACACTTTTATTTTGAAATCAAAGATTCAATTTCAATTAGATATTTTTGAACCTTCAATCTTATTTTGGAGAATTAGAGTCCTTGATTTTACTCTCTCGGTTGGGGTTACAGACCGAGTCAAGTCAGCTTGTGAGGTGAGTCAATCCATCAATCCTTCCATTTATACTTGAATTCGGTTTAAATGAATTTCGGATTGTTGTGGGAATTTAGATTTTCAAAAATCATCCATTTAAAACCACTCTAATTTTCATTTTAAGCTAATTAAGGAAAATTATATATCATAGGAATGGAATCAATTCAAAGCGAGTTCACACCTTCAAAACCTTATTTGAGAGAAATCCATCTTAAAGGTGAGTTTTCCCTTCAATCTTTCCATTTACATTTTACTCTTGCATTAGTTCCCAACATTTGATTTGACTTGATTCTTAATCTTAAATTCCATGTCTATATGTTTGCATAATCAGCTTTGCTTAGAATGATTCTTGCATACGTATTCTTGAATGTGACTATACTTCAAATTTTGAATGAATTATATGAATATGCTTGCTATCATGCCTTAAATTACAGTTATTTGTTTAGATTTATAACCATATAAAATTTGAGTTTCTCTAATGTAACATATAAATTTATGGAAGGTCGTAATTTGATTTGTAAGGCTTGAATTGTCTCATTGGATATTTGGTTGGAGATATATCTATTTGTGATTTGAAAAACTTATATTTTGACTTCCTTGAAGCTTAGTTGGCCCATTTGAGGATGGATTGTTACTTTAATGGTATATGATTTAGTGTCATGATGTGACTTGGTTGATGCCCTTTTGGCACATGAATTTGCCAAATGATACCGACGTATATTTCTTGGGATGCCAGATCATGATGATGCTGGGTTATTGATGCTGATGTATGTTCCTTGTGATGTTGGATAATTGGTTGGCTATTCACCTACGTTTTGGGTTACCTTTAATTGATGTCCACATTAAACTATGTCCACCTTATTTAACACTCTTTGGACGTCGATGTATGTCACCTGGAATGCAAGGTCATGATGCTGATGTATGCCCTTAATGATGTCGGCTCATGATGTTGATGTATGTTCCTTGTGATGTCGGGTCATTATATGAGTTTTCTTGGTGATGTTGGTGTATGTCCTTAAGGATGCCGGGTCATGATGCCGATGTATGTTCCTTGGGATGCTGGGTCATCGTACGTACTTTAGTAAAGAACTTTCATGCTTCCATACATTTATATTTGGTTGTCTTTGATGCGTTATATTGATATTTGTTTTGTTTCCTTTAAACTATTCTTGACTAATCTGTTGTATGTGAAATCTTGGGGGGCATTTCTCACTTTGATAGCCACTAACACTATTGAAAACCATATAGCTAATGTAGGTATAGACCGTCATGATACCTTACCTATGGGCTTTCCTATGGAGACCGAGGAGGAGCTAGGAGATGGGGACTCTAAGCATGTGTGGGCGAGCTCTAGGAGTTCAATCTTAGTTGCTAGTTTCTTTCTTTTATGATTATAGTACTTTAAAACATTTTGTTACTTTGGGTTGTAATAGTCCCCAACTAAGAGGACTTTTGGATATGTTTAGATGATGGTTTGGATGCTATATCCCATGTTTGGTTTCCCTCTACTTGTCTTTGGTGCCCACTAAATATTTGTTAATATGCCTATATGGATGTATTGGAATACACACTTACATGTGACTTTCCCCTACTTAACACTCGGGTTTTCAAAGCAAGAGTACCAAACTCAAGTTAGGAAAATTGAGACGTTACACATCACGCGAGTATGTGATTGTGGGTCATACATTCAACACAATTCCTCATGCTTTAGGGTTGTCCACACCTCACATGATCACATGTTTGTGGGCCACACATACTACACAATTTCACACAATTTAGTAGCTGATTACACATCACATGATTCTAAGACATTTCGTAATGGTCATATGATTATAGGCCACACGCACGTGCACACACACACACACACACCAAATTTCTCATGATTTAGGGGTTGTTTATATACCACAGGACCACACAATTAAGGGCCACATACATCACAAATTCATAAGGTTAATTGAGTCAGACAACAACACAGTTTTATAAGCCAGGTGGGCCACGAAATATCATTAATTCACATAGTTAATGGGCCCTTGGGCATGTTGGATGGCCAATAAACATTACAATGGGTCCCACATGCTGGTGAGGCCCGCTGGACAAGTTTAATGGCAAACAAACATTACAGTGGACCTTAGAAAGCTTTCAATGGTTGGAACTTGGGAGATTGCAACGGCGGGTAGCCCACTACTGTCTAGTAGTGGGCTCTGGATGGTATCAATAGTGGGTATCATGCCTCCACTGTTTCCAATGGTGGGGGGTCCACTTGATCTTTGGATTTGCCTCATGATCATGTCTTAACATGAGGAAAAATGAATAAAAATGGTGAATTTCTCACAATATGGTGGGCCTTGGGAGGTGTCTCAATGATGGGCATCATTATCCCTAGTGCTCCCCAGTAGTGGGGTCCACCTGAGATTAAGATTTGCCTCATATTTGGGCGGTGGGCCATGGGAAGTTTCAATGGTAGGTGTACAACCACCACAGTTCCTTGTGGTGGGGCCAATTGTGATTTGCATCTGCCCTTTTTTATACTAAACAAATAGATAGACTGTGTGCATGGTCAGCACATGCATCTTGGTGGACCCCTGAGAGTTTTTCAACGATTGGCATTTAATCACAACTATCTAGATAGTGGAGGTATTTGGTTGAGAGGCATGATAAATCAGTTAGGGCTTCAGTAGGAAGCCATGCCGGTTAATTGTGACAGCAAAACACTATAAATTTGGCTAAAATTTTCGTTTATCACTCTCGTACTAAACACATTGAGGTTTGTCACCACTTTATCCGACAGGTGCTTGAAGGAGGTGTAACTCTGAAAAAAATTCACACCAATGTGAATCCAGTAGACATGCTCGCCAAGGTTATTCCTACAGAGAAGTTCAAGTTCTGTACAACTTCTTTGGGCTTGGTGATGGCGTAAAAGGAAGATGGAGTGTGCATGAGAAATATTGATGAAGTTACGATGCAATGCAGAGATAAGAGAAAATTTTAAGAAGCTACACATTTGAAGATTGAAGACATGGTGGAGATTGTTGTTAATAGATGTCTTAAATCTGAGGAAATTTGACTAGCCCAAGAAAGTTCGGTGAAAGTCCAACAACAATCTATTTTGGAACTTCTGAGAAATTTGATCAGTCAGAGGACAGGTTCGACTAGTCGAAGTGCCCTTCGACTAGCCCGAGCTCTAGTTTGACTAGTCGGAGGTTACGCAGATTGTGCGCGGGCTGCGTAAATTTGGGACTGTTTCTATGCCATTCCAAGTCGGTGTGAAAGCTGAGATTTCCCAACTATAAATAGGAGTCCCTAGGGCCATTCTAAGTCATTCTAAGGCTTCTTAAAGTACTCTAAGGGTTTCTTGAAGGGGTTAAAGGGTTTCAAAAGGTGTAGCAAAGGTGAGATTCGAGGTTGTTCAAATCGGGTAAGTCCTTTCTCTTTGTAATTTCTGCTTTCATAGTGAAGATCTATCGCTTTGTGCCATGGTTTTTTCCTAAAAAGGGTTTTCCACATTAAATCTTTGTGTTCTCTTGTGTTTGCTTGGTGCTCTTGGATTACTATCCTAGATCCATCTCTGTGTGATTCCGTAGAACAATCCCCAACAATTAAGACCGCTTGTGTATTGCAATCTTGGCCCAAAGGAATGGGTCGTAATGTTGCATTGGATTTCACGCTAGGATTTAATGGTTAGGCTCGTCATCCTGAATAATCAAGTTAACTGCCCCATTGATTAGATAAAGTTCAATATTATAGTTGTCTTTTATCTAATGCTTAATGTTTAATGGGTATTTCCTCTTATGTGAGTTGTTGCACCTTTTGCAATCATGAATATTAGATCCATTCTATCCTAAATTAAAGGTCTCACTGCCCTTAGTGGATCTAACTTCTCAGAATGGAAAGAGGTATTAGAGATAACTCTTGTTTGTATGAAATTAGACTTAACCCTTAATAAGGATCAATCTCCAAAACCAGCTGAATTTAGCCTTGCCTATGATATTACCAAATATAACATATGGGAATGGATCCATAGGTTAAGCATAAAGATAATTAGATATTTCATTTCTAAGACTTTTCGTGGGGGTATACCTGAGAAAGAGAATGTGAAAGTATTCATCGAAGAAATTGAAAAGATGTTTATTAAATTTGATAAGGCAGAGGCTACAATGGTTCTCTCTGAACTCGTATATATGAAATGCAATGGTGAGGGAATTAAGGAGCACATCATAAAGATAGTTGATCTTGCAACTAAGTTAAGGGTACTTCAGTTGAACATTCCAGAAAACCTAGTCATCTACTTAGTGTTGATTTATCTTCCTTCTAGCTTCAGCACTTTCAAGGTCAATTATAACATTCAAAAAGAAAAAATAGCATTGTGTACAAGATGAAGAGAAATTTAGGCAAGAATGACTAGAGAGTGCTGATTTCACATGTTCTTCTCATGGCAATAACCCAAAGAAAAGGAAGAGGTATTCTAGGAATGAGGGTGAGGGCAAAAGAAAGGTGGCAGGCGATGGTGTAGTGTTGAATGACCAAAACAAAGTGGTCAGACCCTGTTACTTTTGCGATCAGGCGGGTCACTTGAGAAACAATGTCATGGGCACAAAGCTTGGCTCAAGAAGAATATGAACAAAAGTAAAGGTAAAGATTCATGTTTGATAGTTAGTTTTAATTGATATACATCTGTCATGATGTGGGTCAATTCTGGGTCGTCCACTTACATCCTATTTCTCGTGCAGTGGCACCTCAGGAGCCTGAGACCTAATGATGCGGAGCGGTACATGATCAATGACTGGCTTTTCAGTAGGAGAATCGAGGCTTATGATTTTGTATTTCTTCTAAATACATAATTTAGGATGCATTTGAAATTTTTTTTAAATCCATTTATTTTACTTTGGTTTGAAATAAAATAGGTCATTTGGTTTTTTTTTTTTTTTTAATTTGAATGTTGGTTTAAGGGCCTCGATACTATAATGGTGCATAGAATGTGGATGTGAATGATGGTAACCTTATTTATATATAATAATAAAAGTGATGGTTATAAATAGGTTCGATCCTTAAAAGTGATATACATAATTGTTTATAGTCCGAACAAGTAGTGTTGTCACTTTAGGGTGGATGTACCTATGATAACATTCAAGACTTTTGAGACATGAATCCATGAGAAAAGGTTTGGCCTGAAAATGATAGGAGACATCTGTCTCTAATTCTAGAGAATCTTGATATACACAACATCAGATTCTCTCTTAAAACTATATATATGCCCTCTAATCGTTTGATTAGTGAGAGTACAGTGGGAGCGGGTCTTAGTGTTGTAACAATTTAAGGCCCTTCACTTGACCTTACCGACACCTTGGTGATCCTTGTGGGAGAAATTGTGGGTATATAGAATCCATGATTTAGGTGAATAAATAAAGGTGAGACAAATATCTAACTCACGAATGGTAATACCAGTCGAGTAGAACTGATAAGATGAATAAGTTTGGTCTACACTGCATGCCTCATTAGTGGGAGGTTCAGTTTCAAATTTTGTTTCATAGTGTAAATGTTGTTACTTGATTAGGTGCAATGCAAGCACTTATGGCATCCTACATTGGAACAAAACTATAACGTCTATCACGAAGCCAGGTGTTAGATGTTGCAATGTTGCATTCCTCTAAATTAAGATAGGGACAAAACAACATATGCTAATGTTCTTTGAAAGGAAAATGATCTATAATCGTCAAGTGTTTGCATACCCCAGATGATAATTGTATCATAGGGTGCTTAAGGCCAGTGGGAGGACAGACATTGAGGTTACGTATGCATTTTAGTAAATTAAAGTTTATTGATAATTCAAGTTTTGATTATTGTTCTTATTGTGCATGTGAAATGAATAGATAAGGTTGGCTATGATTGAAGCATCTCTTGATAAAGATTATTAGACCACTTGGAAGTATACATGCGGGTTTTATTTGGCATGAGATTTTCATATTCTGCACTTATGGTTTCAGTATCTATATTGTTGAGAATGTTGGTATTATGATTACGCCTGGTCTCACTTCGAGAAATGAGATGATGAATGTCGTGGTCCAATGAACTAGATAATTTAGAGTACTTTACAGGATCCATTAAAATATCTAGTAAAACTTTGAACTTGTTGTGGAAATACTAGATAATATATTACGATGCTATGAATGTCCCAAGTGGGAGAATGTTGGAATTATGGACCACACATGACATAGTTCCATCTGGCAATGCAATGATCGAATTAGATCATTATCATGACCATCAAGGTGGGATCCATGGTGTTAAAGGTATACACAAGGTTTATGGGAATGAAGTACCACACATCTATGGATAGCGTTGTATTATAGGATGGCTTCTCTCCGAGAAACAAAATTGAGGAGTCATGGGCATGAAGATTCCTATGATGGGTGAGATTTTTCACATAGCTATTCTATATAAAGTGCAATCAATCCCCAACTCCATACACATTTTTCACATACGTTGTCCTCTCCATTAGAGAAGGTACAACTATGGGTGTGTAGGAGGTCGAAGACCGAGGTGCAACCAATCTTCTATAGGGTCTCTCTCAATAGGTAGGATTAATGACCAATCAAGGTACGGATATAGAACTCTCAAATCCCCTTGATTAGATGCTAGTACCAATCCTGAATCTGCTATGGGGTTTTCTTATACCCATTTTCATCAAATGATGGTGCTGAAATGGTTGACTGAGATCGATCATCTTATGAAAATTTTGAAATAAGGAACTAACTTCATTCTTTGACTTCATCAAGCAAACCCAAGTCATACGAGTGTGATCATCAATAAAGGAAACAAACCAACGGAAATCATTCAAAGAAGGGGTATTGGCCGCCCCCCATACATCAGAGTGAATCAACATAAAAGGTATGAGACTTTTATTCATACTTAATGGAAATGACACACAGTGACTTTTTGCCAGTTCACAAATGTCACATTTGAAATCTGAAGTAGTTAACTGGGAAAACAACTTTGGAAACAATTTTTTCAAATATCCAAAAGACACATGACCTAATCGCCTATGCCACAACCAAATTTTGGAGGTTTTGTCAAACTTATCCGCTGAGAAAACTTGACCCAACTAATTTGAGCTAATAGGCTTCAGATCCAAGTAATATAGCTTCCCCCTTTTAGTACCACAACCAATTGTCTTACGAGTCCGGATGTCCTTAAAAACACAAAGGTTAGGCCAGAAAATCACAACACAATGCAAAGCACAAGTTATTTGAGCAATGGACAATAAGTTATGGTTGAGAGAAGGTACGATTAAAACATAATCGAGATTTAAATTGTTTGGAAGAGTAATTGAACATTCTCCAATCACAGGTGAGGGAGTGCCATTGGCTGTAGACACTATATGTTCTGTGGATGGTTTCATAAACTGAATATGGCGATTGTCAAAGGTCATGTGATCTGTAACTCCAGAATCAATTATCCATGTACTACTACTAATAGGTGCAGAAATATGTAGAACCTTACCAATATTACTTGAAGCAGCAATCAAAGAGGAAGCTTCTGCAGGAGTGTCATTGGAAGGTTTGGCCACAACAACAGAGACCTGGTGTTCACTCCCCAAGTATAGGGCTGTGATGTAGTAATAAACTCGGTAAGACCGAGGTCGAATCCACAGGGACTGAAACCTGTACGTAATCTGAAACTAACTAGAACTAGAACTAGAATGAGATGAAATCTAAATCGAGTGTGATTTGAGGAATAATGGTGAAATATTTATCTAAAATTTAGAGAATTAAATTAAAGGGAAAGAAACTAGGGATTCAGAAATAGGAAACTAGGGATTCAGAGGATCCACTTGTAGAGATTAGGGAGATCTTATGCCTGCTTTAAGAATTCAACTGGACTTAGAGTCCCATCTTCATCCAGTTGAAGAGTGTAATCATGGAATTTAAGACTGAAGTTCCTCTGATATACTTTTCAAGAGATGAAAGGTATATGAATTAGAACGGATTCCATCACCAAACCATGCCCAGGAGACAATGGTAAACAATAGAATTAAACTAATTACCAACTAATCAATATGCCATAGAGGTTAGGAAAGGGTACCGTCATCCAACCATGCCCAGGAGACGATGGTAAACAACAGGGCTTCCTGACGTCATAAACATCAAAAGGAAAAGGAAATACTCAAAGCCATTGTAGACCCATTGTAATTTCAGTCACAACAGACCATTAAAGACTAAAAATATTCCCATAATAATCAAACCAATATCAAATTCGGTTCATGAATTTAAATTAAAGGCAATTAATAGAATCCCCCATCTCACTACAAGCTTCACCTCTTAGCCCTAGCTAAGAGGTTTAGCTCGACATGGACAAGCTAAATTCCCTCAAAATTTAGAGAAAAAATATATAACATAAACAAAAGAAAAAAAGAAAGGAAACCCAAACTCTTTCTCTCCCTGTCTCCTTCTCTGTTCCACCCCAAGCCACCCAGCCAGAAATCGGATCCTACAGCCGTCATCTCCTCTTTCCTTTATAACAGCAACCCATGCGTGTATCACAATCCGACCAGGAGTCAGATTTTGTTCTGGCGCACCCTTTTTTAACGCAGTAAAACAAAACCTGCTGATTTTGATCTGATTTTGAGACAACTGATCAACCCATTCGAGCGATTTGACTTCTTGGACAGGGTAAACACCCTCTTATTTGGATTTTGGACGGTCTGGATCATTGATCCGATCACGTCTTTGATCACAGGATGGCCAACCGTGGCCGATTTTTACGGATGCGCGTCCCTGTGTAAACAGGGTACGCTGTGAGGATCGGTGGGCCCCACGATGATGTTTTTGATGAAATCCACCCCGTCCATTGAATTCCTGGCGAGAAACCAGTCAGGAATGTATGGTTTTGGAGTGAACTTGGTGCGACCCACTTGATCTTTTATTCCGCCGTCCATCCTACTTTCAACGGTCAGGATATTCCAATAGCTTGCATGGTGGAGAAATGACACCTAGGTGAGGGTAATACCCCCTCCTTGGACACCTTGGACGGTCCAGATTAATGTTCTGGATGATGGGTGGGCCCCACTGTATGAAACCGGCGGACACACCAGCGTCCGCTGTTTCTGCGTAAGAGGAAAGACGGGTCAGCCCGTCTTTGACCGGGCTGACCTATTCGGTGCACGTCCAATGCGTGTATACACAATGCACACGCGTCGCTTGCGTGGGTCCCATGGTGATCTTCGTGAGAAATCCACTCCGTCCATCCATTTTATCATATCATTTTAAATGTTGAGGCCAAAAAGGGAAGCAGATCCAGATATCAGGTGGGCCCCACTTCACCATTTTATAGGTTGAGTTGTCCATTAAGTCACTTCCAGAGGGATCCAACAGATGATTTTTGACTTGTACGGTTAATTTATGGCCCTCAGGCCATGTATGAAGTTTCGAGCCGAACGGATGGTGGAAACCCTGTGATCTTGCATTCTGGATCAGTTCCAGGCCACTTGAGCTTCAGTTTCTCGATTTTCGCGGATCTCTGGCGTGTAAATTTTTTGATCTTGGTCCCCTGGAGTCCGTCCCTTGCTCTGGTGACTTTAGAACGTTAAATCCATGATTTAAACTCCCTTTTTCAGTTCATGCTTGCAAATACACTCTGCATCACAAACACGATTAAAACGGGCCATTAAACGGCATTATATTCATAAATCTAGGCAATAATTAGGGTCTGATATGCAATATTTGACCCTCAACACAACCCCCAACCAGCATTTTGCTAGTCCCGAGCAAAGTATGCGAAGAATAAGTTGAGAATTATGAGATAACTCCTGTGAACACGAGTGATTAGTGAAGAATAATCGAGATGCGAAAACTCTAAGAGTCATGAATGTTGGAAATTATTTTCTCCTGGACTCAAGTACATAGTAAACTTCATAATCAAGTTCAAGATATTAATCCATCAATCAAAAAAATTCTAAACATTGAGTTCCATGGGTGTATAGTGTAATCTTGGCTTGTTAACATTAAGATTCAATTTGTTATTTCATGATATCATTGGTAACCAACAAGAGCATTCAGGACAACCTAAACCAGAACTTGCTTCACGAGTCATTCTTCCATTTTTTATTTTTTTTTTCATTAAAAGAATGTCAAGAGGGGAATCAAAATTTCACTTATAGGGAGCAGACCTATGGTGAAACTAGTCGCCCAACTATTTCCAACTGTTAATCATGGAGAATCGAATCCACACTTATAGGGAGGAAACCCATGGTGAAGATTAATTGCCCAACCTTTTCAATTCCTTTTTTTTTAAAAAAAATATATATATACCTTGATGACAATATATTTTAGGCTGGTTCTTTGCATGCTTACTGATTACCAAGTCAACCCTTCAATATCAAACTGAACCCTTAATGCGAAAGCGAGATGTGACATGTGAAATCATGACTCAATCAATGTTTAAAACTTCTAATCATGGATTAACAATTCAAACTTAACTGTGAAATCTAACAGACAATGGAATCTAAGAGTCACAAATTACCAACATCACTTATCTTGTAATTCTAAATCAAAGATGGCTGTCAAAATCACTTCGAATTCACAAGAAATTTCAGAAAAATTTAAAAATTTTCACAAATTTTGCTCAAGACCAAGAAAACACTGATTAGGAAACCTAATCTCCCACCCCCAACCTAAAATCTACATTGTCCTCAATGTAAAAGATATAAGCATGCAATGCATATGGGACAACGAAAGTAAATGAGAAGTGATGGAAAGATAGTACCTGGGTAACGAGTTAAGAGAGACTTTTCTATAGAGATCTCAACATGAGAGCGGGTCAGCACAAGAGTGAAACCAATAGAAAGTAAAACACAAATAATAAAAATAAACTCTTACCTATACCACTTTCGAAGGTGCTCTCGATTGCATTTAGCGTATGCAACAAGCCTTTAAACCCCTAGGTTGCCCCTAGTGGACAAGTTGTAGTCTCGTGAGGGTTTGCAGTAATGTTACCCACAAACATTGAACTAACTAACTAGGAAAATGAAATGGAATGAAAAACTGGGTTGCCTCCCAGGAGCGCTAAGTTTACCGTCTATCGTAAAATAACATAAAGCAAACTACTCTAGTCCTATGAAAGCAGGGAAAAGCTACTCGATCATGCCACAAGGTTCCTCTTTCGGCCAATATCTTGATAAGTTTCTTAGTATGTTCTTTAACAGGATCATCCAAAAGCCCTTTTTGCAATAAGCTTGGATGCCCTGGAGCTTGACTTTCCAAAAAAACTTATGTACCTCATTAAAAATTTGACGTTGATTCGTTTGAGGTATCCAAAGTATATATGATTCACCTGTGTTAGAAAAAGTTTCGAAGTTAGTATCCCATGGTGAATCAAAGACTACAGGTAGATAAAAGTTAGAAAAATTTTCGAGAAGTAATGTAGTCTTAATGCATTCCGAAGTTCCAGGCTTCGGTTCAATTTTCAGCTCCTCTTCCTTTAATGGTAAACATTCAGGGTCTGGGGAAGGAGGGGCTTCAGAGTGAGGGTTCTCTCGGTCAGTGATGACTACCGAGATGTTGTCTTGCAAGGCATTCACTTTTCCTTTTGACATGAGATCGTTTGAATCTGCAAAGTGTGCCAAGCAATCATCTAAAAAGTTGGGAAGTTTAGCGAAGCGTGACTTATTTTTCAAGTTAGAGCTCGTGATGATCTGTCTAAGGAATCCATCATCCTTGAAAGTGGATGGAGGTACGCTCTCTTGCTCCAGTCCTGCACAGACAGATTGAAAATCAATAGGGGAAGCATCGATGTGGTCACTCTGTTCATTAAAACTACTCAATCGAGGCGTTGAATCATAAAAATTTGACAGTTCAGATGGTGACCTCAACTGAGTGGTTTCAACTTCAAGAGTCATATTAAGTGGCTCGTCCATCTCCCGCATTATATCACCATTCAATTCAGGGGAGTGGTCTAAACATGCATCACAAGGGTTGGAAGGGTCAGTTGAATTTGGTTCATTCTCCACATTCAGATCAGTCATGTCAAACAGGTGGAGTAGATCATTATGGTTGACAACTTCATGAACCTCTTGATCATTGGTAGGGATTACACTTGAGATTGAATCCCAATACTCATCATCGTCAAGTTCCGTGCAGTGTGCACTTGGGATGGGATCACATTCCTCACATTCTATTCCTTGATTAGGTTGAGGTTCGAATAAACTAACCTCTACCTCATCAGTGTAATCATGTGTGTCATGTGAGTGAAGTGTGTCGCTATCATTATATTTAAAAGACACCCACGTCTCTTGATCATTCCTTTGGACAGTCATTGAGATCGACTCATCGAGAAATCGAACCATGTGCTCATCAATACAATCCAACTCTTCATTCTCAATTGTACTATTTTCCATAGTCGTATCACGTGAACTCCACTGTTGTACATCTTTTACAAGTTCTTGAAATCGTTGAAGCATGTTTGTTGAATGAGCTCCAGATTTTGTATGGAGTTCTGAAGTGAATTCTCTTGGATCGTTTTTTGTTGGATTTCTGAGGTATAGGACCCAAGAGAATTGTTGTCATGATGCATTGTTGATTCAACTTCCCAATTTTGATGGTTCCATTGATCATATGTATGAGGTTGTGTATGGAGAGTTGGATTTGGTTGAGGCTGAGGTGCATTAGCCTCAATTATCCTATTAAGGCGTGATTCAAGCTCTTCTATTAATTTTCTCATGTCCGTAGCAGAGTCTGTGTCACTTTGAAATGACTCCCCTTGGATCGATTTTGGTTGAATCTCAAAGGTAGGGGATCCAAGAGAATTATCACTATAATATGTTGTTGGTTCATCTTTCCGACATTGATGGTTCCACTAATTAGAGTCATACGGATCATGTGTGGGAGAATCTGATGGTTGGTAATACATATTATCACTCATAATATAATCACGCATTGTTTTCTTTTTCTCGGATGAGTGATAATAATTCTCACTCCCATAGTTATGATAACCCCAACATTCACGTACTGTCTTGTTAATCCGTGGGGTGTAATTGTTCTCCTGCATATGATCCCGTAAGGACTTCTTAACCGATGAAGCGTTATACTCTGGTCGGTTCCCGATGATTGTTTCAGGAAAATTCTGAGACATAGGTTGATTTCTATCATAATTATCATCCCAATATAGATTATTCTTCTCAGCATACTGACGTTCCCACTCGTGCATATACATGATGAGTCCCCAACTCTGATTCTAATCCTAAGAAAATAGAAGAAAAGGTCCTACAGCAGTATGGAAAATAGGTAGAGGAGAAGTTAAAAGGAAGTTACCAAGTTAGAAATTCCTATGTTAAGATCTTGCAAAAGAAACCAAAAAAGATTAGTTCCTAAAAATAGAAATTCTAAAGTTGGAAAATTCTAAGATGGAAACATGAATTTAGTTTCTAAAAAGGAAAAAAAAATTCTAAAATAAACGAAAGCCTAGAAATAGAAAATTTCTAAAAATAGAAAGTTAGTCTCTAAAAGGGAAACCTAAAATAAGAGAATTTCTAAAACTAAAATCATAATTTTAAAAATAGAAAAAGTAGAAAATTAGAAAGAAATTACCAAATTTGAAGTTTCTATCCTAGAATCCTACAAAATAAGAAAATAGGTTAGTTTCTATAAATCAGAAAAAACCTAAACCTAAAGTTAGTAAAAATCCTAATCTTAATCTAATTCTAAAACCAATTAATTTCAGAAATACGTAGTCGTCAGTCCCCGGCAACGGCGCCAAAAACTTGTTCACTCCCCAAGTATAGGGTTGTGATGTAGTAATAAACTCGGTAAGACCGAGGTCGAATCCACAGGGACTGAAACCTGTATGTAATCTGAAACTAACTAGAACTAGAACTAGAATGAAATGAAATCTAAATCGATTGTGATTTGAGGAATAATGGTGAAATATTTATCTAAAATTTAGAGAATTAAATTAAAGGGAAAGAAACTAGGGATTTAGAAATAGGAAACTAGGGATTCAGAGGATCCACTTGTAGAGATCAGGGAGATATTATGCCTGCTTTAAGAATTCAGCTGGACTTAGAGTCTCATCTTCATCCAGTTGAAGAGTGTAATCATGGAATTTAAGACTAAACTTCCTCTGATATAGTTTTCAAGAGAAGAAAGGTATATGAATTAGAATGGATTCCATCACCAAACCATGCCCAGGAGACAATGGTAAACAACAGAATTAAACTAATTACCAACTAATTAACATGCCATAGAGGTTAGGAAAGGGTACCGTCATCCAACCATGCCCAGGAGACGATGGTAAACAACAGGGCTTCCTGACGTCATAAACATCAAAAGGAAAAGGAAATACTCAAAGCCATTGCAGACCCATTGTAATTTCAGTCACAACAGACCATTAAAGACTAAAAATATTCTCATAATAATCAAACCAATATTAAATTCGGTTCATGAATTTAAATTAAAGGCAATTAATAGAATCCCCCATCTCACTACAAGCTTCACCTCTTAGCCCTAGCTAAGAGGTTTAGCTCGACATGGACAAGCTAAATTCCCTCAAAATTTAGAGAAAAAATATATAACATAAACAAAAGAAAAAAAGAAAGGAAATCCAAACTCTTTCTCTCCCTGTCTCCTTCTCTGTTCCACCCTAAGCCACCCAGCCAGAAATCGGATCCTACAGCCGTCATCTCCTCTTTCCTTTATAACAGCAACTCATGCGTGTATCATAATCCAACCAGGAGTCGGATTTTGTTCTGGCGCACCCTTTTTTAACGCAGTAAAACAAAACCTGCTGATTTTGATCTGATTTTGAGACAACTGATCAACCCATTCGAGCGATTTGACTTCTTAGACAGGGTAAACACCCTCTTATTTGGATTTTGGACGGTCTGGATCATTGATCCGATCACGTCTTTGATCACAGGATGGCCAACCGTGGCCGGTTTTTACGGACGCTCGTCCCTGCGTAAACAAGGTACGCTGTGAGGATCGGTGGGCCCCACGATGATGTTTTTGATGAAATCCGCCCCGTCCATTGAATTCCTGGCGAGAAACCAGTTAGGAATGTATGGTTTTAGAGTGAACTTGGTGCGACCCACTTGATCTTTTATTCCGCCGTCCATCCTACTTTCAACGGTTAGGATATTCCAATAGCTTGCATGGTGGAGAAATGACACCTAAGTGAGGGTAATACCCTCTCCTTGGACACCTTGGATGGTCCAGATTAATGTTCTGGATGATGGGTGGGCCCCACTGTATGAAACCGGAGGACGCACCAGCGTCCGCTATTTCTGCGTAAGAGGAAAGACGGGTCAGCCCGTCTTTGACCGGGCTAACCTATGCAGTGCACGTCCAATGCGTGTATACACAGTGCACACGCGTCGCTTGCGTGGGTCCCATGGTGATCTTCGTGAGAAATCCGCTCCGTCCATCCATTTTATCATATCATTTTAGATGTTGAGGCCAAAAAGGGAAGCAAATCCAGATATCAGGTGGGCCCCACTTCACCATTTTATAGGCTGAGTTGTCCGTTGGGTCACTTCTAGAGGGATCCAACAGATGATTTTTGACTTGTACGGTTAATTTATTGCCCTCAGGCCATGTATGAAGTTTCGAGCCGAACGGATGGTGGAAACCCTGTGATCATGCATTTTGGACCAGTTCCAGCTCACTTGAGCTTCAGTTTCTCGATTTTCGTGAATTTCTGTGTGTAAATTTCTTGATCTTGGTCCCCTGGAGTCCGTCCCTTGCTCTGGTGACTTTAGAACGTTAAATCCATGATTTAAACTCCCTTTTTCAGTTCATGCTTACAAGTACACTCTGCATCACAAACACGATTAAAGCGGGCCATTAAACGGCATCATATTCATAAATCTAGGCAATAATTAGGGTCTGATATGCAATATTTGACCCTTAACACAACCCCCAACCAGCATTTTGCTAGTCTCGAGCAAAGTATGCGAAGAATAAGTTGAGAATTACGAGATAACTCCTGTGAACACGAGCGATTAGTGAAGAATAATCGAGATGCGAAAACTCTAAGAGTCATGAATGTTGGAAATTATTTTCTCCTGGACTCAAGTACATAGTAAACTTCATAATCAAGTTCAAGATATTAATCCATCAATCAGAAAAATTCTAAATATTGAGTTCCATGGGTGTATTTTGTAATCTTGGCTTGTTAACATTAAGATTCAATTTGTTATTTCATGATATCATTGGTAACCAATAAGAGCATTCAGGACAACCTAAACCAGAACTTGCTTCACGAGTAATTCTTCCATTTTTTTTTCATTAAAAGAATGTCAAGAGGGGAATCAAAATTTCACTTATACGGAGCAGACCTATGGTGAAACTAGTCGCCCAACTATTTCCAACTATTAATCATGGAGAATCGAATCCACACTTATAGGGAGCAAACCCATGGTGAAGATTACTTGCCCAACCTGGCTAGATCTGAACCGACCCAACTGTAACCAGGTCCATTACATGGACCTGACCTGAACCCAACTACTGATTTTTAACTGGTTCCAAGAGGTGAGAACCGAACCGAACCGAACCCAACCCAACCAACCCAACCCAAATTCTTAATGGGTCCAAAAGATGGGACTACAACACATTATAATCGAGTCGGGTTCATCATGTACGGGCGGTCCAGGCGCCCCATCGACAGACTTATATAGAAGATTTGCACCGAATATGTGAAAGATAGGGGCAGCTATTTATTGAAAGTGAAAATACAAGTAAGGCATCTACAACTGTCACCAAACAGATGTTGGCGTGTACCATCATGCCAAATTTTATATATATATATATATATATATATATATATATATATATATATATATTATATATATATATATATATATATATATATATATATGCACAGAATAGTCAGAGAGATTTATTGATATTTAGGCACATGTGTTTTTTAGTTTATTGGTACCTACTTTCTTCCACCGGCGGTAGGGTCAAATGGGACTAGGGTCCACTGGAGCTTTGGATTTAACTCATGTTTTGGATATTGCTCTAAAATGATCTCTCTCCAAACGGATGGAACGTGTGAATACAAAACCTACATCACGGTGGGCCCACGGAACTTACCGGCGTCACTTCAGTAGCTAGTCTCGCTACTCAACCTGTCAGTATCTAATCCCCGCCCGCGTGCCGCCTATCAAATATTCCTCTCGGAGGGGATGTTTGCGAGTCACCCGCTCAGCTCGCTACAAGCGGCACGCGTGCTAACCTCGCAACTCTCGGAACATCTGACCGATGAATAAGGTGTCTCCTACCATGAGAAGACAATATCGTGTCTCCTACCATGAGAAGACAACCTCCAAAATCAGGCTGGTCTACTGATTAGGTGGGCCAACTCCACACAAATGGAATGGACGTTCCAGATTCAACATGTAACTGTCGCCTGCGTGAACAGTGGACCAGTGTATTTTTTTCACATGGTAATCTTTATGCTAGGATTCAACTTACGCACTGCTCAGATGTTTGACACGCTTGAAAAGAGGACACGTGTTATGCGTGTTAATGTGAGTGTGAAGGAGGGTGCGTGATGGCCGAGCACGCCTCATCTCGTTGAAAGGTGGTTGGAGATGGGAAGTTGAAAAGGGACGCCGCTTTTAGCTGTGTTCCGATTGTCTTGTTTAGAATTGTATAGGATTATTTGGATTGCCAATGAGCCAGATTAGGTGGGCCCTCACCATACACGTGTCACAAGTTAATCAGAAATTCCGATCATCGTAACACGTGTGATCCACCTGAGGAACCGGCGGCCTGATTTTGAGCCGGGGGTACATGGTGAGCCCCACCAGTTGGACGACCCAGATCGCTTGAATGTGTGCCACGCTGGCACGTTGTTTACCAACTGATTAGTGAGAACATGGCTTAGTAATGCAAACGATCGACTATGACGTGAAGAAATCTCCTCAATTGAAAGATCCTAACCCTTTGATCGCAGCCTACCAATTGACCATTAACAAAGTAGATAAAGCAACGGTCCAAAATTAACTGAGTTGCAACTGATCATTGGTCGGTAGTTGATTGATGAACCTTGGACCTCACTTTTTCATAATTAAAAACCCGAGTATCCTGTCCAAGGACGCGGATTGGGTACGCCCGTCGCGAGCACCGCATCGGCAGGGGAAATGAGTGGCCACCGTGACGTATGGATTTTATCCACACCACCGTCCATCTATTTTTATTTTTTTCATATCGTTTCGGGATGTAAGCCCATAAATGAGACAGATCCAAGGCTCAGGTGGACCACACCAGGAAGCAGCGATGATAATTACACCCACTGTTGAAACCTTCATATGGCGGCGGTGACTTTTATTTGCCAACCGGCATGTTAATAAGGTGAAATGGATTATTAGCCCATATGCCTTGGTTAGAGTTGTACACGAACTGAGTTAGCTTGGTTAATTTGCTGACTCGACTCGAAAAAGCTTGATTCGACTCGGTTTGAAACTTAGTTGGATCCGATTTAAGCTAATTTTTGGAGCTTGAAAATATTTTGAGCCAAGTTCGAACTTGTCCTAGCTCGAATTGACTTGAATTGAACCTTAAGTCGAATCGAACTCGGATCGAACCAGTTTGGTGACTTGGTTATTTTGCTATCGATGTTGCTCACCAAGTGTTTGATAAAATGACTCAATGAAATATTGTTCTGGGTGCATGCATTCTTCGCGGGATCGACTAGTGGCGAGGAAGGTATGGATATGAAACAAATCACTTCAAAAAAAAAAAAAAAAAACCCATTATATGATAAAACTACCCTTATATCTTGATTTTGATGATGCCTACTGAGTATTTGATGAAATACCTATAAACTTCTGCTGTTGTTTTCCATTCTGTGAGAAATTGAAGGTGTCAGGCCCATGTCCTAGTGACTGTTCCGTTCTGTAGGGTTCCACGGTCCTCTTAGTCGAATTTCGGCGACCCGCGACCTATAAATTGCATTTGTGCGCGACCCTAAGTCATATCTTGTAATCTCGAGCCGTCTCGACCCGAGACCTACGCCATTGCGACCACATCATCGCCGCATCTCGTGCATTGATCCGGCGTCTAGATCATGAGATGTGGGCCGCGCATGATTATATCCGTGGACCGCATGTTGCAGGACCCACCTATCCTGATTTGCACACTTCCCTTGGTTATCATGAGTATGACATCACCCCTAGCTACCTTAACTATCCTAGCCACCCTACCCCCTAGCCCATTATTATTTTTCTTCCCCATGTCTTACACCACCATCATTGCCTAGCTAAAAGAGCTAGGCAATCATTTTTTTTTTCTCTCTCTCTCTCTCTCTCTCTCTCTCTCTATCTCTCTCCCTCTCCTTTCCTTCTCATTTCTCCATTACTAGCAACCTGCAACCCTCCATGAGAGCTCCAAAAATTCAGCCACATCCCAAGCTCATTTCCTCCAATCTAACCCTCAAAAACCCCATCTCAACCGTTAATCCTCTTCCCTTGGAGCATTAGAGCCTATATGTGGAAGAAGAAGGAGAAGTTAGAGAGGTGGGTGCTTATTTAGTATTCATTGCATGGGACCATGACCCACCAATCAATAGCGGAGATCCTACTTGGACCGTTGGATGTGGCCAATGGCCCATCCTTAATGCATGCATGATCCATGATGAGTCCATTCTCCATGGACCCCATCATGATGTTTTCTTTTGAATCCATTCCTTCTAGGGTCATCTAGACCCCTCATTTGCATGGTGGGGATGGCATCCCCACCTCAGATTTTTATATGTTATGATGAATACATGTATGTGATGTATGATGATCATGATGTATGGTTTGGAGCTTTTGAGGGGCCCATAGTGGCGGGATCCCCTCCCTTTGGTCGACCTTCCTTCTTCTCTCTCTCTCTCTCTCTCTCTCTCATTTCTTTTGATGGTGAGGATGTGTGTGGTCCACCTAATGTTGCATGAATGGGACATTCACACAGTCCAGATTTTTTTTTAGACATTCGGATTTTCTAGGCTATCTTGCTGTCCATTGCTGGACATGTCTAGATTAAGGAAACCACAAATATTAGCTTTGTTCAAAGCTGCTGGTGGGTCCCACGCGTGTGGACCCACCTCATGCATGTGGCCATTTGGACCGTCCATCAACTGGATGGCTAGTAGCTAGATGCTGCAACTGACGTCAGCAAGTGTTGTGGGGCCAGCATGATATATATGTTATATCCTACACCGTCCATCTGTTTAGGTGTGGGGCCCACCCCACACGTGTGGCACATGTGGGGGTGGGGCCCACCTTGGATGTATGTATTCGAGATCCACACTGTCCATTGGTAGGGATGGTGGGTCCTACGCCAGCAGCACCTGGTTGCAACGATGCCAGCAAGTTCTGTGCCCACCATGATGTATGTAGGATATATCGTAACCGTCCATTTGTCCTGGACGTGGGCCCACCCCATACGTGTGACACGTGTGGGTGGGACCCACCATGATTGTAACATCCTAGATTTTTGCCAATCTGGAATTAGACGTCATTAGGCAATGGGTCTATCCTAACACCTGATTAACTTCTCAAACACTCAATTCAAAGGTCTCAAATCCTTTCTTTAAACCATTTTTGGAAAAACCTCCCCTTTCCTTTACAAATCCCACCCTTCACCACCTTGTTCTTTCAATTTTCTAAGCACTTTCACCCTAGACACTATCTTAAACTAGTTAAGTATTATAACTTGGATCACTTTATATACAAACTACAGAGGCCCAACTACCACCTCAGACAGAAATTACTCAGGACTAAATCCTTTAGAAATTAGGCGAGAATTAGCCAGTGTTAAACTAGAGTACCTGTGAAATTAACACCAATCACTTTAAATACGATCTGCAAGACCCAAAACTTATAGAATCATTGACGCTATATTACCCTAAAATCTAGGATCAATCTCATTACCCAGTTGCTCTCGGGAGCACATTGAAACTCCATATCTCTGGACCGCATGTCGGAAGTCCGAGTAACGCGAAGTTATAGAATTAGGACAGCCTTGCTGGGCTTGACAACCATCTTGGAAATCAAATCCAGATAGTGTCCCAGTGCTATTCGCTTGAGCCCAGAGCGAGGAGTGTGAGAAAGATGAAATTAATTAAAAAATAAAATATAAATTTAAGTAATCTGGCATGTTTCGCTTGCGAATCAGTTACAAGGATTCCGACCGTCAAAATCAGGCCAGATTACACACTCGGATCAAGGATATTTGCCTAAACATATCCATGTACTTGAAATATCTGATCGAGATCCGCTGACTGTTGAACTGAAACTGGTCCGCCATTTGTGATATGGAATCCCGACTGAAACGAAAACTTAGCCATACCTAGATCCAGTGTTAGTGAGCTCAAGTCCGACCTTTGGCTCAAAGGGGCCCGTCAGAAGTCTTCTATTGAGCTGGAACTGACCCACTTTGGTTATAACCTAAGTATACCTTGACCTTAAGTCCATTTTGATGACTTTTTAGGCTATATAAGGACCTTAAAACCCTCTCTCATTCAGCCATACGAATTTGAGAAAAAAACCCTAGGAGAGGAGAGAGAAAGTATGAGAGAAGTGGGAGAACCTCCCTGCTATTCTCTCCTGTCATTCTACAAGCTCAACCGCACCATTCTTATCACTTTCCCGGCGATTTCGACCTCATTTCTAGGTAAGAAACCCTAACCCTAATATGATATAGGGTTGTAAACATTACAAATGATGAAATAGTTAATCTATCTCATTCTCTAGGTCGCCAAATCATCGTAGGCGAAAGCCTGGCAAATCTATCGAGTTTACCACGCTCCTACGGCGTAAGGTGAGGACTTTAGACGTATAGGTTATGGTTTCCAACGCTTTCAATGTCAGATAATGATAGATTCATGATCTGCAAGCAATTGCACATGTATAAAGTGCTGTCTGTTTTCCGTTTCGATTAAATATGAAGAATATGAGATTTTGTGTATTTTGGGTATTTGTAAAAAATACCGTGTCCGTATAAATTTCGCTGATATGATTGCCATGAATAATTGCCGTGTATATATGCTAGTTATGGATGTATGACCTGTTTGGCGAAAGGATTCGCCCTAATACACTTTTTTGGCCAACATAGCTTATGTAGGCTAATGTGTGTAGTCTAAGTGTTTGTTGAAATGACTAAATAAATATTGATTTATGATTTATGCCTGCCATATGTATTGAATGTAAGAACATGATTGATGTGTATGGGACAACTCCTTGATATGAGGTTTTATCCTATTCTATGTTGAAATCAACATACGTCATGTATGTTGGAGTGGTGTAGTTTAAGTGTTTGATAAAATGCCTGTGTGAGAAATTGTGTGATGAACTAAATTTAATAGTGGTGTTGAGATAGGATTCTCAGCTACCTTAAAGATGTATATGATTTCCTCCATGTTGTTTGTTTAATTTAACCGCTTACTTATGAAATATATGTGTTTGTATTTCTTGTTTATATTGTGTTTTATAATATGCTTTATAACATGCTTGAATTACTTTGTTTATTCTGCTTTACTCTACATGCTTCTGAATAAGAATTGATTGTGTTTGGGGCTATGATTATAGTCCAGGCAATCGGAAATGGAAATGAATGTGTGGTTGAGATTCATTCGCCACATGAGGTGTGTTCGACGAACCCCAGTCGTACTTCGGTTGACGATAGTGGTTGGCCACGCGAAGTGCTTATGCGCTTCATATTGTTCAACTTGTTGTGCACTCGAGCTAGCTGAGCTCGTCAAGCAACCCGATCTGTCTTATATATGTTCACCATGTTTGGACGCCTCTGCTTGAACCTAGGGTACCAAACTTACTAGTGAAATCCCTTTAACCATGGTACCTCGATCCGCTAAGACTCATGAGCCGGGCATGGTCGTATGAGACACTGTGGTCGAGCTGTCGGCCTACGCTGGGGCCACGTGCCTCCCCGCAGTGACCAGTGAGTTAACCAGACTCGTGAACCGAATACGGTGGTATGAGACACTGTATTCGAGCTGTCGGCCTACACTGATTGGTGACGAGCCTTTTGTAGTGACATCGAGCATACTCTGATATTGTGGTGAGGCAACGAGTTTTTCTGCGGTGTATAGAGTATGAACTAGGCCTGTATCAATTTAGTGATAAACCGTTAAAAAGGTGATGTGGAGTGGTGTAACAATTACGTGTAACAGCCCTAACAACCTTCGCAGCGCCCTTAAACCACACTATCGTATGAGATTATCTAGGTTTGACGACCCTAGAATGGATAATGTTTGGAAATGATAAAAGGGAGGTACCTTAGTTTTCCAATCCTGCTGTTTAAAATGGACTAATAACAAATCGGTAATCTTGCTCATCATCGCACTGCATGTGCTGGGAAGATGTGGAACATTGAGGAATGAAAGCATGCTGCGAACGTATGATGGTGTCGCATGAGGGAGTATGTCGGTGCGGGCATGCATCATGACTGCATTCATACTTGCATTAATAAGAGTAGTTAGGAGTGTTTGATTGTACTGCTTTATCATTACTACTTGATTGAATTGATAACATGTTAACCTATGCTTTATTGTTCCACTGAGTTGATCACTCACTCCCACGTTACGGGACGTTGCTTGCAACACCAACCAGATTGTCTTAGCTGCAGGTGATAGCGATGCTTGTGAGGCGGAGCCGGACCTTTGCATTGACTATGATGCTTGCTCGTATTAGCTGTTTTCTGGCGGCTTCATGTGAGCCGTGTCTTGATTGACGGAGTTACGGGGATGTCGACTAGATGACCTTACACATTTTGGTACATTTTGGAGTTGTACTTGTAATTATTTAACCTAGTAACATTATCACACTCTGGAGACTCACCACAGTTTATATATTTTATATATTTATCATAGTCTTCCGCTTGCAAATTTAACTATCTCTGGAGTATGATATGCTGTTTTGGTATAATCCCATTCATGTTTCAATGCTCTCATCATAATCATCATTATCTGTGTTGCATAAGTGATGCATTGGAACTCGCGAGCTGAGCTTTGCTCGACCCCTGATTTTCAGGGCGTTACAAGATGGTATCAGAGCATGATTTGGATTAAACTGGGCCTGGGTTATCGTAACACGACACACTTTGACGCACTCTGAATTAGGAAGGGGGCGATAAAACCTAGAAACCATATTCGAATCCCAAGTTTCGCCGACAGGTGAGACTATACGGTAATTTAGTCCACAACGTATCTTTGGTCGTGTGAAACGACCTAAGTCGGCCGTCAGTCAACGGGTTTGAGTCATTCCCTAGAAATGAATGCCTTTAGGTTGTGGGTCAACCACAACACTTTACACTTCATCTCAAAGCCTAAAACCCCTTTTTATCCAATTCCTTCAAAATCTCTCCTTGCACTACTTCATTCTTTAATTTTTTCTAAATCCTTTCATACCAGATATAAACTCTAACGTATAAATGATGAAGAATAATACTTAAACAAAAAGTTACTATAAATAGTAAATATATGTATAAATGTGACTTTTGACCATTCAAACTTTGGAATCTAACCAAATAAATGGGTTAGTTGGATAAATTAGCTCCTCCTACCCCAAAATCATATGCCACACATCACATAAACTCATTCTGGTTTGAAAATTGGCCCAAAAAATGCCTCAAATAGAGTCGGGGGCCACACTGTGAAATCCGGGGGGACCCGGGACAGACCCAGGGTACCATTGGCACCATGGGAGGGTGGTGAAACACCGCCCCACTGTAGAGGCACCACGGCTGGTCCGGTGGACCGTGGCGGAACCGCGGTCAGGTTGGGTCGGGCTGGTCGGGCCGGTGCTGGTCAGGGTCGGCCCGACCCCTAGTTACGTGTGGTGCCCACCAAATTTTGTGGGAAACCTTTTTTTTTGCTCCGTTTTTACCCCCTCTCTCTTAAAACACCCTCCAAGCTCTCCCTTTCCCTTAAATTTCAGTTTTTCTCTCCCAAACCTCTCTTCCAATCACCCAATCTGCCATTTTCGGCCACAACCTATACCCCTCCATCAGTTATAGCAATCTCTACCTCCCTATCCTCTTTGTTGTCTCACAATTGAGCTCTTACACTCCCATTTGTGGCTCAAGATCGTACACACCTCTCAACCCAACCCATCTCTCCCTTTTCCTTCTCAAATCACTGTCCTTTGGGCCTCCACAATATCTGTTGAGGCTCCAATCCGTGGGAAACTAAACCTCCAGCCTTTTCTCCCTCTCTCTATCACTTTTTCTTCACTTTTCCATGGCTCTGTCCGAACTTAGTACGACCACTTTCTCGGATGTCTAGCTATCCATACTGTTGTCTTGTAGTTTGTATGGGTTACTGTCTTTGGATGTTTTTTGCTTTCATGTTGATGGGTGTAGTAGTTGGTAGAATGTTATAGATGTTTGAGGACGTTTAGGGCCCATTCGGCCAAGTTGCATTAGGTGAGTTTAAGGTGGATAGAATTGTAAAGGTAACAATAAATGTATGTGTAAGGTATGGTCCCTAGATTGGGTGTATCCCATGGTTTCCGATTCTATGTTTGAAATGTATGCAGTTAAAAGCAAATCCCGTATTTTCCTTTTAAATTACACTTAAAAATTCATTATCCAAACCTAGAGCGGTGCTCCTAGATTTGACAGGCCTGACTGTGTAGGAAATCCAACAATTTATAATGTGAACCTTAGGACCCTCTTAGTTGGAATGAGCATATGTGAAATGTTCGAGCGTCAAGTACAGACAACTCAGTTCCAATTAGACAACTTTGACCCTAAGTGATAAAACCCTTCATGTATTAGAAATGATGTGAAATCATCTAGCATATAAGCATAGACTTTGGACTACACTTATGGATTTCCACTACTCTTAAATTAAGACTAGACTACCGATTACATTAGAGAATGCTAGAGACCGATAGATGTAGCTAGATCCAATCAATACACCTCTTTGATCTGGGTGGCATAGCGAAAGCGTGGTGGACCCTTGCCCCACTGGCCCAGGATCGAATGGAGTTGATCCAGACTATACGTAAAGACAGGTCACTAAATAGGATGAGTTACCCTATCTCGGACATAGAATGAGACGAGGATTTTCTTAGACCAAGACCTAAAGGGCAACCCGAGAAATAGGACATTTGAACCTTTCTGTGATGGGCATTCCCTAAGTTTTTAGAGTGATTGGTCTACAGAGTTACTGAAATATACAACTGCGAAACATTTACGGCTTGACCCAATTCTCAATCGTGGGCGACTACCAATGGACTCACTGCTTTGACCAAGCAGAAGACTAGGATCTACCAGGACTAGGAAGAGATACGATGAGCCTTCTACCCTGGTCAAGTAGATGATTGATGTATCGGGATCAAGCCCACTATAACCGTCTCTTCATATTGGTCAAACAATGAAAATAGCTATCTTACTCTAACTAGTTGGGAATCGAAGTCAAGACTCCAAATAGGGAAACAAATCCATTGTAGCAAACCATCAGGATAAAAGCAAGGGATAAAGAAAGAAATTTTTAAGGGGGGTAGCAAAAAAATGTACTAGACTAGCATGCACAATATACACCCTACCGCACATAGAGACTTAAAATCAATAAGTCTTAGGCAAATGAAATAATAAAATCCTTACTTATTACCCTTAGCCAATTTTGGGGACGAAATTATTTTTAAGGGGGGTAGATTGTAACATCTTGGATTTTTGCCAACCTGGAATTAGACGTCATTAGGCAATGGGTCTATCCTAACACCTGATTAACTTCTCAAACACTCAATTCAAAGGTCTCAAATCCTTAAACCATTTTTGGAAAAACCTCACCTTTCCTTCACAAATCCCACCCTTCACCACCTTGTTCTTTCAATTTTTCTAAGTACTTTCACCCTAGACACTATCTTAAACTAGTTAAGTATTATAACTTGGATCACTTTATATACAAACTACAGAGGCCCAGGTACCACCTTAGACAGAAATTACTCAGGACTAAATCCTATAGAAATTAGTCGAGAATTAGCCAGTGTTAAACTAGAGTACTTGTGAAATTAACACCAATCACTTTAAATACGATCTGCAAGACCCAAAACTTGTAGAATCATTGACGCTACATTACCCTAAAATCTATGATCAATCTCATTACCCAGTTGCTCTCGGGAGCACATTGAAACTCCGTATCTCTGGACCGCACGTCGGAAGTCCGAGTAACGCGAAGTTATAGAATTAGGACCGCCTTGCTGGGCTTGACAACCATCTCGGAAATCAAATCCAGATAGTGTCCCAGTGCTATTCGCTTGAACCCAGAGCGAGGAGTGTGAGAAAGGTGAAATTAATTAAAAAATAAAATATAAATTTAAGTAATCTAGCACGTTTCGCTTGCGGATCAGTTATAAGGATTCCGACCGTCAAAATCAGGCCAGATTACACCCTCGGATTAGGGATATTTGCCTAAACATATCCATGTACTTGAAATCTCTGATCGAGATCTGCTGACCGTTGAACTGAAACTGGTCCGCCATTTGCGATATGGAATCCCGACTGAAACGAAAACTTAGCCATACCTAGATCCAGTGTTAGGGAGCTTAAGTTCGACCTTTGGCTCAAGGGGGCCCGCCAAAAGTCCTCCGTTGAGCTGAAACTGACCCACTTTGGTTATAACCTAAGTATACCTTGACCTTAAGTCCGTTTTGGTGATTTTTTAGGATATATAAGGACCTTAAAACCCTCTCTCATTCAGCCATACGAATTTGAGAAAAAAACCTTAGGAGAGGAGAGAGAAAGTGTGAGAGAAGTGGGAGAACCTCCCTGCTATTCTCCCCTGTCATTCTACAAGCTCAATCGTACCATTCTTATCGCTTTTCCGGTGATTTCAACCTCATTTCTAGGTAAGAAACCCTAACCCTAATCTGATCTAGGGTTGTAAACATTGCAAATGATGAAATAGCTAATTTATCTCATTCTCTAGGTTGCCAAATCATCGTAGGCGAAAGCCTAGCAAATCTATCGAGTTTACTACGCTCCTACGGCGTAAGGTGAGGACTTTAGACGTATAGGTTATGGTTTTCAACGCTTTCAATGTCAGATAATGATAGATTCATGATCTGCATACAATTGCACATGTACAAAGTGCTGTTTGTTTTCCGTTTCGATTAAATACGAAAAATATGAGATTTTGTGTATTCTCGGTATTTGTAGAAAATACCGTATCCGTATAAATTTCGCTAATATGATTGCCATGAGTAATTGCCGTGTATATATGCTAGTTATGGATGTATGACCTGTTTAGCGAAAGGATTCGCTCTAATACACTTTTTTGGCCAACATAGCTTATGTAGGCTAATGTGTGTAGTCTAAGTGTTTGTTGAAGTGACTAAATAAATATTGATTTATGATTTATGCCTGCCATATGTATTGAATGTAAGAACATGATTGATGTGTATGGGACAACTCCTTGATATGAGGATTTGTCCTATTCTATGTTGAAATCAACATACGTCATGTATGTTGGAGTGGTGTAGTTTAAGTGTTTGATAAAATGCCTGTGTGAGAAATTGTGTGATGAACTAAATTTAATAGCGGTGTTGAGATAGGATTCTCAGCTACCTTAAAGATGTATATGATTTCCTCCATGTTGTTTGTTTAATTTAACCGCTTACTTTGAAATATATGTGTTTGTATTTCCTGTTTATATTGTGCTTTATAACATGCTTGAATTACTTTGTTTATTCTGCTTTACTCTACATGCTTCTGAATAAGGATTGATTGTGTTTGGGGCTATGATTATAGTCCAGGCAATCGGAAACGAAATGAATCCGTGGTTGAGATTCATTCACCACATGAGGTGTGTTCGACGAACCCGAGTCGTACTTCGGTTGGCGATAGTGGTTGGCCACGCGAAGTGCTTATGCGCTTCATATCGTTCAACTTGTTGTGCGATCGAGCTAGCCGAGCTCGTCAAGTAACCCGATCTGTCTTATGTATGGTCACCATGTTTGGACATCTCTGCTTAAACCTATGGTACCAAACTTACTAGTGAAATCCCTTTAACCATGGTACCTCGATCCGCTAAGACTCATGAGCCGGGAATGGTGGTATGGGACACCGTGGTCGAGCTGTCGGCCTACGCTGGGGCCACGTGCCTCCCCGTAGTGACCAGTGAATCAACCAGACTCGTGAGCTGAATACGGTGGTATGGGACACTGTATTCGAGCTGTCGGCCTACACTAATTGGTGACGAGCCCTTTGTAGTGACCTCGAGCATACTCTGAATTTGCGGTGAGGTGACGAGTTTTCCCGCGGTGTATAGAGTATGAACTAGGCCTGTATCAATTTAGTGATGAACCATTAAAAAGGTGATGGGGGAGTGGTGTAACGATTGTGTGTAACAGCCCTGACAGGCTTTGCAACGCCCTAGAACCAAACTATCATATGAGATTATCTAGGTTTGACGACCCTAGAACGGATCATGTTTGGAAATGATATAAGGGATGTACCTTAGTTTCCCAATCCTGCGGTTTGAAATGGACTAATAACAAATCGGTTATCATGCTCATCATCGTACTGCATGTGCCTGGAAGACGTGGAGCACTGAGGAATGAAAGCATGCCGTGAACATAAGATGGTGTCACATGAGGGCGTATGTCGGTGAGGGCATGCATCATGACTGCATTCATACTTACATTAATAAGAGTAGTTAGGAGTGTTTGATTGTACTTCTTTATCATTACTGCTTGGCTGAATTGATAATATGTTAACCTATGCTTTATTGTTCCACTGAGTTGATCACTCACTCCCACGTTACGGGACGGTGCTTGCAACACCAACCAGATTGTCTTAGCTACAGGTGATGGCGATGCTTGTGAGGCAGAGCCGGACCTTTGCATTGACTATGATGCTTGCTTGTAACACCCCACACTTTCAGTACTCGAGTGTTACCACGTGATTTAATTTAATACAAAAAAAAAATAATAATAATAATAAATATAATACAACCTAAAAATATACTATGAAATGATATAAATATTTGAAGTTTCATGTTAAAGGGATATGTAACTATAATCCATATCATATGCTTACAATATCACTAGTATAAATTACAAACTATAGATTTTGTAATACATTAAAATAAAATATATGTATACATACATTAATCTATGCTTACTGACATTCGTATAATTTACATGTATTAACAATTTGTGATAATATAAATAATTTCTAATAATAATACTAATAATAATTATAGCAGTAAATAATATTATTAAATGTATTATAACATAATATTTAGTGTCATAAAATCAGAACAGGCTATATATCTGTAACCTAACCCTTGGTTCTTAGCTCAAATGGCCCCTTGGACTCTTTTAACCGTCAACATTCGATTGCGGACAGATCCGACTACTAGATTGACAAGAAACCACCGTTAGGACTTCAGATCACGTTGTGGGCCCCACCTAGACCTTAGATCGGCTGATCAACGGCCTTAGACCCCTTAGATGAGGCCCCCGGTAGAATGAACGGAGTGGATTTTCTAAATTCATCGTGGTGGACCCCACACAAGAGTGGGTGTGCACGTTTGGAATGCACCTGAGGTGCACCGGGTCTAAGAAACCGGTCAGACTAGGTCTGACCCGTCAGTTTCCGAAATGGGAAATCGTCTCTCTCCCTTTCTTCCGTTTTTCCTGTCGCGGAACGGACGATTTCCGTTTGGCTCGAATTTGGCCCACTGCCATTGACCACATCAACGATCAAAACCTTCCATATTAAAGAAGGCCAAAAACCCTACAATCCATGACCAGTTTCAGCCATTGCATCGCACGCATGTGCACACAACAACAGCTGTAAATCGACCTACAAACACAACCACATTCCAAAAATGGAAAATTTCCATTTCCTTTTCTGTTGCCAGGGGGTCGATCCGCGTGAAGCAGAGCCTCTCAATCTCAGCCATTCATTTAGGATTATCCTAACCCTCCATTCTTCCCATGGTTTTGGGTTACTGCTACTACAAAACCACAACTGCTGCCGGTTTGTGAAAACCGGCTGTTTTTGAAACCGTTGCAGGCTAACACCATCCGAGCCACACGTTTCGAATCCTATGGTTTAGGGTTGCTGTAAAACACCATATAAGAGCCGAGAATCGGGCGTGTTAGGGCTCCTTCATGCTATTGTAGCCGTCCGAGAGAAAACGAGTGGAGAGCTTACAAGCTCGAACCCATTGGAAAAATGCTGATGGAGCTTCGAAATCAAAGGTCCGGAAGCACTGCGAGACCCTTTAGAGCAGATCTGTGGCTTCGTGTTGAGGAGAGAAGCCCCCATTCGAAATCCACCATTGAAGCTCATCTTCTTCTCCGTCGAGTCTGCCGAGTCGAGCTGTACAAGTCGGATCGTTCCAACGTCTGGTTTCTGTTCTGTTGTTCGCGCAGCAGGTGAAGAAAGAAGAGAGAGAGATGAGAAGTAGGAGAGAAAAAAAAAAAAAAAAAGAAGAAGAAGAAGAAGGGAATGAGGTAGTGCGGCTGTTGCACCGCACCCACTCAGACCGGGTTGAGCATGAGTCAGGCCGAGTTGCCAGCCTCTGCTGGGTGTTTCCAGTAGTAGGAGGGAAGAAAAGGAAAAGAGAAAGGAAGAGGCGGAGCGAGAGAGAAAGAAGAAACGAGAAAGAGAACATGAGAGAGAGAGTGGGAGCGTCCGCCATTGCGGCAGCAACCCAAACCGGGCCGAGTCAGCTGGGTCGGGTGCTGAGTATCGGCCCCGACTCAGTCCGATCCTTGCTGGAGTTTCCCAGCTGAACTAGAAAGAGAAGTAGGGGGAGAGATAGGAAGAAAAGAGAAAGAAAAGAGGGAGAGGAAGAGAAAAGGGGAGAGATGGGGCTGCTGTACATGTGCATTCAAGTCACACTGAGTCTAGCCGACTCGGTTTGAGTAATGTATTTGGGAGGATCCATAACCTGCCTGATCAGAAGAACAGGGTAGGGAGAAGATAGAAAAGAGAAAAGAAGGAGAAGAAAGAGAGAAGATCGAGTCAACCCGGTTTTAAACCGAGTCAACTCACTGAGTCAGGTTGACCCGAATCCCATATTATTCAGGAACCACACTCAGTCAGCAAATCGATGATATTAAGGCTCTCAGTCCCCAATCCTAATACCGTGCATCGTCATCAGGTAACTTTTCCAACCCAACCTAAATCGGCCGAGTTGACTCGATGAGTCAATATTTTCCTTCTAAGACTATACAGGCCTTTTTGCATTAATACTATTGTCGCACTCTTATTATTAGGATTTGTTAACATCACATATGATTAGCCATTATTAAATTATTATTTTAAGTTAGTAATATCATCAATATCGTTATTACATCACATAGAAATTAAATCCAAAAATCAAAACCTAACCCTACACTCTAGGGTGAAGTCCTAGACCTAAGTAACCTAGACCATAAATTATTATCCTAATTGGTGAACTATTCTCTACATCACTACAGGTTCTTTTACTATGATATTACTATTATAAGTCACTATTAGTATCATTGCTCGTGGGTTGTTAGACAATTTAATATAACATTAGCCGTTGTAATATTTCCAAAATTAACGACTAATTTATTTATTAATTTCACTCAATTATTACTCTCATTAACAATATCATTAATGGTCACACCAAATAAAGTCCAAATTCCATAATCAAATTCTAGAATCTAAGTTTAGGACTAAACCCTAAGATAAAACCCTAATAACCCTAGGTGGTATGTAGAACTTGGATCTAATGGTACGAGTTCACTATTTGTGGTAGGATTCAAATTTTAAAGGCGCAAGAACTTAGCAACACTAGAAGGTGATTCAAAATATAAGGTGATGATTCTTTCCCTTGAGCTTTCCATCTTCTCATTAGCTTAAGTTATAGTTTTTATTTAAGTTCATAATTGATATCTCCCTTTATAATCACATGTGTTAGCTGACGAAAATTGAATTGTTGTATTACATGCTTTATGATTATCCTGTATAATTGCTCATGCTTGTGGATTCTTTTTGTGGATTGCTTATGGAACTTAAACTGGTACATTAGTGGGAAATTCTCACATATGAATGTACACCCATACTTGGGATGTAACTTGACTAGTTGTGATTATAATGGACCTTCGACTTGGTGGTTATTGAGTGGTGGTCTAGATAGATCATTGATGTGGGCCTACCATCCAAGGTTATTGTGTCCAATGGTTTTAGGGATGGTCTTTTATCGCATGGTTTTGATACTCGTCCTATGCGGCTTATTTTGATATCTATCTATGTGGCTTTATTTTGGTATTTGCCCTATATGGGTCCGATGTTTTATATCGTGCAACCATGCGATGGTAAGCCCCATATATTGTAATATGATTGGCCACTAGTCGACAGGTTTCCATTAAACATCCTAAGGTGGTAGTCTCATGAGCCGGGAATGGTGGTATGGGACACTATGCCCGAGCTGTCGGCCTACGCTGGGCTCTGAGCTCCCCGTAGTGACCTTGAGCTTACCTAAATTGGCTGATTGTAACTGGACTAATAACGATTTGGTTAATCATGCATCCATAGCATGTTGGCGATGACGGGTGGCTAATCTGGATGCTGTAGCACGTGCCCTTAGGATCTTATCGTTTCGCTAGCTCCCAGACCACCGACTATCGACCCCTGTCCGACTGGATGATTTTCCCAGGTCGTGATTTGCATGGGCGACGAGCCCAAGTCCGGCTGGATGTGCATCCCCAGGCCGATGTGCATTCATGCATCCATGCATTTAAAAAGACTGCATCATGTATTGTTTTGACTGCCTTGTTGTTTTATAACTATGCTTACCTAATGCGGTGGTGTGTAATCTTGAGGGGAATTCACACTGAGTTGGCCACTCATCCATCAAATATACAACCGTACAGGTAGTACAGGTGGCTTTAGTGACGTGCAAGTTCAGATTTGATGAGGAGCAGGGTACGATCACCAGGGATGCATGGCCGTAATTGCCTGGAAGAGCTGCGCGATCTTGCGGCTTATAATTATATATAGTTTCTGCTATTCTTTATGTATTAAATTCTTGTAAATCTCGTACTTGTTAAATTCAGAGACATTGGTTTGTATAAGTCATTATGGGCAGCTTCTTATATATTTGAATAATAATGAAATTTTTCTTTATGTCAGTTTGTCCACACTACGCTCATCTGCTCACTCTGATAAAAGAAAAAAAAATATGTGTACACTCGAACTTGACCATCCTTTAAGGTTAACACTCGGGTTTTCGGGAAACGGGTCGTGTACTCGGGTCCTGAAAACACGGGGCGTTACAGTTGGTATCAGAGCATAGTTTGGACAAACTTGGCCTTGGGAAATGATCTTATACAAGCCTTAAATGTCTCAAGTTTAAATGTCTGAAAGTAGAAATCTGAACTTAGGTGAAGTTCCCTTATACTTAGAAGAAAAATTGAGAACATAGAAATCCAAACTTAGGTCCCCTCAAAGATTTCAAGTTTAGACATTGGAACTTAGAAGAAAAACTTTGATTTCCAGGTAAACCACCAAAACTACTATTTGAACTTAGAAACAAACTTAGATTCCCTCAGAAATGGTTAAGGTAACCAATTGAATTAATGGTCAAGGTAACCAATTGAATTGATGTGGAATCTCATTGGAATTAAGAGAAATTAAGAACATGCATAGAAACTCAAAATTTTAGATCCCAGAAAAAAAAAAATAATAATAAAAAAATTAAAAAAAAAAATAAAAAAAATAAAAAAATTAAAAAAAGTTGTTTGAATGGTCGAAGAACTTAGAAATAAACTTAGGACCCTTAGGACATTTAGTCAATTGAACTCATGAGAAGTTCCCTCCCAAACATGTGTTTTTCAGAACATAGATACTTCAAAATGTTAGGATCCCTGAAACATTATTTTGATAACTCATAAGACTTTGAAATGAGTGCAGGTTCCCTTGAAAGATTTTAGGTTTAGACATTCAAACTTAGAAGTGAAAATTTTAGTTCTCTTATAAACTACTAGAATTATCGCCTAAATCTTAGAGACCAAACTTAAGTTCCCTTGAGAATTATTAGATTAGTCATTTGAACGTATGCAGGATTCCCTTAGAATAAGAGAAAATTTGAAACATAGAAATTTCAAACTCTAAACTCCCTTGAGAATTTTAAGTTGGGCTGCTAGACTTTAAACTTATATAGAAGTCCCTTAGAAAGGATAAGAATAACCATTTGAACTTATGAGAAATCCCCTGGTAGCTAGGAGCAATTGAGAACATAGAAAATTCAAACTTTAGACTCCCTTAAGAGTCTGGACCTTAAACTTACGTAATTACTCCCTAGAAATGATAAGGATAACCATTTGAACTTAGGCACATTTCTCCTGGAATTTAGGAAAGTTGAAAATGTAGATACTCAACATCTTAGGCTCTCTTAGAAGCTATTTGGATGGCAATCCAACTTGCATGACATTCCATCTGGACTAAGGACAAGTTGAGAACATAGAGACTTCAACTGTAGGCTCCTTTGGAAGCTTTGGTTAGACCTTGGACTTCAACTTACGTACAAATTCCTTAGAATAGGAAGGAAATGAGGATATTGAAGCTCAATTGTAGGTCCCTGAAAAATTGTTTGGAAAATTTTAGAACTTAGAAATGATCTTAAGCCCCCTCGAAAATTTTAGGCTCGGTCCTTCTAACATTAGAAGTGAAAACTTTGGTCCTCATGTGAATCGTCAAAAACTGCCATTTGAACGTAGAAACCAAATTTATTTTTGGGACAATAGGAGGACAAATGCCCACTATGATGTACATAAGACTAAACAAAGACATTCTTGTACTTGAACACAATTTATAGAAATTTAAGATTTGACTCTCCTAAAAAAAAATTCCATTAGATAAGAGTACCACCATTTCCATCTTCAGCGTATGAAACGAACTTACACTTCATAGGAAATTCCTCACCCACCACATCGTACATTATATCGAACATAAACACGCTCTGAACTTTGAGAATCATACTATAAACGTAACTTGAATCCCCTAATACACCTCTTTATTTGCAAATAATGTTTCCTACAAATACTCGCACGTGGAAATTAGTTAAAAGAGAAACTACGTAATTCTGGGTAGATTTTCAACTTTGAGCTACATGCATTAGAACTAGGCTTGGGATCCCAGGTAAACTTAGCAAAAATTTCAAACTTAGAATTCATGTAGAAACTTTGGTCCTAGGATTTTGTGTTTAGACAATCAGAGTGCGCGCTGGAAGCGTGATGGTCATTCACGCCCTTTCACGTAAACTTTCGGGCGCCCTCATTGAACATTTTGAAGATCACATGACATTTTCCCATGAGTCTAGAATAATCAGGGTCACGAGTTGATGGAATCATATTTAAGCAATGTTGCGCTGTTTGACTCAAATTCTAAATCCTAGCAAATCCTAATGACCTCAATGCCCTGATCAAGCAGAAGGTTAAGGGTTACTAGGATTAGCAATGGATGCCAAAGAACTCACTGCCCTGATCAGGCAGAAGATCATTGTATCAGGCCCAGACCAACCATAGTCGTCTGTCTGTGTTAACCCAAATACCAAAAACATAAAATTACTAATCTTCTTTTAGATGATGTGGAACTGTCATCGTGAACTTCATACGTACACACACAAATATATAAATGTAGGATAGTAATAAAACTCTTCTTCAAGTCGGATGAGCAAATCCTTGATCTTAATTGATAGTAAAGGAAATTGGGATGACCATAATCAAATCTCATGGGCGAGATTCTTCTTTAAGGGGGGTGTATTGTAACAACCACAGTCCTAACAGTTGAACGTGAACGCTTACAGACACAGAAAATAGATTATTTTTGTCCCATTTCTAGAAGTATTGAATTTCGGGGGCGAAATTCTCTTTAAGGGGGGTAGATTGTAACACCCCACACTTTCAGTACTCGAGTGTTACCACGTGATTTAATTTAATACAAAAAAAAAAATAATAATAATAATAAATATAATACAACCTAAAAATATACTATGAAATGATATAAATATTTGAAGTTTCATGTTAAAGGGATATGTAACTATAATCCATATCATATGCTTACAATATCACTAGTATAAATTACAAACTATAGATTTTGTAATACATTAAAATAAAATATATGTATACATACATTAATCTATGCTTACTGACATTCGTATAATTTACATGTATTAACAATTTGTGATAATATAAATAATTTCTAATAATAATACTAATAATAATTATAGCAGTAAATAATATTATTAAATGTATTATAACATAATATTTAGTGTCATAAAATCAGAACAGGCTATATATCTGTAACCTAACCCTTGGTTCTTAGCTCAAATGGCCCCTTGGACTCTTTTAACCGTCAACATTCGATTGCGGACAGATCCGACCACTAGATTGACAAGAAACCACCGTTAGGACTTCAGATCACGTTGTGGGCCCCACCTAGACCTTAGATCGGCTGATCAACGGCCTTAGACCCCTTAGATGAGGCCCCCGGTAGAATGAACGGAGTGGATTTTCTAAATTCATCGTGGTGGACCCCACACAAGAGTGGGTGTGCACGTTTGGAATGCACCTGAGGTGCACCGGGTCTAAGAAACCGGTCAGACTAGGTCTGACCCGTCAGTTTCCGAAATGGGAAACGTCTCTCTCCCTTTCTTCCGTTTTTCCTGTCGCGGAACGGACGATTTCCGTTTGGCTCGAATTTGGCCCACTGCCATTGACCACATCAACGATCAAAACCTTCCATATTAAAGAAGGCCAAAAACCCTACAATCCATGACCAGTTTCAGCCATTGCATCGCACGCATGTGCACACAACAACAGCTGTAAATCGACCTACAAACACAACCACATTCCAAAAATGGAAAATTTCCATTTCCTTTTCTGTTGCCAGGGGGTCGATCCGCGTGAAGCAGAGCCTCTCAATCTCAGCCATTCATTTAGGATTATCCTAACCCTCCATTCTTCCCATGGTTTTGGGTTACTGCTACTACAAAACCACAACTGCTGCCGGTTTGTGAAAACCGGCTGTTTTTGAAACCGTTGCAGGCTAACACCATCCGAGCCACACGTTTCGAATCCTATGGTTTAGGGTTGCTGTAAAACACCATATAAGAGCCGAGAATCGGGCGTGTTAGGGCTCCTTCATGCTATTGTAGCCGTCCGAGAGAAAACGAGTGGAGAGCTTACAAGCTCGAACCCATTGGAAAAATGCTGATGGAGCTTCGAAATCAAAGGTCCGGAAGCACTGCGAGACCCTTTAGAGCAGATCTGTGGCTTCGTGTTGAGGAGAGAAGCCCCCATTCGAAATCCACCATTGAAGCTCATCTTCTTCTCCGTCGAGTCTGCCGAGTCGAGCTGTACAAGTCGGATCGTTCCAAACGTCTGGTTTCTGTTCTGTTGTTCGCGCAGCAGGTGAAGAAAGAAGAGAGAGAGATGAGAAGTAGGAGAGAAAAGAAAAAAAAAAAAAAGAAGAAGAAGAAGAAGGGAATGAGGTAGTGCGGCTGTTGCACCGCACCCACTCAGACCGGGTTGAGCATGAGTCAGGCCGAGTTGCCAGCCTCTGCTGGGTGTTTCCAGTAGTAGGAGGGAAGAAAAGGAAAAGAGAAAGGAAGAGGCGGAGCGAGAGAGAAAGAAGAAACGAGAAAGAGAACATGAGAGAGAGAGTGGGAGCGTCCGCCATTGCGGCAGCAACCCAAACCGGGCCGAGTCAGCTGGGTCGGGTGCTGAGTATCGGCCCCGACTCAGTCCGATCCTTGCTGGAGTTTCCCAGCTGAACTAGAAAGAGAAGTAGGGGGAGAGATAGGAAGAAAAGAGAAAGAAAAGAGGGAGAGGAAGAGAAAAGGGGAGAGATGGGGCTGCTGTACATGTGCATTCAAGTCACACTGAGTCTAGCCGACTCGGTTTGAGTAATGTATTTGGGAGGATCCATAACCTGCCTGATCAGAAGAACAGGGTAGGGAGAAGATAGAAAAGAGAAAAGAAGGAGAAGAAAGAGAGAAGATCGAGTCAACCCGGTTTTAAACCGAGTCAACTCACTGAGTCAGGTTGACCCGAATCCCATATTATTCAGGAACCACACTCAGTCAGCAAATCGATGATATTAAGGCTCTCAGTCCCCAATCCTAATACCGTGCATCGTCATCAGGTAACTTTTCCAACCCAACCTAAATCGGCCGAGTTGACTCGATGAGTCAATATTTTCCTTCTAAGACTATACAGGCCTTTTTGCATTAATACTATTGTCGCACTCTTATTATTAGGATTTGTTAACATCACATATGATTAGCCATTATTAAATTATTATTTTAAGTTAGTAATATCATCAATATCGTTATTACATCACATAGAAATTAAATCCAAAAATCAAAACCTAACCCTACACTCTAGGGTGAAGTCCTAGACCTAAGTAACCTAGACCATAAATTATTATCCTAATTGGTGAACTATTCTCTACATCACTACAGGTTCTTTTACTATGATATTACTATTATAAGTCACTATTAGTATCATTGCTCGTGGGTTGTTAGACAATTTAATATAACATTAGCCGTTGTAATATTTCCAAAATTAACGACTAATTTATTTATTAATTTCACTCAATTATTACTCTCATTAACAATATCATTAATGGTCACACCAAATAAAGTCCAAATTCCATAATCAAATTCTAGAATCTAAGTTTAGGACTAAACCCTAAGATAAAACCCTAATAACCCTAGGTGGTATGTAGAACTTGGATCTAATGGTACGAGTTCACTATTTGTGGTAGGATTCAAATTTTAAAGGCGCAAGAACTTAGCAACACTAGAAGGTGATTCAAAATATAAGGTGATGATTCTTTCCCTTGAGCTTTCCATCTTCTCATTAGCTTAAGTTATAGTTTTTATTTAAGTTCATAATTGATATCTCCCTTTATAATCACATGTGTTAGCTGACGAAAATTGAATTGTTGTATTACATGCTTTATGATTATCCTGTATAATTGCTCATGCTTGTGGATTCTTTTTGTGGATTGCTTATGGAACTTAAACTGGTACATTAGTGGGAAATTCTCACATATGAATGTACACCCATACTTGGGATGTAACTTGACTAGTTGTGATTATAATGGACCTTCGACTTGGTGGTTATTGAGTGGTGGTCTAGATAGATCATTGATGTGGGCCTACCATCCAAGGTTATTGTGTCCAATGGTTTTTAGGGATGGTCTTTTATCGCATGGTTTTGATACTCGTCCTATGCGGCTTATTTTGATATCTATCTATGTGGCTTTATTATGGTATTTGCCCTATATGGGTCCGATGTTTTATATCGTGCAACCATGCGATGGTAAGCCCCATATATTGTAATATGATTGGCCACTAGTCGATAGGTTTCCATTAAACATCCTAAGGTGGTAGTCTCATGAGCCGGGGATGGTGGTATGGGACACTATGCCCGAGCTGTCGGCCTACGCTGGGCTCTGAGCTCCCCGTAGTGACCTTGAGCTTACCTAAATTGGCTGATTGTAACTGGACTAATAACGATTTGGTTAATCATGCATCCATAGCATGTTGGCGATGACGGGTGGCTAATCTGGATGCTGTAGCACGTGCCCTTAGGATCTTCGGGGTATCGTTTCGCTAGCTCCCAGACCACCGACTATCGACCCCTGTCCGACTGGATGATTTTCCCAGGTCGTGATTTGCATGGGCGACGAGCCCAAGTCCGGCTGGATGTGCATCCCCAGGCCGATGTGCATTCATGCATCCATGCATTTAAAAAGACTGCATCATGTATTGTTTTGACTGCCTTGTTGTTTTATAACTATGCTTACCTAATGCGGTGGTGTGTAATCTTGAGGGGAATTCACACTGAGTTGGCCACTCATCCATCAAATATACAACCGTACAGGTAGTACAGGTGGCTTTAGTGACGTGCAAGTTCAGATTTGATGAGGAGCAGGGTACGATCACCAGGGATGCATGGCCGTAATTGCCTGGAAGAGCTGCGCGATCTTGCGGCTTATAATTATATATAGTTTCTGCTATTCTTTATGTATTAAATTCTTGTAAATCTCGTACTTGTTAAATTCAGAGACATTGGTTTGTATAAGTCATTATGGGCAGCTTCTTATATATTTGAATAATAATGAAATTTTTCTTTATGTCAGTTTGTCCACACTACGCTCATCTGCTCACTCTGATAAAAGAAAAAAAAATATGTGTACACTCGAACTTGACCATCCTTTAAGGTTAACACTCGGGTTTTCGGGAAACGGGTCGTGTACTCGGGTCCTGAAAACACGGGGCGTTACATTGCTCGTATTGGCTGTTTTCTGGTGGCTTCATGTGAGCCGTGTCTTGATTGACGGGGTTACAGGGATGTCGAATAGATGACCTTACACATTTTGGTACATTTTGAGTTGTACTTGTAATTATTTAACCTGGTAACATTGTCACACTCTGGAGACTCACCACAGTTTATATATTTTATATATCTATCATAGTCTTCCGCTTGCAAATTTAACTGTCTCTGGAGTATGATATGTTGTTTTGGTATAATCCCATTCATGTTTCAATGCTCTCATCATAATCATCATTATCTGTGTTGCATAAGTGATGCATTGGAACTCGGGAGCTGAGCTTTGCTCGACCCTCGATTTTCAGGGCTTTACAATGATGTATTTATTCTATTTCCACTCAATCCTTATGTCCAGGACGGTGGACCCCACGGTGATGAATGTGTTTTACACATCGTCCATCTATTTTTAGCCCATCTCACACGTGCTGCATGTGTGGGGCCCATCTCACACATGCTGCACGTGTGGAATGGGACCCACCTTGATATGTGTATTCTGTATCCCGTCATCCGTCCGTTCTGGACGGGCGAGACCCACCTAAATGTATATGTTTTATATCAGCACCATCCATCTGGACGTGCTGTGGGGTGCGCCGTTATGCATGTATTGTATATTTAGGCTGTCCATTTGTGCGGCCCGCCGTGATGCATGTATTATATATCTAGGCTGTCCATTTGTGCGACCTACTGTGATGCACGTATTGTATATCTAAGCTGTCCATTTGTGCGGCCCGCCGTGATGTCTGATTCAGGCTGCCCATCCATTTTTCCTAGATTATGGGCTGCCCCATTGGGCCCATTTTGGTGGTACAATAAGCCCACCTTAAGGTATGCATTGTAGGCAATCTGTCCACCTAATTTTCTGGACTATATGGGCTGCTCCATTAGGCCCACTACGATGTATGTAATGCACCCACTACTCATCCCTTGTGCCTAACCCATGGGCCCTTGTGTGTGGCCCAATATGATGTATTGGTGGCCCTTTTATAAGGCCCATTATGATGTATGTGAGGCCCATGAGTGAGGCCCAATGGGATGTGTATGAGGCCCTTGTGTGTGGCCTAATATTATGTATTTATAGCCCAATGATGAGGCCCAATGTGATGCATTTGCGGCCCATTTGAGAGGCCCCATGTGATATATTTATGGCCTTTAAATGAGGCCCAATGAGATGTATTTGTGGCCCATATGATGAGGCCCAATTTGGCGTATGAGGCCCATTTGATAGGGCCTAAAGTGATGCATATGTGGCCCATGAGTGAGGCCCATCGTGAGGTACATTAGGCCCTTGTGTGAGGCCATGGGCCCACTATATGTTAGGCTCTATGTGGGCCACTCCTAGGGAGCAATGTTGGTTAAATGTCCAAATTGATGGGCAATGATGGTTAAATGTCCACATTGTGACCTTCCCTCAGGCCTTGTTAGGCCCGTTCTCATCATTCTCTTAATGGGTTGACCCAAATCATTGGGCCCCATCGATGTTGCATAGTCCATCATCACCATAGACAGATGGATCTGTGCTATCGGATTGGTATATCCACAGCCGAGGGCCGATCTTTATATTATGGTTTAGATCGGCGGATCATCTATAGATCCCGCCTTGCATATAGTCTAATTATCGAGGCCGATTATCGATGTCTATTATCGATGCCGATTATGAGTATGTGACAACACAACATCATGATACATGCCTATACGCATCATCTGCATGCTTGATATGAGATGTGGTTGGCCATTGCATATGACATTGGGCAGATTGTTCATGGGACTCCCTGATAGGCAGAGTTGTCCCACATGAGTGCACGACACGCGCAAGATTGATGTATGACTGGACTGTGTGACTCATGCACCTTGCATTGTGTGATTGTGATTACTGTTCACCCTAGCAACATCAGGGTTGTAGCCTCCGCAGTTATAGCGCGGATGACAGAATTGGATACCGAAAATTCTGTTTAAGCAGAGGGGCGGTAGGATGTCCCAGGGTGAAAGTCCCTAAACCCTTATGGTACCATGGAGGATGCTCCAATGCTTAGACCAAGTGGATGTATGAGCGCATGAGAGCTGAATACCAGGAGGCCGCATCTCCCATTGTGTCATGGATGGTTGGAAGGGGGTGTGACCTTACTCACCTGAGTGAGGGGGCAATATCTACGTTGAGTTTGACCAGCTTGAGGAATGGGTCCTCTATCGACGAGCCGGGCCCGATATTGGTAGGAGGATAGTGAGGCATCTTCCACTTACCCATTTGTGCGTTCGGATAGGGGCGGCAGCTAGCGTAGAGTGTAATAGACCTCGGTGATATCCCAGATATGAATTGTATGATTATGTGGATTCCGATGTGGATTGGTATGCTTGAGTTATATCTCACATCACATGGCCTTGGTATGACTGATAGCATTCATGCCTTGCATCGCATAGCCTTGGTACGGCTGTTAGCATTCATGGATTCACCAGCATATTCCGCATTACTCTGATATTACATTCTGAGCACGCTTATATTGCGCACACACTTTCACCACCCTCTAAGCTTTCTATAAGCTTATGCACGATAGATGCATGTAGGTGACGCGAAGACGCAGTCGTAGCTAAGCAGGAGTAGGAGCATGTCGCGGAGCTTCAAGAGTTTTTGATTATTATTATCATTGTATTTCCCTTTATGCGCCTTGTACTCAAAATATTTTTATCATAGTGGATTTTGTGATGGTGTTCTTGTGGTTATTATTTGTGGGTTATGATATGGTTATGCTTATTATGAAATAAAATCATGTTTAAAATCCTCATTGTAGGATCCCAGGATCGAAACCTGGTATATGTGTGTCGGGAGCTGAGAATGGGGTACTACGGAGACTGTCGACGCCAGATTCGGCGATCGAGAATTTTGTGAGCCTGGTTTCCGAGTTGGGGTGTGACAGAAGGTGCACTCCATATGTTTGAGAAAATGTCACACAGGCTTGAACTCAGCCCGAACTGGCCCGAGCTACTGACCGAACAGAGCCGAGCTGGCCAGTCAGGCTCGAGGATTGAACCGAGCTGAGTTCGAGCTAGGGTCAACTAGTGGCTTAGTCAAGTCGAGCTGTACCAAGCATGACTCGTGTATAGCTCTAGTTGTGGCAGTAGTTTATACAGATCAAACTTAAAGTTTTGTAATCCTGAAATTACTTCTTCATTTATTGGAGGACAAAAATGTAATAAACCTAATTCCTGTAGCAATTTACACACTCTTACACCCACTTAAACTCTACAATCTATGAAACTTAACAAACACTTAGACACACCATTAATCAGGAGGAGTATCCTCACTAGTCCACACATTAAGCGTGTTTGAATTTTGAGGATAAAATTCTTATAAAGGGGTAGAATGTAATGACCTGAGATTTTGGTGTACATGCCTACATCTGCATATATGCACATTTGCATCCATATAAGCATTCATGCATAATCCTTTCATTTATTCACACATTCATGCATACACGCATGCATAAAGTATGCAAGTTGTAACCATTGATATGCATGATCAATTTATTTAGTGTGTATTATTGATTGATAATTATATGGTTTCGATGTGTGTGTGTGTGTACACACACATACACACACACACACACATATACACGCACTCTCTTTATTCATACACCTGAGATTAATCGTTTATTCATTAACTAGCTCAAATCTAACAGTAGAACATATACTAAACCCAACCATTTAGGATATGCGGTCACCCACTCATTCATCCATTTTCAGGATTGTAGTTTAATCATTTAAGTTATTTATCTTATGATCTACAGATCTGATCAACTAAAAACTCCTCATGCACCTATCTGACCATAAAAGTAACTATAAATTAACTTGTATGAAGAATTAGACTCTTAATCATTTGATTATTTCACATATATCTTATCATCCAACCGTATATCATATCTGGATTCGCCAATTGGGCAACCTAAAAATCAAACAAAAATTACTGTGATGATTCTCTCATTTCTCCGGATAAATTTACTGGAGTACTTTTTACATTGGAACATGATTTGACAAGTTTTTGAGGTCCACAAGCCATATATGTATTTTAGTGGCAAACTTATAATTTTAAAAAAAGGAGAAAACCATACATGTATTTATACATACAACTATAAATTCGACGCCCCATATCTCACAACCAGGTAACCCATTCATACAATCAACCGTACATTTATTTCTATGCTCATTAAGGTACCATACTGTCCACTTAAATCTTATTTTCAATACATCTCAACCATCCATCCATGTACGAAATATTTCTCTAATGTAGTATGTATTAAGCATGTGTAACATTCCTATTTAAGTTTTAACATTTTAAAAAGTTAATAACATGTATTAATATTATTAATTTTTTTTTTTATAAAATATAAATATATATTAATTAATATTAAAGTTATTATCACGTGAGTATTTGATTTAGAAATGAAAAAACACGTGACTATCATCAGGGGTTACTAATCTAATCTAGACCACCCATTACAATGACCAACCCAACTATTTCAAATCATCCATGTTTTATTACAAGATCAGTTGACCACCCGTTTGTTAACTTAAACCAACAAAATGAAATCGTTAAATTCATAAACAAATCAACACCGTCCAAAGAACTTCTCAATTCGTCATCCGCCACCCAAATTCATCAATTAATTTGATCCATCAACCCATCCACTTGATCAACCATCCATTGTACATTAATCATTTTACATGTATGCCCATGTGTACACTACTCACACATGCACAACCATACAACACATGAATCACTTCATATACACACGTGATGTATTTTTTTTATAATAAATAAAACTAAATGGTGGGTGTTTCACTTCCATGAGATGCCATTTAAAAGTAACGTTTTATTTTATTTTATTTTATTTTCACATGTATGCATTATGTATGGTGGGGCTCCTATATTATATATAGGGTCATGGGTTAGGCATGAGAAGAGAAAGTATGAGAAAAATAAAATAAAGAAAAAATAAAAATAAAAATAAAAATGAGAGGAAAAAAAAAAAGAAACTTTGTGAAAATTTTGTCAAGGTAGGTGATCCATCTTTAATCTGAAATTTTTATAGTTATTGCTATTTTTTTTTTTTTTTACCAGTATAGTTAATTGATTTTAAATTGAATGTTTTAGGAAATTATTGTTTATTGTTGATATTTTTATTGCTTGAATATTTAGAGAAAAAATGTTCAATAATATTTATAAAAAAATTAATTAGAATTCTAAATTACTAAGTTTAATACAAAATAATTTTAAAGTATCTAAATTATGTAGGAATTAAAATCAAAATTATTTTGAATCCAAGTTATATTTTAAATTAATTCTTTTAACATAAATTTACAAGTTGACTCAAGAATTTGATTTCAGATTTTTTTTTTATTATAAATTATTCAAGACTAATTAGAAATAATATGCCAAAATAATTCATACTAATTAAAATAAGGATATTCATAATATAAGGTAAATTTTAATAATAAATAAAGTCTAAATTTAATAATTTAAAATAATTTATTAGAACCAAATATAAATTAGGTAAAATTTTAGTTTGGGAATACTGATGTATAACTAATTAATCTAAATTTAGACTTAATTTAACATTATTTAACTTAGTTTGATTAATAGTAATATAATTAGATTATGAACTTTAGGGTTGATTATGAATTTTAAGGATTATAGAATTAATTTTGATTAAAATAATTAAATTCTGAAATTAATTTTAAATAAAAAAAACATTCAATTACTTATTCTAATTTTAATAAATTGAGATTTAATCAATCAAAATTTAAATCTTGAAAATTAGTTATTAGTATAGATTTTCAGTCTATGTACTTACCTAACCCTAATAGATAGAAGTGTACTAATAGTGAATATTGAATTAAGATTTATTAATATCTCTCTTAATTCAATTATTAGGGTTTGAAATAGTATAGAGAGAATCTAATTAATATGTTTAGTATATATTTTTCCTTAATTTATTAGAAGGAAATAAAGAATTATTATAAAATAATTAGATTTTATTAATATATTACTAAATTAATTAAATTATAATGGTTAAATCTAAATAATACATTAATTTATTTGAATTTGAGATTTAACATGGGTTGCTTTTAGGAGTTCGTATGCTTTACTGATTTACAAATTCATAAACAAAATTTTATTCAAATTTAAATAAAATTTTAATTTTGATAAATTAATTATTAACTTATATTAAAAGAAATAATTATGAATTTATAATCGAGGATTTTAATTATCTAATTAAAATAATTATTGAGTTAATAGCCATTGAACCTTATAACGACTTATATGCATAATTTGATAATAACGAAGAATATATGATGTAACTATTTAGTTTGTAAGTAATCTGCAGTAAGTTGCATACTTAATAATTTCAATTTGGATGGATGATGGTTACTCATATCATGTACACATTTATTTGTAATTAAGAATAAATGTTGGAATGTGGGTGCATTGCCTTAAAGATGTCCCTAAAAGGCATAAGCAGGTAGTGCGATTGTGTCCTTTAGGTTAAAGTCCCTAAAGCCAGTAAATATGACGATTGTGTCCCTTTGATGAAAGATTCTAAAGTTAGCAAGTAGGGAGATCGTGTCCCTTGGGTGAAAGACCCTAGAATCAACTGGATCATTTGGAGTCTCCTTTTTATATGACGTTTAAGTACAATTATGTGCGCGGACATACGTCAGAGGTACAACTGGAGTAGTAGTCTGACCAGCTAACGTATAAATAGGTACCTTACCTCGAGGTACTAGTGCAAGGGCGTTAATGTAACATAACCATCCACTTGAGTACGATGTCGCAAAAGATAATAGTTATTTAATTTTGTTACTTATAAAATTCATGGAAAGTTTGACATTTAGAGCATCATTACAATTCCAGTATTGTATTCATCTCATCTTTTAAGATTCAGTACTGTAATTCGTGTTTCAAAATTTAAACAAAGTATTTTCGTTATTTGTACATTTTGTATAATTATAAAAATTTCAGACTTAGTTTGATATGATCCCATGAACTATTATGCCCACAACCACATTAACAATGTTTCAGGGCTCAGAGATAAGTCAAGGGTGAAATGGAGTGACGATTTAACCATCTGTCTAGTCAGAGTGATCTTTTCTATTTGTGTTAGAAAAAAAATGTTTATTGAGAAACTCTAAAGTGAGTCTAAACATTGTATTGGACGGATATTTGATTTATTGTAATGTAGTTTTTATTAAATTTGAAGTTAAGAATTTTTAAAAATTTAATCACAACCTGGGATTCGGAGTCAGTTTTGGCCAACTCAGGCACCAAAATTTGGGGCATGACAAAAAATGATATTCTATCACACATGTCACTTGTATGCGAGCTTGTCTCGATAGTAAAAAAATGTTGTTTTGAGATTTTGCTCACCCCTTGGCTGATCTGTTCTGTTCATTTTAATTAGACAACCATGAACCCAAAAAAAAATTATTATTATTATTATTTTTATAGTTTTTCGTTTGAAGTTTTCTATGACCTTATAACTACATTAATGTTGTGAGTTAATTCTGAATTGTTTCTTTCGGTGTGATCCATTTATGATGAGTTTTGCCCTCAAAATTAGACCGATGATAAGAAATTAAAATCCATTACATATGAACGGGTTGAATTTGCTTCACAATAACCTAACATGCCCCATATAAGATATAGATGGGTTTAAAACATGGGGCCCTTACCGCATGAGGTCATTTGATCGTTTCCTTTTGTCACGCCCCAGAATTTGGGTACCTGAGTAGGGCTACTCAATAGCCAAATTTTAAGCACACGAGCTAAAATTTATATATTATCATTAATGCATAAGTAAATAGTCAATCCTACAAGGCTATGTACATACAAAATAAAGGAGGACAATTACTAATTTCAAACTTAATTAAACAACATTGTACCATACCATCTACAACTTAACCAACTAATTAAATTAAATAACTTAACTTATTACATTAACATTTGAAATTTCAAACTAAACTTAATGCAACTAATATTAAAAGTCCGTCTCCTCAAAATATTCCAACTCGGTACCTGTATGGTTTAAATTAGCGTGAGTACAACAACTCAGTAGGATCGTCTCATACACAAATATGAAGTTCTAGATTTCTTATATCTTTAAGTAAAGTAATATATTTGAAATAAACATAACAACAGAACTTATGATAACATCGAGTAAAAGGAATGTAAAAACGATATGCATGCAATACTATTCATAATTCCACATAAATAATTAAATAAACATCCATGATTAATTACAACACCTTACTCAGTATATGGCCACGTTGTATTAACGCTCATGCACCGGTACCTCGTGGTGAGGGATCCATTTATACGTTAGCTAGTCAGACTACTGCTCTAGTTGTACTTCTGACATATGTCCACGCATACGATTGTACTCATACGCCGTACACAAAGGAGACTCCGAAATAATCGCTAAAATGATATGCATGTGATACCATATATACTAAAGTTTATATTAATCGCAAAAAACCAAATTTTACAATTCTCAACAATTTCAGAAATAATCTTAGTCTCATTTAATTAATTTCAAATAGATTTGGTTCATAATATTTGAATTGAATTCGTATTCCAAGTGAGCGTAATTACTATTAATTTCATAAATAGTGACTACAAATTTAAATTATAATATAAACTTATAACTTAATTAATCATATTAAGGTAATTCTTGATTTAAGTTAATAAATCAATTAATCTAAAGTCATGGATCTATATTTTATATATGTTAAATTTATTGAATTAATTATTTTGAGATTTTAATCAATACGTCAAATTAAAATTTTAAAATCTTCAAGAGGATTTATGCTACTAATTTAATTTATATACATCAAATTTTCGAATAATTTGTATTTAAGTTAATTAATTTATAACATTATGTTTTTTTTTTCCTCTAGAAATTTGTGGATTAATTTGAAGTTAAATATAAAGGAATTTCAATTAATTAACAAATCTAGAAATTTAAAGTGGGTTTTATATTATTAATGGAATGATGGTAAAGCATTTCAATTCAAAAAGGTTTATAATTTATAACAACTTGAAACCATAAATTTATGTAAAAATTTTCAACAATAATTTAAAATTAATAATTCTTAAGAATTTTATATTTTAAATTAATTATATATTAAATTTTTATAATAAAAATTTAATAAACGAAAGCATCTAGAAATTTCAGATATGAGTTAGAATCACCCCAATGATACAAAATAATTTATTTTAAAATTAAAGGATTAACTAACCTATTATATGAATTTTAATTATAATAAAAATTGCATGGAAATTTGAATATAAAAGCATAGAGATCTAAAATTCCAAATTCGTATAAGATCACCTACCTTTTTTTAAAATAAAAATTCTTTTGATCCAACTTGACAGGGCCAAATTTAATATCGATATATCTCTTGATCTCCAGAGTTCTTCTTATCTTCCCTCTTGTTCTTTTTGGATTTGATTGTTTGTTTGTTTTCTTTTTTTCTTTTTCTTTTTTCCTTTTATTTTTTTTAAAAAAAATATATATAAAAGGAATGAGAAACGGAATGGAAGAGTGTGGTGGATATGGGACGGTTTAGATTAGTGGGAGGGTCCGATACCCATTATTATATGAAGAAGAAGGAAGAAGGGAGAGAGAGTTGAGGAGTGGGTTGGTTCGGGCAATGACGTGCTTCCGCACGTCACTGCATATAACTCATTTTTTAAAAAAGATGTGGTGGATCCCACTAATGATGCTATAAATCCACTCCGTCTATCATCTTGTCCTGGTCATGAGAGGACATGAGGCAAAAAATGAGGCCAATCCAAGACTCAGGTGGGCCACACGAATGAGGATGGATGGATTGGTTTTCACTATTAAAAAGACTGGTTGTTACAATCTACCCCCCTTAGGGCCTGTTTGGTTTTCTGGCTCAAGTGTAATTATGTTGTAAATGAGTAATCATTACTTACCAAGGTAATTACCTTCATCTACCTTCATCTTTCCCAATGCTGACTTTACCGGTTACTTTTTAAGCACTCAAATCGAGGAATTTGTAAAATAAATATGGGGCCCACCATAATGTGTGTTGCTTATCCACACTGCCCATTCATTATACCATATGAATTTAAGGCATGAGCCCAAAAATTAGGCAAATCCAAAGGTCAAGTGGACCACACCACACGAAATTATGAGAATTAAATGCCTACCATTAAAAACTTGTTGAGGCCCTTAGAAATTTTAGATTAGGCTTATATGTATATTTTTCACTTATCCATGCCCATGTGACCCTATGAACGGGTTAGATGGTGAATAAACCTCAACGTGGGCCCAGTAAAAGAATCAACTTTCAACGGTGGACAAATTAAGTCCATTGTTTCCTTTCATGTGGGCCAATTGAACATTAGATTTTCCTAATTTTTTCGGATAAAGCCTCAAAATATTCTAATAAAACAGATGGACGACACAAATATATTATATACATTATGGTGGGGCCCACAAATTTAAGTCAACATTTTTGGACCGGTTTCCCAGGTGAAATTACTCACTCGTTTCCAAACAGGTGAAAGAATGCAATAATTACTTTTTTTTTACAGTGATTTACAACAATTTACCTGTATTATGGAAAACCAAACAGGCCCTTAACAAAAATTTCATCCCTGAAATTTAACATACCTAAAATATAAAGAGATGAGGGTACTTCTCTTGGATTTCATCCTCTCGCTCCTATGAAGCTTCATCATCGCCATGATGCCCACACTGAACCTTCACAAGTGGTGTTATTCTTTTTTGAAGTACTTGCTCCTTTCTGTTGAGGATGTAAATTGGTTGCTCTATATATGAGACGTCCTCCCAAATTTCTAGAGGCTCCCAGTCAATGATATGCGATGCGTCTCTCTCATACTTTCGAAGCATAGATACATGGAATATGTCGTGGACTCCAAAAATCTGAGGAGGTAAGGCTAGTCTGTAGGCTATGAGGCCTACTCTCTGTAAGATCTCGAATGGTCCGATGTAGCATGGTGCTAATTTTCCTTTCTTCTCAAATCGCATAACTCTTTTCATCAGGGATACCTTCAGGAATACATGGTCTCATATGGCGAGCTCCAAGTCCCTTCGACAATTATCAGCGTAGCTCTTCTGGCGACTCTGAGCAGTATGTAGATGTTCTTTGATGACGACAATATTCTCGGATGTCTCTTGCACTAGTTCCGGTCCCAACAACACCCACCTCGGTCCAACAACTTGGTGATCTGTAAGACCTTCCGTATAAAGCTTCAAATGGTACCATGCCAATACTGGATTGAAAACTATTGTTGTAGGCGAATTCTACTAAATAGAGGTAGTCATCCCAATTGCCCTTGAAGTCAAGAATGCAGCTACGAAGTATGTCTTCTAGGATTTAATTTACCCGCTCTGTTTGTTTGTCAGTTTGCGGATGAAAAGTTGTATTGTAGTCTAGCGTCGTTCCCGAAGCCTTCTGAAGACTCTTCCAAAAGCATGATGTAAACCTGGGGTCTGGATCAAAAACAATTGACGCAGGAATGCCGTGAAGCCTAACGATTTCCTTGATATACCGTTTGTTCAACTCGTATAGAGATGAATAAATACATATAGGAAGGAAGTGTGCTTACTTTGTTAGCCTATCAACGATCACCCATATCACATCGTGATGACGGTTTGTTTTCATAAGTCTAATAATAAAATCCATCCATATGTGCTCCCACTTCCACTCTGTGACCCGTAACAGTTGTAAAAGTCCTGACAGTTTTTTATGCTCCACTTTAACTTGTTGGCAAGTAAAGCACCTTGTAACATAGTTAGCTATCTCCCTCTTCATATTGCTCCACTAATGTATAGCCTCCCTCGAAATATGATCCCCCGATCAGAGCCTACTCGCCACTCCGAGTTATTTTTTCCCGCTTCTTCTATTATTTTCTCTTGTAGCCTTACATCATCCTTCTACGTACACTTTCATTATTCGTCGCACCTAGAAAAGAAATTTCGAATAACCGCATCCTAATATAAGAATTAAAAAACTAATTTAAATGGATAATTAATAGATACTTACTAGAGTGGGCTGCACCACTAAGTTACAGATATAAACCTAAGGTTGCTCGATACGAAATCTGACATCAAAATCTTGAACTATATCAAGCATCTCCCATTCTTTAATCATTAAACTTGCCACCATCTTATTCGTTTTCCTGCTTAACGCATCGGCTATGACATTCGCCTTGCCTAGATGATAACAGATGTCAAAATGATAATCCTTTAAGAATTCCATCCATCTCCTCTACCGCATATTTAGGTCTTTCTGATAAAAAAGATACTTTAAACTCTTGTGATCTGAGTACAGTTCAAACAACTCACCATAAAGATAGTGCCTTCAAAATTTCAAGGCAAACACTACAGCTGTAAGCTCTATGTTGTGATTGGGATAATTCTGCTCATGAGGTTTCAACTGCCTTGATGCATATGCTATTGATTTACCATTTAGCATCAGTACGCATCCCAACCCTTGATAAGATGCATCAATATATACCACAAATCTTTCCTCTTCGGCTGGTAAAGAAAGTATTAGGGTTTTTGTTAATCTTTTCTTCAACTCAGAGAAAGCTTGTTTACAATTTTCATTCCATTTATAAGAAGTGCCCTTCTTAGTCAAGTTAGTCAATGGCCTTGCTATCTTCCCTCAATGAACCTTCTATAATAATCAGATAATCCAAGAAAACTGCGCACTTCTGTCACATTGGTGGGCTGCTCCCAATTTAGCACTGCCTCGACTTTCGATGGGCCTACCAATACTCCATTTTCTGACATCACGTGCCCCAAAACTTTACTTCATTCTTTCAAAAGTCACATTTTGAAGCTTTGACATACAACTTAATGTCATTTAGAGTCTGTAGAGCTATTCGAAGGTGTTTTACATGATCCTCTTGTGTCTTGGAGTAAATTAAAATATCATTTATGAACACTATCATGAATTGATCCAAATACGATTTGAAGACCCTATTCATGAGGTCCATAAATACTGCTGGAGTGTTCGTTAGTCTGAAGGGCATCACAAGAAATTCATAATGGCCATACCTAGTCCTAAAGGCAGTCTTTGGTACATACTCATCTCTGATCCTCAACTGATGATGTCAAGACCATAGGTCTATCTTTGAAAAGTATTTAGCTCCCTTCGACTGATCAAATAAATTATTTATCCTTAGCAGCGGGTACTTGTTCTTGATAGTCGTCTTATTAAGTTGACAGTAAGTGATGCATAGTCTCAAAGATCCATCTTACTTTCTTATAAATAATACTGGTGCACCCCACGAAAACATACTAGCCCTAATGAAGCGTTAGTCTTAGAGTTACTGAAGTTGCTCTTTTAATTCTCTCAATTCAATAGGAGCCATACGGTATGGTGCTCTAGAGATTGGTGCAGTCTCAGGTACCGAATTTATTGTGAAATCAACATCTCTCTTTGGAGGTAATCCAGGGATATCTTGAAATACGTCTGCAAATTCGTTAACAATCAAAATTTTCTCTACTCCTTGAGGTTCAACTTTCAAGATGACTAACAAACTAACCGGTGCTCCTTTCCTTCGCATTCCATGGAATTGTAATGGTGGTCGCCCATCGATATTCAATATGAGTATCTTCCTAAAACAATCGATTTTGGCCCAATATAAAGATAACCAATCCATCCTCAATATAATATTGTATTCTCGCATTAGCATAACTATAAGATTAGATGGTAAATGTAAGTGTTATGGTCTCATGCTCCTTTGGTTGTCAAATTTTGTGTGCCAAAAACATCTATCGGTGTTCTGTACTTGTATGATCATTTATTGGAATTCAAGACACCTCAAAAAAGCTACATGTTGAAGCCTCAAAAAAAGCTACATGTTGAAGCCTCAAAATACTACATGATGAAGCCTCAAGAAGCTACAATGTTGAAGTTCAAATCTGAAGAAACAACGTATGAAGTAGTTCTATGTTGATCAAGATCTCAAGCCTGACAAGCCTGATATAATTCAATTTATCTACATTCGTTGAAAGGTTGAAGTTCAATGTCCATACGACATGGTTCAGGTTTGAATAACCTTAGGTTGACCCTTTAAGTAGGTCACTTTGGATACATTATTCAAATATTTAAAATACACAAGGTTGGTCTATTCTACGACCAGTCCTAGCTCTTGTTCGACCAGTCCTAACATTGGTTCGACTAGTCCAAGAAATTCCACGACCAGTCCTAAGAAGTTGAAGATTTTTCGAAATTTTTGGTACGCCCACGACCAGTCCTGGAGGTCCTTCGACCGGTCGTAGGTGTGGCTTCGACTCGTCCACGACCAGTCGTGGAGCTACGACTTAAAGTCCAGCGACGAAATCACTGGTCCTACGACCAGTCGTAGATATCTACGACCAGTCGTAGGTGACCCACGACCAGTCGTAGGGTACTCACGACTAGTCGTAGAACGGCTTTCAAAGATCGCGCTTATTTTTTCAAAAATCTGTTAGAGCTACGACCAGTCGTAGGTTTCTAAGACCAGTCGTAGGAGCGATTTCTGCTTCTATAAATTGAACACGAAATTCAGAGTTTTCATAACTTCCACTCTCATTCAATTCAAGAATTTTCAAGTGATCACTCTGAGATAAGTTTGTGGTTATTTTAAGCTAGATTGTGCTTATTTAATATTCCTTTTTGCTAGCTTATTTAATTTGATTTTGTTTCTATATTCCAATCATATTTGAAAAGAGGAATTATCTTATTCCTTCTTCTTGGAATCAAAATCAAATTTAGCTACGCCCAACGAGTTAAATCTAAAATCAATTAGAACTTAGAACCTTATGAATGTGAGTATTGGAAATTGAACTTTGACATTCAAATCATTTACTCCGATTGGTTCTACCGGGCTGCTACGAAAAAGGAGAAATCCAGGTATTTTACAATTCTGTAAAATTCATTTGCTTTTGGTTTTGTTTGAGGTTGAGCCAGAAAAATCTCATTGTATTGGTTGTCTGAGGAAAACCAGAAAACTCAGAAAAGAGGGGTTTTTGGATTGTGTAAGCCCAAGTGAAAAAGACACAATTGTAAAGGTTTTTGGTGAACCTGTGAAAACCTATTTGTTAGTGAACGCTAATATCCCCTGTGTGAGGATATTAGGAGTGGAGTAGCTTTTTGTGTGGCTGTTGGAAAACAGTTGGTGTACACACAAGCGAACCACTATAACTCTTTGACTTGTGGTTTGAATGCTTGCTTAATTTTCATATCTTTTATCATTTGATCTTGTGGAATGTACAAGGGGATGTGAATGTTGTAATTATTTACATTTCAAGCAAGTGTGGGGATTGTTGTAATAATTTAGATCTTACTTCTTCATTTAAATTCAATTCCTTGCTATTTCATTTACTTATATTAATATTGAGTTCTTGATCCAAAAGAGGTTCTAGAAATAAGGTTGTCCTACCATAAGCCCTTGTTGATTATGGTGTAAGGTTGTCCTTAGAACTGAATTTGAATCAATCTCTCGATATCTATTTATCAAGGTGATTTAAATTTAGCTTTGTGAATTGATTCAAGTTGTAAGGTTGTTGGTTTATTTTATTTTCGCTGAATTTTATTTTAATTTGGCATAGTCCTATTCACCCCCCCCTCTAGGACATATAGCTTGGCCTTTTCAGTAAATTTACATTCTCGATCATGATTGGACATGATTTACAAATCTAACTTAGATCCATGAATTACTAAGGGGGTTTGCTACTATTAACTTTTTATCTAATGGAGTAGGTGATAACCCAAGTGAACATAAAAGACAGTAAAAAAAAATGAATGCGATGCTCCAGAGTCAAATAACGCTTAGCTAAGGATGAATAAATGACGATGGTACCTTCGACTACATCGCTGTTAGCCTTGATGTCAGATTAAATAATATCATTTGTTGGCAGTACTGGATCCTCATATAGGGGTGTGACATCATCATAAGTCTGGGTCACTTCATCCACAGACTGTGCTGGAACATTATAACTCTAAATTGGGTCCTTGTATTGTTGCGCCAAGTTCTCGTATGACTATACTGTGTCGTCCCTTGACTATACTAGGGCGTAGAATCAGCCTTGGGCTTGTGGTCGTGGCGCCTGACCTCCCTGCCTTGACTGCTGGTACTGCTGAGGTCTAACTTGTGGTTGCGGCTACTGAGGTGGTCTTTAATATACCGACGAAGGTCCTTGCTGTGGTGGCCTCAGATACAACTATACCAGCCTCTGTGGATATAGCTAAAGGGTCTCAAGGAAGGTTGTGATGCGGAAGGATGTAGTGGAGGTTGTTGGGACATAGGTGGTGGCTCATGTTGCTGGGGAGGCCTGAAAGACTGATGTGATGGTCCCGACCTTTGTGAATATTGAGTGCGATGTAGTCCGGGACAAAAAGAGAGGTGTGGCCCTCGAGTCCACAATTATAACAGAATCCCGCAAATAGTGGTGCAAGAAGTGCTGTCATTGGTCTGGCCATCGATGCTGGTGTTGTTCTCTGCCTCTTAACTGCATCTTACTAGGCTGGCGATATATGTGTAGCACTTCTAGCACCACTCCTTACGTCCTTCTTCTGATCATGATTCTTCCAATATTCATTGATGTCTTTTTCCACTGCTATGACATGCTCCAACGCTTCTTCATAGGTCTTCTGTACGAAAGAAGTTAATCGGCTATGAATAGAGGCTCTCAAACCTTCCTCAAAATTTTGTGCTTTATGGGTTTCATCGGACACTAGAAAAGTTGCAAATGGTGATAGTTCCGTGAACTTAGCATCATACTAGCGCACTGTCTGTTGTCTTACTCTAATTTCATGAATTCTCTCGCCTTTTGATTTTTCACTTACAAATGAAAGTATTTATCATCAAACTTCTCGTAAAACCGGGTCTAGGTCTAGGCTTCAACTCTCGAGTTCATCTTAATAACTCAGTCCCACCAATGGTCTGCCTCCCCTTCTAGCATGCAAATAGCCAATTATGCTTTTTAGTATTTAACGCACCTCATAACCCTGAAGATCTTATCAATTTGTTTCTTCCAAACTTCGGCCTCAGATAGGTTAGGCCTGTCCTTAAATACAGGTGGCTTCTGTCTTTTGAACCTTTCCAATAAAGTTCCTATCCCTTTGTTAGCTACGTGAACGGTTTGAGTTTGACCTTGCGCTTGAGTTTGCTTTATCTGATATCCCACAAGAGTCGCAACATCTTCTATGACTCTAATAATTCCACCCATAAGTGACCCATTTTTAGTGGCATCGGGACCAGGAGCTCTTGATGAGGCTTCGACATCAATGTTGTAATTCTTCATAATCTACGATTGATTAAACATGTAAGCTTTAGTGTGAGGTAGATTGTAGTAACTAAATTGAATTTTAAGTATCATTAAGGGATTGCATACTATTTAAGGTCTCTAGGAGCATGGAAAATTTATTGGATTGCAAGAAAGATTATATGGTCTAAAAGACTTACACATGAATGTTAAGAGAATTTAAGCAGTGATATGTATCAAGGTTGTAATGCAAAAAATTCAAATTCTGAGGATATTATTCCCGCTAATGTTTCTAGTACTTACATGTGTCAGATTGATCTAAAACTTTTTATGAGGATACATATATGAATCTACTATAATTTTATAAAATTTTAGCTTAATAAAAAGTCTAAAGAAAATTCTAAAATTCGGATAATTAGGTCTGCCCAGAAACAAATGATTTCTGACTAGTATACACATAACTTAAAATTGGTATAGGAGAAACCTATATTTATATTTTTGAATTATTTTTTGCTAAAATTGAACTTGTTATACGACTGGGATTTTGAATCGCCTTAAACAAAGTTGTAATTAATTAGTTATGATTTTTGAAAGTAAAATATTTTCTGCTTATTATTGTTGTCCAACTTACCATAGTATGCTAAAAATTCTTTAAGGTCCAGATTTGGGTTATTAGTTCAATATCAAGCCTAAATAAGATCATATTCGATGTTAACATAGATACAAATGATTTCTAAGTTTATATTTCTAGTTTTCCTATCAAAAAAGCAAAATGATTTATGTTTGAGTCACTAATTTGAAAGACAACTCTAGGTCCATAGTTTTTAATCTAAACCTATCTTTGATACCAAACTGTCACGACCTAGAATTTAGGTACCTGAGTATGGCTACTCAATACCCAAATTCCAAGCACATGAACTAAGTCAATTTCAGAAAAACGCAACCGTCAGTCCCCGACTACGGCGCCAAAAACTTGTTCACACCTCAAGTATAGGATTGTGATGTAGTAATAATCTCGGTAAGACCGAGGTCGAATCCACAGGGACTGAACCTTGTACGTAGTCTGAATGTAACCAGAACTAGAACTAGAATAAGATGAAATCTAATCAGGAAAATTTAGGAGGATAATCGTGAATATTACTCTAAAACTTTAGAATTCAAAGGTGGGAAACTAGGGATTCAGAGGATCCACTTGTAGAGATCAGGGAGATCTACGCTTGATTCATGAACTCAACTGGACTTCGAGTCCCATCTTCATCCAGTTGGAAGATATATCACTAAAGCTCAGTCTGAACTTCCTTCGATCTAGTTTTTAAAGAGATGAAAGGTATAAGAATTAGAGATGATTCCATCACAAAACCATGCCCATGAGACAATAAACGACAGAATTAAACTAATCTACAACCAATCAGGAAAATGTATGAATGTTAGGAAGGATTCCATCATCCAACCATGTCCAAGGGAAATGATGAACGACAGGGCTTCCTAACTTCACAATCAAATAAGGGAAAAGAAATACTCAAAGTCATCGTAGATCTATTGTAATTTAAGTCACAACACATTATTAAAAACTCAAAGCATTCTTATTACTCAAACTATAATCAACATTAGTTCATAAACATGAATCCAAGCCGTAAAATCACCCCATCATGCTACAAGCTTCACCTCTTAACCCTAGCTAAGAGATTTAGCTAGACATGATTGGGCTAAATCTCAATAATCATCAGAAAAACAATAAACACAAGCAATTCTCTACTCTCTCTCTCTCTCTCTCTCTCTCTTCCAGACGTCCCAGCCGTAATTGAATATCATCTCCCTCTCACGTCTCCTTTTTATAGGACCACCAAGGTCGGTGGCTGCGTGTAGAGGCATGCAGTCGGTGCTGTTTACGCACAACACAACTGAAGTCGGTGCGGGAGTTTTACGCACTCCCTATGTAACGAACCCATCTCGCGCACCCAGATTCATCACAAAAATGATCCCGTTGTGGGATCTGAGCCATTCAGACTTCTTGGCGATGGTCGGTTGCCCTCTGAAGGTAGTTTGGGTGGTCCTGATCACACTAGAGAATGGCCTGTTGATCGCAGAACGAATGTGATCTGGCCGGCTTCAAGAAGAATTGGCTTCCTTTGCGACCGTGCCTGCACATGCTACGTCTTGCTGGATCCTTCAGACTTTACAGTTTTGGATTGCACGGAGGCCCGAACAGAATGGACGGTCCGGATCATCTATGTGGACCTTGATGGTGGCCCACAAGGATTATCCACAAGCTCTGTTTGCGAACAGAGTCGGCGTGATGCTCCTTGCGCTGTGATTGGTGGGCCCTTGATCAATGCAAACGGAAAATCCATTCCATCCATTGGGTTCGCAGTGGAATTTTAGTGCGGAATGAATGATTTTTGATTTCCAATACTACGGCCCACTGAATCAGTGCTTCAGCCGTCCGACCTGCGTTTGAAACTTCCTGTACATGCAATGTTTACGAAAATCGGACCGTAGATATCAAGTTTTGAACCGAACAGATGGTGGGAACCCTGTGATCTTGCATTTTAGACGAATTTCAGGTCTCTTTAATGTGAAATACGAGATTTTCTCAAATCCCGGGTGTATAAATTCTTTGATCTCGATCCCTGGAGTCCGTCCCTTGGCTTGGTGATTTATGAACGTAAAATCTATGCTTTTAGTACCCTTTTTTAGTCCAGGCTCCTAAATGCACCCTGCATCACAAACACGATTAAAATAGGTCGTTAAACAGTATCATGTTCGCAAAGTCAAGTAATAATTGGCATCTAATACGCAATATTTGACCCTCAACACAACTCCCAACTAGCATTTTAGTAGTCCCGAGTAAGGTATGTGAAAAATAAGTTGAGAATTACAGAACAATTTCTATAAACTTGAGTGATTTGTGAAAACTATCCAGGTACTAGAATTCTAAGATTCATGAATGTTGGGCATTACTTTCTCCTGGACTCAAGCGCACGGTAGCCTTCATAATCAAGTTCAAAGTAGTAACCCATCAATTAGAAAAAATTCTAAACATTACGATCCATGAGTGTATAGTGTAATCTCGGCTTATCAACATTAAGATTCAAGTTGTTATTGTTTCAACAAGAAAACAAATACGTTTGATTTGGGAAATTATTCAATGATAACAAAGAAAGAATGAGAGAATAATGATCACAAGATATCTTATTCTGAGTTCATTTACATCCTCGGATTCCCTTGATTATGAAAATAGAGTACAATTAATGCAACGCAATGAATGAAATAGAATATAGTCTGATGGCAATTTCGGTAGCATTTCGACACTTTTGATGTTCATCGCCAAGGCAAAAAGGTTATGTGGGCTTGAACCCTTGATCTGGTTGTTGAGATTAGTTCTGATCATCCTTCCGTTCATTCTTCCAATGAAACCCTTGAAATGTGGAGCGGACATCCTTGAAATGTTGAGCGGCGATATCCCTTGAAATGTGGAGCGATGATCATCCCTTGAAATGTGGAGCGGCGATCATCCCTTGAAATGTGGAGCGATGATCATCCCTTGAAATGTGGAGTGATGACACCCCTTGAAATGTGGAGCGGCGATCATCCCTTGAAATGTGGAGCAATCATCCCTTGAAATGTGGAGCGATGATCATCCCTTGAAATGTGGAGCGATCATCCCTTGAGTATCCGTCAAGACAACAAAAGGCTCGTCTCATGACAAGTTCCTCTTGAAGTGGCATATGGAGTATCCGTTAAGACAACAAAAGGCTTATCTCAGGACAACTTTCCATAGGAAGTGGCATTGGAAGCCAAGCATCAGGACAAGTTCGCTTTCAAAGTGGCACATAAGCCAAGTCTTAAGACATTGCTCCATACAAAGTGGCACAAGAGCCAAGTCTTAAGCCAAGTTCCCTTTCAAAGTGGCGTAGAGAGCCCTCCTTTAAGACAAACTTCCAACCAAAGTGGGGCACAACCATTGTCTTAGGACAAGCATCCAACCAAAGTAGCGCACAACCATGGTATCAGGACAAAGTCCCATATGAAATGGCGTTGGAGAAGATTGTGCACCAGGCTTCTCTTTGAAAAGTGGTGTTGTGCACTTGTATTAGGACAAAGCTACAAGAGAAGTGGCGCACAACGTTTGGAATGTTGATAACATTCCACAAGAAGTGGCACACAACACTTTGAATATGGAAATGGGCGTTGTGCACTAGGACAAGGGAGAGAAAGGAGCGTTGTGCGCTTGCTTCAGGACAAGGGAGAAAGGAGTTGCGCTCAAGAGGATTTGGCACACAAGAAGTTTTGGCGCATAACGGAGTTCAGTGCACAATGGGTTTCAACGCACAATGGATTTCCTTCTTCTCTCCTCCTCTTGTCTCCCTCTTGTCTCCCTCTTGTGTCTTGTCCAAATGAGGAATGGGAGGGGGTATTTATAGGCCTCCCAGGCTCCTCCCTTCATTAAACAATGGTGATCACCACCACTTCTCCTTAAGGCAACAACCAACTTCCTTCCTTAAACAATGGTGATCACCAACTTCTTCCTTAAATAGTGGTGTCCACTCACTTCTTCCTTAATAAAAAGTAGTGTCTATCCACTCCTTTTTACCAAAATAACCATATCCTCTCCTTTTTTACTAAAATACTCTCATTCACTCATTTTTACCAAAATACCCCCATTCATCCCTTTTTACCAAAATACCCCCATTCATCCCTTTTTACCAAAATACCCTCGTTCATTCCTTTTTACCAAAATACCCCCAGTCACTCATTTTTACCAAAATATCCCAGTCATTCATTTTTACCAAAATACTCCCATTCACTCATTTTTACCAAAATACTCCTAGTCATTGTTTTTACCAAAATACTCCCTCTTTACTCCAAAATAAGGAGTGCACAACCCTAAGAAGGATCTATACAATGGAATTCTCTGACCAATGCAATGGACATGCAATGAGATAGAATATTTTTTATGCCTCAACAGATGCCCCCTCGATCCTTTTTTAATTCATTCATGAAATCAAATGGAGGATCGATATTCTTTCGACCAAAGAATTAAATGAACTGCAACTGAAGGATGACTGGATAATCATGCTTACATGGAAGAGTGAATGATCGCGCTCGAATGGAAGACTTGAATGATCGTGTTCGAACGGAAGATTGGATGATCGCGCTCAAAGGGAAGATTCAAATGATCGTGCTTGAATGGAAGATTTGAATGATCGTGCTCGAATAGAGGACTTGAATGCCCCCAGCCAGTAATGTTGAGCGGATGTTCCATTAGAGAGAATAAAATTCTCTTTTCATCGAAACCCGTCACTGCAACAGCTGTGATGACTTTGTCTCTGAGTATCTTGGTCAAAGAACTATCTTTCAATGCTGCTGGTACTGCAACAGTGTATTGCCCCAAATTTCAAGGGTCGAGTAGAGCTCAACTCCTGAGATCCGTCGCATCACTTATGCAATATAAATAATGTTGATTGAATGTTATCTATATCAGTGCATTAAACATGAATGGGATTACACTAAATCAGCATATCATACTCCAGAGACAATTAGATTACGCAAGCAGAAGACTGTGATAAATATATGTAGCATATAAGTGGTTGTAAGTCCCCAGAGTATGAACATGTCACCAGGTTAAATAATTACATGTATAGTGTTAACGCATAAAAAATGGTGAGGAAGAAAAGAACGTTAACATTGAGATAGTTAAGAACTTTCATCATAAGTTTGGCGTCTTTCCGACGCCAAAATGGCGACTCCACTGGGGAAAATATAGTCCGGCAAGTAAGAAAATCATGAGAAAAATGAGTTTTGATTACGAAGAACCCATCGGTCTGAATCATGGGAGAGGAATTCAAAACTCTATTGGGATTTGTTAGGAAAAGTGAAAGAAATTTCAAGGACTGGGGGCAGGGTCATCAGTGAACATGGTTATAGCCACATAGTCATTAGAAGATGATCCTAAGACAATCGAACACCCTGAAATGGTTCCAAAGTAAAAAAGAAAACAGGGGGCAAATTCGAGCCTAAACGGGATGGGCCGTATGAAATGGCCAAGCTATATGTCCTAGAGGGGGGGGGGGTGAATAGGATTATGCCAAATTAAATAAAAGATATACCGGAATAAAGAATAAGAATTTAAATCACTAAACTTGAATTGCAGTATATGAATGGAAAGCAATCAAAAATTGTTCTAAGGACAACCTTACACCAAAAACCAAAGTTTATGGTAGGACAACCTTATTTCTAGAACAAATATAGAAACAGAAGCTCAAATCAATAAAGTAATAGTAAGCGATAAATTGCATAAATATAAATCTAACTATTACAACATTCACCACTGAGCTTGAAATGAAATGATTACAACATTCACATCCACATATACATCCCACACTGAATAATTAAAGATATGAAATGAATATCAAACAACCACAAAACACAAGGGATTATAGTGGTTCGCCTGTGTGTACACCAACTGTTCAACAACAGCCACGTAACTACTCCACTCTTAATATCCTCACACAGGGGATATTAGCGTTCACTAACAAAAATAGGTTTTCCCATGTTCACCTAAAAACCTTCACAGTTGTGTCTTTATCTGTGTGCTTACACAATTAAAAAAACCCCACTTCTGAGTTTTCTGACTCTCCTCAGATAACCAATACAATGAGATTTTTCTGGCAAATCTCAAAAGAAAACCAAACAGAATTTACAACAAATGTAAAATACCTGATTATCTCCTTCGTTGTAGCAGCCCGGAAGAACCAAATTGGAGTAGAGATTTGAATATCTAAGATCAATGTCCAATACTCACTTTATAATGGTTCTAGGTTCTAATAGATTTTAAATTAAAAATAACGGGCTAGCTTTAATTGATTTTGATTCCAAAAGAAGGAAAACAACAATTCCTCTTTTCATATACGACTGGAATGCTAGAAACAAAATCAATCAAATAAAGCTAAAGAAAGAGAACATTAAATAAGCACACTTAGCTTTGATGAAGCACAAAACTATCTCTCAGAAGGCCGAATTAGATTAGCTTGAATTAATTAAATTCTTCTGAGATTCATGCTCTATTTATAGGTGAGCAAATCACGTCTTCGACTGGTCTAAGGGGCTCTTCGACTGGTCGTAGGACCAACATATATTTAAAAATTAGGGCACGATAAGATTTGATCGTTTCACGATTGGTCGAAGGTATCCTTCGACTGGTCGTAGGTCTCCTTCGACTGGTCGTAGGATTCGAATTTCAGCGCTGGACTTTGAGTCGTAGGTTTATGACTGGTCTTAGATGCAGTTGACACTGTTCCTTCGACTAGTTAAACAGACCCCAAGGCTAGTCGAAGCCTAACAGAAAATATCCGAATTTTATAACAAACTTACGACTGATTCAGGAATTTTTTAGACAGGTCGAAGCAATGCTAGGACTAGTCGAACAAAGTCTAGGACTAGTCTTAGAACTGACCAAACTCACGTAAATCAAACATATGACTTATGTATCCAAAATGACCTACTCTAAAGGTCAACCTAAGATCAGTCAAACCGCAATCGTGAAGTAAGGACATTAAAACTTAAGGACAAGTGACCTTTGAAAGTAGTAAACCTTAAAGTCTTGTTGTAGCTAATCCTTGAAAGTATCTTGAGTTCTTTACGATCGAACTTGTAAGCTTCTTGACATCTTGCAATGTCTTGACTTGAGAGCAATACTTGTCAATCACAGTTGAACTTGAGTAGAACTTTCTTCTTTACACTTGTGAGCGTTGCTTGTTCATCAAAGTTGATCTTGAGTGGATCTTTATACTTTACACTTGTGAGCATTACTTGTTCATCAAGGTTGATCTTGAGTGGTTCTTTGTTTGATCTAGAGTAGAGCTTCACTTAGCAAGTTACATACCAGTGTCTTTGACACCACAAATTTGACAACAGAAAGGGATATAAACTATAGCACTTACAATCTCCCCCTTTGTTAAATTGGTGACAAAACACACTACCAAGATATGTTTACAGAATACAGAATATCTGAGTAACAAATCATGCATAAAATACAAAATATCTGAATAACGAATCATGCACCAGTTGTCATCAACTGGCACAGTTAATATGAACCTGCAAATATGCAAATATTCAACATATCCATTCTCCATACATGTCTTTATAAGACATACAAAACTCCCCCTAAATAAAACATATCCAAATGAGTGAAACATATCCATTCTCCCTCTTTTTGTCATAAGAGGACAAAGGAAAACAAGGAACGGATGGACAAAATAGGAGATAAAAGCATAATTAACTCACATAAATCAAATATTGAGTTTAAGCAAAGCTAACACTATAGTAGTAAAGTTATTACAACTGGAACAACTTAAACACTAATCTGAACCAGAAGAAGGAGCAGGGATAGATGGATCAAGTTTATGCATCCCCTTGTTCAAGCGCCTAAGATATTTGCGCATGTACTTGGATTGTAAATCATGAGCAACAGACATGTTTTCTATCTTAACATTTATATTATTAACTTTATCCTCCAATGCACTCAGACGTGCATCAACATCAGATGGTACAAAATCTGAATCATTCGTAGAATCAGATTCAAGTTTTTCAAAGATGTCATCCATATTTATGTCATAAGGAGGAAGATCACCAGCTTCTCCCTCATGTTCAGCATGACCACCACCACCACCTTGATCAGGATGGAAATCCAGCTTCATCTTATTGATATTAGAATTGTTGAAAATCAGATGATGGATAGGTGCCTCTCCAACCGGCATATCGACTAACATATGTGTAGCTAACACAGTCATGAAATAGGCAAAAGGAATGTCATTGTGACCCGAATGGAGTCTAAACTGAAGAATGAAATGACAAATTAAGGATGGTATACAAATCTGAGTACCAGTGACAACAGCATGGATAACACGAACCATATATGAAGTCAAATCGGTTTTATTACCCGAACGAGGATACAAATTAGACACAAAGATTTTGTGGAGAACTCTGTATTTAGGTAACAAATACCTTGCGGGAAGCGCATTCCCTTTATGTGTCCATTGAACATCCATGTTGCACAAGTCTCTAGTGAGCATACGTTTTTCAGAAACTGAGGGTTTATCAGTCAAATTATGGATAGGAATACCCTCATCATTCACTGGAATGTTCATAAGAGTTGAAATCAAATGACGATCAACGTCAAAAGGCTCTTCTCTAGTAGATATTTTAAATGTTAACTCATCCAATGAAAAAACACTAATACATGCAAACATGGATTGGGCAATGGACCGGTATGCTGGCCCACCCCAATGTAATAAGTTATCCCAACCTATAAATTTAAGCATAAGAAGGATGTCAAAAGGTGCAACATGATCAATGAAAACAGGGTGTTAAAAATAATATTGTGTAATCTAATGTCCCGAACATAAGATAGATCATCATCGGGAGGTCGAAGATGACGTTTAGTAATCGAGGCTGATTTAGAAGAAGAAGACGGACCACGGGTTGTTGATTTCTTTCCTCTAGAAGCCATTTGCAACAAAGATTTCAAGAAAAGAAAAAATTGTAAAGGTTTGAGAAGAGGGTTTGCTCACATCAGATTTTGTAAAAGAAAAACCTCAAATCACAATGAAATCCAAAATAGAAAGCTCCAAGAGAGAAAAGGAAGCAATCTAGACACAGATCTGTAAGAAAAATGTAAATAGAGCACTAACCTTGAAGAAATGTAACAATGGGTTCGACTAGTCGAGGCTCGGCTCCTTAGAGAGTGAAAACGGAATGAAGAAGAAAGTGAAATCCCCAATTTTTAAGTGATTCACCACGATCTACGACTGGTCATGGATATGCATGACCGGTCGAAGTACGACTGGTCGAGTACCGGCCAAAAATTCAGATTTCTTGCATAATAATAAAAAAATTGGAATTCAAACTTGCAAATATATACATTATTATACAAGTAGGCATAAATAATCATTTTAAAATGCACATTTCAAGATCAAATTTCATTTTGGTAAACCTGCTTTTGTCGAGCGGTTTAGTGAAAATGTCAGCTTGTTGATCCTACTATATTCCAGAGATATAACTTTTTCTTCTACTAATTCCCTAATATAATGAAATCTAATGTCAATATGCTTAATACGAGAATGCTGAATAGGATTTTTCGAAATATTTATGGCACTGGAATTATCACAATGTAATAACATAGAATCCTGTTTAATTCCATAATCACTTAGCATTCGTTGCATTCAAACAAGCTGTGTACATGCATTACCAGCTGCGATATACTCAGCTTTAGCTGTTGAAAGTGATATAGAATTTTGTTTCTTGCTAAACCAGGAAACTAAAAAAATTTCGATATAAAAGCAACCACCACTGGTTGATTTTCTATCATCTAGATTACCAGCCTAGTCAGCATCTGAGTATCCAGCTAATTGAACATTAGTCTCATGAGGATACCAGAGACCGAGATTAACAGTACTTGCGACATATCTCGTAATCCGCTTGACAGCAGTCAAGTGCAATTCTTTTGGATCAGATTGATATCTTGCGCAAATACCAATACTTAGAGAAATATCAGGTCTGCTAGCAGTTAAATATAGTAAATTACCAATCATACTTCGATATAACTTCGGATCTACATTTTTATCTGCAGAATCTTTTGAGAGTTTCAAAGTTGTACTCATAGGAGTATCGAAATTCTTACCATTCTCAAATCTAAATCTCTTAATTAGATTCGTAGCATACTTAGATTGAGATATGAATATTCCATCAGGTTGTTGCTTTACTTGCAATCCAAGGAAATAATTCAATTCCCCAACCATGCTCATTTCAAACTGAGATTTCATCAAATCTGTAAACTCAATAGTCATGTCAATACAGGTAGATCCATAAATGATATCATCAATATAGATTTGTACTAATAAGATGTGCTCATTATGTTTTCTAATAAACAGAGTTTTATCAACACATCCCATTTGAAAATTATGGCTTAATAGAAACTTTGTTAGTTTCTCGTACCATGCCCTAGGAGCTTGTTTTAAACAGTAAAGTGCCTTTTTAAGTCGATAAACATGATCGGCATTCTTGGGGTCTTTAAAACCCATTGGTTGTTCAACATAGACTTCCTCATGCAAATTACCATTTAAAAATGCACTTTTTACATCCATTTGATAAATCTTAAACTTTCTAAAACATGCAATGGATATAAATAGTCTAATTGATTTAAGACGGGCTACTGGTGCAAAGGTTTCATCATAGTCAATACCTTCAATTTGAGTGTAACCTTGTACCACTAACCTAGCCTTATTTCTAATTATATTACCAAGCTCATCAGACTTATTTTTGAAAATCCATTTGGTTCCAATGGTGTGTTTATCTTTAGGTCTAGGTACGAGATACCAAACATCATTTCTCACAAATTGGTTAAGCTCTTCTTGCATCGCAACAATCCAGTTTTCATCAGCAAGAGCTTCTTTTACGTTAGATGGTTCTATCTGGGATGTAAAACATGCGTAATTACATATATCCTCAAGTTGTCTACGAGTACGAACACCAGTGAGAGGGTTTCCAAGAATCTGTGTAGTTGAATGATCTTTAGCAGTCCTTAGTTCAGAATCAGTCTGATTAGATGAAGTATCAGGTTTTTCAATTACAAGAAGTTCACCATTATCTGAACTTGAGATTGGTGTGTTTAAGTGATCATTAATGACCACATTGATGGACTCTTGAATCACACCGGTCCTTTTGTTCAGTACCCTATAAGCACGACTGTTTAAAGAATATCCTAAAAATATCCCTTCACCACTCTTCGTATCAAACTTTCCCAGATTTTCATGATCTCGTAAAATATAGCACTTGTTGCCAAAAATTTGAAAGTATTTGACGATAGGCTTTCTATCGAACCACATTTCATAAGCTGTTTTATTATTGCCTTTACTAGTGTAAACCCGATTAATAATATAGCAAGCTGTATTGACTGCTTCAGCCCAAAGATTCTTAGAGAGCTTCATGCTATTCAACATGACATTAGACATTTCTTGAAGTACTCTGTTTTTCCTTTCCACTATACCATTTTGTTGTGGAGTTTTGGGTGCTGAGAATTCATGTAATATTCCCTGGTCGTTATAGAACTTCTCAAAACCGCTATTCGCAAATTCAGATCCATGATCAATACGAATCTTACTGATTTGAGAACCTTTTTCAGTTTGAATCCTTTTGAGAACATTTCTTACTTCTTCAAGGGTTTCAGATTTGTTCCTTAAGAAGATTACCCAAGTATATTTGGTAAAGTCATCTATAATTACTAAGATATATTTTTTGCCACCTCGACTTTCCGTCCTGGTAGGTCCTACTAGATCGATATGGAGAAACTTGAGTGGTCTTGATGTGGTATTAGAATTCACCTTTTTGTGTGAGTTCCTTATATGTTTGCCAATCTGGCATTCACCACATATTTTATCTAATTTTTGTAATTTGGGTACACCTCTTATAAGTTCCCGTTTGCTCAATCTATATAGACTTCTTTGAGTTTAAAATTTTTTTCCTTTTGAAGTTTAAGTTTGACAGCAATTTTACAACTTTCCTTATATAGGGCGTTATAAGCATCTTGAAGATCTTCTTCATTTTCACATTCACTGTTCAGATTTTCTTCACTTGTTGAATCATTATCTGAGAATGTGAATTTAGCTAGAGTCATAAGGGCTTTAACTTCATTGCCCAACTCAGTTTCAGAATCTTCTGATTCAGAAGAAGCTTCAAAATCAGATGATTCATCCCATGTAGCCAACATACCCTTTCTTTTTGGTTTGTCCTTTTTAGGACATTTGTTTGCTGAGTGTCCATACTCATGGCAGTTGTAACATTGACTATCTTTCAAAGACTTCCAATTTTTGGATCCAGGTTTAGATCTTTTCTTGTCGTTTGATTTTTGAAGATCTACCCTTTTCTTGCTTTTGAAAATCTTGTAAAATTTCTTTGCTAAAAGAGCCATATCGTCTCCAAAATTTTCTGAATCTGAGTTTTCTTGAGAAATACCTTTAGTAGATTTGAGAGTAATAGATTTACTTTTAGGAGCTTTAAAGTTTAACTCATAAGTCTCTAAAGATCCAACTAATTCCTCAACCTTCATATTATCCATATCATGAAGTTCTTGGATTGCGGTTACTTTAGAATTGAACCGTTCAGGAAGTGAGCGTAGTATTTTAGCACATATCTTGCTTTCCAGGATTTTATCGCCTATACCCCACATAGAGTTTATAATGTCATTCAATCTGGTATAGAAGTCCATGAATATTTCATTTTCTTCCATACGTATTTCCTTAAATTTAGTTGTGAGGATTTGTATCTTAGATTTCTTGACAATTGATGTACCCTCGTGTGTCATTTCCAATATATCCCAAGCTTGTTTTACAGAATCACAGGATATAATTCTTTTGAATTCATCCGGTGATAGTGCACAAGTAATTGCATTTAGTGCTTTAGCATTTGCACTACTCTCATTTTTCTGAAGTGTGGTCTAAGAAAAATAAGCCGTTATTTTTGTGGTTTTTGAACCATCAACACTAGTTACTTCAGTGGTAGGAGGGGTCCAACCATTCACTGTGGCTAGCCACACACTTTCATCCAAGGATTTGAGGAAGATCCTCATCCTGGCTTTCCAATAGGCATAATTGGAGCCATCGAAAGGTGGAGGCCTAGTGACTGATAGGCTATCAAAATTTGATATATATATATATATATATATATATATATATATATATATATATATATATATATATATATATATAGCTTAGATCGTTAGCTCAAGAAATAAATCCAAATATAAAGCAATAATAATGAGCTATTAGGCTCTGATACCACTTGAAATGGCCAAGCTATATGTCCTAGAGGGGGGTGAATAGGACTATGTCAAATTAAATAAAAGATACAGCAGAATAAAGAATAAGAATTTAAATTACTAAACTTGAATTGCTTTATAGGAATGGAAAGCAATCAAAAATTGTTGTAAGGACAACCTTACACCAAAAACCAAAGTTTATGGTAGGACAACCTTATTTCTAGAACAAATATAGAAACAGAAGCTCAAATCAATAAAGTAATAGTAAGCGATAAATTACAGAAATATAAATCTAACTATTACAACATTCACCACTGAGCTTGAAATGAAATGATTACAACATTCACATCCACATATACATCCCACACTGAATAATTAAAGATATGAAATGAATATCAAACAACCACAAAACACAAGGGATTATAGTGGTTCACCTGTGTGTACACCAACTGTTCAACAATAGCCACACAGCTACTCCACTCCTAATATCCTCACAAGGGATATTAGCGTTCACTAACAAAAATAGGTTTTCCCAGGTTCACCTAAAAACCTTCACAATTGTGTCTTTATCTGTGGGCTTACACAATTAAAAAAAACCCCACTTCTGAGTTTTCTGACTCTCATCAGATAACCAATACAATGAGATTTTTCTGGCAAATCTCAAAAGAAAACCAAACAGAATTTACAACAAATATAAAATACTTGATTATCTCCTTCGTCGTAGCAGCCCGGAAGAACCAAATTGGAGTAGAGATTTAAATGTTAAAGATCAATATCCAATACTCACTTTATAATGGTTCTAAGTTCTAATAGATTTTAAATTAAAAACAACAGGCTAGCTTTAATTGATTTTGATTCCAAAAGAAGGAAAACAACAATTCCTCTTTTCATATAAGATTGGAATACTAGAAACAAAATCAATCAAATAAAGCTAAGGAAAGAGAATATTAAATAAGCACACTTAGCTTTGATGGAGCACAGAACTATCTCTGAAAAGGTCGAATTAGATTAGCTTGAATTAATTAAATTCTTCTAAGATTTGTGCTCTATTTATAGGTGAGCAAATCACGTCTTCGACTGGTCTAAGGAGCTCTTCGACTGGTCGTAGAACCAACAGATATTTGAAAATTTGGGCGCAATAAGATTTGACCGTTTCACGACTGGTCGAAGGTATCCTTCGACTGGTCGTAGGTCTCCTTCGACTGGTCGTAGGATCCGAATTTCAGCACTGGACTTTGAGTCGTAGGTTTACGACTGGTCTTAGATGCAGTCGACACTATTCCTTCGACTAGTCGAACAGACCCCAGGACTAGTCTAAGCCTAACAGAAAATATCTGAATTTTATAACAAACTTACGACTGATACAGGAATTTCTTAGACAGGTCGAAGTAGTGCTAGGACTAGTCGAACAAAGTCTAGGACTAGTCTTAGAACTGACCAAACTCACGTAAATCAAACATATGACTTATGTATCCAAAATGACCTACTCTAAAGGTCAACCTAAGGTCAGTCAAACCTCAATCATGAAGTAAGGACATTGAAACTTAAGGACAAGTGACCTTTGAAAGTAGTAAACCTTGAAGTCTTGTTGTAGCTAATCCTTGAAAGTATCTTGAGTTCTTTACGATCGAACTTATAAGATTCTTGACATCTTGTAATGTCTTGACTTGAGTGCCATACTTGTCAATCACAGTTCAACTTGAGTAGAACTTTCTTCTTTACACTTGTGAGCTTTGCTTGTTCATCAAAGTTGATCTTGAGTGGATCTTTGTACTTTACACTTATGAGCAGTGCTTGTTCATCAAGGTTGATCTTGAGTGGATCTTGGTTTGATCTTGAGTAGTGCTTCACTTAGCAAGTTACATATTAGTATCTTTGGCACCACAAATTTAACAACAGAAAGGGATATAAACTATAGCACTTACACCGTACATGAAAAAAAGTATACTCCAATGGACAAGGTATCAGTATACCGGTCAATGATCACTTCATCAAGAGATATCATCCCTGAATATGTTACTGATTTTGATATAGAATATTATCAAGTATAATGATTCTATATCAAAAGGGGGTAAGAATAAACATGGCCATGTCTATGTATCGTCAAATGAATGATTAAAGAATAAATTCGCAAGCATATCAAGACTATGTATCAATAAGTATTGTGAAAAGAAAGTGACCGTCATCATCATCAAGCAAGCTCTGTGAAATTCTGTCGAATTGGTATCGTCACCAAAATGATATATTATGAACAACACAGACGGTTCCTCTTGAAGATGTTATCAGAACTGGTGACGTATCAATCTTAATCAGAGATGTCTATCATTCTCGCAGCAATGATGATCACACCTATTATTATCTTTTAAGGCATTTAAAGGCAGTCTAGCCAAGCCCTAAAAGGGCCAGCTATGCATAAGACCTATTATTTTCGCCATTCGGGCAGCAATGAGAAGCAAGTGGCCCTAAAAAGCCCGTGAAGGCCATCATATGCATACCCATGTGGGTAGTTGATAGAGCCAGTGACTAAAAGCCTAAAAGGCTAAAAAGTCCTCACTGACCAGTCACGCGTAAGACCGATGCCGTCAGTATAGCTTTTCGGCAGCATCACGGTGAACGGAGGAAAATGCCCTCCTGTGAATGGGCTCGACCTTGCAGACGAAGGAAAAATGGGCTGCAGTGTGAGCTCTTTGGCCATATCTATAGATAGGCCAACCATGCATAAGACCCCCCAGATCTTTGGCTTGATTTCAGTACTAACTTATGAGGAAGGGCTTAAACCTACTCATTGACGGACTGGCGGCCCTAGATTTGGTACTCCAAAGGTCGCCTTGCGAGCTCTGTGAACTTTAGAGAGTTACTGCGGCCAACCCTGTGCGTTATTCCAACCGAGTTCATGGCCCCGATATCTTCACTGGGCCCCTTTGATGGATCGCGGTTTGTGAACTCCCCAGGCTGTAAGATGTCCAGTGAACTCCTAAGAGTTATAGAGACCATCACGTGAGACCCGACTCCACTACTCAAGAGTCTAAAAAACTGCATGGGCTCCACTACTCAAGAGCTTAAGCTGTGTGTAACTGACTAAATTGAAACTTAGTATCGCCAATTAAAACAAAAATCATATAGGAAATCCCGCACTGACAAGCATAAAATGTTGGTGTTTTATATTAGTTCCTCATTAAATATTATGTCAAGATTATTGCATAGATGAGTATGCTTGAAATGATCTGCGATGAAGAAATGCATAGAAGAATGAAATATCTCAAAATATTATCATGCATTCATATGTTAAAAGTCAAAAGAAATTACTTGTTCAAAAAGCATATACATAAAAGAAGATAAATGCTTAAAGTTCCTCTACAATTCCTACTATCCCCATGTACTTTTGCAAGTCCTCTTTTAATTGTGTCCGAGCTGCGGCATGTTTTGACTTTTCTTCGAGAATGATCTTTGTTTGATCAGGAATGCTAGCCAGCTTATCTTCCAATGATGCAATCATCGCTTTGCTCTTCAGTAGTTCAGACTTCTCAGCAATAGCAGACTGAATATTGACTTGTATCCTTTCCTCAATTTCCTTTATGGATGATTCCTTCTCACGACCTCTCAACTCCAGTTGCGAAATCTCTTCTCTCAGAGTAGCAATATGGTCTTGAATAACCACTCTGTCATCAGTATGGGCCTTCAGCTGTCCTTGAAGAACTAATTGTTCCTGGTCAAATTGAAAGATAATAGAAGCAATAAGAGAAGCCTTTTCCTTGGACAGAGTTAGCTGCTTCCCATATTCCAGGATTTCAGGAGCAATTGTAACATTCTCCGCTGATGCCAAAGAGATTATTGAATCATGGAATTTGAGAAGGGAATCACTCAAAGTGAAAATGTTGATTTTCGCCATTCTTGCGGAACTTTCTTGAGTTTCGATAGCAATATCTAGGTTCGACCATTGTTCAAGGTCTTTGAAGATATGGACTATCGCTGACAAAGAATCCTTCATCAAGAGCATCTTGTGGACGAGGACCTTTGCGAAGGACGACAGTTCAGACGCAGTGGCCACAGACTCAGAACTTGCCGCTCCACTACGAGGAGGGGTTCCTATAGTATAAAGAAGGAAAGAATTCAGAAATAATGATAGGCAGTTATAAGATATATAGCTCTTGATAAAGCAACCAATATATATATATACCTGCCGCAAAAATATGACTAACGGGAGGACGAATTTCCTGAATCACAGAAGGGCCAGCCCCTACTATGTCAGTGAACGAAGGCACCCTGGCCTCCGTACTTAAGTCTCTAGTGGTCGGAGTAAGCAAGTCAGTGGTCTCCACTGGAAAGATAATCTCGCGAGCTACTACTTTGGGTGCCGCCAACGGAACCAGAGAAGCTCTTGGTGAACTTACTGGTGCAGTTGCAGGAGGGTTTAGAGGAGGTGTGTCGCCCGTCTCGATATTGGCAACATGAGCACCTGAAATGGGGACATGACGATGATAATGCGATGACTATCACTAAATACACATAAATACATATGAGATTAAATTTTTCCCTTACTAGGTGAATATCCGTATTCTCCGTAATCTAAAGGTTCTTCTTCTCCCTCTATTGTCGCAGGAGACTTTACAAGAACATTGGTACTGGGAAGTGTTTCAAAAGCCATGGGGGAGTGTTCTTTTTCAATATTTTCTACAACCACATTCTCCTCCCCACTTACATCAACTTCTCCTTCTTCAAAATCATCATCTTTATCCTCGTCGTTTTTGTCATCCTCATCATCTTCATAGTCCATAGAAGCAGTACCCTCTAATGAAGAAGTCAAACTTTCATCCCCTGAGCTTTCTTCGTCTACTTCTTCAATCACGACTTGCTTTCCTTTAGAAGAAGCGACTTGACTACTTTCTGGTGGGGGTTCCCTGCTAGCTGGGACTGAATGGGATGTAGGTGTTGGTCTACCTCCTTCTTGAGGAATAGGTGGCGATGCTTGTAAGCGTGCTCGAGATATGGTCATAGGATATGATGAACTGGGAGGAGTAGGCTGTGAAGGGAGAGTTGGTTCATCCTGAGCTGGTTCATCCTGAGCTAATTCATCTTGGGCTGCCGTAGTTTCTGCAAGAATAGGAGAAGATGTCCCTTCAACATCCTCTGCGACCCGACCACCAAAGTCATGAGGGACTTGATTAAATTCCATCAAGTCTCCGTGAGCAAACCAGCCATCAAAGTATTAATGTGCTTCATCTCAAGGATTGGATCTTCTAGCGATATCTTTCGACAAATTTCACCATGATGAGATGTGCGGCTCTTCTCTGGAATGAAACCAATTCCGCCTTCAAGTTTTCTGCCCCTTAGTCTAGGCGGATGAAGAAAGATGGGTGAATCCACTGGTAAGCAATTGTTGACCAAAAATGACTGGTGATCACACCACCGCATCTAGCTATAAGAAGTGTGAACTATGCGGTTGCAACTAGGGATTACGAAGAAAGAATCAACGCGACTGCCCAACAATTGCTTCCATATTATGGCCCAATTGATAGGACCAGTTCCATAGCAACGCATCCTCTAAGTGACCGACCATAGTCTTCCGGCACGGCTTGGTCATAACTAAATTGGTGAGTGAAGCGACCGGGATAATAGGGTTCTCGCCAGAATTCCGTTCATTCTCGAAGAGGCAGACTACAGGAACGAATAGAAAGAAAGAAAGCTCTTTCTGCTACGATGAGCGTCGCCTGGTCTATCATGTCTGTATCTTCAACATAGCGATGAAGACGAAATTGGAAGAAGTCCACTTGGTCAGTATCCCAGATTTTGTTGGCCACCCAGTCGTATGCCCTTTTGGCCATGGCCCTTTATTGGAAGAACCAAAGTGGGAGATGTGTAGGATGGACATATGCCTTCTCTGGCGCTTTGAAAGTCCAGGGAAAATAGACTCCCAACCAGCTTGTGATATAATGCCATGGAGTGTGCGCCGATGAAGATCCGATGGTAGGATTTTAACATGGGTGGCTATTTCTCCAAGAGGCTCTGTAAATAGAACACAGCACTAGAGGTGCGAGAGAATACTTGTGTCCATCCGCCAAAGCGCCGGCGACCACAAAAACCATGGGGCGAATAACATCTGCCCACTTGGAACTAGGAAGTACCACGATGCTCAGCCAGTAAGCTAGGAAGGCTGCAAGTTCCCCGAGTGAACTATAATCTGCTCTCTCCCTCATATCATCACGAAGCTTTGTTAGTTCCTTAGAACGACAATTGCGGAATCTGCAGAGAAAGATAAAAGATTGGTATGAAAAATCTATAATAAAAGGAAAGAAAGAAAAGGGGGAAGTTGACTCCTAGACTTGGAGATACCTGAGAGTTATAGAGAAATGTGCCAACCACTGTAGAGGGGAAAGCTTATGAATGTTCGGAAATTTCTCCATCTCTTTAAAGAGCTCAATGGTAGTTTCGAAAATGGAAGGCTTGTGATCGGGAGAAGATACGAAGGCTAGCTCTCTGTTGGATGGAACGAATTCATCATATGACTTACCTGTTAATGGAAGACCTGCTATGCGGAAGATCCCAAAGCGTGATACTCATTTCACCAAAAGGCATATGGAAAGAGTTGGTAGTGGGAGACCAATATTCGAGGAAACCCTTCAGCACAATGGGCTCCTTATAGAAGTACTTAGATGTAACTTCTATAGCATCGTATAGGCCAATCTTGGCAAGCGTACTGGCATGCTTCAACAAGATAGCTTCTGCCCAGTCGGAATAATAGTGCCGTGAAGTTAATAGACCCCTTGTTCGAAAATCTTCAGACCCCCAGAGTTGCTCACGATCTCTGAAGCGCTGCCTGATAGTCTCATAGGAATATGTGGGGAAGAGGTTGAACAGACTATGGAAAGGGGTAAGGAAGATCATGGGGTGGACTTCCCCAATGCTTTGCCGCAGTTTGTGTGCTTGTAATATCCCCTCAAGGATGCGCGGCTCTCTCGTTACCCACGAGGCGGTGTACATCAGCTTTTCTCCATCTATGTAATCCTTTGGCTCGCAGTCGAGCATAGATTGGTGGTGATGGACATTGATAGGAATCATCGTCATGCCTTCAAAATGAGGGTTATCAAACTTCATGATACCCTCAATGACTCAGACTAATTCCCACGAATTCTGGAGCTTCTTTTTATTGTGCTCCTTAATCTTCTCCTCGACCTCCTTTGCCTTATTTCGATGAGCCTTCTTTGAGTGGGAAGCGGGAGGAGTGTCTTCTCGAGGACGGGGTCTTTGACTGTCTGTGCAGATGTGGGCAGTGGTTTTCAGCCATTCATCCCAATCATACTCTCTACATGCTTTGGAGGACATTTTAGGTCTCCCAGTGCAATTGCTCGATGAATGGGCGATAACAGTGATTCAATGTGGACAGCGAAATCAAAGGTTGGATCCGCGCAATCCGTTACATGGGTCTGCGCAACAAGACTACTCTGCAGTCTATGAAGCTAAAGGGCCGACATGCTGCTGAAATGGCCAGTCTCCAGATTTCTTCTATTCAAGCTTCAAGAGCAGGAAATCAGTAGAAGAGAAATCTATGTCATATTCCTCTTAAAGAGATGATCAAATCACAAGACGAAATGCTGCTGGATTTGATATCTGACTTAGATATTTGAACTTTGTCAATTTATACATTGTAAATAATCTATCTTAGAATCAAGGGATGTTTGGGGATGTAAATGAACTCAGTATTAATAAGTTGTGATGATTGTCTCTAAATACTCTCTCTTGATTATGTTTAAATAAGATGATATCCTAAATCAAATGCATTTGTTTCTTGTTCGAAACATATAGTTCCAAAATTTTTAAATGATACAATGTGATGACATCTAATCCGTATACCTGTAACCCCGGCGATGCAACTCCAGGTCTACATAGACCCATCAGAGAGTTGCATGTAGGAGAACTCCTCGTCGTCGTCATAAAAGTCAGGCTCCATCTCGTATGCCTCGCCATCACCTGCAGCTACAACAGAGTCTGGTTAGTGTTTTAAAACACCGTCCTAGAGTGGGAGTGAGTGATTAACTCAGTGGAGTTATAAGGTAAAGGTTAACATGTTATCAATTCAGTCAAGCAGTAATGATAAAACAGTACAACAATTATGTCCTAACTACTCTGGTTAATGCAAGAATGGTATGTGATAATAATGCGTGCCCTCGCCTGCACTCCCTTAGCGACATCATCTCATGGTCGCACATGCTAAACTCCCACTGTGCTCTTCCTCGCTAAAGGCACATGCAATGCGGTGCATGAACTTGTTAGCCAAGTAATTTATTAGGCTTGTTCATACAGTAGATTCGGGAAGCTAAAGTACCTCCCTCTATATCATTTACCCAAACAATGATCCATCCAGGGTCGTCAATCCTAGTTAATCACATATGATAGGCAAGTTATAGGGCAACATCACCCCTGATTGAAAAGCAGTGAATAGGTAAGTTCAGGTCACTACGAAGAGGCTCGTCACCTCAATGTAGGCCTAGTTTATACTCGAGGTCACTACGGAAAGGCTCGTCACCTTAGTGTAGGCCGATAGCTCGAATACAGTGTCCCATACCACCGTATTCGGCTCACGAGTTTGGGTTACTCAATGGATACTACGGGGAGGCTCATCACCCCAGCGTAGGCCGACAGCTTGACCACGGTGTCCCATACCACCATTCCCGGCTCATGAGTCTTAGCGGATTGTGGTACCAAGGTTAAATAGGCTTTTCATTAGTAAGTGATACCTTAGATTCAAGCAGTAGCGTCCATACATGGTGAACATACATTAGGCCAATCGGGTTACTTGACAAGCTCGATTGGTATGAGCGCACGTTAAATAAATCGACATGGAGCGCATACGCACTCCTTGTGGCCTAACCACTGTTGATAATCACCATACGACTCGGATTCACCGAACGTATCCGTTGTAGTGAAACAAGTACAGCCACTGATCGTAAACCGTTGCCGATTGCCTGGACTACGTATTAGTCCCAATCATACTTAAATACAATAGGCATTCGTATGTGATAGTCAAAACAACATGTGACAACCAATTCAAATATAAATCTCATTTGAGCATTTTAACAAACACATAGTGCACATGTTATCATACATAGGCATTTCATCCATAAATCACGTAGTAGCGAGATACGTTACATGAAGGAAACTGTAACTATAGATATGGTAATTGAGAATCCTATCTCAACGCCCTAATTAAATACATTTCAACAAGCAACTTCTCATTCGGACATTTTATCAAACACGTAGACTACACATATTAACATACATGTAATAAATTAGTTATAACATATAATATAGCAAATCCTTTCACAAAGGAGTTGTCACACATACAACAATCATGTATTCTCAATAAAAAATCATGGCAAGCACAAATCATAATTCCATATTCATTCAAACATTTCAACAAACACATGGAATGCATTATATTCAACATAGTTCATATATATGTATAATACACGAAAAATTATCGCATCTATGTGACAACAATCAAGTCAGTCATAAATCATTAACTGACATTGAAAGCCTTGAAAACCATAACCTAAACGTTTATAGTCCGCACCTTTCATCGGTTTACTCGTTACGAACTCGGTTCGTACACGACGTCTCCGTCTACAGCACAACGACTACCTAAATCATGAAATAGGTTAGCTATTCCATAGACTTCTCTATTTGGATTCCTAAAATATATTAGGGTTAGGATTTCTTACCTAAAAATGGATTTGGATTCGACGGTGTAGCGACACGGGAGAGATGATTCGGCAAGTGGATTGGTGGGAGTGAATCCTAGCAACAAACCATAGATCTCTCACACTTCTCCTCACTCTTTCCTCCTCTTTTCTCTCTTCTCTCTCCTAGGGTTAGAGAATTCGTATGGAATGAGAGAGGGGTGGGTTTAGGGCATTATATAGGCCCAGAAGTGGTGTCAATGGCCCTAGGGCCATGGTATACTTAGGATATAGCCAAAAGGCATCTATTTCGGGCCAACGGAGCTCATCTGGAGGTCCATTACCTGCATACGGTCCGGAGAAAGTTCCCTGACAATGGATCTATGTCAGGTTAAGATTTCGATCCGATCGGATTTGTAGATTGACCGTGGAGGACCAGTTTCAGTTCAACGGCTATCGTCACTCGATCAGGGCCACAAGTACACTGACATGTGTAGGAAAATTTTCTTGATCAAAGGGTGTAGTTGGGTCAGAATCTAATGGTCAGAAACCTTAAATTTGGCCTGCAAGCGAACAACCCAATTCACTTAAATCTGAGTTCATTTTCTAAAGATATTCGCGTTTCTCACATACTTCACTCTGTGCTCAAGTTGTGGATTTCTAGATACTATTCGGGCTCGATTCCCATGATGATTGTTAAGCCCAGTAAGGTGGTCATAACCTTATAGTTTCGCGGTTATCAGACTTTTGATGCACGGGCTAGGTCCGATACGGAGCTTCAATGTGCTCTTGAGAGCAACTGGGTTTTGAGATTTCTCCTAGGTTTTTAGGTAATGTAAAGTTAGCGATTCTACTGATTTTGGGTCTTGCAGTTCGTATAGAAAGCGGTTCAAGTTAATCTACTAATTAATTCAGTTTAGTACTTAATTAATTTTCGTATAATTTCTACATAATTTGACCCTTAGTAATTTCTGCTTGAAGTGGTACTTGGGTCTTTGTACGGATTTTTCCGAGACGTTACAAACAGTCTCTTTAATTAACTCCGGCAACTCTTTCTTTGAATTTCTTGTTAGGGAGTTGTTCTTTAATACTGCTCCTACTGCAACAATCCCCTTTTATTATCTCATTTATTCATGATCTGCATAGCTCAAGCTTTCGAATGATAGTCTTTCCTGTTAAATTAATCAGGATTAATATCTCGAGACATTATAATTTTAGCTTCATGAATCATTGATAATTTTTGAAATATATTAAAAACTTCTCATCTTTTTAGGCTGATTGTGATAATCGCAATATGATAATGATTTAATCATTTCATCTTTACGCTTGTCATCGTGCTTCGCATTGCATTCTTTGCTCATTATATCGCGCTTTTGGAGATGTTATCCCAGCTCCAAAGGTTTAACAGCTGAGTCTCTTTGCTGAGTCTTTTCTAGCTTGTGTTCCTTGGCATAGACTTTTCCTTAGATCTTTGCTGATTCTGAAAAATAGACAAGACTTTTTTCAATTTTCATTTAATAACTTTCTGAAGGTCATAGAAGTTACTGATGATGATTCCGTTTGTTCCTTGTCTCCATCAGATCTGGTACTCGGAGACTTGCGATATCATTACTAGAATAGTGAGAAGTTATGACATCGGACCATATAACCGGGCTTTGATATAAAAATAGTTTTTTAATGTTCACACTGGATCATGCTTCATAATTCTCGGTATATGAATTTCCCCGTCACGCAAAGGAGATTATCTGAAAGACCAAGGCATAAATTACTTTGAAAACATAGATCATGCCCCCTTTCTAGGTCAATTTCGCATAAAGATTTCTTCAGAAGATAATACTTCCAAAGTGAAGCCTGCTAATACCCTTAAAGGATGGATAATCTTTGTTTCTCCTTTAACGAATTCAAATAATATATCTGAATCTTTAGATTGTGCGGAAGAGAATGATAATTCTTCACTAGTTTATTCTCTGCCGCCTTTGAGAATCTTGTGAGATAGTATTTCTCTACATCAAGAAAGCGAGAGACAAAAAGACCTCACGGCTCCTATTAATATATTAATTAATCTTGAAGATTTGAACTTTCGAGTAAATAATTGCCAATATTTTGAAGGCATTCGTTGTTGCTGTAATTTGAATCTGATTCAAGAGAAATGGATTTTTGCATGTTGTTTACTTAATATTTAAAATTTTCATTAGGTAATTGCATATTTGAGTAGACCTAACGTGAAATGTGTATCTGCAGCATTTTGAATGCTACACATAGTTTATGCTTTTTGAGCAGTAGAGCTAATGTACTTTGACCGATCATACTTTGACTAGACAAGACTGAACTTGTCTTGACTTGGCTGGACTTGACTCGACTAGTCTAGATTGAACTAGACTGGACTGGACTGGACTAGACTGCTACTACTGGACCTGACTGGACTGACACTTACACACAGTTTAGGCTCTTGAGCAGTGGAGCAACACATTGTTTAAGCTCTTGAGTAGTGGAGCTCATGCAGTTTTTTAGATTCTTGAGTGGTGGAGTCGGGTCTCATGTGATGGTCTCTGTAACTCTTATGAGTTCGCTGGACTTCTCACAACCTGGTGAGTTCACAAACCGCGATCCATCAGAGGGCCCCAGTGAAGCTACCGGGGCCGTGAACTCGGTTGGATTTATGCACAGGGTTGCCCATAGTAACTCTCTAGAGTTCACGGGGCGCACAAGGTGACCTTTGGGGTACCAAATCCAAGGTCGTCAGTCCATCAATGAGTAGGTTTAGGCCCTTCCTCATGAGTTACTACTGAAATCAAGCTAAGGATCTGGGGGGTCTTACGCATGATTGGCTTATCTATGGACAAGCCAAAGAGCTCACACTGCAGTCCACGTTTTCTTCGCCTGCAAGGTCGGACCCATTCACGGGAGGGTAATTTCATCCATTCCCCGTGACGCTGTCGGAAAGCTATAAGATGGCATGGGTGTTATGCGTAACTGGCCATTGAAGACTTTTTGGCCTTTTTAAGACTTTCAATCACTGGCTCCATCCGCTGCTCGCATGGGTATGCGTACGATGACCTTCATGAGCTTTTTAGGGCCACTGGCTTCTCATCACTGCCCGAATGGTGATAATGATAGGCTTTATGCATATTTGGCCAAATAGGCTTGACTAGGCTGCCTTAAATGATAGACCGTTGTTGCTGACGTGATAGTTGATCGTATAGGTTTTGTTGAAGATAACAAATCGATAACTGAAGATAACAAATCAATGATTGGTATATTGCCCTGCTGCTGTTGATGATATTATAAAATTTGGCCCAAATGGAGCTTCAGCTTGGTAATAATATCAATTCCGGTAAACTTCGATAATAAAATAATCTTTACGTCAGCGATTTGGCGATGGCAATGGTAGTTTTTCTAATCTAATCTAGCAACCATCGTCGGTGCTTGACAATAATAATATACTTTAACTTGATATGCTTAGGAATCTACCTTTTCTTCATGTATAGCATTAGCATTCTAGGACTTGGCATTCCTGAAACTTTGGATTATTGAGACTTTGCTTATCCGAAACTTTGGATTCCGAGACTTTGGATTCTGAGACTTTGGTTTTTGGAACTTTGGTTTTCTTGGTATTCTGCTTATCTTGCTCCCTTTTGATTTGGAAGTATTATGCTAATAATCTTCGAAATCAAAACTTTAATTATCTTCAAGTCTAACGTATTTTGTATGCTTTTGTCTACCTCCTGAATGATTATGCCGTGAATCTTCTGAGTCAAAATGTAGTGAATCTTCTTGGTATTCAGGGATGATATATTTTGCTGAACTGGCAGGTATATTGATGAAAATTTCCCCCCATGATGAATATACTTGTCTTGTTTCTTCTTGCCTATTCTTCTATGGAGCGAATATTTTCAATCGAGACCATATGTCTTTACTTTCTCTTTTATTTCATATGTACTCTTTATGACAATTTTATTATCGTTGGTTATCTTCGGTAAAAGACCTTTTCTTCTTTGCTTCATTTCCTTTAAATACTTTGGCAGTGGCAATTCGATTTTCTCTGCAGGTAGCCATCATAAGGAGTATGTCGTCTTCTTCAAATGTATATTTCATGTAGTCCTTGAATTGTCCGAACCCTTTCTTTACTTTCTTATTTGTAAAAAATCGCCAATGTTCTCTTTATCAAAATTTCAACTCTTTACCTTTGACAATCCTTTGTTTTGATTTCTTTCTTCGGCATTATCTGTTGTTGCTCTCTTAAGACTTTAAAATAGCCGATTCATATGAGAGTTGAGCAGCTTCACTTTAACTCTTTTCAAATTGTAAATTTAACTTGCTCTTCTACTTTGACAAGTCGTGACGATGCCCCCAGGATTCTCTATTGACTGATGAATTCGTTAATTGATTTGCTTTCTCGTTGACATGCAGCACCTAATTCTCATTTGAAGGCTTTCCTCAAGGTTTACTATTGTTCACGGTAGTTGCTGTTGGAAAATTAGGGATTTCTTCAGTAACATGCTCATCTAATGCAGACTAATCAACATTTGCTGGCAAAATTTCTGTTTTCTGTACACTTCAAATGTACTGATATCAAAGGAGAAAGTGAAAACTGCATTGCTGATGCCATCGAGGAGGATGAACTGAGTGAGTGAGGTAAAACCGCGCTTCATAACATTTCACATGATCGACCTGTTATCAATACTCAGCAGATCGAACCCTTTTAGTTTTTTAGATGTCGCTACCATCTGTTCTTCATCGTCTTGCTGTGCTACAGTTGAAGTAGAAACTATTATGAATATTACCTGATATTGTATGTCCTTGATCGCAACTGATTTGATCTTCTCTGATACTTTCTGGTAGAAATCCGTTGGATGCAAAGTAGACAACTACGTTAGTCGGGAGAAAGGTCGTTGCGGTATACCTGTCATTCAGAATAGAGTGTTAGTTATTTTATTTAAATAAAATTGTACTTTGTTTTTAAAGATGAAGGGGAGGATGTTCCCACTGAGAGTCACCATTTTGGCGTCTATACAGACACCAAAAAGTGATAAATATTCTCTGAATATTTTCTAAGTTATCATTGTAAAGTATCACCAACAAAGTCGCCATTTGTTTCGACAAGAAAACAAATGCGTTTGATTTGGGGAATTATTCAATGATAACAAAGAAAGAATGAGAGAACAATGATCACAAGATATCTTATTCTGAGTTCATTTACATCCTCGGATTCCCTTGATTTTGAAAACAAAGTACAATTAATGCAATGAAATGAATGAAATAGAAGACAGTCCGATGTAAATTTCAGCAGCATTTCAACGCTTTTAATGTTCATTGCCAAGGCGGAAAGGTTATGCAGGCTTGAAACTCTTGATTTGGCCGTTGAGATCAGTTTTGATAATCCTTCCATTCATTCTTCCAATGAAACGCTTGAAATGTTGAGCAAACATCTCTTGAAATGTGGAGCAGCGATCATCCCTTGAAATGTGGAGCGACAATCATCCCTTGAAATGTGGAGCGGCGATCATCCCTTAAAATGTGGAGCAGCGATCATCCCTTGAAATGTGGAGCGATGATCATCCCTTGAAATGTGGAGCGATCATCCCTTGAAATGTGGAGCGGCGATCATCTCTTGAAATGTGGAGTGATGATCATCCTTTGAAATATGGAGCGGCGATCATCCATTGAAATGTGGAGCGATGATCATCCCTTAAAATGTGGAGCGATCATCCCTTGAAAATGTGGAGCAATGATCATCCCTTGAAATGTGGAGCGATCATCCCTTGAAATGTGGAGAGATGATCATCCCTTGAAATGTGGAGCGATCATTCCCTGAAATGTGAAGCGATGATCATCCCTTGAAATGTGGAGCGATCATCCCTTGAGTATCCGTCAAGACAACAAAAAGCTCATCTCAGGACAAGTTCATCTTGAAGTGGCACATTTAGTATCCGTTAAGACAACAAAAGGCTTGTCTTAGGACAACTTTCCATAGGAAGTGGTGTTGGAAGCCAAGCATCAGGACAAGTTCCCTTTCAAAGTGGCGCATGAGCCAAGTCTTAAGACATTGCTCCATACGAAGTGGCGTAAGAGCCAAGTCTTAAGACAAGTTCCCTTTCAAAGTGGCGTAGAGAGCCCTCCTTTAAGACAAACCTCCAACCAAAGTGGCGTACAACCATGGTCTTAGGACAAGCATCCAACCAAAGTAGCGCACAACCATGGTATCAGGAGAAAGTCCCATATGAAATGACATTGGAGAAGATTGTGCACTAGGCTTCTCCTTGAAAAGTGGTGTTGTGTGCTTGTATTAGGACAAATCTCCAAGAGAAGTGGCGCACAACGTTTGGAATGTGGACAACATTCCACAAGATGGCGCACAACACTTTGAATATGGAAATGGGCGTTGTGCGCTAGGAAAGGGAGAGAAAGGAGTGTTGTGCGCTGGCTTCAAGACAAGGGAGAAAAGAGTTGTGCTCAAGAGTATTTGGTGCATAATGGGATTGGTGCACAAGAAGTTTTGGCGCACATTGGAGTTCGGCGCACAATGGATTTCCTTCTTCTCTCCTCCTCTTGTCCCCTTCTTGTCTCTTGGCCAAATGAGGAATGGGAGGGGGTATTTATAGGCCTCCCAGGCTCCTCCCTTCCTTAAACAATGGTGATCACCACCACTTCTCCTTAAGGCAACAACCAGCCTCCTTCCTTAAACAATGATGTTCACCAATTTCTTCCTTAAATAGTGGTGTGGTGTCCACTACTTCTTCCTTAATACAAAGTAGTGTCCATCAACTCCTTTTTATCAAAATAACCATATCCGCTCCTTTTTATCAAAATAACCATATCCGCTCCTTTTTACCAAAATACTCTTATTCACTCATTTTTACCAAAATACCCCCATTCATCCCTTTTTACCAAAATACTCCCAGTCACGCATTTTTACCAAAATACTCCCAGTTACTCATTTTTACTAAAATACTCCCAGTCACTGTTTTTTTAAAAACCAAAATACTCCCTCTTTACTCCAAAATAAGGAGTGCACAACCTTGGGAAGGATCTGTACCATGGAATTCTCTAACCAATGCAATGCACATGCAATGAGATGGAATAATTTTTGTGGCTCAACAGTTATTTCATGATACCATTGGGAACCAACAAGTGTATTAGGACAACCAAAACCTAAACCAAAACTTGTCTCACAGATCATCCTTTCATTCTACCAACCATTGATTTTTCCATTAAAAATAACGCCAAGGAGGGGAATCAAATCCTCACCTATAGGTAGCAAACCTATGGTCAAGTCCATTGCCCACCTCTTTCTGAATGTCAACCTTGGGGAATCGAACCTTTTACCTATAGGAAGCAAACCTATGGTGAAAACCATTCACCCAACCCTTTCAATTATCTCAGGCTGGTTCCTTTCATGCTTAGTGATTACCAAGTTAATCCTTCAATATCGAACTGAAACCTCAATGTGTAAGCAAGATGTGACATGTGAAATCATGATTCAATCAATGTTTAAAACTTCTAATCATGGATTAATAATTCAAACTTACCTGTGAAATCTAACAGATGGCTAAATCCAAGAGACGTAAATCCCCAACACTCTGTATCTTATAATTCTAAATCAATGATGGCCGTTAAAATCACTTCGAATTCACAAGAATTTCCACAAGAATTTTAAAACTTTTCACAAATTTTGCTCAACATTGCTCAAGACCGAGAAAACACTGATTAGGTGACCTAATTGCCCACTCCCAACCTAAAAGCTACATTGTCCTCAATGTAAAAAAAAAAAAAAAAGCATGCAATGCACATGGGACAATGAAAGTAAAAGAGGAGTGATGGAAAGATAGTACCTGGAATGAAAGAAGCAAGAGGCTTTCCAAAGATATCAGCGTGAGAGTGAGTCAGCACAAGAGTGAGATCAATAAAAACTATCCTAAAACAATGTAGAAAGTAAACTAACCTAATGGCATAAAATCAACTAACCTAGAACAACATAAAGCAAACTACCCTAGTTCTCGTACGCGTCATTCCGGATTTCTTTGAGTTCATTTAACTAAAGTTTGCGTAGCGAGCTAGCGTTGTCCAGATTGAAATTCAGATTTTTGATCACCCAGTAGGCTCTATGTTCCAACTCCACAGGCAAATGGCAAGCCTTCCCATAGATAAGTCTAAAGGGAGACATTCCAATAGGGGTTTTAAAAGCACTACGGTAAGCCCATAAGGCATCAGTCAATCTGATTAACCAATCCTTACAGTCAGGGTTAACTATTTTTCCCAAAATGTGTTTGATCTCCCTATTAGAAATCTCAGCTTGCCCACTTGTCTGTGGGTGGTATGGGGCGCTCACCTTATGAGAGATATCGTATTTCTTCATTAAACTCTCGAATGGTCTATTACAAAAGTGTGAGCCCCCATCACTAATGATGGCTCGAGGCGTTCCGAATCGGGAAATGATGTTTTCTTTTAGGAATTTAATGATCGTACGATGGTCATTATTCAGATACGGAATCGTTTCGACCCATTTAGTGACATAGTCTATGGTGAGCAAAATAACTAGATTTTCAAAAGATTGGGGGAATGGTGCCATGAAATTGATGCCCCAACAATTAATTACCTTTATGATAAGAATGAGATTCAAGGGCATCATATTTATACAGGACAATGCTCCCAATTTCTAACAATGCTTACAAGCTTTGCAAAACTCATGAGTGTCCCTGAACATAGTGGGCCAGTAAAAGCCACACTGCAAAATCTTGGTCGTGGTCTTTTTAGCAAAAAAGTGACCACCACAGGCCTATGAGTGACAAAAGGAAATGACTCTAATGCTCATCGTCTGGCACACATCTCCTTAAGATTTGGTCTGAAAATATTTAAACAAATATGGATTATCCCAAAAAAGTTGTGCATCTCGGTGAAAAATTTCTTCTTATCTTGCGCAGTCCAATGTGTCGGTATGAAACCTGTGGCAAGATAATTAGTGATATCAGTGAACCAAGGTGAATGGGAGACTCTAAACGGCTGTTTGTTAGGGAACATGTTATTAATATGTGTCGTCTCAAGGGAATTAGAGGGATTAAGGAGAGAAAGATGGTCAGCCTTCTAAGTCAAATTCCTGAAGTAAGAGGATCCATCTTATCAGGCAGGGCTTAACATCATTTTTAGACAGAAGATACTTGAGCGCTGCATGATCTGTGTAAATAATGATCTTGGATCCGATCAAGTAGGACCTAAATTTTTCCAAAGCGAACACTACGACCAAGAATTCCTTTGCCATAGTCGAGTAGTTCACTTGGGCAGGATTTAGAGTCTTACTCGCATAATGAATAACATAGGGTTTCTTATCTTTTCTCTGGCCTAGAACTGCCCCAGAGCATAATCAGACGTGTCGCACATAAGTTTAAAAGGAATGCTCCAGTCGGGTGGCTGTATGAAGGGTGCACTAGTCAACATGCCCTTTAGCTTAGTGAAAGCTTCCTGACATGGCTCAGTCCACTCATATGGTGCATCCTTTTGAAGTAGATTACATAGAGGACGAGAGATGAGACTAAAGTCCTTTATGAATCTTCTATAAAACCGGTGTGTCCTAAGAAAGATCACACGCCCCATATGTTCTTGGGTGGAGGTAGGTTAGAGATAAGATCGATTTTTGCCTTATCCACCTCGATTCTTTTGGATGAGATAATATGTCCAAGGACAATTCCCTTATGAACCATGAAATGACACTTTTCTCAATTAAGTACCAAGTTCTTCTCTTCACATCTTTTCAACACACATTTAAGACTTTCTAAGCACTCGCTGAAAGATAGACCGAAGACAGAGAAATCGTCCATGAAGACCTCTAGATATTGCCCCACCATGTCAGAAAAGATACTCATCATACATTGCTGAAAGGTGGCAGGGGCATTACATAGTCCGAATGACATCCTTTGGGAAGCAAAGGTGACATAGGGACATGTAAATGTGGTCTTTTCCTGATCTTTAGGGGCGATCTCTATCTGATTGTAACCTGACTACACGTCAAGAAAACAATAATAGGAATGACCAGCTAACCTTTCCAAGATTTGATCAATGAAGGGTAAAGGAAAATGGTCCTTCCTCGTGACGGTATTCAACTTCCTGTAGTCAATGCACATTCTCCAACTAGTAGTAACTCTAGTCGGCACAAGTTCATTATCGGCATTAGCTACGATGGTGATCCCGGACTTCTTAGGAACCACCTGAGTTGGACTCACCCATTGGCTATCGGATATTGGGTATATGATACCCACATCCAATAGTTTAAGAACCTCGGCCTTAACCACTTCCATCATGTTTGGATTTAGTCTACGTTGTGATTGTCGAGCGGTCTTCACATTATCTTCAAGATAAATGCTGTGAGTACAAATCGAGGGGTAGATTCCCTTGAGGTCCGCAATCATCCATCCGAGGGCTCTCTTATGCTTAAGGAGAGTAGATATGAGCATAATCTCTTGTTCTTTCTCAAGGTGGGTAGAAATCACCACCGGGTATGTCTTATCTTAACCTAAGTATGTATATTTTAATTCAGAGGGTAAAGTTTTAAGTCAAGCTTCGGTGGCTTAAGGTTTGATGGTAGAGGCACTTAATCAGTTTGGGGAAACTTTTCAAATTATGGCCTCCACCGATTAACTTTAAGTACCATTGCAGCATCCAGTATGACACACGTCTCCCTAATCATGTCATCATCAAAATCATGGAGTGGGCCAGGCACGTCTCGAGAGGGTCAGAGGATAAGGTAAAGGGTGTCTTATCTTCCACGAAAGTATTAATCATGTTAATGTCATGGAAATCGTCATAATCCTCTAATCGTTTTCCTGTGTTGAAAAAGATATTCATTTCTAATGTCAATTCCTAAAAGACATACTTATGACACCATTCCTGTAATTGATAATTGCGTTTGAAATGACAAGGAATGGGCGACCAAGAATGACTGGAATCTAAGTGCTCATGTTACCGATGGGTTCGGTATCCAGGATGATAAAATCAACAGGGTAGTAAAATCGGTCAACCTGGACCAACACATCCTCAATTATCCCTTTTGGTATACGAACAGAGTGATCAGTAAGTTGTAGTGTGGTTAAGGTTGGTTTTAATTCACCTAAACCTAACTGTTTGTATACCGAGTAGGGAATCAGATGGACGCTCGCTCCTAAGTCAAGAAGTGCGTGCTCAATTCGATAGTCCTCGATTACACATGATATGGTTGGGCTACCAGGATCTTTGAATTTTTGTGGCACATCTTTCTTTAGGATGACACTCACTTTCTCAGTCAGGAAGATTTTCTTTTGAATAATTTGTCATCTTTTGGTCGTACATAAATCTTTCAGGAATTTGGTATACGAAGGTATTTGTTTCATGACTTCAAGTAGAGGAATGTTGACCTTCACTTGTTTCAACACCTCTAGAATATCCTGAGAGTTAGAGAGAGGTTTTGGTACAACCAACCATTGGGGAAATGGAGCAACCGACTTCCCTTGAGGTTCTGGTTCTAACTCTGGTGGGGCATGGCTAGATCCATCTTCTTTGTCCACTTCCGAGTCCTTAGGCTTTTTAGCCATAACCGGAATAGTTTTGTTAATGATCTTCCCACTCCTAAGAGTGGTGATGGATTTAGCTTACTCCATCTGATTTGAAGAACTTTGGTCGCTAACTTCATATTGCGGTTTAGGATTGGGAAGAGGTTGAGCTGGGAAGCTCCCCTTGTTCCCAATCGTATTTTCAGCCTTAAGTCCTTGTATCACTTTTCTAAGGTCTTGAAAAGCTTGTAGCATACCTTGATTGAAAAGCTCTTTCTTTTGAAAGTGTTTTAGAACTGAATCCTCTTGAGGTTTCTCTTGAGTTGGAATTTGATTTAGGAAACCTTGAGGTGTAACGGTTTGTCCATTCCTCCAACTGAAGTTTGGATGATTTCTCCAACCAGGATTGTATGTGTTAGAGGTGAGCCCACTGAAAGGTCTTTGGTAATTTCTTACAGCATTGGATTGCTCATTCAATACCTCTTAAAAGGCAGATATAGTTGGATAATTTTCAGTAGAGTGAATGTTGCAAGCACAAATACCGCAAATAGTTTCCTTAGCCTTATCCTTCTTTAATTCCATGGCCACAAGTTTTTTGGTAAGATTAGCCACTTTAGCATTTATATCATCATCCTCTTTGAGATACATTCCACCCCTTTCCTTGGAATGAGTCGGCCTAGATGTAGTACTCGGTCTAAGGGAGATGTCCCATGATTGTGTGTTCTTAGCAAGTTTATCAAAGTAGTCCCACACCTCATCGGCACCTTTATTCATAAACTCCTCATTACACATTGTCTCGACTAATTGATACATAGGAGATGTCAGTCCATCATAGAAAAAGTTCATGATGCGCCACGTTTTAAAACCATGTTGTGGGCATGAACTGACAAGATCCTTGAACCGCTCCCAACATTGGAAGAATGTTTCACCTTCCCTTTGGGCAAAGTTCATGATCAACATTCTAAGGGTGTTCTTCTTATGGTATGGGAAAATTTTCTTGATGAATTCCCTTGTCATGTCATTCTATCTGCCAATAGATCAAGGTCGTAGTGAATGTAACCACGTCTTAGCTTTCTCTTTCAAAGAAAAGGGAAAGAGTTTCAACCTGACCGTGTCATCAGACATGTTAGGAAAATATAAAGTAGCTATGATCTCATCAAACTCTTTCAGATGTAAATATAGATTTTCTGACTCAAGCCCATGAAATTTAGGAAGGAGTTGGATCACCCTTGGCTTGATATCCATGTGTCATGCATTCTCAGGAAAAACCATGCATGAGGGCGTACTCACCCCTGCCGGTTGTAAATAATCTTGTAAAGTACGAGGCGGGGGTGGTTGATGCACCTCATTCTCATCCTGGATGTCCTCCACCCTAGGTTAGGATAGAAGAGGTTGATTTTCAGCCATCACTTCAATTAACTCATGGGATTTCGAGCAGTGTCTAGTCCTGCGATAGATAGTCAACTCCTCAACCAATCCTCCTTCAGTCAAGAGACGTCGAGTATTGTCATGAGCCCACTTGGGCATGAAACACTCGCAGCCCTCAATCACAGATTCTAAACCTAAACCTAAAAAGAGAGAAAAGAATAGAAATCTAGGAATGGAAGAGAGAGGGTTGGAAAGACGTTACCAAGTTGGAGTCCCAAAGTTAAAAACTTGCAAAACAAACCAAAACAAGTTAGTTTCTAAAAATATAAAGTCTAAAAGTAAAACCCTAGTTTTAAAATTAGAAAAAGTAAAGAAATTAGAAAGAGTTTCTAAAAAGGGAAATACTAACCTAGTTTCTAAAAATTAATCAGGAAAATTCCAAACTAGAATTAGGAAATCCAAAAATTAGAAAATTTCTAAAAAAATCGAACAAAATCCTAAAAATAGCAAATAAAGAGATCAGAAAGAGATTACCAATTTAAGAAGTTATATCAAAATCGTACAAAACAGGAAAGTTAGATTAGTATCTAAAAATAGAGGAAACAAAATCCTAAAAATAAAAATAGAAAGTTATGTTAACTTCTAAAAAAAAGGAAAGCCTAAAATTGGAAAATTTCTAAAAATAGAAAACCTAAACCTAATCTTAACCTAATTCTAAAAATAGTCAATTTCAGAAAAATGCAACTATCAGTCCCTGACAACGGCGCCAAAAACTTGTTCACACCCCAAGTATAGGGTTGTGATGTAGTAATAATCTCGGTAAGACCGAGGTCGAATCCACAGGGACTGAACCTTGTACGTAGTCTGAATGTAACCAGAACTAGAACTTGAATAAGATGAAATCTAATTAGAAAAATTCAGGAGGATAATGGTGAAATATTACTCTAAAACTTGTAGAATTTAAAGGTGGGAAACTAAGGATTCAGAAGATCCACTTGTAGAGATCAGGGAGATCTACGCTTGATTCATGAACTCAATTGGACTTCGAGTCAGCTGAACTTCTTTCGATCTAGTTTTCAAAGAGATGAAAGGTATAAGAATTTAGAGATGATTCCATCACAAAACCATGCCCATGAGACAGAGTAAACAACAGAATTAAACTACTACACAACTAATCAGGAAGATGTATGAATGTTAGGAAGGATTCCATCATCCAACCATGTCCAAGGGGCAATGGTGAACAGCAGGGCTTCCTAACTTCACAATCAAATAAGGGAAAGGAAATACTTAAAGCCATCGCAGATCTATTGTAATTTAAGTCACAACACATCATTAAAAATTGAAAGCATTCCTATTACTCAAACTATAATCAACATCGTTTCATAGACATGAATCCAAGCCTCAAAATCACCCCATCACGCCACAAGCTTCACCTCTTAGCCCTAGCTAAGAGGTTTAGCCAGACATGATTGGGCTAAATCTCAATAATCATCAGAATAACAATAAACACAAGCAATTCTCTACTCTCTCTCTCTCTCTCTCTCTCTCTCTCTCTCTCTCTCTCTCTCTCTCTTCCAGACATCCCAACCGTAGATGAATATCTTCTCCCTCTCACATCTCCTTTTTATAGGACCACCAAGGTCGGTGGCTGCGGGTAGAGGCATGCAGTTGGTACTGTTTACGCACAACACAACTGAAATCGGTGTGGGAGTTTTACGCACTCTCTGCGTAATGAACCCATCTGGCACACCCAGATTCATCATAAAAACGATCCTGTTGTGGGATTTGAGCCATTCAGACTCCTTGGCGATGGTCAGTTACCCTCTGAAAGTAGTTTGGATGGTCCTGATCACACCAGAGAATGGCCCGCTAATCGCAGAATGACTGAGATCTTGTCGGCTAGCACACGCTACGTCTTGCATGAATCCTTCAGACTTTGCGGTTTTGGATTGCACGGAGCCCCGAATAGAATGGACGGTCCAGATCATCTATGTGGACCTTAATGGTGACCCACAAGGATTGTCCGTAATCTTTATTTGCGAACAGAGTCGGCGCGATGCTCCTTGCGCTATGATTGGTGGGCCCTTGATCGATGTAAATGGAAAATCTATTCCGTCTATTGGGTTTACAGTGGAATTTCAATGCGAAAGGAATGGTTTTTGATTTCCGATACTGCGGCCCACTGAATCCGTGCTTCAGCCGTCTGACCTGTGTTTGAAACTTCCTATACATGCACTGTTTGCGAAAATCGGACTGCAGATCAGTGTGTGGTTGGTTTGACTCCTGAACTCACTGAACGATGTGGATCATCAAGACGTATGATGATGGTGGCCCACCCTAATTCTTCTGCACGTCTCTGTTGTGGGTGGAAGGAAATCCGAATTCAAATCGGGTCAGCGCCCGCTGACCGCTTCAGCTGGTTCGGTGTACTACGGGCATATGCCTGCAGTGTACACTGGCCACCTGAAGTGGGTCCCACCATGATGTCTATGAGAAATCCGTTCCGTCCATTCCTTGTCTCATCTAATTTAAGGGATTGAGACCACATTTGAAGCATATCCAGATATCAGGTGGCCCCAGGTTAATGATTCATGGGCTAATCTGACCATTGGGCCACTTCCACAGGGATCCAAGGGTTGAAATTCGATGTGTACGGTTAATTTATGGTCCTTAGGGTAGATATCAAGTTTCGAACCGAACAGATGGTGGGAACCCTGTGATCTTGCATTCTGGACAAATTTCAGGTCTCTTGAGCTTGAAATATGGGATTTTCTCGAATCCTAGGCGTGTAAATTCTTCGATCTCGGTCCTCTTGAATCTGTCCCTTGCCTTGGTGATTTATGAATGTCAAATCCATGCTTTTAGTACCCTTTTTCAGTCCAGGCTCCTAAATACACCCTGCATCACAAACATTATTAAAATAGGCTGTTAGATAGTATCATGTTCATAAAATTGAGTAATAATTGGGGTCTAATATGCAATACTTGACCCTCAACAGTAATATATTTGAAATAAACATAACAACAGAATTTTTGATGATATCGTTCTCTCTCTCTCTCTCTCTCTCTCTCTCTCTCTCTCTCTCTCTCTCTCGCTCCCCCCCCCCCCATTTTTTTTCTCAAGTTCTATAATAAATAGAAATGCATGTATGTCATGAATGAATTCAAAATTAGTAATGAAATGATTCAGTAAATTATATTTCCCTACAATAATGCATGCTTTATAAAAAATTTGTAGAAATTCAGTGTTGTTAAAATTCAGTCCTTGAAATTGTCAAAATAGACTGTTTACTACAAACGACGATAAAATTTGGATTTTCTAAGGGTATAGGCCGTGTTTCGTAATAGTGTTGAAATTTATGCCAAAGCCCCTTAACTTTTCTGAAAATTTTATTTGAGCTCTGAATTTGTAATTTTCTTTTTATATTTTTATATATTGATAGAACTAATTATTTATTATTTTTTTTAATTTTGAAATAATATAAAATTTTATAATATTAAAATTTTAACTTAAATAATTAATTAACCATATATACTAAAGTTTATATTAATCGCTAAACAACAAATTCTATAATTCTCAACAATTTCAGAAATAATCTTAATCTCATTTAATTAATTTCAAATAGATTTAGTTCTTAATATTTGAATTGAATTCGTATTCCAAGTGAGTGTAATTACTATTAATTTCATAAATAGTAACTACAAATTTAAATTAGAATATAAACTTATAAATTAATTAAGCATCTTAAGGTAATTCTTGATTTAGGTTAATAGATCAACTAATAAAAAATCCTGGATCTATATTTTGTATATGTTAAATTTATTGAATTAATTATTCCGAGATTTTAATCAATACATCAAATTAAAATTTTTAAATCTTCAAGAGGATTTATGCTACTAATTTAATTTATATACATCAAAATTTCTTACAATTTGTATTTAAGTTAATTAATTTATAACATTAATTATTTTTTTCTCTAGAAATTTGTGGATTAATTTGAAGTTAAATATAAAGGAATTGCAATTAATGAACAAATCCAAAAATTTAAAGTGGGTTTTATACTATTGATGGCAAAGCATTTCAATTCAAAAGAGCTTATAATTTACAACAACTTGAAACCATAAATTTACATAAAATTTTTTAGCAATAATTTAAAATTAATAATTATTAAGAATTTTATATTTTAAATTAATTATATATTAAAATTTTATAACAAAAAATTTAATAAACAAAAGCATCTAGTAATTTCAGATCTGAGTTAGAATCACCCCATTGACACAGAATAATTTATTTAAAAATTAAAGGATTAAGTAACCTATTATATGAATTTTAATTAATTAATTATATTAAAAATTACATGGAAATTCAATTTTAAAAGCATAGAGATCTAAAATTCCAATTTCGTATAAGATCACATACCTTAAAAAAATTTCTGTTAATCCAACTTGACAGGGCCGGATTCAATATCGATAGCTCTCTTGATCTACAGAGTTCTCCTTATCTTTTTTTTTTTATTATTATTTTATTATTGTTTGTTTGTTTTCTTTCTTTCTTTATTTTTTTTATATAAAAGGAATGAGAAACGGAATGAAGAGTGGGGTCGATATGGGACGGTTTTTATTAATGGAGGGTCCGGTACCCATTATTGTACGAAGAAGGAAGAAGGGAGAGAGAGTTGCGGAGTGGGTTGGTTCAGATGGTGACGTGCTTCCACACGTCACTGGAGATAACTCCTTTCTTTTTAGTGGTGGGTCCCACTAATGATGCTATAAATCCACTCTGTCCATCATCTTGGCCTGGCCATGAGAGGACATGAGGCCAAAAATGAGGCCAATCCAAGACTCAGGTGGGCCACACAAAGGGTGATGATGGGATTGGTTTCCACTATTAAAAAGATAGGTTGTTACACCTTCTTCCTTTGTTTTTTCACGAGGAGGGGAGGAGGGCGTGAAAGGAACAATGGTGTTTTTGGTTCCCTTCATTCTTTATTCTTCCTTCTTCCTTCTTCATTTCTTTATTCCTTCTTTCTTACTTGGTTTCCTTTATAGTTGTTTTTTGAGATTTTTTTATTAGATATGAATGGTGGAAGTTTGTGAAAGGGAGGAGGGTGTGAAAGAATGTTGTAGTTGACGAATTTTTATAATGGAAGAATGTTGTAATGGATGATGTGATGAATGAATTTTTGTAATGGAAGAATGTTGAGAAAGAATTTTGTTGTAATGGATGAATGTTGTATGGTGGATCATCGATATTTACTGTGGATCGTCCATATTCACTATGGATCGCCAATATTTACACTATGGATTGCCGATATTTAGTGTAAATCATTGATATTCACTATGTATCACCGATATTTAGTGTGGATCATCAATATTCAATGTGGATTGCCGATATTTACACTATGAATCACCAATATTTAGTGCAGATCATCAATATTTAGTGTGGATTGCTGATATTTAGCGTGGATCTCTGTTATTTACTGCAGATTGCTGATATTCACTGTGGATAGCCAATATTCACACCGTGTATCGCAGATATTTCCACTATGGATAACATATATTCACTGTGGGGCACCAATCCTACGAAAATGGTCATAACTCACTTGTTACATGTTCGATTTGGGTGATCTTATGCTCATTAGAAAGATAGTTTGATGAATTTTCAAATGGATTTATATTCATCTAATTTGGACACTATTTGATTGCCCAAAATTAGGGCCAAACTTAATAATTCACTATGAGCTACTAATCCTACAAAAACGGCCATAACTCCTTCATTACTTGTCTAATTTAGGTGATCTTATGCTCGTTGGAAAGAAATTTTGATGCACTTTCAAATGAATTTGGAATTATATCATTTAGACATTATTTGATTGCCCAAAAGTGGTCTCAAATTCATCATTTACTATAAATCACTAATCTTCAATATAACCCACTTTTAGGTAATAAAATGGTGTCCAAATGAGATGATTCTAAATACATTTAAAATTTCATCAAATTATTTTTCAACGAGTATAAGATCATTAAAATTGAACATGTAACGAGGGAGTTATGACTTTTTCGTGGGATCAGTGACACATAACGAATGATGAAATTTAGACTCACTTTTGGGCATTTAAATGGTGTCTAAATGAGATGATTCTAAAGCCATTTGAAATTTCTTCAAATTATCTTTCCAATGAACATAAGATCACCCAAATCGAGCATGTAACGAGGGAGTTATGGTCATTTTTGTGGGATTGGTGCCCCATAATGAATATAACGATCCATAGTAAGAATAACTATTTTCCATGGTGGGAATATCAATGATCTACACTGAATGTCAACAATCCATAGTGAATATCGATGATCCGCACTGAATATCGGTGATCCACACTATAAATATCAATGATCCATAGTGAATATGGGCGATCCACGGTAAATATCGATGATCTACTATACAATAGTCATCCATTACAACATAGTTCCATTTTAACATTCTTCCATTACAAAAATTCATCCATTATAAGAGTTATCCATTCCAATATTCATCATATTCATTCATTACAATATTCTTCCATTACAACATTCTTCTGTAATGAAATTCATTCATTACAACATACTTCCATTATAAAAATTCATCAATTACAACATTCATTTGCACCATCCTTCATTTTACAAACTCCCACCATTCATGCGTAATAAAAAATTCAAAAAAATAACTATAAAGAAAACCAATCAAGGAAGAAGGAATGAAGAAGCATAAGGAAGATGGAAGAGAACCAAAAACACTATACCCCATTTCACACCCTCCTCCTCTCCTATGAAAAAAAAAACCAAGGAAGAAGGAAATGGCCAAATGGCCTCGTACGGTAAGGGCCCCAAGTTTTAAACCCATCCACATCTTATGTGGGGCCCATTGGATTATCGTGAAGCAAATACAACCAGTCTAAGGGATTTTATTTCATGTCATCGGTCTAAGTTTGAGGGCAAAACTTATTATAAATGGACCACCAAAGGAAACAATTTAGAATTAACGCACAATGTTAGTGTAATTTTGGGGCCACAGAGAACTTCAAACAAAAACTAAAAAAAAAACCCCTTTAATGCATTCACGGCTATTCGATTAAAATGAATGGATCAGATCGGCCAATGGATGGGCTAAATTTCAGATTTTGGTGAGGCCCACGACCCTTTTTAAAAGGACCTTTTGATTTTCGAGACGAGAGCCCACTGAATGAGTGGTACTATGGTAGAGGGGCATTTTCGTCCTCCAAAAAAATAAAAAAATGGTTTTAGGGCTATAAAACGTTAATTTTGGTTTGTATGGGCTCCTACCATGACCACGCCATAGTATAAGGCCATCTGGACCAATAATGTAGGGAAAACACAAACTTCGATGGCCTCTAATAAGTTTTCAATAGTAAGAGTTTAATCCCCACTATGTGGTCCACTTGAGCCTTTGATGTACCTTAATTTTTGGCCTATTCTCTAAAATGATATGAAAAAAAATGGATAGACGGTGTGGATAAAACCCATATATCATGGTGGCCACTTAAAGCCCCTGCCCATGCTTGGTACGGGCAGGGGTAGTACCTAATCCCCGTTCCCTCTCCAATGCCTTCACATAGAAATTTCCTACCTACATATCTTCTACCCCACACGTGTCACATGAATACGACATTCGGAACCATTCATCTACTTGTCATTGTCCTCGATCGGCCCTTAAACGAAATTATCATGTAAACTTTTTACTAATAAATGTGAGCCATTGCAATTTTTGGTCTTTTAAGGAGGCGTTTGGATCGTGAGTTACTTTAGATAAGCTACTTATGCCATAAGCAACTTATCTTCGTTTCTACTTAATTAACAGACCAACATACTTATCTTTTTAAAAAGTAGAAAAGCATATTTAGTTTCCAACATCTTAAGTAATTATCTTGAAAGTCTATTTGGTCTCCCTCACATTCCACCTTCTATCGTGAGGCCAACCTTTGATGTGAATCGTTCATTGTGTGGGTCCCAACTTTGATGTGGGATGTCCATCACGTAAGGCCCACCTTTGTTGTGGGTCGTCCATTATGCAAGGCCCACCTTGGTTGTGGGCCATTCATCATTAAGAGCCGATCTTTAATATACACAGTTCATTAGTTACGGCCCACTTTTGATGTTAGTCATTCATCATGTGAGGTCCACCATCAATGTTATTGTCCATCATGTGAGGCACATCTTCAATATCCATTGCCCTTCATGTGGAGCCCACCTTTGATGTGGACCATCCATCATATGGGCCCACCTTCGATGTGGGTTGTCCATCAAGAGGGACACACATTGGATATGGGCCACTTATCATTAGACCCACCTTTGATGCGGATTGTCCATCATGTGGATCCCACCTTGATGTGGATTATCCATCATGTGGGGCCCACCATTATTACTTGCCCATCATGTGGAACCCACCTTTGATGTGGGTTACCCATCACGTAGGCCTCACCTTCAATGTAGGTTGACCATCATGCGGGGTTTGCCTTGGATATAGGCCATTCATCATTAGGGGTGGATTTTTGAAGTGGATCGTCCATCATGTGGGGTCACCTCTTATGGGTCATCATCATGTGGGGCCAATTAGACCATCTACTCATTCATTAGATGATTTTCCATTCTAATGAATTTAGAAGGGGTTCACGGCCATAAAGTGCATATTCCCTTAAATACTTTCCTAAGTTGTCGTGTCACCAGTGAAAATAAAGGAAATAAATTACTTTTGGAAGTTGAAAAACAATAAAAAAAATAACCTACTTTTCTAAAAATTACTTATTTAATTTTAATAGCTAGCCAAATTAACTTTTTAAGGAGGGTCCTTACTCTTGCTCGTGTGGTAGACTCTCAGGAGTTTCAACTCCTGGTCAAGGGTTCGAGCACCCATAGGTGGTGAAATTCCACCAGTGTGAGTGTGTGGGGTGTGTGCGTGTGTAAAAAAAAAAATAATAAAATAAAATAAAATAAAAATAAAATAAAATAATAGTTAAGGAAAGTCTTATTTGGTAGTATCCAAACAGGGCCGTTTGGATACCACCAAATAAGTTACCTTTTAACTTATATTAAGTAATTAATTTACTTTTTTCACTTAAGGTGCCTTTTGATAAACTAAAATAAAAAGGTCTTAAATTTAATTTAAACAGTGAAAACTTGAAGTTTTGAAAATTAGTATATGTAAGTACTGAAAAATCAATTTGGCAACTTGTCCAGAAAAAAGTATTGATATATGAAAATAAGCACTTCTCACAAAAGCTTATTTGGTAAACACCTATAAAAAAATGTCTGAAAATCAACAATTTGTCATATTTGCTCCTATAATCTCAATTTCTATTTATTATAGAGTATAATAAGAAAACTGTTACAGTCATGCCATCAAATTTTGCATGCATCTGCATCATTCAAAAAAAGTTTAATAATTTTCCCACCTAGTAAAGATAAGTGAATGAATGATCTTGATCTTTTATGTTTGAAACATGTAGTAACATGAATTAATTGTGTTAAGGTGGCAAGTAGATATACTCGTCTCAAGGATATGCACTCTATGTTTAGGTTTTCAGTTTCTACACTATCTGTTACCTTTAGTTCTATGATCAAAGAGCTTGGCAAGAGGGTCACACCATTAATGGACCATGAACTATATTCTTCTTGATAGAATAATCATAACTCTTTAATTGGTGTTACTAAGGGACAATCACACCAAGTAAATGATATGAACCATCTGATCTTGCCCGTTGAATATGGACTACTTTAAGGCAACAAAGATAAGGACCATTATCTAAAAATCTCTTTAGATTAGAACCACCACAATATTTATTTACTATCCAGCCTATTCATGAGTTCCGCTAACCGGGATAAAGGACAAACACAAATATCAACATGATCCGAAACTTCTGTGCCTCCAAGAAGTTCTAAATGGTAAGCATTCAATTCCACTACTTTCCATGGTGTAGTCCACTTGAGCTTTGGATTTGCCCATTTTTAGGCTCATTCCCTAAAATGATATGGCAAAATAAATAGATGGTGAGGATATAACACATACATCATAGTGGGCCTACAGAACTTTGCTATCACATTACAACCTCAGTGGCATGTAATGCACCAGGCAATTCGTATCCTTTGCTGGACCACGTTTCTAAAACTCGCATTGCCTTCAGAAGCCTTCGCAAGAACTTCCGGCAATGGAAAGCAAGAAGATCCTAATTTCAAGCAGACCACACCACATGGATTGAATTCCCATTGTTGAAAACTCTTCGGAGGCAACAAAAGTTTTGGATCTAGCTAATATTTGTCTGTTCCTTTCATCCAGGTCTATGTTACCTTATAAAGGAGTTGGATGGCAAATAAACATTAAGATGGGCTCTGGGATGTTTTTAATGGTAGGCATTCAATGGCCATTGTTTGTCCACTTGGATTTGAATTTGTTTTTATTTTTGAGCCCATGTCCTGAAATGAGCTAGAAAATCTGATGGATGGCATGAATGTAAAATATATTTATCAATACTGCCCCCCATGGTAACGGAAACACCCACTGCCATGTAACCCCAGTAAAACCGAATCCGCTGCCGCACGGATGCAAATTGCCTACCATGTTACCTGTAGCCCGGTGGCTACTGGATAGTACTATATATGTGAGCCCATCATAATTTATGTTTTTTTATCCATATCGTCCCTCTATTTTTAGAGATCAGTTTTTGGCATGAGGCACGAAATTAGTCAGATCCAAATCTCAAGTAGACCACATTGCAAGAAAGCAATGGTGATTTAACGCCCACTATTAAAAGCTTCCTAGGGTCCACTGTAATGTTTATTTTACATCCAACCTGTTAGTTAGGTCACACATACCTAAAGGAAAATGCAAATATCAGCCTCATCCAAAAATTTTGTAGCCTTCGAGAAGTTTTTAATGGTGGGAGTTCAATCACCATGGTTTCCTATGGTGTGGTCCACATGAGATTTGGATCTATCTCATTTTTCTTTTTAATTACATTTCCTAAAATGATATGAATGGATGGTGTGAATTAAATAAATACATCATGGTGCGGGCCCACCGAGACAGCGTCAGCCGGCAATCCGCCTCCCTCCTGCTGAAAAGGGGAAGGACACTGATTTGGAAGCTGGCACTACACCAAAATTGTCATTTAGGAACTGTTTAAAACCGTTCCTAAATGCTTCAGGAACGGTTTCAAACCGTTCCTAAATGAGGCGTCGCAGAAAAACAGGAACGGTTCAGAACCGTTTTAAGTACCGTTTCAATTTTTAGAAACGAAATTTTAGGAACGGTTTTAAACCGTTCTGGTACCAACGGTCACATTACAACACAATTTTAGAAACATTTTTGAACACCTATTAATGTTGCCAACGGTCAGATTTTAGGACGGAATTTTAAGAATAATTTTAAACCCCTTTATTCATTGTATGAGAGAGAGAGAGAGTGGGGTATGTAATTTACTTGTATTATATGCTAGATAATTACACAAATAAAAGAAAAAGACTAATGATTCACACAATAATCTTTTCCTTCTTTTCTAGTACACATTTTAATTTCAATTCTAATTTCCAATTTCAATTCAACATTTCAATTCCAGGCTTCTATAATCCAACAATTCCTTACTCTTTTCTAGAATGATCGCTGCCTTCAGATATGACATCCACTTTAAATCCTCCTCTTCAATGTCTTCTCGTCCATCCCCCACAACCCGATAGATCTCTTCCACCAGCTTGGCCTGCACATCCTGATGCTTCACTAGGTTCGCCATGATCCACTGCAGTGATGTGAATAAAAGGTACAATAAATAAACAGGATGTTGTATTAGATGATTAAAGAAAATTTCAAAAACTTGAAGGAATGAAAGAGAAGGCTCACCCAAATAAACTGCTGGGCATTTGATTAGATTGCAATCGCACATGCAAACAACCAGACAAACCACATATCTTAGCAGTTAGGCCAACAATTCAAAAATCAACCAAAAAACAATAAATATAATATATATATATATATATATATATATATATAATATATATATATATATATATATATATATATATATAGATATATATATATATGTATGTATGAAGAGCGAAAGGGAAAAACTAACAATGCTGAAAATGGTTATCCCCCTATTGTTTTACTAACCTCGCCTTCCTTTTCTAGTCTGACCTTCCTTCTTGCAGCTGTTGTCCCATAGATGGGCTTCATATCTACCAGTCCACTTATGCCTGATATAAATAAAACCACCAATAGCCTTATTATAAGCAAATAGAAAGCAATGAAAATAAAATAGAAATGGGAGCAACCCACAAGAAAATAAAAATGTATCATTGGAAGCATCACACATAAAAGAACAAGACACCCAAGAGAAAAATATCAACAACAAGAACAACATTAAAAAGAAGGGAAAAAAAAAAACTAAGAGAGAAATAAACCCATAAGCACCCCACATGAATTTAGGGGGGAAGAACAAAAGCAAAAACAAAAACAAAAGCAAAAACAAAAATAGTGTGACAGAAGGAACCCAATTCAATTTATTTTTTTAAGGCAAAAAATAAATAAATAAAAGGTAATGGCATATGTGTGCAATCTAATACATCCATTGACCATGTAAATTTTCTCATTTGACCTAGGCCAACCCAAACCCAACTAGAAACCTAGATTCAAAGACCTGATGGGTACCCAAACCCGGCAAACCCAAAGTCTGTTAGTCTGGTATAGGTAGTCTAAGACCCAACCTGTTGACAACCCTAGCAGTAGTATTAGTGCAAAAGGTTAGGGGTGCACACGGTTCGGATCCGGTTTCAAAAGGGATAAGAACTAAAGGTGGCCCCCTTCACATGAACGGTCCATATTGACAGCTGGCAGGACCAATTCAACTATCTCCTTGGCCATTCAGTTCCAGTTTCAAAACCGAAACCGAACCGTGTGCACCCCTACAAAAGGTTAAAACTCAAACCATACATAAATCATAGAAATTTCTTCTAATCAGAAAATCTTACCATTATGTTATGTTCTTGGTATCCACAGAAGACTGATTGGAAATTCAAAACATGAGGTTCATGATAAAGAGTAATGCCAAAAGAGATGTGCAAAAGAAAACAGGATTGGGAGAGTAGTTTTACCTGGAATGCTATAGTAAGTGATCAAAGTCTTCTATCTACTGCTCTAGTAACAAGAAAACCACAAAGGTAATGGCAATTAGAGTTGTTAGTAACAAGAAAACCACAAAGGTAATGGCAACATTACCTGCTCTAGTGCACCTTTGCTAACACGATGCATTTTTGCTTCACTGTCAATATAAGTTGGAGCGATGCAGTATAGTCAGTAGTCTGAATTTTATGGAAAAAGAAAAAATCAGATGATTAGAATCATCATCTTTAGGTTTAGCGATTTGGAAGGTCTGGATTGCTTTACAACCATTCCATGTTCATGGTCTTATCTTTTTGAAGGGTATTTCCAAATGTATCATCAGGAAAGAAAAGGAATTAAACAAAGCAGATATACCTTAAAAGCAGAGCCATTTCCTTAAGACTCAGGGTATTGACTTTCTTTTTCATCTTAGGAATGTCATGCATGTGCTTCTTTGAGTATACACAGACAAGATTTCTGGCACAAAACAATATGCAGTAATAAACATTGTGAGAGTTCAATAAATATAGTCAAATCATAAGATATGTATTTCTCCACTGCAAATCACTAAGCTTCATAAGCACCTTCCCATGCTGAAGGGCTTGCAAATAGGATCTGTCACAACCCTATCTCCAGCAACATAGGTCTGTGGTACAAAGCACAATATTTAGTCAATAAGAACAATCATGATCGTCTTTTCATTCAGTGGCCTAGAATAAAACAAACAACAAAGTAGCATACCATCTTCTCAACAACATGAGGGTGTGATGTCTCAAGCAACAAGGCAATTATCATTGGTTCAGCTTCTGTCTGATGGTTGGAGATCAACACAACATTATGACCCTATGAATCAAAGTGCAGAAGTATTGATCATATCTGTTAGAGCCAGGAAAAAGAAAATATTTGAGCTTACCAGCCATTTAAGAATAGGGATGGATGGCAATTTACACCCCATGATTAAATAACTTACCAGCCAACTCAGAATGGTTGAACAAAACCCAATTCCAAGAAAATGTTCCTTGATAAAAGCATGCTGATGCACATGAGTCACCTTCTTATTTGGATGCATGTAACAGTTGATGTTGGTGTAAATAGGCATGTAAGATTATATTTATTCCCTACTAGGCTTGTTTGGTGTAAATAAAACCTGAGGACTTTAATCATCAGGTCCATTGCACTCCTAATGTAAAGGAGGGAAAGTGGTCCATGATCCAGACCATTGATCAGATCTCTTCCAATTTTCTTCTTTGTTGCTGTCCACTGTCCCAAAGCACATCCATCAAACAATCATAACCATCTAGTGGTGGACCTGTTCCTATTGATAAAGTAGGATGTTAAATTTTGTAACTTTCATAAAAATGTTACAATTTTGGGTGAACTATAAAGTAGGATGTTAAATTTTGTAACTTCCATAAAAATATTACAATTTTGCTAACTGGTCAATCATCTGTCCTATTACTATAATGAATGTTGGAAAACACAGTGAGCGGTGGCGTGCACTTTTCCATCACACATCAGATCAGATCCGATCATACACAGAATCATAATTTCCTTAATCATACACAGAATCATACACGCATAGGAAAGATTTGCTTCTTGAAAATTGGAAACCGAATAAATAGAAGAAAATGTGACAGAATTTTTGCAGAAGAACTTCCTAAAACAGACACACGAGCAAAATATAGGCATTCTTCTTCTTCTTCTTCTTCTTTTTTCCTTTTTTTATATTAGAGCTACAATGCCCTATTTGAAGTTTTTCTAACAGTCATTTCATTTTCTAGCTCTTTTTTTTTTTTTTTTTTTTTCTTTCTTTCAAGCTACTTCCTACTTGTATGTTGGGATTTGGGAAGATTTTCTAAAAGAATCCTGGTAGCTTTCTCCTTTTGTTCAGTTTGTAATCACCTAGAATTACATTGTCCCTGTCCTGCATCAGGAACCAGCTCTTACATTCACTGGGATCGTTTTCTCCAGCTACCAGCACATATACTATGAGGCATCCACCATATGCATTTAACATTTGAACTTAATCAAATCTGCCTAAGTTGTAGGCATCACAAAGGATGGGGCAATCCTTAATATTATATATATATATATATATATATATATCTATATATATATATATATAATATATCAATATATATATCATAAAGATGGGGCATAACCCAAAATTAGACTCATAGGATAATCATAACTGTCAGATAGGTGGAAATGCTGCACATTGAGTGTGACTTTTCAACATTTTCCTCCTAACCATTCATTTGGCGGCCCTTGATCAAAGGATCTCGACTATTGAACCAGTGTGGTGTTTAAGTGATGCCCTATACATATTCCATAGTTCGGAGGGTCCAAAATGAATTGCATGCAATTTGTGATTGGGAGGGTATGTCGGAGGGGGAACAGGAACAAGCAACACTTCGAGACTAATACAGGAACAGAAAGGCATAAACTGATCACATTGGAAGCTACAGAATCATGAAACAAACAAAAGCTAAAGGAACACATGCATAAAAAATTGGATCATTGTAAGAAAGATCAGTAAACAAGATATCTAAATAGCACATAGAAGTTGTAATTTCAACTTAATGGCCATGGTAGTAACCAATATGGAGAATAGTTGTAATTTCAACATATACACACAGCCACACATGCAAATATGAAATGCTTGTTTGAGATCTAAACTTTCCATAATGTTGGAAATAATACTTAGATTCCATAAGGTTGGAAATAACACTTAGATCTATAATCTTAAGAAAATTGGTCCATTACAATATTCAGTAGGCCACAACATACAAACTTAGTTGAATGGCTATAAGAAACAGACGATGGATGACTAAGATGAAGTCCACACGTTTATAATACTAGAGGCTTTTTAGGCCGTTAATCGCTTTCTCTAATAGCCGACCTGAATTTGCCAGTAAAAACAATGGTCTGAAATCTAGGTTGAATGATGGGTTCCACATGATGCACGGATTGGATGTTCTAACACGTTCCAAGCTGGCACGTATAGCTGCCCGTGGAAGGTGACCGTGAGTTGGGTGAAACATATATCATGGAGACAAAAACTTTGATACTCGAGCGGAGTATGATGGATGATACGCAGGCACTTTGAAGTTACTTACAAAAGTCATATGTGGCATAAATTTAAATAAATAAAAAAAACTGTACAATTAAGGATGGGTTCCAGTTTAGATTATCCTGAACCCAAAATTACACTCATTTGGTCTAAACCTTCAGATTGGTGGACACTCGGTGTCCACTGACTAGATGATATTCCAAAATAATTATATTGTTCATTGTATTACTAAAATTACATAATAAAATCATCCAAACAGTTTCAAACATGGCCATGTAAATCAATGGTTAAAAACATTGGTTAGTTGCTCATTTATGATTCTATGATTCTGGCCCACCTGATGCTTAGTATAATCATTCTGTGAAGCATCACATATATACACTAATAGTAATATTAAAGTTGATTTAGTAATCAAATTCAAACTCTTGTAAATATACTATCAAATTTCAATGCATTTTAATTTTAGAATCAAGTGCATTTCTACTACAAACTGCCAAACACCTCGCAATCACCTCGATTCAGAATCCATGTATTTGAAATGCAAGCTCTCAAGCAAGCAGGCCCTAAAACAGTAAAAAATGATTTTGGGAGTGACAAGGTGGTTAGCGGATCATGAGTTGTTGTGGCATTTGCTTGCAAGATCAGTTCCATTCATCAGGTGAGTCCCACACTGAATTTGCCTGGCCCCGAAAACCATTCAACGGAGCGGAATACGGACCTTTGGTCACTTTTCTCTTTTCTCATAAGCATCCATTTTCCTCATGCCCAGGTTGCCCATCTAATGATTGGATGGGATTGATTTCCAGGCCAGCGCATGTCTATGATGGGCCACAACTGATGAATGGCCGAAATATCTTATGCTCTCAGAAAAATTGCCTCTGTATATTCTCACAAGAATGCTGAGAGAAATAACCACAATTCAATTAGCTAATAAATTGCAATTCAATCTGATAGTGAATCCAAACACACACCACCCAATCCCCCGATGCAGGTTGAAGACTTCCAAACAATCACGCAATATCAAGGGCCCCAGATAAGCATTGACCAGCCTTGAGGTTGCTTGACATTTCTAACCAGTTTTTGCTGAGAAATGCAAACAAGTGCTCTGCCTTCCCAAAACAGCAGTGAAAGATAAAAACATCAGTTAGCTGGCATCCCAGATATTCAAAAAGATTTGGAGGCCTTTCCAAATGCAGCCTAAGGGCATGTGTGGGTGCCACTTAGAATTGAGTTTTGACACATTTTCCGACCCTAAATCTGTTATGGAGAACTTTCAGTACATGCATGTGGATCTTTAAAACAATGAATGAGGGTATTCCAACTTCTCACACCACAAAAAGTAACTGCGATAAATCCCATTTTGTCAATGAATTAGATAGATAAATCAAGCATTCATAGAATTCTAGCATACCTGTAAATCCTAATTCATGATCGCTCTTCTGCCAATTTCATCATTCAATGAAACAAAGCTAATTAACTTAATATTCTATGTTCTTCCAATTGTGCACTGATGCCAAACATCTACACTGTGGTCCTCCCAACTCCCACTCGATGCAACTTGAATGCCCTAACCACCTGCATAGTTGACATGGTGTGGTCGCATATGGGCCAGGAAAACACTTAGAAAAGCTTCTTCTTTTTTTAAAATAAAAAATAAAAATACAAAGAGCATTTAACTATATACCTAGCAATGACGATCAAATCCATCCACACGTTTGTCACAGCTTCTGCAGTGTTTACTGAACTTGCCAACCTACAAGGTGAACAAGAACTCAAAATATAGAAGAGGGAGAGGGAGAGGG
>JAJHSJ010000014.1:19923620-19980706 GCA_021015155.1 Magnolia officinalis
AAACTGCTGAAATTTAAGGTAGGAAACTAGGGAGTCTAGAGGATCCACTTGTAGAGATCAGGGCGATATACACTTAATTCACTAACTCAAGTGGACTTCGAGTCCCATCTTCATCCAGTTGGAAAATATATCACTAAAGCACAATCTGAACTTCTTTTGATCTAGTTTTCAAGAGATAAGATGGATGTAAATTAGAATGAATTCCATCACAAAACCATGCCCATGAGACAAGGTAAACAACAAAATTAAACCAATCCACAGCCAATCTGAGAGATGTATGAATGTCAGGAAGGATTCCATCATCCAACCATGTCCAAGGGGCGATGGTGAACAATAGGGCTTCCTAACTTTCCAATAAAAAATAATGAAAAGGAAATACACAAAGTCATCGCAGATCTATTGCAATTTCAGTCACAACAAACCATTAAAAACTAGAGGCATTCCTTATAATCAAACTATACTCAAAATCAGTTCATTTAACATAAATCAAGCTGTAAAATCCTTCCCTTCAGACCACAAGCTTCACCTCTTAGCCCTAGCTAAGAGGTTTAGCCCGACATGATCGGACTAAATCTCTTAAATAAAAAAATAAAATAAAATAAAAAGAAAACACTCTAACTATCTCTCTCTCTTGCACGTTCAAGCCAAGATGGGATGAATATCCTCACGTTCTCCCTCTCTCTCTCTCTCTCTTTATTATAAGCAAGTAAGGATGGTGGAGAAGTCGGCTGGAGTCCGTTTTAACAACCTCCGTGCGAAGAGGCAGTGGCTGTGTAAGGAGTTACACACTCCTTTCGCAGAACGTGCGCAGTTACACGTGAGACCCTGGGATTGTCGCTCGCGCTGGTCTTCCTGGCGTCCACCAAATATATTCAGAAGAATGTCCCTTTAGATAGTTTTGAATGGTATACAAGATGGACGGTCCGGATTCTGCAATCGGACCTGCTTGGTGGGCCACTACATCTTCAAAACGGTAGGGATTACGGAAGCTACCGGTTTCCATTTTCTGCTGAAGTCGGTGGGGTCCACTTCGGCTGACCTTATCGAGAATCACTCCCTTATTCGGGCATTTGCATTAGTTCCTGATCACGGGCCCAAGTTTTTCGCGAATTAGTGTTTCAGATGGACCACACCATCAATCGACGTCTTGACGTTTTCCTTACTACTGCGGTTTTGAATGTATGCATGGAACTGATAGGGGTGTGGTCAAATTTCCCTCCTGGACACGATGAACGGCTCCGATCATCGATTTTCATGATTATGGTGGGCCATTGATGGATCAGCGGACGGACGTGCAGACGTTCAGCGACAAGGAAGGAAGAAGGAAATTCCTTCTTTCGGTTTTGGCGGGTCAAAGGCGGTTTGACCGTCTTGTATGGCACGGTATACATCGGGTACGTGTGCACTGTGTACGCACACGTGCACATACAGGGCCCACTATAGTGTGTATGAAAAATCTGCTCCGTCCATCCATTTTTTCACCTCAATTAAGCTGTTGAGACCAATTTTGAAGCATATCCAGATCTCAGGTGGGCCCAAAATCACTGGTTTATGGTCAGATCTGTCTGTTGGGCCACTTCTACAGGGATCCGAGGGCTGAAATTTGACGTGTACAGGTAATTTATGGTCCTCAGGCTAGATATAAAGTTTCGAGCCAAACGGATGGTGAGAACCCTGTGATCTTGCATTTTGGATGGTTTTCAGGCCCATTTAATATGAGTGGCATGATTTTCTTAGATCTCTGGCATGTAAATTCTTCGATCTCAGTCCTTTAGGGTCTGTCCCTTACCTTGTTGACTTCAGAGCCTCAAATCCATGCTTTTAGTACCCTTTTTCAGTCCAGACTCCTAAATTCACATTGCAGCACAAACACAGTTAAAATAGGCCTTTAAACAGTATGATGTTCATAAAATCAGGTAAGAACGGGGGTCTAATATTCAATATTCGACCCAACACTTGTTACATATGAATCTGGTAGGTCCCACCAAAGTCGAGAGCCACGGTAAAAAGAGATACTTCCTGGTAGTGGTAGATGATTAATTCATATTCACCTGGGTCGCCTTTCTTCGGGAAAAATCTGATGTATTTGAAGAATTCCAGAAAATGGCAAAGCAACTCCAAAATGAGAAGGGATATTGCATAAAACGTATATGGAGTGGTCATGGTGGGGAATTTGTGAATGACCGATTCCAAAAATATTGTGATGAAAATGAAATCCAGCATGAATTCTTAGCCCTAAAAACACCACAACAAAACGGAGTGGTTGAAAGGAAAAATTTGGTGTTGCAACAAATGCGCTTCGTTATGCTTAACAACAAAAATATGGCTAAAAGTTTTTGGGCCGAAGCCGTCAACACCGCCTGCTACATAATCAATAGAGTATACCTTAGGGCAGGATCAAATAAAACTCTCTATGAATTATGGTGCGGAAAACAACCTAATATAAAATATTTTTGTCTCTTTGGTAGTTAATGTTATATTCTAAGAGACAAAACATCTAGGCAAGTTTGACTCTAAAAGTGACGATGGTATTTTTTTAAGGATATTCCTTGAATAGTCATGCTTATAGAGTTTACAATTTGAGGACCCTCTCAATTCAAGAATCTGTCAATGTGGTTGTTGATGACCAACCTCATGACGAAAATGGTCCCTCAATTGATATGGAGGACGATGTGGATCCATGCATAATAGGTAAATCAGTCAACAAATCAACATCTTCTCTTGATCCTCAACCGTCTAGTAACATGCCGTTCATTAAGGATCACCCCCTCAATCAAATCATAGAGATCCTACTGCCGGTGAGAAAACTTGGTGTAAGCTTGATGGTATTTACAGTCATCTCTGCTTCACCTTAAAAATTGAACCAAAGAATGTTGTAGAAGCACTCCAAGATGAATACTGGATTGCAGCTATGCAAGATGAACTACAACAATTTAAGAGAAATGAGATGTGGCGGCTAGTTCCTAGACCACTAAACACAAACATCATCGAAACCAAATAGATATTTAATAACAAATCGGATGAATCTGGGAATGTAGTAAGGAATAAGGCAAGACTCGTCGTGCAAGGATATTCGCAAATCGAGGGCATTGATTTTGATGAACATTTGCCCTCGTAGCGCGCCTTGAGTCTATAAGAATTCTCATGTCCATTGCATGTGCACTTCAATTTAAATTATTTCAAATAGACGTAAAGAGTGCCTTCCTCAATGGTGTACTTGAGGAAGAAGTATATGTGGAGCAACCAAATGGATTTTTATATCCCAAATATCCTTAACATGTATACCGTTTGAGCAAAGCACTCTACGGTCTTAAGCAAGCACCCCGAGCATGGTACAACTGTTTGACACAATTCTTATTAGACCACCAGTTTTGTAGGGGGAGTGTTGATAAAACACTATTTACATGAAAGATCAGAAATGCCTTACTCATAGCCCAAATTTATGTGGATGACATAGTATTTGGATCCACTTGTGAAGATGCTGCTCATGAGTTTGCTGAACTAATGAAATCTAAATTTGAAATGAGCATGGTTGGTGAGCTCAATTTCCTTCTGGGGCTATAAGTGAAACAAATGAAAAATGGGATTTTTGTATGCCAGTCCAAGTATGCAAAGGAATTGGTAAAAAGATTTGGACTTGAATCTGGTCGTACCCATCATACTCCCATGAGCACCACCCTTAAACTTTCCAAAGATATAAATGACAAGAGTGTGGATCAACACTTGTACCACAGTATGATAGGAAGCTTATTATACCTAACCGCGAGTCGGCCAAACATTGCATTTAGCATTGGTGCATGTGCTAGATTTTAGGCCGACCCTAAGGAATCACACTTGTCCGTGGTTAAAAGAATTATCAAGTTTGTGGTAGGGACTACTGATTTCGGCTTATGGTACCCATTTGACACATCTACCATCATTGCCGGGTATTCAGATGCCGATTGGGTCGGTAACATGAACGATTGCAAATCCACCAGTGGTGGATGTTTTTACATCAGCAACTGTCTTGTATCTTAGCATAGTAAGAAACAAAATTCAATTTCTCTGTCTACTGCTAAGGCCGAATACATTGTTGCCAGTAGCTGTTGTGCACAACTTCTTTGAATGAAGCAAATATTGCTAGATTATGGTATTGAACAATCCACAATGACACTATTTTGTGATAACACAAGTGCCATGCATTAATATTTCAAAAAATCGAATCCAACATTCAAGAACAAACCACATTGACATTTGACACCATTTTATACGAGAACTTGTTAAAGAAAAAGTTATTGTGTTGGATTATGTGCCTACCGAGCGACAACTTGAGGATATATTAACAAAATCCCTGGATGCCAATAGATTTGGAGATCTCCAAAAATCTATTGGAGTATGTGCGATCTAACATATCTCATGGTCTAAATGTGTTTAATGATATATTTGAGGATCTTTAGCCTCATATTCTTTTTAAACATAAAATAGGAAATGTTATTTAATTTTATTGCTCATTTCGTATAAATTTTGTTGAATGTACAAAACTTATAAGTATATATACTTCTGTACATTCCATTGTTCGAGTCGAACATATAAATAAATCTAAAATTTATTGGTTCGATGAGACAATCGATGTCATCGACAATCGATGTCATTGAAACTCTGTTCAATATAATCGAACGCACTTCGATGACATCAAAGTGCATATAGGAACTGAATCGTCGGATCAGGTTCAATGTAATCGAACACCTACTCGATGTTATCGAAACTTCTTTGATGACATTGAAGAATCACGACGATTTAAATATCGGGCGCGCACATAAATTTTTATTCTTCACTAAAACTTCTCCAAATGGCTACTCCTTCGTTCCTACCTCTGGTGGATCTTCCATAGACTATTCCAATTGCACATCATGTGTATATCTCACTCTCTCCTAAGATCAGTTACTCAAGATCACATCTTCATTTCCATTTTGAGGGTTTAGGATTCTTCTTGGGAAAAAGTTTTTTTTTTTGCTGGGTTTTTATTGGAATTAGGGATTCTTTCAATATGGGGTGACAAATTACTTTTCAATTTCCTTAGTTCTGTCACATTTTAGAAAGTGCATCATGGAAAAAGATAAAGGCAAGGCCCCTGCAAAAAAGCTAACCACAAGAAACGACAATATCTCCCTTTGTTCTCCTTCCCAAGATATGCCTGCGGCAAAAGAAACAATGTTTGAATGGATTGTCAAACTCTCATTCATAGAACCTTATGGAGTCGATTTGTTCTTGGGGACTATTGGATGACACAATATAATCAATCTAGGAGGAGAGGTTCAATATGATCTCTTCCATCAATTTCTAAAATCCTCTCACACTGTCCATGATGAGCCTCCATCCATAAGCATCACTTTAATGAACATCACCAAACGAATCACTCCTGTGATGCTGGCTCACCTCCTTGGTCTAGAAGTTACTCATGTCCCAGTAACTGAACGTCTAAATTATCTTGGATTTTGGGGAGAAGTGACCCGAGCTCTCGTAAATGGATCTCTCTTTTGTTCGCTGCTCTTATGTGACCGAACTTGGTAGAGGTTGACTTAAGAATTGATGAAGTTTAGGAGGATTTGGGAGTAGTCCAGACATCTTTTAAGATCGATTTGTTTGGTTCGTCATTGATTTCTCTATGTTGAACCTGCAGGGTTCTCAGCATCACTTTGTTAAAGTGATATTACTGAGTCTAGTGCATGCAGTTGTACCAATCCAATCGTATTGATATGAAAGTATGTTTGTCTTCCTATGAATGGCGGTGCACTCATTTACATGAGCATCAAGTTCTTCTAGATCTTTCTTGGCAACGAAGTATTAGTCGCCAATGCTTTGGAGTTTTGTCGAAGCATCTAGAAATTCAGTTAAGGGAACATTATCCCTGGCAGTGAAATGAATGTCCCGAATGAATGGACAAGTGTCATATTAAAGGTTGGAATGAGCGAAAGTTTCGATATCTATGGCAAAGATTTCTCTCAAAAACTTTTGAGCTTGATCAACAACAGGCATGGGTGCAACAACCATTGGAACAAAAAGAATGCTTGAAGTTGGGAAGAAAGAAAATTTGGGTGTGTAGAGGAATAAGTAGAAAAGGTTCCTTTAAATAGGCATTCAGGATTAACAATCACACTGGAAGACGAGGTGTTGTATTGGTTGAAGTTCCTCATTAATTGTAAGAAATGTTTCCTAGGGAGAGGAAATGAATGAGTGCACAGCTTCTCATGAATAGTTTATTTATTTATTTATTAATACAGTTATCACACAAGAGGAAAAAAAGTCTTAAGTATAGAGACAAGATAATACAGATGAGGAGCAAGTTTTTTGGTCGATTGTATTAAAGATAAAGAAATTACAAGACTGACAGTGGACAAGTACAAAGCAAGCAAAAATTGAAAGATGAAAAAGATGCAAATGAAGGAGAACTTCGACTGCTTGACTTCTTATCAATGGAGAACATATTTGGTTTTGGCTTCAACTATTTTCCCTATGTGAATTTGATTGAATATTTTCCTTATGTGGCTTTGATTGAATATTTGCCATATGTGGATCTTAATGGATTATTTTTGTATAATCATGTGATGGTAACTCATACATGTTAAATTATGATTGACCACTAGTTGATGAGGTTACCATTAAACATCCTGGTTGTTGGAGTCTCATGAGCCAGAGATGGTGATATGAGACACTAAGTTGTCGGCCTATGCTGGGTGATGAGCCCCCATAGTGACCTTTTAGCTTTCTTAAATTGGTTGTTTGTGATTGGAATAATAATGGTGGGCTAATCATGTATTCCATGGCATGTGAACATTATTGGCTTGGTCAACTATTTGGAAAGACTAGTGTATTGTTCGAAACATCCCAATTTGTATGAGCATGTCACTTGAGCACATACTTATTGAACTTTCACTAGTGACTAGCCACTTATATATGGGTTTCACCCCACTTGTGGGTTTTGATCAAAAGCCAATTAGATGAGCATCCCTAGTTAATGTGCATTCACACATGCATGCACCTAAATAAGATCGCATTGTAGATTGTTTTGTACATTTTTCTATTTAAACTATACTTAAATAATGCAGTGGTGTATAATTTTTAGTGGAATTTACACTGAGCTGGCCACTCATTTATTGAATATATAGCCGTACAGGCAGTGTAGATGTTTTAAATGATACCCATGTTCAGATTGATGAGGAGGAAGGTGCATATATCAGGGATGTATGGCTATATCCGCCCAAGAGAAGTTGTGTGATCTTACAGCTCATGTCTAGCTGCATTTTATTCAGTTTCATATGTTAGGTTATTTATTTCTGTATTTATTAGCATTGAGATATTGGTTTATATAAAGCCTTGTGGGCAGCCGCTCGTTTATTCTGAATGTGTATGCAAGCTTTCCTTTATGCTTGATTTATTTCTCTTTTGTTGCAATGCTCACCTTAAAAAAAGTAAAGGAAAAATATACGTGAAATTTGGGCTATATATATTTAAAGGTTCACACTCAAGTTTTTAAAGAATGAGTACTAAACTCGGTTTATGAAAATCGGAGCGTTGCAATACATGCTTGTGTTTGGGATTGTCATTTGCCCACTTGTTTAATTATGCTTATATGATTGAACGTTTAATTATATGAATCCATGATTAGATGAATGTTAGGAGTTGGTAGTTAACACATCCCACACACATAAATACTGTTATGTTATAGACTAGTTGCTTATTGCATATCATTTGTAATCTATGTGATTGGACCCTCTATTAGCTTGGAAGCCTTAGAGTTACTTTTCTTTCTTAGCTTAATTTGTATATTAGCTTAAGTAGACAATTTTGGTTTAAAAAATAAAAATTTTAGTTGGTCTTAGTCACTCCCCTCTAGGATATAGCCTTAATTCCTTATCTCCGTTAAGTTTTCGCATGTGCAGCATTGGTACTTTCTTTATTTGTTTTCTTTTTCTCGGCCATAGGTTTCTTTAGCTTTGATGGAGATGAAAGTCGGTCGATAATCAATTCATGCAACCAACTGATCAGGGTCTCATAGTAGTTTTTCCACTAAGAGGGAATGATCTAGTTGTTGTGGATATTTGGTGAAGAGAGAGAGAGCTTGAAAGAAGAGCTTATGGAATCAAACCCTCTGTGAAGATTTTGAAAGGTGATGACCGAGTCTGTGACTGGTCAATGAGTCGGAGGTTGGTTACAAGTTCGGTGAATGAAATGAAAGGGGATATCTTTTGCCAAACCAAATTGATGAGCAAGAAGAATGGGGTAGTATTGTTCAATGTTGGCCTTAGTATTAACACCTTTATCTGTAGTGTTGCCATATGTAGGTCTTTAGATAACTTTTTCCAAGCTGCATCTTTGAGGCATGCCATCTTAATGTTGGTCTACTCGTAGTCTTTAGTGAACCATATCGGGCTGAACTCTTTATTATTGAAGGGGCAGAAAGAATGATTGGACTTATCGAGAGTAAAAGAAAGAAAGAAGTTCATACACTCAGCAAAAGAATAATTGATCTTAGGGCAAGGGATGTTGTGGTGACCAAATGAAGTAAAATATACATTTGCTGGAATAGATTTAACAAACTTTACTCCAAAATAGTCATAAATCCACATCTAGACAAGTTAGATAGGCTCATTAAAGTGGTAAAATCCTTTTGTAGTTGCTTCATACATGATATAGTAAAAGTGACTGAGCACAAAAGGGCTAGGGCAGGTCTACGTATTTGAGAGAGCTCCTCGCCCAGATGAATATATTCCTTGGTGATTTGTAGGGCAATCATGCATAACGGGAATCAACAAATCCATGTAAGAAAGAAAGCCGTGTGTTCTTGTTCATCAACCTCATCCCGAGATTTGTTTCGTAGAGCCATGAAGGTAGAATATGCCTTGTTGGTCTTGTCTGGTAGGGTGAAGGGATGTGGATGTTTTAGAGCAAAGCTTGGATAGACAAGCTTCCCAAAAGGCAGAAGGTGGGTGAATGCACATACATCCATGCTTGTTGGATCCATGGGGCCACATCCAAAATGAAATGCATTAGTCGACTGACTCCTAAAAGCCAACGCTGGTACAAGGAGGAAAGGGTAGCTGGATATTCATGCATGAAGAGTTTGATGTATTCATAGATTTCGGCTTTCATCCATGTGTCACCATGTTGTACTTCAATGCGAGTGAACCATTCGGCCTAACCATTCATCGGTTTCAACCATGCTCGCGGAAACATAAACACAGTGGAAGGGTCCGAGAGATTGTCAGACTTGACAATCAAAACTTCATTAGGGCACTTCAGAAAACTGGGTTTGATTTCACGAAGTTGTTTATAGGTGACTGCAGGGTGAAAGTCTAGACCAAGCGTTAGCAATATAGTGTCTGGTTCTATCAGAGTTTTGAATAGAAGATCATTGATCACTCTTGATGACATGACATGTAGGTCCTTGATGAATGATTCCAAATGGAAAGCTAAAATGAAAAAAAATAAGAAGATACAACCATGATGGATTGCAAGTAGGAAACTGGAAAAAAAGATTTATGAAAGAGAGAAGTAGTGAAGAGTGAAAGAAGATGAGCACCAACATAGAGTCATCTATGTATAGGCCGCGATACGCTCGCCTTAATGAAATGATAATTATGACTATGATTTTATGTGATGTGTTACTTGGACAACATAGAAGAGTGAGACAAATGATATTTCTCGATATGGCCTTAGTTGTGTATAATCAGTAGGAAAATAACACATGGATCAAAGGCCGATTGCATTTATCATTACTTTTACCTTTTTTTTTTCCAAAGACGAAGTGATGTGGGGGGCAATCTTGTACCCTATTTCTGACCATTCTAGGAAAGCCAATAGGAGGGTAACATGTGACATCACATGAGGAATAAGAAGTGAATGAAAAGATCTTCAAGATACTTGGAGCATTTTTCGCGAGAATATAGTTGGCGTAAATCTAGTTTTACACATCAAGGGATGGTCGATTTAGTGTTGTGGTCAAGTTACGAGCGTAGAGAGAAACGTGGTTGAACTATTCAAGATACAAAGGCAACCGAGAGGAACAAATTCTTAGTCGACAGAAGAGGAACCGTTATGAAAAGAAACATAATAAAAGAAGGATTTAGATAAGAGAATGATCTAAAAAGACTTTTCAACTACTGTAACCATTGCAGTAATGGAAGAGGATCTAGAACGAAAAGCTATAATAAAACTATATAAATAGCAAACGAATTCAAAAGAGAAAACCCCAACCAATCCAACACAACAACCAATTAAACCAAATCTACCAATTTATCTTTTATCTCAACTTATCTTACAAGTAGCGATAATCTAGTGGTGGAAATTTTTTAGTTGTGATCCAAATCTATGCTCATATGCTAGATTTGTTCTTTATCCTAATCACATAGTTCTTTCAACAGATGCATTCTTGCATTTGCTTCTGGTGACCAATTGTGAGTTTTTCCTTTTGTTTGATTGACACCAAGTAATTCATTTTCGGAGGAAGAACCCCACCTTCCGATTATCGCATGATCATTATCAAATTCTGCAGGTGGCTGGGTAAGCGATCAATCTTCTTAGAATCTGGTCATATATATTCATATCGGACTTATTTGCTTATGTCAGTGCTTGGGGTCGAAGTTAATCAATTTAGATCGAGCTGTTATATTGATTCTGGCATGCCCACAAACACACTACACATGACAGAAAGCAAACTAAAGTATCAACATGTAGCCAAACACACAATCTGAATTTCATAGCTTACCGGTTGGATGGGCCTGTTATAATTAAACAATGGGCCCCATATGTACAAGTAAGAATGCCTAGAATTTATGCATATCCTTGGGCACCTCTCTCTCTCTTTCATTATTTTATTTTTTTTACAAGGGCCGTAGAGAATATTGCCATAATTGACGACCGACTCGTCCTTCACAGGCCACGAATTCCAATGTGTTCAACCTTAGCTGCCACCGGAATATTTATAAAGAAAACGGAGAGGGAAATCATCGACCACCATTAATGGTTGAAACCTACCGGTCACGCTTCCATGTGATGGCGGAAGTCGCCACAAACAAAACCAAAGAAAAGAAGTTTCTAATCTGATGAAAACATAGCCTGCCTCTGATACCAACTGTTATATCTAATGCTGAGTTTAAAAAAGAAGTCGAGTTGCCTACTTGAATAGGCCATTGAAGTCGATTGACAATCGAGGTCGCTAGGGATGATACTGACAGTCTCCCACTCTTGATCACCGTTGATGGATGGGGCTTTCAAGTTTTCTAGAACAGATGATAAGACTAGTACATGCTTTATAACAATAGATGGGCATGTTGAGAAAAGTCTTAAATCTAAGGTTTCGAGGTCGTTCGACCGGTCGTGGGAAGCTTCGACTGGTCGTAGGAGACGCTCGACCGGTCGTAGGTTCGAGCCCTTGTACGACTCAAAGTCCAGCAAGTTTTTTGCTGTTTTTTACTGTAGCCAGGACTGGTCGAAGGTCAGCTATGACTGGTCGAAGGTGGACCAGTCGAAGACTCGCTACGACTAGTCGAAGGTTACGCAGTTTGTTCCGCGATTTTGCGCGAAACTGCGGATTTGAGTCCTTTCGCAACTGGGATGCGGAAGGGAAGTTTCCTAAACTATAAATAGGTATTCCTAGGGTTTTTCTAGGAAGTTGTGATGAATGCTAAGGCTTTCTAAAAGGGTTCCAGGGTTTCTAAAGGGGGTAGCAAGGGTGAGATTCGAGGTTGTTCGAATCGGGTAAGTCCTTTCTCTTTATAATTGATGCTTTCATAGTGGTGATCTGTCGCTTTGTGTCGTGGTTTTTTTTTCTGCAAGGGTTTTCCACGTTAAATCTGTGTGTTCTCTTTTCTTGTGTGTGCTTGGTGCCATTGGATTACCATCCTAGATCTAGATCTGTGTGATTCCGCAGGCCAAAAATCCCAACAAGTGGTATCAGAGCAATCGGTTGGGACACATATCTGAATCTAAGGGATTAGTAATAATGGCGAGCGCCAGGTATGATATTGAGAAGTATTCAGGGAAAAATAATTTTGAGTTATGGAAGATCAAGATGATGAGTTCCTTAATCAAGCAACGCGAAGATGGTGCTCTTGAGGAGCGGAAGTCCACCATGAAAGATGATGATTGGAATACTCTTGATAAGAAAGCTTTATCATCGATCCGTTTATGTCTCACGGATGAGGTTCTCTACAACATCATGAGGGAGAAAACTGCGGCTAATTTATGGGCGAAGTTGGAGGATGTTTATGCGAAGAAATCCTCTGAAAATCGTCTGCACTTGAAGCGGCAGTGGTATAACTTCAAGATGGCAGAGGGTGGAGATCTGGAGGCTCACATCAGCAATTTTAATAAATTGGTTTGCAAATTGCTCGATATGGATGAAGTGATGAAAGATGAAGAACAAGCATGTATGTTGCTGAATTCTCTCCTGGCGTCCTATGAGTCATTCAAGGACACTATGTGCAGCATGAATAAAACTCTGAGTGTCGACACTGTTATCTCAGCCCTTCAAGGGAAGGCTATGAGACAGCTAGACAACAACATAGGGACATCTTCTGATGCACTGTTTATAGTGGGTCGGAATTCTGAACACGGTACAGGTTCTTCAGGTTCTAGATCCAAATCCAAGGGCAAGGGTAAAAGAAAGGTAAAGTGCTGGAATGTGGGAAGGAAGGACATGTGAAAAGGGATTGTGAAAATCCTAAATCTAAGAGGGAAGATTCTGAGGCTTCATGCAGGGAGGCTAACACTGCCATGTCAGATGAATCGAGTGGATGTAATGGTGATGTTTTGTCTGTGTCTTCGCTCAGACGGTCATACGATGATTGTAAGGACGAGTGGATGCTAGACACAGGGACATCTTTTCACATGACTTCTCATCAGATTTGGTTCACCAGCTATAGGGAGTGCGATGGTGGACAGGTATTTATGGGCAATGACATTGCCTGTAATGTTGTGGCTATTGGTACGGTACGCATCAGGATGTTTGATGGGGTGGAGCGTACCTTGACTGATTTCAGGCATGTTCCTGATTTGAAACAGAATCTGATTTCTCTTGGTGTGCTTGAGGCAAAGGGATGCAAGTGCACAGGTATTGATGGTGCTCTTAAGGTATCCAAGGGGGCATGGGTAGTCATGAAAGTGCAATGACTCGATCATGTTTACAGGTTGATCGGGAGCACTTCAAAAGGTAGAGCTACAGTGGATGTAGCGAATTCCACCTCTGCACGTGTGTGGCATGATGGGCATGGCCACATGAGTGGGCAGGACAGGAAGGCTGAGACGTGCGGACAGGGATACAGAGCAGGTGGAGCAGCCACCTGTGAGAAGAACCATATGGCATGATTGCAGGATATCGGCAAGGTACATGGACGACTCCAATATTGCAGGAGATTCATCTTCTATTCTGATGGCTCTAGGTGAGCCTGGTGCTGAGAAGTGGAAGGTGACTATGGGCGATGTGATGGATTCGTTGTACCAGACCGACATATGGGAGCTGGTGGAGCTTCCAGTGGGCCGGTGAGCGGTTGGATGCAGGTGGATCTTCAGGAGGATACGGCATAGATACAGGGCGAGGTTGGTAGCGAAGGGTTATGCTCAGAGAGAAGGGATCGGCTTCTCAGAGATATTCGTGCCGACGGTATAGCAGGTATCTATCAGATCCGTGATTAGCACTGGTTGGCCAATGTGATCTTGAGCTATGATGTGAAGCAGAGATAAGAGAAGAGGTCAAGGAGCTACACGGTTGAAGATTGAAGACTTGGTGGAGATTGTTGAGAAAAGTTAAGCCAGGATGGTCGAAGGTCAGTTACGATTGGTCGAAGGTGGACCAGTCGAAGACTCGCTATGACTAGTCGAAGGTTACGCAGTTTGTTCCGCGATTTTGCACGAAACTGCGGATTTGAGTCCTTTCGCAACTGGGATGCGGAAGGGAAGTTTCCTAAACTATAAATAGGTATTCCTAGGGTTTTTCTAGGAAGTTGTGATGAATCCTAAGGCTTTCTAAAAGGGTTCCAGGGTTTCTAAAGGGGGTAGCAAGGGTGAGATTCGAGGTTGTTCGAATCGGGTAAGTCCTTTCTCTTTGTAATTGATGCTTTCATAGTGGTGATCTGTCGCTTTGTGCCGTGGTTTTTTTTTCCGCAACGGTTTTCCACGTTAAATCTGTGTGTTCTCTTTTCTTGTGTGCTTGGTGCCATTGGATTACCATCCTAGATCTAGATCTGTGTGATTCTGCAGGCCAAAAATCCCAACAGGGCAGCGGAAAAGTCTGGCCCACGACGGACACTACTGTAAATTTTTTTTTTTCAATGGTTCTTTTGAGAGAACTCGAATCCTTTGCTTACCACTAACCGAAATCCTGATTTACTGCATCGCAATCAGTCCATGTCATCACTAACGTCGTTAGTACTGCTGCATTGCGTGTGATGATGTAGACCAATCAATTGTAACAAACAAGATGCGGCTCATGGTGTAACAAACATGAATTTCTTATTTGTGACCAGCAAGGTCTTATGGTACTTTGTAATCCAGTGAGGGTTTATACATGGCCACTTCTTTGGGACCTGCTTTATGGATGTCTAGATGATCCAAACCATCCATTCAATTGCATGTCCCCAATGCCATGTATAGCCATTCATTCCTACAACTTAATATAACAGACGGAAGAGATAATTAACGGAGGATATTGCGATGAAAAGAATCTTAATTAATAAGGTAGCTTAACGAGAAGTTTATTTAATAAGGCACTGGAGTGTAATTGCAAATTAATGAGGGAGTAATATATAAAAATCCCTCCCCAAAATACTCACCTGGCAAGGACCATTATCAGTGCTCCCGTGAGTAGAAATTAAGCCTCTCAACCCATCTTCTACGCAACAAATACAATGAATGTGGTTTGGTAATAACTGTCAATCTATTTTCTAATTTTATTTCCAAATAGAGGAGAAGACTATCCCAATTTTTGGCCTTTCAGACTTAGACAGTGTGGTTTCAGATGATTGATTTGGATCTTGCACGTTGGAATGTGCAAGTGTGAGTTTCGTAATAGAAAGTACACTGATACAGGTGGTGCTCACTATGCTATATATGTAACATCCACACTGTCCATCAGGTTTTATCTACAATGCTAGGCCATGGAAATAAAAATACAAAAAGCCTGATCTAAAACTCAGCGGGCCATACCGCCTGAAGCTAGAGGTTTTACTTTCTTAGGAGCAATTTTACATTGTTCCCGTCGGACTTGTCCAGATAAGTTTTATGTTGGTATGACCTTTCGTAAGGGTGCTCACCTTATAGAGGGAGTGGATTTGCATATAGAACAAGTGGGCCCCACAGAGCTTAGGCAGTTTAAGCGGAGGGTTAAAAGGAGGGAAAATTAAGAAATAAAAAAGTTAACGAGTCTCCAAAAATATTTAGAGGCATGGGTGCTTAGAGCCGATTTTCTAAACAAGGCCATTTATTGAAATTAACATATAAAGATGGGTGTGATTGAACTGTAAAGCAGCAGCTAAGGGGGCATTGGTCTTTATCTCTATAGGTTTTTGTAAAGCTACCTTCTGCAAAACATGTGTAAATGGACAGTTAATCAAGCAGAAGCAATGCCCCTGTTTCTAGGCTTTCAGCTGGCTATAAAGCTGAACATCCTCAATTGCTGATCTAGAGCACGAGCGCCATTCCGAAATAATATCAATGTAAAAAAAGGACAGGAAGAGCCAACATGGAAGGTACAATCCAAATTGGATCATGGACGGAGCATCCTTGGGAGACTAAAGCGCTCTTTCAGGAAAGGGAACAATGCGGGTTATCCGTTGTGCAGGGCCACACTTTGACAGAGGACATCCATGATGTGGGGTGGGCCATCAGTCATGTGGGCCCACCTTGATGTAGACTATTCATCACGTGGGCCGTTACCTTTGATGTGAATTATGCATTATGTGGGCTCATCTTGATATAGACCGTTTATCATGTGTGGTGATGTAGGAAGGACGTGAGGTCGAGCACCGTCTTCCTCGAGGGAATAACTATTCTGAATCCATGGAACTTCTCTTGACTCCTCATAGAGACTTCTCAAATCCACGAGAAAGATAGCAAGCAAAATGGAAAATAAATTCTATAAAATTCGAAATTAATTTATGAATAAAAAAAACGAGTTCACGACCCTTTAAATAGGGATACCAAGCAATGGGAGAGAAATCAGAATCAAACTATGACTAAAACTCCTAGAATTCGTGACTTACTATAAATAGTAGACGGTCATGATGTCTACTAGTGCGCAAGGTTTTCGGTCAAAAATAGTAAGTGTCATATTTGGCTTGACCAAGCTATTCTCCTAATTTTTCTAACCTCTTTTCGCGTTGGGTGTAACTCCTAAAGCCCAACGGATGAAGAGTTATAATGAAACTAAAACTTACTATTTATAGTAAAAACAGAATTAAAATAGGGAAACGACTGTCGATCTGGCGGTATTTCGCAAATCCGGCTTGCGTAACCTGGGATAGCAGGGTTGGTTGGCTAAAGTAGCTCGTTTTACCCCAAAATCATATATTTTACGTCTGATAACTCGTTCCAGATTGCGAGATATGCCTGATTTAAGGTCTGACGGTTCGGATCAGTTATGTCGTCTACCAGGCCTTTTCTGATCCATCTTGGCCATGTATTTGTCCGCGGCCCTCTCTACATCAGTCTCCTCCACTTTAAAAGAACTCGTCCTCGAGTTTTTGTCTTGCTCTGGTTCATAATACTCGGTCAGGTCCACGACGTTGAAAGTCCATGAGATCGCCATGTCATCTAGAAGATCAACAACGTAAGTATTGTCATTGATCTTTCAGATGATTGGTACCGGTCCAATCTTCTTATTTTTCAACTTGTTGTACGTTTCGGTCAGAAATCTTTCTTTGTGCAGATGGACCATTACTTGGTCGCTCACCTGGAACACTTTTTGCCGCCGATGCATGTCTGCTTGCTTCTTGTACTTTTCGTTTGAGCCATGTAACTTGATTTGTACCTCCACATGAATGCCCATGATCCTGTCTACCATATGTTTTGCTCAATGCTCATGCCTGGGAGCTTGGGCAAAGGGATCAAATTAAGTGTGTGGCGAGGTACTCGTTCATAAATAACCTGGAACAGAGATTTTCCTGTTGAGCGATTCACCATGTTGTTGAATGCAAACTCCGCTTGGGACAAAGCCAAATCCCCTCCTGAAATACATCGAAGGAGGTTTCCCAATGTGCGATTCACAACCTCGGTCTGCCCATCAGTCTGTGAGTGGTAGGCACTGCTAAACTGAAGTTGTGTATCGATTCGAGTCCACAAAGTTCGCCAAAAGTAGCTAATGAACTTCGTGTCACGGTCAGAAGTAAGTCTTAGGAATTCCGTGTAGCCGCACAACTTCTCTGAAGAATAGATTTGTTACGTGTGTTGCATCGAGAGTCTTCTTACATGAAATAAAGTGCGTCATTTTGGAGAAACGATCTACTACCACGAACACTGAATCCATGCCCCATTGTGTTTGTGAGAGACTAAGCATGAAGTACATAGATAAATCCTCCCAAGGGCCATCAGGCACGAGTAATGGGGTATAGAGGCCTGTATTCTGAGATTACCCCTTGGAGGTTTGACAAATATAACAATGTTGGACTATCTTTCCCACGTCACGTACCAATTGTGGCCAGTAATACCGCTCTTCCACAAGAGCTCGCGTCTTGTCTCACCCAATGTGTCCAATAAGGCCACCTCCATGTAGCTCTTGGATTATCTGTTCCCTTAATGAACTTTTGGGGATGCACAGTCGATTGCCCTTGAAAAGGAACCCGTCTTGCATATGTAAGTCGCCAGGGTGACCTTCTTGGCATCTAACCCATGTGTCTTTGAAGTAGTTGTTGTCTACATATATGTCCTTGAGGCACTCAAACCCGATAACTTCATTGCTCATAGTGACTAATAAAGTTGCACGGCGACTCAGTGCATCGACTACTTTGTTCTGTTCTTAGACTTATATTTTAGCACGAAAATGAATTCCTGCAAAAACAAGATCCATCTAACATGCACATGGTTAATGTTAGCTTGGCTATTAGTAAATTTGAGAGCTTGATGGTCTGTGTAAAGTATGAATTCCCTTTGAATCAAATAATGTCGCCAGTGTCACAGTCCCTGAACTACTGCGTACAACTCGATCTCATATGTAGACCACTTCTTGTGTGCATCGCTAAGTTTCTCACTGTAGAAGGCTACCGGCCTACCTTCTTGAGGCAAAACTCCCCCAATCCCGACATATGAGACATCACATTCGACTTCAAGCGGTTTGTTGAAGTTGGAAAGTACAAGAACCGGGGTCGTGGACAACCTGCATTTAATTTTGGCAAAGCTCTTGTTGGCTTCTTCAATCCACTGAAACTGCCATTTCTTCATGTAATCTATGATTGATGATACAATGATACTGAAAATTTTCATAAACCGACGATAGAATGTCGCTAGTCCATGAAAACTACACACTTTGTGAATATTTGTGGGAACCGACCATTATCTGATTGCCTTCACCTTCTCCTCATCCACTCGAATGCCTTGGATGTTATGACAAAACTCAGAAACAACAGACTATCAATCATGAAGTTGCACTTTTTAAATTGAGATACAGTTTATTTTCAGTGAGCACTTGAAAGACCTTCTTGGTATTCCATATGGGTCGTTTCTTCTTGACTATATATCAAAATATCATTGAAATAAACTACAACGAACCGCCCAATGAAAAGTTTCAGAACTTGGTTCATCAAGCTCATGAATGTGCTAGGCACGTTTGAAAGACCGAAGGGCATGACCATCCATTCGTACAATCCTTCCTTGGTCTTAAAGGCCGTCTTCCACTCATCACTCGGCTGTATTCGAATCTGATGGTAACCGCTCCTCAGATCTAACTTAGAGAATAATTTTGCGCCTTCAAGCATGCCCAACATATTGTCCAGCTGTGGTATGGAAAATCTTTATTTTATGGTGATTTTATTGATGGCCCGGCTGTCGACACTCATACGCCAACTCTCATCTTTCTTAGGAGTTAGTAGAGCAGGCACACGTATGGGCTCATGCTTTCTCGGATGAGACACTTACGGATCAGTTCCTCCACTTGCCCTTGCAGAATTTCACACTCTTTCAGACTCATCCGATAGTGAGGATGATTTGGTAAGCTGGACCTAGGGACAATGTCGATATGGTGTTGGATATCTCGCATGAGAGGTAATCTATCAGGAAGGTCGTTAGGCCAAATTTCTTTAAACTCACGCAGTAAGGGTTTTAGTTCATTATGGATGTCGATGGGATCGAGTTCTTTTCCTTTCATGATTAGTGCATAGGCATGTACTGTTTCTTTGAATTTTTCCACGAAGTCCCATATTTTTAAGAGAAAATGACCCTCCACTTTAGAAGTTTCAGGTGGTCCCTCTGAATCAATAGGGGCCAATATGGTCTTCTGGCCGTCCTTGACGAAGATATATATGTTATCTCGCCCTTTATGAGTGGCGTCATAGTCAGATTGCCAGCGTCGACCGAGTAGTATGTGACATGCTTCCATGTCAACCACATCACATACTACTTTATCCTTATAATGTTTGCCAATTGAAAAGGATATGGTGCACCATTCAGTTACCTTTGTTTCGCTAACCTCCTTAATCCAACCGATTGTATATGGGGAAGGATGACGCTCCGTTTTTAATTACAATTTTTCTACCATCACCCTGGAAACGATATTCTCGCTGCTTCCGCTGTCGATGATCACATCATAGACTTTTCGATTCACCATATACCTAGTTCGGAAGATGTTATGTCGTTGTGTGTGTACTTCTTTCCTTGGCGCATACAATAGTCGCCTCACGACGAGTGATTCGCAATGATCCTTCTAAATCCAACCTGACACATCCGCCTCGTCTTCTGTGGTGTGCTCTGGTTCCTTGATACATGGATCCTTGTCGATGTTTTCAGCACTACCATCATTGATGGCAAGGTTTGCAACTTATCGTTCGGGACAAATATTTGATAGGTGACCTGGTTGGCCATAACGAAAGCAATGGTCTCCCCTTGGCTGAGCATAGAGGTTCGGGATCCTTCTTGGGCTAGCGACAGTCGATACGCCCCTTTGGGGCCTAGTTTTTTCGCTTCCTTATCCCTATTCATGGGTGTAGGAGGTTGAGTGCGCGCTCCTACGGGCTCCTTCCCCTTGGATTGTGGAGCTCCCTGGGGCGGACCTGCCACAGTGACACTTGTGGTAGGATAGGTCCGTGTGTTCAGATGTTTAAGTTGCGCTTCCGCCCGGGTGGTCAACTTGATTGCATAATTCATCCTCCAGACGGATTACATCTGGACCCGATCCTGGATTGCCATAAGCAATCCACCGTTGAATCGTGTGACTTGCTGTGATTCAGTTTCAACTGAATCGTTACGTGCCGCCAGGTGTTGAGGGTCAAATATTGCATGTTAGACCCCGGTTATTGATTTTACGAACATGATAATGCTTAACGTCTTATTTTAATCATGTTTGTGTTGCAAGGTGACTTTAGGAGCCTGGACTGAAAAAGGATACTAAAAGCATAGATTTAACGCTCAAAAATCACCAAGGCAAGGGACGAACCCCAGAGGACCGAGATCGAAGAATTTACACGTCAGAGATCAGAAAAAATCATGCCACTCACGTTAAACGGGCGTATAAAGCTTCCTGAATACAAGATTACAGGGTTCTCACCTTCCGTTTGGCTCGAAACTTTATATCTGGTCTAGGGACCCTAAATTAACCGTACACGTCGAATTTCAGCTCTTAGATCCCTATGGAAGTGGCTCAATGGACAAATCAACTCATAAACCGTCAATTTTGGGCCCACTTGATCTCTAGATATGCTTCAATCTTGGGCTTGACCCCTTAAATTAGTTAGAAGAACGGATGGATGGAGCGGATTTCTCATTAACATCACAGTGGACCCCACCTTGAGTGAAGTGTGCATAGTGCACATGTGCACCAGCTATGTACCGCAACTCCAAGACAGTCAAACTGCCTTGGACCCGTCTCTCCTTCGAAAATGGTAATTTCCATTTTTGCTGTTGCAAAGGTGGACATACGACGTTCGCTTGAGGAACGTTGTGGGCCACCATCAGGTCCCACACGGACGTTCCAAACCACCCATAATGCAGATGGGGAGAAACCCATCAAAACCATGTTGATCGTTGACATCCATGCATGCATCCAAGGCCACAGAAACAATGAAAAGGTCACTACATCGGTTGATGGTGTGGCCCACCTAAGACTTGGATCCAATTCAGATTTTGGCTCGTGGCCTAAATTGACCTCACTAATCAGATGGACGGAACTGATGCTGCAAACATCATAGAAAGTAGGCCCCACCAAGCATCAGCACAAGAGCTCTTTCGCAGCCTCTGCACGCCCGAGAAAAATGGCCACTGTTGGCTGTTGTTTGATCTTAGTCAGCATTGGACCGGTAATCCAAACCGTTCATCTGAAAGCCAAGCAAAAACTGTCTGTAGGGACGTCCGCTCTTTACAAAAAAGAGACGCATCTATGTGCGAATACCAGGCCCAACGCAGATAGGTTGCGTTTTCCTTTTACTGCGAGAAGAGTGCGTAAGGTTATGCACTCCACTGACTCCCAGCCGACCGCCTTTTGTCTTCACACGCAACCGACCATATCCCTTATAAAAGGAGGAGAAAGAAAGAGAGAAAGATCATCCTTGGACATCTGGAAGAAAGAAGAAGAGAGAGAGAGAGAGAGAGAGAGAGAGAGAGAGAGAGAGAGAGAGAGAGAGAGAGAGAGAGAGAGTTTAGAGTTTTTCTGGTTTTACTGTTTTTCTTATGAATTTTTGGAGAGTTAGCCTAATCATGTCAGGCTAAACCTCTTAGCTAGGGCTAAGAGGTAAAGCTTGTGGCGTGCTGGGAAGGACTCTACGGCTTTGATTCATGTTTAGACTGAACTGATGTTGATTTTAGTTTGATTATAAGGAATGCCTCTAGTTTTTAATGGTTTGTTGTGACTGAAATTACAATAGATTTGCGATGGCTTTGAGTATTTCCTTTTCATTATTTTGATTGTGAAGTTAGGAAGCCCTGTTGTTCACCATTGCCCCTTAGACATGGTTGGATGATGGAATCCTTCCTAACATTCATACATCTTTCAGATTGGTCGTGGATTGGTTTAATTTTGTTGTTTACTTTGTCTCATGGGCATGATTTTGTGATGAAATCAACTCTAATTCTTATACCACTCATCTCTTTGAAAACTAGATCAAAGGAAGTATAAATTAAGTTTTAGCGATATATCTTCCAACTGGATGAAGATGGGACTCGAAGTCCAGTTGAGTTCATGAATCAAGCGTAGATCTCTATAAGTGGATCCTCTGAAACCCTAGTTTCCCACCTTTGATTTTTACAAGTTTTAGATTAATATTTCACCATTATTCCCTCATATTCATTTTATTTAGATTTCATCTTCGCTTAGTTTCTAAGTTCTAGTTACTTTCAAATTACGTACAAGGTTCAGTCCCTGTGGATTTGACCTCGGTCTTACCGAGATTATTGCTACATCGCAACCCTATACTTGGGGTGTGAACAAGTTTTTGGCGCCATTGCCGGGGATTGACAATTACGTATTTCTGGGATTAGGTAGTTCTAGAATTAGGTTAAGATTAGGGTTTTTCTAGGTTTAGGTTTTTCTATTGATTTTTAGAAACTAACCTAACTTTCCTGTTTTGTTTGATTTTGATATAACCTCCTAAATTGGTAATTTGTTTCTGATCTCTCTATGTGCTATTTTTAGGATTTTGTTTGATTTTATTTTTTATTTTTTTTATTTTATAGAAAAATTTAATTCTTGGATTTCTTTTAATTTAGAAACTAACTTATTTTCTAACTTAGGTTTAGAACTTTCTTAATTTGTTTTTAGAAACTTTCTATTTTCTTTTTTAGAAATTTTCCTTTTTTTTTTAGAAACTAGTTTACTTTTTATTTTAAGTTTTAGGAACTTTCTATTTTTAGAAACTGACTTGTTTTGTTTTGTTTTGCAGGATCTTGATTTAGGAACTTCTCATCTAGTAACCTCTTTCCAACTCCTCCCTCTTTTTATTCTTAGATTTCTATTCTTTTCTCTCTTTTTAGATTTAAGTTAGAATCTGTGATTGACGGCTGCAAGTGTTTCATGCCCAAGTGGGCTCGTGACAACACTCGACGTCTCTTGACTGAAGGAGGATTGGTTGAGGGGTTGACTATCCATTGCAGGACTAGACACCGCTCTAGATCCCCTGAGCTAATTGAAGAGATGGCTAAAAACCAACCTCTTTTACCCCAACCTAGGGTGGAAGACATTTAAGATGAGAATGAGGTGCATCAAGCATCCCCGCCTCGTACATTACGAGATTATTTACAACCGGTGGGGGTGAGTACGCTCTCATGCATGGTTTTTCCTAAGAACGCAAGACACATGGATATCAAGCCAGGGGTGATCCAACTCCTTCCTAAATTTCATGGGCTTGAGTAAAAAAGTCCATATTTACATCTGAAAGAGTTTGATGAGATCATAGCTACTTTATAATTTCTTAACGTGTCTGATGACACGGTCAGGTTGAAATTGTTTCCCTTTTCTTTGAAAGAGAAAGCTAAGATGTGGTTACATTCACTACGTCCTTGATCTATTGGCAGATGGAATGACATGACAAGGGAGTTTATAAAGAAAATTTTCCCATACCATAAGACGAACACCCTTAGAAAGTCGATCATGAACTTCGCCCAAAGGGAAGATGAAACATTCTTCCAATGTTGGGAACGGTTCAAGGATCTTGTCAGTTCATGCCGACAACATGATTTTGAAACGTGGGGTATCACGAACTTTTTCTATGATGGACTGACATCTCCCATGCGCCAATTAGTTGAGATAATGTGTAATGGGGAGGTTATGAATAAAGGTGTCAATGAGGTGTGGGATTACTTTGATAAGCTTGCTGAGAACACACAATCATGGGACATCTCCCCTAGACCAAGTACTACGTCTAGGCCGACTCATTCCAAGGAGAGGGGAGGAATGTATCTCCTGAAAGAGGATGATGATATCAATGCTAAAGTGGCTAATCTTACCAGGAAACTTGAAGCCATGGAATTAAAGAAGGATAAGGCTAAGGAAATTGTTTGCGGTATTTGTGGTTGCAACATTTACACAACTGAAAATTACCCAACTATATTTGCCTTTCAAGAGGTATTGAATGAGCAATCTAATGTCGTAAGCAATTACCAAAGACCTTTCAGTGGGCCCACCTCTAACACATACAATCTTGGTTGGATAAATCATCCAAACTTCAGCTATAGGAATGGACAAACCGCTACACGTCAAGGTTTCCTAAATCAAATTCCAATTCAAGAGAAACCTCAAGAGGATTCGGTTCTAAAACACTTTCAAAAGCAAGAGCTTTTCAATCAGGGTATACTACAACCCTCTCAAGACCTTACAAAAGCGATATAAGGACTTAAGGCTAAAAATACGATTAAGAACAAGGGGAGCTTCCCAGCTCAACCTCTTCTCAATCCTAAACCGCAATATGAAGTTAGCAACCCACGCTCTTCAAATCAAATGGAGCAAGCTAAATCCATCACCACTCTTAGGAGTGGGAAGATCATTAACAAAACCATTTCGGTTAGGGCTGAAAAGCCCAAGGACCCAGAAATGGACAAAGAAGATGGATCTAGCCATGCCCCATCAGAGTTAGAACCGGACCTCAAGGGAAGCCGGTTGCTCCATTTTCCCAATGGTTGGTTGCGCTAAAACCTCTCTCTAACCCTTAAGATATTCTAGAGGTGTTGAAATAAGTAAAGGTCAACATTCCTCTACTTGATGCCGTGAAACAAATACCTTCATATGCCAAATTCCTGAAAGACTTATGTACGACCAAAAGACGACAAAATATTCAAAAGAAAATCTTCCTGACTGAGAAAGTGAGTGCCATCCTAAGGCAAGATGTGCCGCAGAAATTCAAAGATCCCGGTAGCCCAACCATATCATGTGTAATTGGGGACTATCAAATTGAGCACGGACTTCTTGACTTAGTAGCGAATGTCAATTGATTCCCTACTCGATATACAAACAATTAGGTTTGGGTGAATTAAAATCCACCCTAACCACACTACAACTTGCTGATCGCTCTGTTCGTGTACCAAGAGGGCTAATTGAGGATGTGTTGGTCTAGGTTGATAGATTTTACTACCCTGTAAATTTATCATCCTGGATACCGAACCCATCGGTAACATGAACACTCAGATTTCCGTCATTCTTGGTCGCCCATTCCTTGCCACCTTAAATGCAATTATCAATTGCAAGAATGGTGTCATGAGTATGTCTTTCGGGAATATGACATTAGAAATGAATATCTTTTTCAACACAAGCAGACGGTTAGAGGATGATGATGATCTCCACGACATTAACATGATTGACACTTTCATGGAAGATAGGCACCCTTTACCTTATCCTCTAACCCTCTAGAGACATGCCTAGCCCACTCCCATGATTTTGATGATGACATGATTAGGGAAATGTATGCCATGCTTGATGCTGCGCCGGTACTTGAAGTTAACCGGCAAAGGCCACAGTTTGAAGAGTTGCCTCTACCGTCTAACCTCAAGCCACCAAAGCTTGACCTAAAACCTATGCCCTCTAATTTGAAATATGCATATTTCAATCAAGATGAGACATACCCGGTGGTGATTTTTGCCCACCTTGAGAAAGAACAAGAGAGTATGCTCATATCTACTCTCATTGAGCATAAGGGAGCCCTCGGATGGACGATTGTGGACCTCGAGGGAATTGACCCCTTGATTTGTACTCATCGCATTTATCTTGAGGATAATGTGAAAACCGCTTGGTAATCACAACGTAGACTAAATCTAAATATGAAAGAAGTGGTTAAGGGGTATCATATACCTTATATCTGATAGTCAATGGGTGAGTCCAACTCAAGTGGTTCCTAAGAAGTCCGGAATTACCATCGTAGCCAATGCCAATAATTAACTCATGCCAACTAGAGTTACTACTGGTTGGAGAATGTGCATTGACTTAGGAAGTTGAATACCGTCACGAGGAAGGACTACTTTCCCTTGCCCTTCATTGATCATATTTTGGAAAGGTTAGCTGGTCATTCCTATTACTGTTTCCTTGACGGGTATTCGGGCTACAATCAGATAGAGATAGCCCCTGAAGATCAGGAAAAGACCACATTTACATATCCCTATGGCACCTTTGCTTACCGAAGGATGCCATTCGGACTATGTAATGCCCTTGCCACTTTTAAGCGATGTATGATGAGTATCTTTTCTAACATGGTGAGGCAATATCTAGAGGTCTTCATGGACAATTTCTGTCTTCAGTCCATCTTTCAGCGAGTGCTTGAAAGTCTTAAATGTGTGCTGAAAAGATGTGAAGAAAAGAACTTGGTGCTTAATTGGAAGAATTGTCATTTCATGGTTCATAAGGGAATTGTCCTTGGACATATTATCTTGTCCAAAGGAATCGAGGTGGATAAGGCAAAAATCGATCTTATCTCTAACCTACCTCCACCCAAGAACATACGGGACGTGAGATCCTTTTTAGGACATGCCGGGTTTTACAGAAGATTCATAAAGGACTTTGTCTCATCTCTCGTCCTCTATGTAATTTAATTCAAAAGGATGCACTATACGAGATGACTGAAACATGTCAGGAAGCTTTCACTAAGTTTAAAAGCATGTTGACCAGTGCACCTATCATACAACCACCCGACTGGAGCATTTCTTTTGAACTTATGTGCGACGCGTCTAATTATGCTCTTAGGGTGGTTCTAGGCCAGAGAAAAGATAAGAAACCCTACTTTATTCATTATGCGAGTAAGACTCTAAATCCTGCCCAAGTGAACTACTCCTACGGAAAAGGAACTCTTGGCCGTAGTGTTCGCTTTGGACAAATTTAGATCCTACTTGATCGGATCCAAGATCATTATTTACATTGATTATGCAGCGTTCAAGTATCTTCTATCTAAGAATGATGCTAAGCCCCACCTGATAAGATGGATCCTCCTACTCAAAGAACTTGATTTAGAAATTAAAGATAAAAAGGGAGTAGAGAACGTAGTGACTGATCACCTTTCCCGCCTTAATCCCTCTGATTCCCTTGAGATGACACATATCAATGACATGTTCCCTGACAAACAGTTGTTCAGAGTCTCCCATTCACCTTGGTTTGTTGATATTGCTAATTATCTTGCCACAGGTTTTATATCGACATATTGGACTGCGCAAGATAAGAAGAAATTTTTCACCGAGGTGTGTAACTTTTTTGGGACGATCCATATTTGTTTAAATATTGCCAGACCAAATCTTAAGGAGATGTGTGCCAGACGATGAGTGTCAGAGTGTCATCTCCTTCTGTTAATCACAGGCCTATGGTGGCTACTTTTCTGTTAAAAAGACCACGACCAAGATTCTGTAGTGTGGCTTTTACTGGCCCATTATGTTCAGTGACACTCATGAGTTTTGCAAAGCTTATGAGCGTTGTCAAAAATTGGGAGCGTTGTCTCGTCGAAATATGATGCCCTTGAATCCCATTCTTATCATAGAGGCATTTGATTGCTGAGGTATCGATTTCATGGGACCATTCCCCCAATCTTTTGGAAATCTATATATTTTGCTCGCCATAGACTATGTCACTAAATGGGTTGAAGCGATTCCGTGTCGGAATAATGACTATCGCACGGTCATTAAATTTCTAAAAGAGAACTGTAAGACCCGTATCCCAGTCCGTACTGTTCCGTCGATTCCTGCGATCCTTCCCGTCGAATTCCAACAACCTACGACGTATAATCAACGTTTGCGTGCGACCATAAGCCATACCTTGTAGATTTAAGTGGGCTTAATTCGAGACTTGTATCATTGCGACCGCACCATCACCGCGGTTTCGACACCGCGTTTTGCATACCGATTCGATACCCTGGCCGAGAGATGTGGGCCAGCGTTTATTTCGATGAAACGCTGCGCGGTTACAATCCCAAGAGAATCTGTACATCATGTCCCATCAATCAATCAATCAATCAATGCTTTCTTTCTCCCCAAGTCAAGCAACCACCAAGTCAATTCTTTCTCACCCTCTCTCTTACACACCCATACATGTCAAGTACAACATTACCTCACCCATCACTCACATCCATCACTCTCTCTCATTACATCCCATCTCTATCTCTCTCTCTCTCTCATTTCTCTTCACACATTTTCCAAGCACCAAAGAAGTGCACGTCCAAGCCTTTTTAAGAGAGAAAAGTGATTTGTGTGGCCCACCTTCCTCTTCCAAAATCCTCCATCCTAACTATTCATTTCTCATCTTCCACCATCAAAGTGAGACACAAGGCAATCGACTTTCCAATAGACCAAGAAGATTGAACGGTGGGTGCTTCTATAGGCTAGTTTTCATTTTTTGTTTTTTTTTTTTTTTTTTTTTTTATGATGGGCCAAGTGAGGCCTACCGATCAATGGTATGGATCTCACTTTGGACCCTAAGATGTGGCCAATGGCCCACCTTGATTCTCAATATCATTCCATGATGGGGCCATTCTCCATGGACCCCATCATGATGTTTACTTTCTAGTTTGAAAAGGGGTCATCTAGACCTTCTATTTCGGTGGAGAAAGGATCTCCACCATTGATTTTGATCTGTGGACCCATATGAAATGGAACCCACTTGATGTATGTTTTAAATCATGCAAGGGATGGCCCATAGTGCCGGGGTCCCTCCATCACTCGATCTCTCTCTTTCTCTCCTCTTTCTTGTTGTTGGCCCCTTGATGTATGCATTTCTTTTTCAAGTTACCCACCTTTGTGGGACCCACTTGATGGATGTGTAGGATCTACACCATCCAAACCCTGTGGGCCCTACCTTAGGGAGATAGGGAAAACACATATCGGATTTATCTAGGTGGGCCACGTCCACATGGGTCCCACCTTACATTGTGTATTGCCAAAGCCATCCAGCATCCAGGGACGCTGGACGTGATATATATATAAAAAAGGCTTTCTTTGGTTTTGGGGTGGACCACTCATGCAGGCTCCACCTTAATGTATGTTTTTAATCTAAGCTGTCCATTCCATTCCTTAGACCATTTTAGGTGTTGAGCCGAAAAATGAAGCTGATCCGAATTTCGGGTGGGCCATGACATAAAAAACAGTGTGTGTACCGTTGAAATCCAACCTGATATTTTGATGCGCCAAAATATATTGAATATTGGGATCATTTGGTCTGTCTTGAGCAATAAAGACCAATGGCTAGGGTGGATTTACCTTATGCGGGCCGCACATACGAAAAACCGCATGAAAACGGTTTTTTTAAAAAAATTATATAACCAGCAGCAGCGCCTGCTCTGCTATCAGGGCTGAGGACGAGCAGGCGTCCTGCGCTATGGATGGACGGTGGGACAGGGTCCCACTCGTGGGCCCCACTGTGATGTGTGTTGGATACCCACAACGTCCATTTTGTAGGTCCCTTAGGGCAGTGGGCCCCACCCAAAATCAGCTATATTTGGAGCTCAGGTGGCCCACACCACAGGAAACAGTGTTGATTGAACATCCACCGTTGGAACCCTTTTGGGCGTCCAGACATTTTGGGTCAGTATGAAATTTGTTTTTCCTCAGCATCTAGGTCTGCGTGACTCGATGGACGGATTGGATGGCAGATAAACATTACGGTGGCCCCACGTGGGACCCATAATGATATATGTGTTTTATTCCCACCGTCCAAGCAAACGGTGGAGCCCATAGTGATATATGTGTTCTATTCACACCGTCCACTACTGTGGATGGTGGAACCCACCCAGATGTATGTGTTTTATCAATGCTGTCCAGCTACTGGATGGCTAGTGGACCCCACCAAAATGTATGTGTTTTGTATGCAGTCCAGCCATTTTAGCTGGCTACTGGATGGCAGGGGGACCCCACCATGTGGTATATGTTTCATCCATGTCGTCCATCTATATGGGACCCACCCCACGTGTGGGCTGCCCTTGTGATATATATATATATATAATATTATATTGTATATATTATATATATCATTTATATATTATATTATATAATGTATACATGATGGTGGGCCTTTATGGCACCTACCATGATGCATGTGCTGCATCCAAACCGCCCATCCATTTTGAAAGCTCATTTTATAACATGAGCTAAAGAAAGAGTCAGATCTAAGGTTTAAGTGGACCCCCCCCCCCCCCCCCCCATTGAAAATGGTGGTGACAGTGGCATTCACCGTTCAAACCTCTTAGGAGCCACATTAGCTTCTAAGCCTATATTTTGCTTTCACTTCATCTGGCTCTATGTTAACTTATGAATTTGGTTGGATCTCAAACACATCACGGAGTACCACTTCATGATATGATCATCCATTGAGGCTCACTTTGATGTGCTTTGTGGCCATCTGTGAGGCCTACCTTGATGTACTTTGTGGCCCATCCGTCAGGCCCACTTTGATGTATTTTGTGGCCTAATCGAGAGGCCTACTTTGATATACATGTGACTCATCAGGATGTATCTTTGACCCATGAGCGGGGCCCACCTGTTGTGTGTTTTGAGGCCCAGGTGCAGAGCCCACCTGTTATATATTTAAGGCCCGTGTATTGAGGCCCATTGTGATGTATTTGGGGCCCATGGGTTGAGGCCCATTATGATGTATTCAAGGCCCATTATTGAGGTCTACCTTGATATGCATGATGGCCCATTATTGAGGCCCACCTTGATGTGTATGAGGGCTCGATATTGAGGCCCACCTTGATGTGTATGAGGGCCCGTTATTGAGGTCCATTGTCATGTGTATGAGGCCCGTTGTTGAGGCCACCTTGACATATATGAGGACCATGTGATTAGGCCCATTTTGATGTATTCTACGGCCCATGGGTTGAGGCCCATTATGATATATTAGGGCCCATGGGTTGAGACCCATTGTGATGTATAAAGGTCCATGGGTTGAGACCCACTGTGATGTGTATAGGGCCCATGGGTTGAGGCCCATTGTGATGTATTTAGAGCCCATGGGTTGAGGCCCATTGTAATGTGATTCCACCATAGTTTATGTGTTGACCTTTATGGCGGGCCACGCCTTGGGAGCAATGTTGGTTTGACGTCCACATTGTAAGGATAATGTTGGTTAAATGTCCGCATTGTACTTCTCCCTAGGGCCCATTGATAGGCTCGTACTTGTTGTGCGTAGGCCGTCTAGGCCCATCTTCGTTGTGAAGATAGTTTATAAAATGCTTAGTATAACTCCATGATTCATGCCCATACGCATCATATGTATGCCTGATATGAGGAATGTTTGATTATAGCATACGCTATTGTACATACTATTTACGGGACTCCTTATGAGATGGAGTGCCAACATTATTGCGTTGTACGCGCAGGATTGCTGCATGACTGGATAGCGTGACTCATGCATCTCGTATATGTGTGACTTGATCATTATACGCCTTAGTGACATCAGGGCCATGACCTCCACAAGCACATCGTGGATGGCTAGATGAGACACCGAAAATATTTGGTTCTAGCACTATGGGCACTTAGGATGTCCTTGGGTGAAAATGCCAGAACCTCCGAGGCCAAGAGTAGCCCCAATGTCTAGACCGAGTGGAACATGAGCGCCAGAGTGCTGAATACCAGTAGGCCGTGTCTCCCACTGTGTCGTGGTCGGTTAGGGGGGGGTGTGGCCTTATCCGCCCGAGTGAGGGGGCTATAAGCTAGGTTGAGTAATAAGAATAAGAGGTGTTAAGCTTTTTATCATCCTGGCGTCGAGCTATTTTTCCGCAGGACCTCCCCTACAGTATCGTCACCACAGTAGAGTTTAACCACCAAGTTCGGGATGGATTGGTCTGGTTCCTCTACGCCTAGGACACCAGAATATCGAACCATGAACGAAGAGAGGCATGAGATAAAGGCATATTAGCTAGTGAGGCCCCAATTCTTGACTGGAAGGGACACCAAAGGCCTCTGCCCTTCTATCACCAGCTCATAAATGGGTCCGCTATCGACGAGCCGGGTAGGTATTGGCAGACTGCTGGCTAGGCGGATAGTGAGGTCTCTTCCACTCACTGGGTTGTGCAGCTAGGGAGGAGGCAGTAGGAGTGGAGTGTAATAGACCCCGATAATTTTCCCAGAGAGCAATCGTACTGATATGTGGACTTATTGAGTAGGAATTGCATATTTATTCATTCACTATCCACTCGGGCTGGTGGTGCGTAACTATTTGTTACGTGTACCATCACATGGCCAGGATTTTGGTTGGGCGCGCGACTAACCTGAGATTAGGAGTTTACCACATTGTGTTTGACTATCCAAATTTAGGTATGGTACTGGTTTGGATAGAAGTCCCTTGTGATGGACCCCATAGCCTGTGATACTACGTACTATCATCCCGACTTCACCTTTCTGCATGGTCATTTCATTCGCACCGCATATTACATTGCATCCACAGTACTTAGCATTTTGAGTTACCATGTTTTTGCACTTATATGGCCTAGACGGACTTAGCAGGATTTGCATATCATATTGTATCATCAACATCTGATATTTGGCTTCCGCATTTGCATAGCTGATCTGCATTGCGTATTCTGTTATTGAATGATTCATGGACTTACCAGTATATTTCCGCTTACTCTAATATCATATAATTTATGATTTTGTTAGTATTTTTGCTTATCCCGATGATGTATGATTTATGTGCTTTATTGTACACTTGGCACTCACCTTACGCACACACTTACACCACCCTCTAAGCTTTCTATAATCTTATGCACGATAGATGCGTGCAGGTGATGTTAGGATGCAACAGATCTGTGGCCGGAGCGTGCGGTGGAGCTTTTGGAGTTTCCTTTGATATCTTCATATTGTATTTCTATTTCAGCATTGTACTCAAATGATCATATTAGTGGATATGTGATGATGATGTTGCCTTTGTGATTTTGGGAAACTTGTGGTTATGCTCCATTACAAAAAAAAAAATCATACTGAAAATCCTCATTGTAGGATCCCAGGATTGGAATCTAGCGTATGGGTGCTGGGAGCCGAGAATGGGGCACTACAGAGGCTGTCAGCGCTGGATTCGACGATCGAGAATTTTGTGAGTTCGATCTCCGGGTTTGGGGCGTGACAAGAACATCCTTTCCCAATTCGAAACGCCTCGAGCTATCATTAGTGATGGGGGATCGCACTTTTGTAATAGACCATTCGAGAGTTTAATGAAGAAACATAATATCTCTCATAAGGTGAGAACCCCATACCACCCACAGACAAGTGGGCAAGCTAAGATTTCTAATAGGGAGATCAAACACATTTTGGAGAAAACGGTTAACCCTGACCATAAGGATTGGTCAATCCGCTTGACCGATGCATTATGGGCTTACCGTACTGCTTTTAAAACCCCTATATAGGGTTGCGATGTAATAATAATCTCAGTAAGACCGAGGTCGAATCCATAGGGACTGAACCTTGTACGTAATCTGAAAGTAACTAGAACTTAGAACTAGGCGAGCCTAAGTTTGAAGCATATCTAGAGATCAAGTGGGCCTAAAATCGATGGTTTATGGGCTGATCTGTCCATTGGGCCACTTCCACAGGGATCCAAGAGCTGAAATTTGACGTGTACGGTTAATTTAGGATCCCTAGGCCAGTTATAAAGTTTCGAGCTAAACAGATGGTGAGAACCCTGTGATCTAGCATTCATGATGCTTTTTAGGCCCGTTTAATGTAAGTGACATGATTTTTTCAGATCTCTGGCATGTAAATTTTTCGATCTTGGTCCTCTGGGGTCCGTCCCTTGCCTTAGTGATTTGTGAGCGTTAAATCCATGCTTTTAGTACCCTTTTCCCGTCCAGGATCCTAAAGTCACCTTGCAACACAAACACGATTAAAATAAAATGTTAAGCATTATTATGTTTGTAAAATCAAGTAATAACAGGGGCCTAATATGCAATATTTGACCCTCAACACCAGGTGGTAAAATTCTTCTGTGTATTCTCTCACCGACCAACTACCATGTCGACAATTTTGGTATTGTTGAAATAATACCTGATCATAGTTGCTATGGAGGAATTAGGCATGTAGTAGATGCTTCATCCGCTACCATGTGCGGATTGATGCTTTCATCTGCTTAGTTAGTGTGAGTTGCAGTTGTTCCCACTAAGTTGAAGCTCCGCCCTTCAACTTGTAGGCCACAAGCTTGACCTTCTTTGCTTCAGGGATGTCCATATAGTCGAAGAATCACTCAACTTCAGAAAGCCAATCGAGAAAATCCTTAATGTGTAGTTGGCCATTAAAGCTAGGAATATCAACCCGCATCTTGAATTCCTGATCTGTTCGATCTACTCGATTGCCACCTTGTCTGGGGTGTCGGAAGATTATGTCATCGATCTCCTCCTCGTTAGATCCCCCTTCTTCAGGAATGACCATTGGATGCACTGCCGGTACTATCCTGTGATCAGGGCAATCATGAGTCTCAACAATTAGTGGTGGAGGATTATCATTGGGAATACGAAGCTACCCTAGGGCCTCTGTTATGCGATCCGCCAAGCGATCTACCATGCGATCGATGGAAGCCTGCAGCCCTTGCATGGCTTACCGATTCTCTTGCGCGCTGCTTCGAAAGCCGTTAAAAGATGATTTCATGGAGTACCGTCCATGAGATTGTTGCCCAACTCGTCGTTAGAGGCCATCGATCTGAAGAAAAACCTCGTTTTGATACCAAATTGACGCAGGGAAGGACGTGAGGTCGAGTACTATCTTCCTCAAGGGAATAACTATTCTGAATCCACGAAACTTCTCTGGACTCCTCATAAAGACTTCTCAAATCCACGAAAAAGAAAACAAGAAAAATAGAAAATAAATTCTATAAAATTCAAAATTGATTGATGAATTAAAAAAAAAAACTAGTTCACAACCCTTTAAATAGGGATACCAAGCAATGGGAGAGAAATTAGAATCAAACTATGACTAAAACTCCTAGAATTCGCGACTTACTATAAATAGTAAACTTACTATTTATAGACGGTCGTGATGTCTACTAGTGCGCAATGTTTTCGGCAAAAAATAGCAAGTGTCCTATTTGGCTTGACCAAGTTGTTCTCCTAATTTTTCTAATCTCTTTTCATGTTGGGCACAACTCCTAAAGCCCAACGGATGAAGAGTTATAATGAAATTAAAACTTACTATTTATAGTAAAAACATAATTAAAATAGAGAAATGACCATTGATCTGGCAGTATTTCACAAATCTAGCTTGTGCAACCCGACATAGTGGGGTTGGTTGGCTAAAGTAGCTCGTTCTACCCCAAAATGATATATTTTATGTCCAATAACTCATTCTGGATTGCGAGATATGCCTGATTTAAGGTCCTGCAGTCTGGATCACTTTTGTCGTCGACCGGGCCTTTTCTGATCCATCTTGGCCATGTAATTGTCCGCGACCCTCTCTACATCATGTGGCCCCACCTTCAATATATGTCGTTCAACATGTGGGCCCACTTTTAATGTCAGGTGTTAGCTATTCATCATGTGGGCCCCATCTTTAATGCGATGCGTTCATCATGTGGGCCCACCTTCAATGTCCACCATCCATCATGTGGGTCTTACCTTTGATGTAAACCATTAATAATGTGGCTTCCACTTGATGTGGATAGTCCATCATGCAAGGCGACACTTTGATGTAGGCTATCCATTATGAGGGGCCCACCTTTGATATCAACCTTTAATCATGTGGGATGGCCTTCATTGTTCACCACCCATCATGTGGGTCCAACCTTTGATGTGAGTATTCATTATGTGGCCCCACCTTGATGTGAATTGTTCATCATGTAGAGCCCCACCTTCAATATTGTTGTTCATCGTGTGGAGCCCACCTTCAAGATGGGAGAAAAAGGAAGAGCTGCAACAAAAAACAAAAAAATAAACAAAAAAACTTTCCAAATAAAGAGGAAGAGCAAAATCTAAAACCTTAGATTGAAAACACACTCACTTCTGAGAGGAGGGTAATATTGTCATTTAAAACTATTTTGGAATATTAAAGTCAGAAGTGAAAAATAATTTAGTACACTACTAATTATTGCATTCAAGCTTTGGCATTAATTGAAGGAGGGGAGCTAATAAAAAAACAACTATATTTTCATTAAAAATTAATTTAAGCACTTGAAATTTTCAAGTTGTCAAATAACTTGAATTATTTAAAATCACTGAAAATATCAAATTTCAATAATAAGTATTAAAATTAAGTTTTATCAAACGGCTGTTAGAACTCTATAAGGTGGGCCTTATTGATCAACGGTCCAGATTGATCTAATAGTTGGACTATGTGATCGGGTAAACCAATGGACCTCACTTCAATGTGATTTACGCACAGTGTCTGCATATAACTGCGTAAGGGGTGGAGTGCTATAAGCCTGATATGCATGGCTGTTTGCATACAACTAGGATTGAACAAGTGTGGAGCTGCGGGGAGAGAGTTGTGATGGGATTCAAACTCTCTACACCCCAGCCAATATATATTAAGGGCTAGGTCCCCGATCCTACACCACAACAAGAAGGCAAAGTCCCGTCGATTCTTCTATTATAGGGGTGTTAAGGAGAGGAAGATCTTAACATTGGTTTTCTAGTCTATTACTTCTTCATTTATGGCGTCTTAGTTAGGTAAGCCATCTAAACCCTAGATCTCTATGTCCTATGCACAGGCAGATCTCTGGAATTTCCGCATCCAGATTATATATCAATTGGTATTAGAGCCATTACTGTGCATAGTTATGGAAGATCAAATTCATATAAGTAATTAGGTCTTTCAAATTCGGGCTTTCAAATTCGAAACCCATATCAGATCAAAATCAGAGATTTTCGAATCTGACTCAACACTCACGTAACTTGACAAACCAGGGCACTTTCATGCATTGTATTGAGTTTAGGGAGGGCCCATAGTGGCGGGGTCCCTCCCCTTCACACGTCTCTCTCTCTCTCTCTCTCTCTCTCTCTCTATTTTTCCTATTGCGGCCCACCTTGAAGGATGGATTAGATCCACACCATGGACGGTGGAAACCCCACCATGATGTATTATCCACACCGTCCTTCCTAAACGGCCTGGATGAAGTAGAAACACAAGTATCAGTTTATCCAGGTGGTGGGCCATGCTGATGTGGACCCACCATGATTTATTTATTATATCCGCACCGTCCAGATTGCTAGACGGTGGGTTACACCATGGTGCATGTGTTTTATCAACGTTGTCCATTTGTTTCATCCAGACCGTCCAGCGGTATGGATGTGGTCGTGGGCCACCATGCTGTAAGTGTTATATCTCAATCGTCCATCTGGATGGTGGGCCAGTAGGCCACACCAGTAGCACATGGCTACTGTGGACGCCAGCCAGTTCTATGGTCCCACCATGAGGTATGGTGATATCCAGACCATCTGTCCTTTTAGGATGTGAGACCCACCCACATGTGCCACACGTGTGGGGTGGGCCCATCTTGATGTATGAATTCTAAATCCACACCGTCCAATGTTAGGACGGTGGGTCCCACTATTGGTTGACGTCAGCAAGCTCTGTGGGCTGCCATGATGTATGTGTTTTATACACACCGCCCATCTGTGTGGGCCCCTCTACATGATGTATGTGTGGTATCCGCACCGTCCAGACCTTGGACGGTGGGACCCACCATGATGTATACGCTGTATATCCACACCGTCCAGACCTTGGACGATGGGGATTGGATTGACTGGTGTACCTCACTACAGCTATATAGCTGCTGTATTGACGTCAGCGGGTTCTGAGGGTCTGATCATGAGGTATGTGTTTTATCAACATCATCCATCTAATGGGGATCTGCCCTGGTATGTGTGACCCACCGTGATATGTGCATTATATCCAAATCGTCCCTCCACTTCGCGAGCTCATCTTAAGGGTTGAGAAGAAAAATAAGACAGATTTGCCTATCAGGTGGACCACACTGCAAAAATTAATGGAGGATTGAACGTCCACCATTGAAACTGTTTGGGATCACAGAAGTTTTGGATCAATATGAAATTTGTTTTTCCTCTTAATTCAGGCCTTTGTGACCTTATGAACAGATTGGATGGAAAATAAACGTTATGGTGGCCCCGTGAATTACTAACAGTGAAATCATTTTCTCCACCACTATTTGTGGTATGCTCCAGATGATGTTTCGATATGATTCATTTTTGGGTAATGCTCTATAATAATCTCTAGAAATAGATGTATGGTGAGATATAATAAAATGAAAATATAGTGTGTGGGTCCCACCTTGATGTGATGTATATTGGGCCCGTATGAGAGGCCCATTGTGATGTGTTTGAAGCCCATGGGTTGTGACCCATTGTGATGTATTCGAGGCCCATGGGATGTGGCCAATTATGATGTATTTGAGACCCATATATGAGGCCCATTGTGATGTATTCGAGGCCCATGGGATGTGGCCCAATTTGATGTATATGAGGCCCTTGTATAAGGCCCAATGTGATGCATGTGAGGTCCATGAGTGAGGCCCAAAGCGATGTATATGAGGACCGATGTGATGTGTGATTCCACCATGATGTGTGTAATAATGTTTATGATGGGCCATGCCTTGGGAGAAATGATGGTTTGATGTCCACATTGTAAGAGCAATGATGGTTAAATGTCCACTTTGTAACTCTCCCTAGGGCCCATTGTTAGGCCTATTCTCACCTCCCCTTAGTGAGCTAACCCAAACCGTTGGGCCCCCATGATAGTTAGGCTCATTCTTGATATGAGTAGGCAATCTAGGCCCATCCTTGATACGAGGAGAGAACATCATCATCATATAACATGCTTAGTATAGCTTCACGATCTATGCCCATGCACATCATATGTATGCTTGATATGAGGAGTGATGGATCATAACACATACTATTGGGCGGATTATTATGGGACTCCCTGATAGGAGGAGTTGCCTACATGACAGGATTGCTGCATGACTGAATAATATGATTCATGCATCTCGCATTTGTGTGATATGATTTCTGTACGCCTTAGCGACATCAGAGCTATAACCTCCACATGAATGTCGTGGATGACATGATTGGACACCGAAAATACTGTTACTAGCATCGGGGTGTCATAGATGTCCCTAGGTGAAAATCTCTAAACCCGATGGTATCAGAGGATGATTCCAACATCGAGACCGAGTGGGTACATGAGCGCACGAGGGCCATATACAAGTAGGCAACGTCTCCCACTGTGTCATGGTCAGTTGGAAGAGGGTGTAACCTTACCCGCCTGAGTGAGGGGGCAATATCTAGGTTGAGTTTGACCAGCTTAACGAATGGGTCCGCTATCGAAGAGCCGGGCTCGATATTGGCAGGATGATAGTGAGGTCTCTTCCACTTACCCAGTTGTGCGCTTGGATAGGGGCAACAAGTTGGCGTAGAGTGTACTAGACCCCGGTGATTGTCTAGAGTGAGATTTATACTGATATTTGATGCTATAGCGATGAGCAGTATGGTTATGTGGATTCAGATGAGGACTAGCATGCGTGCATTGCATCTCGCATATGACATTCAGCTACATAGGCCTCGCATCGCATGGCCTTGGTATGGCCGACATCATTGATGCCTTGTATCGCATGGCCTTGATGTGGTTGATAACATTCATTTCTTGCATCGCATAGCCTTGGTACGACTGATAGTATTCCTGGACTTACCAGCATATTTCTGTATTACTCTGATATTGCATACTTACATTGCTACCTTGCGCACACACTTTCACCACCCTCTAAGCTTTCTATAAGCTTATGCACGATAGATGTGTGTAGGTAACGCCAGGACGCAGTCATAGCTGAGCAGCAGTATTGAGATTGGAGCGTGTACCTGTCTTTTAGAGCTTCTGTTATTGATATTGTATTTCCCTTTACGCGCATTGTACTCAAGTTTTTTTTACTATAGTGGAAATGTGATGGAGTTATTGGTTGTTGTTTGTGGGTTATGCTTATATTTATGCTTATTATGAATCAAATTCATGTTGAAAATCCTCCTTGTAGGATCCCAGGTTCGGAACCTGGTATATGGGTGCCGGGAGTCGAGACTGGGGTACTACGGAGGTTGTCGGCCTCGGATTCTTCGATCGGGAATTTTGTGAGCTCGGTTTCTGATTTTGGGCCATGACACATCTCACTCACAGGTGTTGAGTGTCTCAGATTTACATAATTAACATCATTTAATGTAGCATCCCGAAAAATCGAGGGTCGAGTAGTAACTCAACACCCGAGTTCCAGAACATCACTTATGCAACATAGATAATGATGATTAAATGTTGTCTGCATTAGTGTATTGAACATGAGTGAGATTAAGCCAAAACAACATATCATACTCCAGAGACAGTTAAATTGCAAGCGAAAGACTGTGATAGATATATAAAATATATAAAAACTGTGATGAGTCTCCAGAGTGTGATAACATTACCAGGTTAATAAATTTCAAGTACATTTCTAAAATATACCAAATGAGTAAGTGTAATGTCTTCTATCCCAAGTACCATAGCCCCGTCAATACAATAACAGGTCTTCATGAACCTGTCAGAGAGCTATAAGTAGGAGAACTCCTCCTCAACATCATAGTAGCAGTCCGGTTCTACTTCATAAGCATCGCCATCACCTAAAACTCAACAAATCTGGTTGGTATGTACAACACCGTCCCGTAACGTCGGAGTGAGTGATCAACTCAGTGGAACAATAAAAACATTGGTTAACATGTTATCAATTCAGTCAAGCAGTAATGATAAAGCAGTACAATTAAACAATCCTAACTACTCTTATTAAATGCAAGTATGAAATGACATGATGAATGCCCTTGCCAAACCACCCTCATGCGACACCATCTTACGTTCGCGAATGCGTTCATCCCTCAGTGCTCCACATCTACCAGGCACATGTAGTACGATGATGAGCATGATTACCGAGTAATTATTAGTCCATTTCAAACGGCAGTATTGGGAAACTAAGGTACCTCCCTTGTATCATTCCCAAACATGATCCATTATAGGGTCGTCAGTCCTAGTTAATCTCAGACGATGGTGTGTTTTCTAGGTCACTACAGAGGCTGCCAGGGCTGTTACGCACAAAGGTTACACCACTCCCCCATCACCTCCTTAACGATTCATCACTATACAGAAACAGGCCTAGTTCATACTCTATACACTGCGGTAAAACTCGTCGCCTCACTGCAATTCAGAGTATGCTCGAGGTCACTACAAAGGGCTGCCAGGGCTGTTGCTTGCATCGTTGTATCACTCCCCCATCACCTTATCAATGTAGGCCGACAGCACGAATATAGTGTCCCATACCACCATAATCGGCTCACGAGTCTAGTTGCTCACTGGTCACTACGGGGAGGCACGTGGCCCCAGCGTAGGCCGACAGCTCGACCACGGTGTCCCATACAACCATGCCCGGCTCATGAGTCTTAGCGGATCGAGGTACCATGGTTAAAAGGGATTTCACTGGTACGTTTGGTACCCTAGGTTCAAGCAGTAGCGTCCAAACATGGTGAACATACATAAGACAGATTGGGTTACTTGACGAGCTCAGCTAGCTCGAGCGCACAACAAGTTGAACGACATGAAGTGCATAAGCACTTCGCGTGGCCAACCACTATCGCCAACTGAAGTACGACTCGGGTTCGTCGATCACATCTCACGTGGCAAATGAATCACAGCCACAAATTTAATTCTGGTACCGATTGTCTGGACTATAATCATAGCCCCAAACACGATAACTTGTAGATAGATAAAGCAGTAATGGATCAAGATTCAAATCATACAATTAAAGTATGGTATTTTTCATTTAGGGCTGCCAGGGTTGTTGCACGCACTCGTTGCTCCACTCCCCCATCACCCATGATGGATCATACAATGTAAACATGAATTTAAGCATATGCATTACATAGATAAAATCATACAATCAATTGCGCATGTTATGAAGCACAACACACGCATGAGTTTGTACATATTAAATTCCTAATCACACAACTATCCAAGGAAATCATACACATAGTTAAAAGAGTTGAGAATCATATCTCAACACCCTTATACATTATAATTTGCTAACTACTACTCATTCAAACATTTCAACAAACACTTAGACTACATACATCAACATGCATGACATATGTTGTTCACATAAGTATTAGGCCAAATCCTTTCACTAGGGAGTTGCCCCAATCATAACACGCATACACCCACGACGGATAGTCATGGCAAGCAGGAATCCAAGTTCCATATTCATTCAGTTATTTCCACAAACACTTGGGCCACACATTTTAATATAAGTAGTGAATATTGGCCGTGGCGTGATTTAGGGCAAATCCTTTCGTCAAAGGGGTATCGCCAATACAACAATTATAAATCCATGACAATTAGTCATGGCAAGCACGAATGAGAATTCTATACTCATTCGGTCATTTTCACAAACACTTAGAATACACTATTACCACATACATGGTGTATGTTAACAAAACATGTATTAGGGCTATCCTTTCGCCAAGCAAGTATTTTATCCATGTATAATATATTCATACAACAAATAATCATGGCAAATACATCTCCAAAATTTATACGTATACAGTACATTCTAGAATACACACTTTCAACATACACAGTGTATATAAGCAAAACATGTATTAGGGCAAGTCCTTTCGCCAAATAATTAATTTATCCACATATAATATATTCATACAACAGTTAATCATGTCAAGCACATTTCCAAAATTTGTACGTATACGATACTTTCTACAAATACCTAGAGTATGTAGAATTCCATATTTTTCATCTTTAATCGAAATGGAAAACAGACAGCACTTTGTACATGTGCATTTGCATGCAGATCATGAATCTATCATTATCGGACATTGAAAGCGTTGAAAACCATAACCTATACACCTAAAGTCTGCACCTTTTGTATAGAATCGTAACGGAGTCGATAGGTTTGCTAAGCTTTCGTATATGGCAGTTTGGCGACCTATAGAGCGGAATAGGTTAACTATTTCATAACCTACAACTATCAAAACTCCAAATCAGTTTAGGGTTAGGGTTTCTTACCTAAAAATGGGGCTGGAATCGCCGGGAAAGCGATTAGAACGGAGTGGTTGTGCTTGCATAACGGCAGGGAAGCATGACAGGGAGATCCTCCCACAACTCCCACACTTCCTCTCTCTTTTTTCTCTTCTCTCTCTAGGGTTTCTCTCAAATTCGGATGGCTGAAATGAGAGAGGGTTTAAGGTCCTTATGTAACCCCAAATCTCACCAAAACAGACTTCTGGACAAGGTTTACTTAGGTTATAACCAAAGCGGACCTTTTCTAGCTCAACGGAGGACTTCTGGCGGGCATCCTTGAGCCAAAGGTCGGACTTAAGCTCACTGACACCGGATCTACGTTTAGTTAAGTTTTCATTTTGGTCGGAATCCCAGATCACGTGTGGCAGACCAGTTTCAGTTCAACGGTCAGCGGATCTCGATCGGAGATTCCGAGTACATGTAAATGTGTATGAAATTTCTCCTGATCTGAGGGTTTAATTTGGTCTGATTCTGACGGTCTAGTTGCTTAAAACTGATCCGCAAGCAACATGTGCTAGATTACTATTTAAGATATTTTATTTTAAATTAATTTCACATTTCTCACACTCTTCACTCCGAGCTCAAGCGAATAGCGCTGGGACACTATCTGGATTTGATTTCCGGGATGGTTGTCAAGCCCAGCAAGGCGGTCCTTAACTTCGTGTTAATCGGACTTCCGACGTGCGGACCAGATCCGATACGGAGTTTCGAGATGCTCCCGAGAGCAGCCGGGTAATGAGATTGATCCTAGATTTTAGGGTAACCTAGCGTCAATGATTTTACAAGTTTTGGGTCTTACAGATCGTATTTAAAGTGATTGGTGATAATTTCACAGGGACTCTAGTTTAACACTGGCTAATTCTCGCCTAATTTCTAAAGGATTTAGTCCTGAGTAATTTCTATCTGAGGTGGTACCTGGGCCTTTGTAGTTTGTATATAAAGTGATCCAAGTTATACTACTTAGCTAGTTTAAGATAGTGTCTAGGGTGAAAGTATTTAGGAAAATTTAAAGAACAAGGTGGTGAAGGGTGGGATTTGTAAAGAAAATGGTTTGAAAAAGGATTTGAGGCTTTAATTGAGTGTTTGAGAAGTTAAACCGGTGTTAGGATTGACTCATCGCCTAAGGACGTCTAATTCCAGGTTGGGAAAAATCCGGGCTGTTATACTTAACTTCATGTTTAGGAGGATCACTGACATGTCATCGTTACCTCCCGCAGGAGGAATGATGATGATGTAACAGATTCTCACCAGGATGTGATGGTTGGGCGCATCTTCATCTTGGATAATTTAGTTGATGCCTCCCTTAGCAACTGAATTAATTAATTTTACCTCATAACTGTATACATTCATGAATTGCTTTATGAAATAATGAACTAATGTGAGTATATATATTTCTCTTCTATTTCAGTCTCTATTTCAACTGGCACTCACCAAGTCCTTGCCCTAAATGGATCTAATTATGTTCAATGGAAGGAATCTATTGAAGTTGTCTTGGGTTGCTTGCAATTAGATCTTACCCTGATAACACCAGAACCGCCAAAATCATCTGATGATAGCACTGAATCAGACATTTATTGCTACAAGGTATGGTTTAGATCAAATGATACGTGCCTAAAAGTCATAAAGTATTTAATTTCTGAGTCTATGAAAGGTGCGATGCCTAAAGTAGATGAGGCTAAAGCTTTCCTAATCGAAATGGGAAAACGATTCAAAAAATCTGATAAATCTGAAGTGGGTATTCTTTTGAATAAACTAACTCATTCATCCTACGACGGAAAAGGAAATATCCGTGAATACATTATAGAGCAGATCAAAGTCGTGTCTAAGATCAGCTCTCTAGGCCTCGTACTTACTGATGACCAACTGATTCACTTGATCATGAATACCTATCTCCTGAATACGGTACGTTCTTGGTAAACTATAACACTCTGAAGGACATGTGGACATTGGATGAACTGATCACTCAATGCGTCCAAGAAGAAGACAGGTTTAGGCTGTTGGACGAAGTGCAAAATGTTAATATGGTGATTTCAAGACATAGGCATAAAAGTAAAGGGAAGAGGAACAAAGGTTCTAATAATGGATCCTCTGGTCCTTCATCAGGAAACCATAAGTATCAATCAGGAAATGGATCGAAGCGCAAATGGGCTAAAGGCAACGGTTGTTACTTTCGCGAAAAGACTGGCCATCTAAAGAAAGACTGCGAAAAGTATAAGAAATGGATCATAAAGAAAGGTAATAGCTCTGTTCTTGTCTGTTTTGAATCTAATCTAACCGATGTGTCGGTGGATTCATGGTGGATAGATTCGGGAACCACTATTCACATATGTACTTCTATGCAAGTATTACTATAGGGCAGGGCACCAACTGATGCAAAACGCTCAATATACGTAGGCAATGATATCAAGGTAGACGTAGAGGCAATTAGAGTCTATAGGTTTAAGTTAGAGTCTGGTTATTTCTTGGATTTAGTAGATGCATTTTGTGTGCCATCTATAAGACGCAATTTAGTTTCAATTTCTTGTTTGGATAAGTTGGGATATTTATTTCAATTTGGAAATAAAAGGTTCAGTATTTACTTTGATTCGATTAAAGTCAGAACCGGCTCTATAGTGAACAACTTATACCAGTTAGACTTAATTGGCTCTCACGTCTGTAATGTTAATACCTTGCATGGAAATAAAGTAGGATCTAAGTGACGGCTAGACTATGAGAATTCCTCCATGTTGTGGCATAGGCAACTGTGTCATATATCTCGTGAGAGACTGGACAGGCTTGTGCGAGAAGGAATTCTGCATTTTCTAGACTTCTCTGACTATAAAGTATGCATTGATTACATAAAAGGGAAGCAAAGTAGAACTAGAAAGAAAGGTGTAATAAGGAGTGTAAGTCTCTTAGAGGTGATACATACGGACATTTGTAGACCATTCCCTACGGCTTCATGGAGTGGACACAAATATTTTATTACCTTTATAGATGACTACTCTCGTTACGGGTACCTCTACCTTATCAACGAGAAATCAGATGCTTTAGATGCTTTTAAAATCTATAAAGCCGAAGTTGAAAGTCAACTCGATACAAGGATTAAAGTTGTCAGATCTGACCGTGGTGCTAAAACTATGGAAGATATGACGAATTAGGACGCAATCCAGGGCCATTCGCTAGATACCTACAGGATTGTGGCATTGTCGCCTAGTACACTATGCCTGGTACTTCAGAGCAGAATGGTGTGGCTGAAAGGCGTAATCACACCCTTATGCATATGGTGCGAAGCATGATTAACAATTCAACGTTGCTAGAATCCCTATGGGGTGATGCGATCAAAATCGCAGTTCATATACTTAACAAGGTCCCCAGCAAAGCAGTAAACAAAAATCCTTTTGAGTTGTGGAATGAGAGAAAACCAAGTCTCTAATATCTACATATTTGGAGTTGTCTTGCTGATGCCAAAATTTATAACCCACATGAAAAGAAGCTTGATCCTAGAACTGTAAGTTGTTTCTTCATTGAATATTCAAAAAGATCAAAGGGCTATTGATTCTACTATCTTTCCCACTCTATTAGGATTGTTGAGGCTGAGAATGCCAGATTCATTGAGGACACTGAAAAAAGTGGAAGCACGAATATTAGAACCTTTGTATTTGAGGAAGAAAGGACATGACTCCAGTCACAGTCACTCAAGATTATGTGGATACAAATGCTGCAGCCGACCCTGCAATCACCGTAGAACACCACAATGAACCTCAAATACAACCCATTTGTGAGGAAAATAAGAATCAGACCTAAGAGGCTTAACCATTAAGAAGATCCAAAACAGAGAGAAGACTTGTAAATTGAGATGATTACATCGTAAACTTACATGAGCACGACTTTGACATAGAGCTGGAAAAGGATCCTAAATCCTTTACACAAGTTAAACAAAGTGCTGATCCTTCTCGTTGGTTGATGCCATGAAAGATGAGTTAAAATCCATGAGGGACAATAAAGTATGAGATCTTGTTGAATTACCTGCTGGAATAACGTCGATTGGTTGTAAATGGATATTTAAAACCAAGTGGGACTCCAAGGGTAATGTTGAAAGATATAAAGCTAGACTTGTTGCCAAGGCTTTTAACCAGCGTGAGGGCATTGACTTTAAGGAGACTTTCTCACCAATATCTAAGAAAGACTCATTTAGGATTATAATGGCTCTGGTAGCTCATATGGACTTAGAGTTACATCAGATGGATGTAACGATAAAATTTCTCAATGGGGATTTAAATGAGAATGTATACATGTTACAACCCGAAGGCTTTGTAGCCAATGGCTTATAACATTTCGTTTGTAAACTAAAGAAATCCATCTATGGGTTGAAATAGGCATCGCGTCAGTGGTACCTAAAGTTTCATGAAGTAATTTCCTCGTATGGTTTTGTAGAAAACATGCAGATGAATGTATCTTCATTAAAATCAATGGGAGTAAGTTTGTTATGATGATTTTGTATGTTGATACATTCTGTTGGCTAGCAATAATATCAGGATGTTGAGCAACACTAAGAAATTCTTATCTCAAAGATTTGAAATAAAAGATCTTGGTGAAGCCTTTATGTCATCGACATTGAGATTTGCTGTGACAGATCACTTGGACTGCTTAGCCTGTCAGAGAAGGTCTATATTACTAAGGTGCTCGAAAGGTATGACATGCAAAATTGTACTTCCGGACAGTCGCCCATTGTAAAGGGTGACAATTTTGGTTATTTCAGTGTCTAAAGAATGATTTGGAAAAAGAATCGAATGAAGGAATTTTCTTACACATCAGTAGTAGGAGCATCATGTATGCTCAAGTCTGTACACGACCGGATATTGCCTTTGTCACTGGAATGTTGGGTAGATACCTATCTAATCCAGGAATGCAACAATGGATAGCTACAAAGAAAGTGCTACGGTATCTATAGAGAACGAGGGACTTCAGACTCACATACAGAAGATTTGATCGATTGGAGTTGATCGGATATTCAAACGCAAACTTCACTGGCTACGTTGACATTAAGAAGTCCACCTCAGGATACATCTTCATGATGGTTGAAGGAGTTATCTTGGAAAAGCGTGAAACAGTCTACCACATCCTCATCCACCATGGAAGCTGAATTTATTGCCTATCACGAGACATCTAATCAGGCATTATGGTTATAGAGTTTCTTCTCAGGTTTGCAGGTACTGGAGCATTGTCATGCCCCAAACTCGGAAATCGGGCTCCCAAAATTCTCGATCGTCGAATCCGGTGCCGACAGCCTCTGTAATACCCCATTCTCGGCTCCCGGTGCCCATACGCTAGATTCCAATCCTGGGATCCTACAAGGAGGATTTTCCAATGTACATTTATCTCATAAGAAGCATAACCACAAGTTTACCCAAATCACAAAGGCAACATCATCATCGCATATCAACTAATATAAACAGTTGAATACAGTGCTGAAAGGGAAATACATATATCGAAAATTAAAGCTCCAAAAGATAGCTACACGCTCTAGGCTCAACGCTGCTACGACGTAACGCCACCTACACACATCTATCATGCATAAGCTTATAGAAAGCTTAGAGGGTGGTGAAAGTGTGTGCTCAAGGTAAGTGTCAAGTAAGCATGATCAGAGTAAGCAGAAATACTGGTAAATCCATAAGTCATACAATGTCAGAGTATGCAATTCAAATCGTGGCAAGTCCATAATACCATCAACCTTATTCATGCTATGCAATACAGAAGTATATTAAACCAATGTTATATGCTGAGGATGCAATGCAATATGCGATGCGAATGAAATGACCAAGTTGGAGTATGAAGTCGGGATGATAGCACGTAGTATCGCAGACTATGGGGTCCATCACAAGGGACTTTTATCCAAACCAGTCCCATACCTAAATTTAGATAGCCATACTCAATATAGTAAACTCCTGATCTCAGGTTGGTCACGCACCCCAACTAAAATCCTGGCCACAGCGAAGGTACACATGATGACTTAATTGGGCACCACCAGCCCGAGTGGATAGTGAATGAATGAATGAATGAGTCAAATGCTGACTACACAACTCCTACTTAGTAAGTCCACATATCGGTATAGCTCATCCCTGGGATATCACCGGGGTCTAGTACACTCCACAATGGCTGCCGCCTCCCTAGCCGCACAACCAGCAAGTGAAAAAGACCTCATTATCCGCCTAGCTAGTAGTTTACCAATGCCTACCTGGCTCGTCGATAGCAGACCCATTTACGAGCTGGTCATACTCATCCTAGCTTATAACCCCCTCACTCAGGCGGATAAGGCCACACCCCCTTCTAACCGACCATGACATAGTGGGAGACGCCGCCTACTGGTATTCGGCACTCGGGCGCTCATGCATCCACTCGGTCTAGACGTTGGAGTATCCTCCGGTACCAAGAGAATTCTAGGACTCTCACCAAATGACATCTTATGTGCCCACAGTGTTAGAACCAAATATTTACAGTATCCCATCTGGTCATCCACGATGAACCTGTGGAGGCCACAGCCCTGGTATCGCTAGGGCTCAAGTGATCATGTCACACAAATGCGAGATGCATAGTCATACCATCCAGTCATGCGTCAAACCTATGCGCGCTGCGCGATCAATGGGGGCAACTCCTTCTCTCAGGGAGTTCCATAATAATCCGCCCAATGGCATGTGCTACGATCAAACACTCCTCATATTAAGCATACATATGATGCGCATGGGCATGGATCGTGGAGCTATACTAAACATGTTATATGATGACGATGTACTCTCCTCATATCAAAGATGGGCCTAGACGGCCTACTCATATCAAGAATGGGCCTAACGAGGCCTAAGGGAAGGTCACAATGTGGACATTTAACCATCATTGCCCATCAATGTGGACATTCAACCAACATTGCTCCCAAGGAGTGGCCCTTATAGGGCTAAACATGTAGTGAGGCCTATGGCCTCACATAACGGCCTCACGTACAATCACAATGGGCCACATTACTTAGGCCTCATCACATGGACCTCATATACATCCAGTGGGCCGCATCGCATTGGCCTCATATAAATCACAATGGGGCCGCATCACATGGGCCTTACAAATCGCAATGGGCCACATCTCATGGGCCTAATACACATCATAATGGGCCGCATCACATGGGCCTGATATACATCACAATGGGCCTCATCTCATGGGCCTCTCATATAACACAATGGACCTCATATATTTCATCATGGGCCGCATCACATGAGCTTCATATACAACACATCGGGCCTCAGTCATGGGCCACATATACATCATAATGGGCCGCATCACATGGGCTTCATATACAACACATCGGGCCTCACTCATGAGCCATATATACATCACAATGGGCCTCGACACATGGGCCATAAATACATCGTATTAAGGTGGGCCTTGCATATTCCAAATGGGCCGCAAATACATCACATTGGGCCTCATCAAATGGGCCGCACAAACATCATATTGGGCCGCATTTAGGGGCCACACAAACATCATATTGGGCCGCTCATATGGGCCACATAAACATCATATTAGGCCGCATTTAAGGGCCATACAAACATCAAGTGGGCCGTAAAAATGGGCCTCATAAACATCAAGTGGGCCCATCGTTCTAGTGGGACTATCTACACCATTCATCTATTTTTAGAAACCATTATAGAGAATTACCCAAAAATGAATCATATCGGAAGATCATCTGGACCATGCCACAAATAGCAACGGAGATAACAATTTTCATCGACTGAAATCCACAGGGCCCACCATAACAATTATTTTCCATCCATTCTGTTCATAAGGTCACAAAGACCTGAATTAAGAGGAAAACAAATTTCATATTGATCTGGAACTTCAGTGATCCCAAACGGGTCCAATGGTAGACGTTCAATCCTCCACTAGTTGCAGTGTGGTCCACTTGATAGACGGGTGGATATAACATATACATCAGCGGTGGTTCCCATCGTCTAGCCATCTGGACGGTGTGGATCTAATCCATATATCATGATCGGACCCACAGAACTTGTGACATCAGTACAACAGCCATATAGCCGGTGTAAATATACACCAGCCAATCCCCTTCTACAAAGGTGGGTCCCACGTGGGGCCCACCAGATACCTATATATATATACTATGTATATATAATATTATATGCATTGTATTATATATATATATTAATATTTTATTTATATATATATATATATATATATATTCTATTTTTTTAATTGCAACCCAGCAACCATCGTCCAGTGGACTGGATGGTGTGGATAATACATCACGGTGGGCCCCACGTCCTGACGTGGATGGCCTGGATATATAACACATGCTCATGGTGAGGCCCACAGAACTTGCTGACGTTAATCCAGCAGCTAATATGTTGCTCGTCCACAGATGGACAGTTAAGATGCATACATCACAGTGGGCCCCACCTCCACACGTGCAACACATGTGGAGTGGGTCCCATGTCCTGGACGGACGGTTGGAATATAACATATACCTCATGGTGGAGGCCCACTACTGACGTCAGTTAGCAGCTTTTAGCTGGTATGAAGTACCCCAGCCAATCCGATCCCCACGTATGAAGTACCCCACCCAATCCGATCCCCACCATCCAGGGATTGGACGGTGCAGATACAACACATGATATCAAGGTGGGTCCCACGTGGATATGGCCCACCCATTTTGAATCAACTGACATTTGTGTTTTCCTCATAACCAGACTTGTCCAAACAGACAAGCAGCTGACTTGTCTGCTGGACAGGCAGCAAAGGTGGGCCCCACGTGTGGACGGTGGAGATCAAAACCATACATCACAGTGGGGTCCATGTATGTGGGCCGCTTAGATAGGATCCAGTCGATATTTGTGATTTCCTTCGCCTAGGCCCACCCGAAAATGGGTAGCAAGGTGGGCCCCCGGATGGACAGCGGCATGGTCCATGTGGTGGACGACATGGATAAAAAATACATCATGGTGGGCGACAAGATGGGAAAGAGAGATAGAGATAGAGATAGACAGAGAGAGAGAGAGAGAGAGAGAGAGAGAGAGAGAGAGAGAGAGAGAGAGAGAGAGAGAGAGAACGAGAAACGGCGGTGATGTAGGGATCCCTCTGTAACTGCTATGTTTTTTAGCTCCTATGATTGTCAAATTTTGTAGTTTCAAAACCTCTTGGAATCTGTATCTTGTGTAGCTCATCTACATATTTACTATCATGCAATTCATGTACAAGAACAAAGGTCTTTACTTCAAGTATAAGTCCAAGATGTTCCAATTCAAGATTCAAGCATTACAAGTTTAAGAGATATACAAGTTTAAGTACAACATCAAGTGATAGTTCAAGGTTTCAAAGCTTCAACTATGTCAAGACAAAGTGCTTAATTTTGGAACTCAAAGCTCAAGGTGAAATACTCAAGTACTTTAAGTTCAAGATTCTTTAAGATATCAAGCTTCGTATATTTCAAGATCAACTATCAACTGAAGCAAATGATGATTCAATGTTCAAATATCACTTATAAGGTATGTAAGACCCTAGATTGACCATAGGTTAGGTCATATTGATTGCATACTTAAATTGGGTCACTACATACTTCTATAGGCTATTTCTCGACTAGTCTTAGCCTATGTTCGACTAGTCCTAGTACTGGCTTGACTAGTCCAAGAAATTCTTCGACCAGTCAAAGGTTTGTTACTAATTTTTAAAATTTTTTGTTGGATCTTCTACTAGTCCTGGAGACTCCTCGACCAGTCGAGAAAACAGTGCTTGACCAGTCGAGCAGGCTCGACTTAAAGTCTAGCAACTAAATTAGGTCCCGCACGATCAATTTAATGCAGGGTTCGATCGGTCGTGCAGGCCACTCGACCGGTCGTGCAAGCCACTTCACCAGTCGTGGAACGATCTTATCTTATCGTGCTAGAAATTTCAAAATTTTGTTGGTCCTTCGACTAGTCGATCTGTCCCCTGGACCAGTCGAGTGAACAGTTCTGCACTTATAAATAGTGCACGATTTTTAGAGTTTTTCATTCAATTCAAGCAAAATCAAGACACCACTTTGAGAGATAAGTTTGTGATATTCTTAAGCTATTTAGTGCTCATTTAATATTCTCTTTAATTAGCTTTTTTGTATTTGATTTTGAGATTTTACATTCCAATCTTATTTGAAGAAGGGATTTTAATTTTCCCTTTTCTTGGAATCAAAATCAAATCAAGCAAGCCCAATGTGATTTAATGTAAAATTCAATTAGAACTTAGAACGTTTTCATAAGTGAGTGTGAACATTGAACATCTACTCCGAATTGGTTCTTCCGGGCTTCATCAAAGGAGAATATCCAAATAAGTATTTGCATTTATGTTTTTGGTTGTTTTGAGATTGTGCCAGGAAAAATCTCTTTCTTTTTTGGTTTGTCTGAGGTGATCCAGAAAACTCAGAGTGTGGGGTTTTTGAGTTGTGTAAGCCCACTTGAAAGACACAATTGTGAAGGTTTTAAGTGAACCTTAAAAAACCTATTGCATAGTGAACGCTAATGTCCACTGTTTGAGGATATTGGGAGTGGAGTAGTTGTGTGGTTGTTTTTCTAAACAGTTGGTGTACACATAAGTGAACCACTATAATTTCTGGTCTTGTGGTGATTGATTGATTGTGGCTTTCTATGAATGTTGTAATTTCCTTTTAGCATTTGTGAAAGAATGTTGTAATCTTTTTATGCAAGTGTGGGAATGTTGTAATAACTTACTTTATTTTCTTTGCTATTTATTTATTTATTATTGGTTTGAGATTTTGATACATAGACCTTTCTAGGAATCAGGTTGTCCTACCATAAACCATTGGTTTTTGGTGTAAGGTTGTCCTTAGAACAACATCTGTATCAACCTCTCAATACTTGTACATCTGAGGTTGTTATTCATTTCTGCTTTGCGGGATTGTTTAATGCTATCTTTATTTATATTTGTTTTAAATTTCGCATTTAATTTTTAATTTGGCATAGTCCTATTCATCCCCCTCTAGGACTCTTAGCTCGGCCTTTTCAAGTGGTATTAGAGCCTAATAGCTCGCTTTATTTTTTTGGATTTTTTTCCTGAGCTAATCGATCTGAGCTTTTTAAGATGTCGAATTTTGATAGCCTTTCAGTCACTAGGCCTCCACCATTCGATGTTTCCAATTATGCCTATTAGAAAGCCAGAATGAGGATTTTCTTAAAATCCATGGATGAGAGCATGTGACAAGCCACAATGACCAATTAGACCTCTCCTACCACTGAAGTGACTAGTACTGATGGATCTAAAAAGATAAAAGTCACACCTTACTTATCTTGGACCCCTCTTCAGAAAAGTGAAAGTAGTGCCAATGCAAAGGCTTTAAATGCTATTACTTGCGCACTATCATCGGTTGAATTCAAGATAATTATATCCTATGATACCGCAAAGCAAGCCTGGGATATTTTGAAAATGACACACGAGGGAACAACAATTGCCAAGAAATCTAAAGTCCAAATCCTCACAACCAGATTTGAGGAAATACGTATGGAAGAAAGTGAAACTTTCATGAACTTCTATACAAGATTAAATGACATTGTCAACTCTATGTGGGTCTTGGTGATAGAATCCCAGAAAGTAAAGTGTGTGCAAAGATACTGCGCTCATTGCCTGAACGGTTCAATTCAAAGGTGACCGCGATCCAGGAACTTCGTGATACGGATAATATAAGCATAGAAGAATTGGTTGGTTCTTTACAAACCTATGAGTTAAACTTTAAAGCTCCTAAAGGTAAATCCATCACCCTTAAGTCTTCTAAAAATATTTCTCAAGAAAATTCTAATAATTCTGATTTAGAAAATTCTGAAGACGATATGGCCCTTTTAAATAAAATTTTTTATAAGATTTTCAAAAGTAAAAAGAGGTTGATTTACAAAAACCTATTGAAAAGAAAAGATCTAGATCTAAAGCTTGGAAATCTTTAAAAGACAGTCAATGTTACAATTGCCATGAATATGGGCATATAGCGAACAAATGTCCTACAAAGGACAAACCTAAAAAGAAAGGTATATTGGCTACATGGGATGAATCTTCCTGCTCTGAAGATTCTTCTGAGTCAGAAGATTCTAAAACTGAGTCAAGTAATGATGTTAAAGCCCAAATGACTCTAGCCAAGTTCACTTTTTCAGATAATGATGACTAGTGAAGAAAATCTGAATAGTGACCATGAAAATGAAGAAAATCTTCAAGATGCTTATGATGCCCTATACAAGGAAAGTTGTAAAATTGCTATAAAGATAAAACTTCAAAAAGAAAAGTTTTCGAAACTAAAAGAAAATTTTGATAATCTAATCTTAGAAAAATTACACATTTCAGATTGCTTTGAAAAAGCTAAGTGCGACTTAGATTTCAAAACCTCCCTAGTTGAAAACCTAAAATCTGAAAATGAAAAGCTAAAACTTGAAGTCTCTTCGCTTTTGAGTTTGAAAGACACATGGAGGTATGCCCAAGGTAATCCCAAGTTAGAAAAATTCTTACCCGGATCTAGAAAATGTGGCGATCGATTGGATTGGGCTACGATAAAAGTATTCCTCCTAAACATAAGAATACTCAACCCAAATTTGTGAGAGGGGAGTCCTCTAATTCAAAAGGGAAAAGTATGAATCAAAATTATTCAAAAAATGCTTTTCAAAACTTAAAACCTAAAAGCAATCATATCAACTATAAAAATCAAAATTGTAATCCTTTAGCTGAGAAAATTGTTGACTTACTTAAGGAGCTCTTAAAATCTAACTCAGTGGGTCAGTCTTATAATAACTACAAACATAAGAAGACCAACTATACTCCTAAACCCAAAATTGTAATGAAATGGGTCCCTAAGGTTACTTATTTGGTTGCCCACACCGCTTTCAAAGCTTCGAGCCAATCAAAGTTGTAACAGCCCGAATTTTTCCCAACCTGGAATTGAACGTCCTTAGGCGATGGGACAATCCTAACTCCTGTTTAACTTCACAAACACTCAACTCAAGGGTCTTAAGTCCCTTTTCAAACCATTTTCTTCACAAATCTCACCTTCATTATCTCGTTCCTTAAATCCTTCTAAGTACTTTCACATTAGACACTACCTTAAAGTTTAGGTGATGAAGAACAATACTTAAACTAAACATTGCTACAAAGGTCTAAGTACCACCTCAGACCGAAATCACTCAGGACTAAATCCTTTAGAAATTAGGCAAGATTTAGCCAGTGTTAAACTAGAGTGCCTGTGAAATTAGTACCAATCACTTTAAATACGATCCGCAAGACCCAAAACTTGTAGAATCATTGACGCTATGTTACCCTAAAATCTAGGATCAATCTCATTACCCGACTGCTCTCGGGAGCATCTCGAAACTCTGTATCAAATCTGGACCGCACGTTGGAAGTCCGATTAACACAAAGTTAAGGAATTAGGACCGCCTTGCTGGGCTTGACAACCATCTCGGAAATCAAATCCAGACAGTGTCCTACGGCTGTTCGCTTGAGTCCGGAGTGAGAGAGTGTGAAAACACTTGTTATCTTTACAAAATAAATATCTTGAATAGTAATCTGGCACGTGTTGCTTGCGGATCAGTTTTAAGCAACCAGACCGTCAGAATCAGACCAAATTACACCCTCGGATCAGGAGAAATTTCATACACATTTACATGTACTCGAAATCTCTGATCGAGATCCGCTGACCGTTGAACTGAAACGGGTCCACCACGCGTGATGTAGAAATTCCACTGAAACGAAAACTTAATGGTACGTAGATCCAGTGTTAGTGAGCTTAAGTCCGACCTTTGGCTCAAGGAGGCCCGTCAGAAGTCCTCCGTTGAGCTGTGAAAAAGATGCCCTTTGGACAAAACCCAAGTATACCTTGTTCCAAGTCTGTTTTGGTGAGATTTTAGGCTATATAAGGGCCTTTGAATCCTCTC
>JAJHSJ010000014.1:19980806-20079351 GCA_021015155.1 Magnolia officinalis
GAGTGATGGGAAGTTGTACTTGACATGTATGGGTGTGTAAGAGAGAGGGGTGAGAGAGAGTGACTTTGGGGTTGCTCTTATACTTAACATGAGGTGATTGATTGATTGATTTGAGTGATTGATTGATGAGATATGTTGTAGAGATTCTCTTGGGATTACAAACGCGCGGTGTTTTTCTCGAACTGAACGTGGGCCCACATCTCCTGGCCAGGTATCACCTCGGCGTGTAATACGACGCGTCGGAACCGCGGCGACGGCACAGTCGCAATGGTAAAAATCTCGAATTAAGCCAACTCAGATCTACGAGATACGACTTAAGGTCGCGTGCAACGTCAATTATAGGTCACGGGTTGTCGGAATTTGTCGGGAAGGATCGCGGGAGTTGATGGAACAGTACGGATTAGGATACGGGCCTTACACAAATTTCCTGATATTCGCAAAATATCCCATCATTAATGGCTTGTCGATTTCACTAGGGGACTTCGATAAGTCTTGTCTAAACTTTATTTTATTACTTTCTCATCATATATGTATAATATCTCTTCGATGAACTTTATTGCATTCACTATACCTTTGTAGCTTTTGGAATAGTCAATCTCAAGACATGGTGAACTTGCATTAAAGAATAAGGGGTCATCCTGAATATAGCACCCACGATGAGCTTATAGTTTTCTTGGCACATTGACTCAGTTTGGTTGTTCTCACGAGCTCGAAGTGGCCAGATACGGTTTGGCCTAAGTTATTCGTGGCCGCTGGAGCTATGATAGAAGGTTGAAGATATTCTCTGGCTCCACCAATCCTTTGCTCTCTTTACAAAGCATTTGGGGATGTAGCAACCTATAGTAATTGTCTAGCAGTCGGGGCATCTTTTAATATGCGCCCTGACATTACTTCTCAGGGTTGCTCGGTGTATACTTCCCGTGGACATTCGATGACCCATAGAAAGCATATGTCAACCCATCACATCTTCCTCTCTGGCATTATAAAAAAAGGGCAATGGTCAAGAATACCTATGACTGGGTAGTCAACAATATATCAACAACATAAGACATTGATTTCTTCCAGTTTCTTTTCCCCGAATATGCTGAGGATGTGGAGATGGTGGATGACGATTCTCTTTCTTTGGGCGAATGGGCATATAATATCTCCATCAAATCAAGTAGTCCCCTGTTGAGGGAAGGAACTGAGTTTTGGCGAAGAGACTTACTATCCGAGCAATTTGCTCGTCAGTTTGACTATGATTAGATAGTACTCAAAGATTGTGGCACTGTAACACATTAAATGAGAAGTTACGATGTTGGTCCCTACAATTGGGCGTTAATATGGAAACAACTGACAGCCGGTCGCATCAACTCTCGTTTCATAATACCCACTATAATCATTCAGTTTGCTCGTCATATAGCTGGAGGAGATGGTGGACACATCAATTTTATTTGGTCCATCATTATCATTCTGTAGATCATTCGGTATGGATCCCTCCTCCAAAGCTATGGAGTCGTAAACCTGAACAAGGATTTTAGTATGTGGTAAAGAGAGATCATGCCCCGGCCCTAGGCCAACTTTGCTTGAAGATTTCATTGGAAGTGTCAATTTGTGAGACAATGTCAGTGAATACCTTAGAAAGTTGGATTGCTCACGGAGTCCTTTTGGATTTTGTGAAATCATCCCAGAGGCACGCTATCGAAACCACTGCTGATGTTCCTGCAGAAGTTCCTCCAACACCGGATGTTGTTCTCTATACTCCTACTTGGGAGACAAGAGAAAATGTAGAAAGTGGAACCATTCCTCTGGTTGCATCGTCTATTCTTCAATCGGCTCGTCAGAGCTTCTCTCCTCTGATGACTCGATCTCGGACGATCTCAGACTCCTCCGGCTCAGTAGAATTAAGAGGTTATTCCTTCAATTCCAATAACCACAGAAGAACAAGGAATGACTAGCAAAGCAAGCCCTTCGAAGAAAGGCAAACGGGTAATTGTTGAAGAATTATAGTTAGAAACCCCATCATCAGAGGAAGAAGAAGAAACATCGTCTTCTAGCAGTGATTCTTCTATTGAAAGTGGTAGAGATGAAGGCGAGATGGATATCAGTAAAGAGGAGAAGAACACTACTAAAGACGTCACAATTGATAAGAGTCGCAGCCAGACGTTCCTCCAATGATTCCAAGCGGAGGATGAAGAAGAGCCTTTGGACTATGGGGAGTATGGCTACTCATCGAGTGAGAATATATGTATACCACTTAGCTCTAATTATTCACCTCTCCCTCGTGAAATATTTTCTACTCTAATTGTGAATGCTTCATCTGCTTCAGGTGTTCTTGCTACTACTATAGGAGCAAGCCAAGACCTTGTAGATGTTTCTTCTACTGAAGTAAGGTCCAATCGAGTGTCTAAGATACCCCTGACTTGCCCAAGCACCATAGCACGTGAAATAATCTTTCCAATGGAGCCAGCTGACGTGACAACTCCTGCCACTATTGATTTCAGTATTGAAGCGTGGGTGCCATCTTTTACGGATATGCCGATAACTTCCCCCCGGTCCTTCATCCTTTCCCATAGGGATAAGGTCTCCAACAGTACTTACTTCTTTTACTTCTATACCTGCCGCATGTATATCTCTTTCTAAAAACTTCTATATCAACATTGAATACTTAGACTTAGTCCCTTTTTTTTTTATATATATATGTAGTTAATCCATCTTTGAGTGGCTCTGTAAGCTCGAACTTGATTGCCACTGTCTCAGACATTCTATCATTGGACAAGATTCCTCCTATGCGTTGGTCATGATCAAAGGCGCTTTATTAGTGGTCGTCTGCATGTTCGAGGATCCAGAATAGTGGTTTGCTTTGGATATTGCTTTGGGCGTACTAGATAACGCTTCAAGAATGGCTAAAATCAATCTTTCTCCTTTGTACAATTCTTTATCTCGTTTATGTACTTCACTCCGTGAGCTAAACACAGTTTGAAACATAGTCATTGCTTTGGAGATACTAGATTGTCAGAGAGAATTTCTATCACTCAGAGATAAGACATCGAAGGTAGCAACCATGATTTCATGATATAACAGAGAGTGTGATTCTCTTTAGGAGCGATTGAGGACTTTGAAGCAATCTTCAATGATTATTGATGAGAAAATAGTCAGGCACAAGGAGCATATATTTAATCTTGAGGCTCAGAAATAAGAGGAAGAATTAGAAGTGAGCAAGATTGAAGGCGTAATTGAAGAGAATGTCCAGATAACGAATCTTAAAGAATTGAAACTTTCTAAGAATGAAGAAATTATAACTTCTTTAGAGTAGAAATTAGTTGATATTCCTGATCAGGCTAGACTTATCATTGATGCCGAATTAGATAGTGCAACTACCCAACTGCAATTCAAGCAGGATTTGCAAAGATATATGGCCGCATTACGTTCATGAGGAGTTATAATGTGTATTTTCTAAATGAACATGCACTATCCTTTTTATACATAAAATTTTCTAGTAAACTTTTCATGGCAATTTATAAGTATGGATTCCCTATGATATCAGATACTGTTGAGACTCAAATATTGCATATTTTCCCCAATTTATATCTTGGTTTTACAAACATGATAAGGCTTAGTGTTATAATTTATATATGTTTCTGTTGTAAGGTGAGTTTAAGAGCTTGGATTGAAAAAAATACTAAAAGCATAGATTTAAAGCTCAAGAATTGCCAAAGCAAAGAACGGATCTTTGGAGACCAAGATTGAGGATTTCAAGACCCCAAGATCCAAAATAACTAAGTGGAGAAAGAAAGAAGTCGAAAAAAAAAGTGTCGAAATTCACTTCAATGTCTGTGCCATCGACAACTGTTCGATGACATCGAAGCCAACGTTCGATAACATCGAACATAGCTTAATGACATCGAATTTTTACATGAAAATCAAATTGGTCGATAGACATATTAGGTGCCATTCTCGATTACTCGAAACTTTGCTCGATGAAATCAAGGAGCTACTCGATGACATCGAAGTCTGTTCGATGACATCAAATTTTCTGAATAATTATGAAGCAACTTGCTGGACTGTTTTGAACATTTTCTCGATTACTCAAGGACCTGTTCGATGACTCGAAGATACGCTCGATGACATCGAAAGAAGGTTCCATGACACATAGACTTATGCAGTGCGAAAGGAGAAAGGCCGACTTCTAGATTCAAACCCCTTCGATGACATCGAAGGTGTTACAGCAAAGTTACGTGGACTGCGTAAATTGTTACGATTTTACAAACTTGCGAAACTTGGGCTATAAATATGGGTTTCCTAGGCACTTTTTAGGATATCTAGGGTTTAAAGGAGCAGAGCAAAGGGGTGGAACCGTCATCCAAGAGTTTTTTCTTCCTTTCTTCTTAGTTTTTAATAATTTCTTCGAGGGTTTTGAATCCAATCATGTCTATGGTTGGTTAAATCCCTTAGCTAGGGCTAAGGGGTGAAGCTTGTAGCATCATTGGGATGCTTTTCTTATTTGATTCTTGTTCTTGTTGAACTTCTTTGATTCTAATTTGATATTTAAGGAATACTTTTAGTTTTTAATGGTTTGTTGTGACTCAAATTACAATAGATCTGCAATAGCTTTGAGTATCTTCTTTTCTTGATTTAAGATTGTGAGGTTTGTAAATCCTATTGTTCAACATCGTCCCTTGGGCATGGTCGGGTGATGGAATCCTTTTTAATCTTCCCAATTCTTCTATGTTTAGTTTTGGGAGTAGTATATCCTGTTGTTTACCATTGTCTCCTGGGCATGGCTAGATGATGAAATCTCTTCTAATCCTCACAACTCTCATCCATTGAGAATTAGGTAAATGGAAGTTCAAATTTGATCTTATTGATATACCTTCCAATTGGATAGGACAGGACTCCAATTCCAATTGTGTTCCTTGAATCAAATGAGGAAACATACTAATAGTTACAAGTGGATCCCTGAAAACCCTAGTTCCCACCTTTGAATTCTTAAGTTACTAATTAAACACTTCACGATTACTTCCTTTTTATTCCTAATTTAGATTTAGATCTTCTTCTAGTTTTGATTCTAGTTACTTTCAGAATACTCACAAGATTAGTCCCTGTGGATTCGACCTCGGTCTTACCGAGATTATTACTACACCGCGACCCTACACTTGGGGTTGTGAACAAGTTTTTGGCGCCGTTGCCGAGACTAACGGTTGCTTTTTTCTGAAATTAACTAGTTTTGGAATTAGGGTAAGATTAAGGTTTTTCTGAATTATTTTTAGAACCTAACTTGTCTTTCTAATTCTAGGTTAGGAACTTTCCTAATTTGTTTTTAGAAATTGACTTACTTTCCTAATTTGTTTTTAGAAACTAATTTACTTTTCTGTTTTGCAGGATCTTAATATAGAAACTTCTAATTTGGTAACTTCTTTCTAATTCTTTCTCTTTCTATTGTTAGGTTTCTTATTGGTTTAGGTTTCTTTCTTTTTAGGTTTAGGTTAGCTTAGTTACATGAGGGATGAGAGTGTTTCATGCCCAAGTGGGTCAGTGATAACACTCGATGTCTCTTAAGTGAAGGGGGATTGGTTGAGGGGTTATCTATCCATCACATGATTAGACACCACCATAGATCCTCAAAGTTAATTGAAATTATGGCTACCAATCAACCTCCAAATCAACCTCAACCTAAGGTTGAGGAAATCCAGGATCAAAATGCGGTGCATTAAGCACCCTCACCTCATACTTTATGAGATTATTTACAACCGGTGGGAGTGAGTACACCTTTAAGAAACATGGATATCAAGCTAGGTGTGATCTAACTCCTTCCAAAATTCCATGGACTTAAATATAAAAATCCATATTGACACTTGAAAGATTTTGATGAGTTCATATCCACTTTATACTTTCCTAATGTGACTGAGGACATGGTCAAGCTAAAACTCTTTCCCTTTTCTTTAAAAGAAAAAGCTAAGACGTGGCTGCACTTAGTACGTCCACGATTTATTGGAAGATGAAACGACATGACAAGGGAGTTCATTAAGAAAAACTTCCCATACCATAAAACGAACACCCTTAGAAAGTCAATCATAAACTTTGCCCAAAATGAAGATGAAACATTCTGCAAATGTTGGGAGGGGTTCAAGGATCTTGTCAGTTCATGCCCACAACACGGTTTTGAAAGGTGGTACATCATAGACTTCTTCTATAATGGACTGATATCTTCCATGCGCCAATTGGTCGAGACAATGTGTAATGGGGAATTTATGAACAAAAATGTCGATGATATGTGGGATTATTTTGACAGACTTGCTGAAAATGTACAATCATGGGACATCTCCCCAAAACCTAACACCACTTCTAAGCCTACTCAATCAAAGGAGAGAGGCTGAATATATCTCCTAAAAGAGGAAGATGATATAAATGCTAAAGTGGCTAATATCACAAGGAAACTTGAGGCCATGGAACTTAAAAAGGATAAGGCTAAGGAAACTACTTGAGGTATTTGTGCTTGCAATATTCATACAACTGAAAATTATCTAACAATATCTGCCTTTCAAGAAATTTTGAATGAGCAATCATGCCGTAAAAAATTACTAGAGGCCTTTCAAAGGACCCACCTCCAATACTTATAATCCTAGTTGGAGAAATCATCCAAATTTCAGTTGGAGGAATGAACAAACTGCTACTCCTTAAGGATTCCCTAATCAAATTCTAAATCAAGGAAAACCTCAAGAGGATCCGGTTCTAAAGCATCTTCAAAATCAAAAGCTTTTCAATCAGGGTATGCTACAAGCCTTTCAACACCTTACAAAGGCCATACAAGGGCTTGAGACAAAAAATGCAATTGGAGAAAAAGGAAGCCTTCCAGCTCAACCTCTTCCCAATCCAAAATAGCAATATAAGGTTAGTGACCCAAGCTCTTCAAATAAGATGGAGCAAGCTAAATCTATCACCACTCTTAGGAGTGGGAAGACCATTGATAAAACCATTCTAGTTAGGGCTAAAAGCCTAAGGATCCGGAAGAAGGCAACAATGATAGATCTAGCACTACTCTACAAGATTTAGAAGCAGAACTTCAAAGCAAGCCAATTGCACCATTCCCCCAATGGTTGATTGCACAAAACCTCTCTCTAACTCTCAAGACATTGTAGAGGTGATGAAACAAGTGAAGGTCAACATTCCTCTACTGGATGTCATTAAACAAATACCTTTATATGCCAAATTTATGAAAGACTTATGTACAACGAAAAGAGGGTAAAATATTCAAAAGAAAATTTCTTTTCATAGAAAAAGTGTGTACCATCCTAAAGCAAGATGTGCCACAAAAGTACAAAGATCCTGGTAGCCCAACCATCACTTGTGTAATTGGGAATTACCGGATTGAGCACGTACTTCTTGACTTAGGAGAGAGTGTAAATATGATCCCATACTCAGTCTATGAACAACTGGGTCCAGGTGAATTAAAACCCACTCGGACTACATTACAACTTGCTGATCGCTCAGTTTGTGTACCAAGAGGGATAATTGAGGATGTGTTGGTCCAAGTTGACAAATTCTACTACCCAATAGATTTTATTATCCTAGATACTCAACCCATCGTAGACATGAGCACTCAAATTTCAGTCATTCTTGGTCGCCCATTCCTTACCACATCAAATGCAATCATTAATTGTAGGAATGGAGTCATGAATTTATCTTTTGGGAAAATGACATTGGAGCACAATATCTTTTTCAATATGAGCAAATAAGTAGAGGATGATGACGATGCCCACGATATTAATTTGATTGATTCTTTCGTGGAGGATAGAACATGTTTGACCTTATCCTTTGACCCTCTAGAGACGTGCCTAGCCGACTCCCATTATTTAGATGATGATATGATTAGAGAGATGAGAACCATGCTGGATACCATGCTGGTACTTGAAGTTAACCGGTGGAGGCCATAATTTGAAGAATTACCTCAAACTGATTTGTGCCTCTACCGTCTAACCTCAAGGCACCGAAGCTTGACCTAAAACCTTTATCCTCTGATTTAAAATGTCTATTTAGGTGATGATGAGACATACCTGGTGGTGATTTCTTCCCACCTTGAGCAAGAATAGGAGAGTATGCTTATCTCTACACTCATTGAGCACAAAAGAGCACTTGGATAGTCGATTGCGGACCTCGTGAGAATTGACCATTTAATTTGTACTCATCGCATTTATCTAGAGGATAATGTGAAGACCTCTCGGTAACCACAACGTAGATTAAATCTAAACATGAAGGAAGTGGTTGAGGCCGAGGTACTTTAAACTATTTGATGTGGGTATCATATACCCTATATCGAATAGTCAATGGGTGAGTCCAACTCATGTGGTTCCTAAGAAGTCCGAAATCACCATTGTAGCCAATGCCAACAATGAACTCGTGCTAATTGGAGTTACTACTAGTTGGAGAATGTGTATTGACTACAAGAAATTGAATACCGTCACGAGGAAAGACCACTTCTCCTTACCCTTCATTGATCAAATTTTAGAAAGGCTAGCTGGTCACTCGTACTATTTCTTCCTTGACGAGTGTTCGGGCTACAATAGATAAAGATAGCCCTTAAAGATCAGGAAAAGACCACATTCACATGTCCCTTTGGTACCTTTACTTAAAGCGATGCATGATGTGTACTGAAGCGATGTGAGGAAAAGAATTTGGTACTAAATTGGGAGAAGTGTCATTTCATGGTTTGTAAGGAAATTGTTCTTGGATATATCATCTCGTCTAAGGAATCGAGATAGATAAAGCTAAAATCAATCTTATCTCTACCCTACCTCCACCCAAGAGCATATGAGACGTGCAATCCTTCCTAGGAAATGCAGGATTTTATAGGAGATTCATAAAAGACTTTAGTCACCTCTCTCGTCCTTTATGTAATCTACTTCAAAAAGATGCACCATATGAGTGGACGGAGCATGCTAAGAAGCTTTCTCTAAGCTCAAGTGCATGTTGACTACCGTACCTATCATGCAGCCATCCGATTGGAGCATTCCTTTTGAACTTATGTGTGATGCGTCTGACTATGCTATTGGGGCGGTGTTAGGCCAAAGAAAATAAAAGAAGCCCTACGTTATTCATTATGCAAGTAGGACTCTAAATCCTGCCCAAGTGAATTACTCTACTACAAAAAAGAACTCTTGGCCATGATATTCACTTTGGACAAATTTAGATCCTATTTGATTGGATCTAAGATCATCATCTACACCAATCATGCGTCACTCAAGTACCTTCTTTCTAAGAATGATGCTAAGTCCCGTCTGATAAGATGGATCCCCTACTCTAGGAATTTGATTTGGTAATAAAAGATAAAAAAGGAGTAGAAAACGTAGTGGCTGACCATCTTTCGAGACTTGACCTCCCTTATTCCGTTAAGACGACACCTATAAATGACATGTTCCCTGATGAATAATTGTTTAAAGTCTCCCACTCACCTTGGTTTGCTAATATTGCTAATTATCTTGCCACAGGTTTCACGCCTACACATTGGACTGCGTAAGATAAGAAGAAACTCTTCGCCGAGGTACGCAAATTCTTCTATGATGATCCGTATTTATTTAAATATTGCCCAGACCAGATTCTAAGGAGATGTTTGTCAAATAATGAGCGCCAAAGTGTCATCTCCTTTTGTCACTCTCAGGCCTATGGTGGTCACTTTTCTGCTAAAAAGACCGTAGGCAAAATTCTGCAGTGTGGCTTTTACTGGCCGACTATGTTCAGAGATACTCATGAGTTTTGTAAAGCTTATGAGCATTGTCAAAAGTTGGGAGCATTGTCCCATCGAAATATAATGCCTCTGAGCCCAATTCTTATCATTGAAGCATTTGATAAGCTTTAATGATGTGTACATTTTGCTAGCAGTAGACTATGTCACTAAATGGGTCGAAGCAATCTTATGCGGGAATAATTTTGCTAGCAGTAAGCTTTAATGATGCGTACATTTTGCTAGCAGTAGACTATGTCACTAAATGGGGCATCGATTTCATGGGACCATTCCCTCAATCCTTCGAGAATTTATACATTTTGCTAGCAGTAGACCATGCCACTAAATGGGTCGAAGCAATCTTATCCCGGAATAATGACCATCAAACAATCATTAAATTCTTAAAAGAAAACATCCTTTCCTGGTTCAGAACTCCTTGGGCCATCATTAGTGATGGAGGCTCACATTTCTGTAATAGACCATTTGTAAACTTAATGAAGAAATATGACATCTCTCATAAGGTGAATACTCCATACCACCCATAAACAAGTGGGCAAGCTAAAATTTCCAACAAGGAAGTTAAACATATTTTGAAAAAAATGGTTAACCCTGACCGAAAGGATTGTTCAATCCGATTGACCGATGCTTTATGGGCTTACCATACAAACTCACATTGGAATGTCTCCCTTTAGACTTGTCTATGGAAAAGCTTGCCACTTACCTGTGGAGTTGGAACATAGAGCCTATTGGGCTGTTAAGAATTTGAACTTCAATTTGGACGACACTGGCTCGCTGCGCAAACTATAATTGAATGAACTCAAGGAAATATGGAACGATGCATACGAGAACTCGAGAATTTACAAAGACAGGATGAAGGTGTTCCATGACAGTAACATCCTTTGAAAATCATTCTTGACTGGTTTAAAAGTCCTTTTGTACAATTCTCGGTTACATCTTTTTTCGGGTAAACTCTGATCTTGTTGGACTGACCCTTTTACTGTTACTAATGTCTATCATCATGAGGCCGTTGAGATAACAAATCCGAACAATGACAATGCTTTTAAAGTGAATGGTCATCATTTGAAGCCATTTGTTGAGAAATTCGATTTAGAGGACATGTCCATACCTCTGAATGATCTTGTTTACTAGGATTAACCTCCTAGTCTGATGGAGGTGTAGTTAGGTTTATTGCTTTCATAGGATTTAGGACTAGGGTAGTTTGCTTTCAACTTGTTTTATTTTGTGCTAACCCATGTTATGCTAAGATTTGTGGACAAGCCTCAAATTTTCTTCATTCAAGTACTATCTTTCCATCATTACTCCCTTTCTTTTCGTTGTCTCATGTGTATTACATGCCTATTTCTTTCATTGAGGACAATGTAGATTTTAGGTTGGGGTGTGGATTAGGTAAACTAATCAGTATTTTGTTTAGTTTTGAGCAGAAATTGTGAATTTTTTTAAAAAAATTCAAATTGAAACTTGTTTGGAAGCGATATTTTGTGTAATTAAGAATGCTTTGAGTAGGATAATAAGATGAAGATTGAATCTTGAATTGTTGGAGTTTGATCACTCGAGTAGACTTTCACCTAAGGTTCTTGAATGACAAGAGGAAATTTGTATATCATGTTAATTTAAATCGTAAAACACATTCAATTTGCTTCCTTGGGATATGCTAGGATTTCTGATTGGTAGCATGTGAATCATTGATAGATGTTGAGAATTGAGTCTGGAGAATTTTATCCACCTTAAAAGATGAAAAATCATTTAAAAAATAGGAGATCGACAAAAAGGCCATGAATGATGAGAAGAATGAAGAATGACAACATCTTTGAGGAGAATGAAAAAAGTCTTTGAAAAGATGTAATGTCTGAAAAAGAATGAATAGGAGTAGCTGTCGATATAAAATCAAAAACTGAAAAAAGAAGGAAAATGGAAATATGTTCGGATTTAGTAATTGAGTTTTGACTAATTTTTATATGATAAACATGACTAACATTAGGGATTGATAGTGTGTTCATGGGAAGTAAGTTGATATTCACCAAGCACATTGGAAAAACTTGAACATGAATGTACGATTTTAAAACTGATAAAGAATCTATTTGATTCATTGCTTATGTGATTCAGCTTTAGGTTTTCAAAATATCACTTTCTCATCTTGACTCTACTCATTCATACTTGATTTCACAAAAGATTGTTTCCTAAAAAAAAGTTTTAAATTTTGAAGATGGAAGATTATTTCACGCATATTTTGCTAAGGGACTCGTAAAACGCTGGTTGGGAGTGTGTTGAGACCCAAATATTGCATATTTTCCCCCATTTATATCTTGGTTTTACAAACATGATAAGGCTTAATGGTATATTTTATATATGTTTGGGTTGCAAAATGAGTTTAAGAGCTTTGATTGAAAAGAATGCTAAAAGCATGGATTTAAGACTCAAGAATTGCCAAAGTAAAGAACGGATCTTTGGAGACCAAGATTAAAGATTTCAAGACCCCAAGATCCAAGATAACCAAGGGGAGAAGGAAGTCGAAAGAACAAAATGTTGAAATTCACTTCATTGTCTATGTCACCGACAACTGTTCGATGACATCGAAGCCAGCGTTCGATGACATCAAACACAGATCGATGACATCGAATTTTTACATGAAAATCAAGTTGGTCGCTGGGCATATTGGGTGCCATTCTCGATTACGCGAAGCTTCGCTCGATGACATTGAGGAGTTGCTCGATGAAATCGAAGTCTGTTCGATGACATCAAATTTTCTGATGAATTATGAAGCAACTCGTTGGACTGTTTTAGGCACTTTCTTGATTACGCGAGGACCTATTCTATAACTCAAAGATAAGCTCGATGACATCGAAGGAAGGGTCGATGACACAGAGACTTACGTAGTACGAAAGGAGAAAAGGCGCGACTTCCAGTTTCAAACCCCTTTGATGACATCGAAGGCATTACGCAGAGTTAGGTGGACTACGTAAATTGTTGCTATTTTGCTAACTTGCGGAACTTAGGCAATAAATATGGGTTTCTTAGACACTTTTTAGAATATCTAAGGTTTGGAGAAGTAGAACAAAGGGGTGGAGCAATCATCCAAGAGTTTCTTCTTCCTTTCTTCTTAGTTTTTAATGCTTTCTTCTAGGGTTTTGAATCCAATAATGTCTGTGGATGGCTAAATCCCTTAGCTAGGGCTAAGGGGTGAAGCTCGTAGCATGATTGGGATGATTTTCTGGTTTGATTCTTGTTCTTGTTGAACTTCTTTAATTCTAGTTTGATATTTAAGGAATACTTTTAGTTCGTAATGGTTTGTTGTGACTCAAATTACAATAGATCTGCAATAGCTTTAAGTATCTTCTTTTCCTAATTTGAGATTGTGAGGTTAGTAAATCCTATTGTTCACCATCGTCCCTTGGGCATGGTTGGGTGATGAAATCCCTTTTAATCTTCCCAATTCTCCTATGTTTGGTTGTGAGATTGGTATATCCTGTTGTTTGCCATTGTCTCCTGGGCATGGCTAGGTGATGAAATCTCTTCCAATCTTCACAACTCTCATACATTGAGAATTAGGTCAATGGAAATCTGATCTTATTGATATACCTTCCAATTGGATAGGATAGGACTCTAATTCCAATTGTGTTCCTTGAATCAAATAAGGAAACATCCTAGTTGCAAGTGGATCCCTAGAAACCCTAGTTCTCGCCTTTGAATTCTTAAGTTTCTAATTAAACACTTCATAATTACTTCCTGTTATTCCCAATTTAGAATTAGATCTTCTTCTGCTTTTGATTCCAGTTACTTTCAGAATACTCATAAGATTAGTCCCCGTGGATTTAACCTGGGTCTTACCTAGATTATTACTACATCGCGACCCTACACTTGGGGTTGTGAACAGATACATGTGAATACCTTATGTCAATGGAGATTAGCATTCTCATAATTTGATAAGTATGACCATAACAGGCGCATATATCTTATGTATAAGTTGTTTCTCATGTTATATTTGAATATGCTTTGATATGTTTTGAATCTTGGAGATATAATATAACAACATATTTTGTTAGTGTACTCTACATGGTATTTGTCTTCAATTGGCGGAACTATTTTGAAGTTTAAATTAGTATTAAGGCACCTGTCACACACAGTTTAGGCTCGTGAGTAGTGCAACACACATAGTTTTAGCTCGTGAGTAGTGGAGCACACACAGTTTTATCTCGTAAGTAGCGGAGCAGGTGGACTTATGCAAATGGTCTCTGTAACTCTTAACATTTCGTTGGACCATTGCAGTCAGGGAGTTCACAAACTGCGATCTATCAGAGGTGCCTAGTGAAGCTACCAGGGCAGTGAACTTAGTAGGTTTTACACACAAGGTCGGCCTGCAATAACTCTCTAGAGTTCATGTGGCTCACAAGGCTATCTGTCTGGGTAACAGATTTAAGGCCATTAGTTCATCGATGAGTGGCCAACTTGTCTATAGGTCAACCCTTCCCCATGAGCTTCTACTGAAATTAAGCCAGGAACCTTGGGGGTCTTACACATGGTTAGCCTATCTGTGGACAAGCCAAAGAGTGCAAGCTGCAGCTCACTTTTTCTTTGCTTGCAAGGTCTGACCCATTCATGAGAGGGCATTTGCCCTCACTTTCCCTCATGACTCTGTGAAAACCTAAACAAACGGCATGGGTCTTATGTGTGGTTGACCTTCGTGGACTTTGAGTTGTTGGCTCTATTTGCTGCCCGCATGGGTCTAAGCATGTGATTGCCTTCGCAAGCTTTTTAGGGTCACTGGCTTTTCACTAATGCCCGCATAATATTTGGTGAATTGCATATATGATAAGTCTTATGCATGGTTGGCCTTCATATGCGCTCACCGTTGCCGTGAATGATAAATCGCTATCACTGATAATATAGGACGTACGCGTGGTTGACATTCACGGGTGCTCACTGCTGCCGTAAATGATAAATCGTCATCGCTGATCATATAGGACTTATGCGTGGTTGGCCTTCATGGGCGCTCATCGCTGCCGTAGATGATACATTATCATTGCTGATACTATAAGATTTATGCGTGGTTGGCCTTCATGGGTGTTCACCGCTACCATAAATAATACATTGCCATCACTGATAATATAGTCTATTTGATGTGGTTGGAGATTATTAATACTAAGCGATGTAATCGATGCGACAGTAATGCCAATTATGATGACAAGAGGCGACAACATTATTTTAGCAATGGTTGATAATAATGATAATTTAACAGTGATGTCTGTTTTGCTGAAATAGTGAATCCAATTCTGCTGATAATAACTTTGGTGAAAATGTTGTTCAGCCCGATTGTTTGGCGATAATGTTGCTTTGGCGGTAGCCGAAAATAATAATTTCTTCTTGTCAAAGTCATGGACAATAATATCAATAGCGATATGTAATAATACCTCATAGTAAACAATGTTATGATGATCGTTAATTCTTTATAATGATACTTCTATAATCCATAATGATTAATGACGACATCAATCCATGATAAATGATAGTAATGGCGGTGATTGATGATGATTGAGAAATGATAATGGTGATAACCGACAATATTTCTGTAATTGACGACGTTTCATAATGTATGTATGTATGTATGTATAAGGCCTACATACTTTTGTTGGTTGACCATTAATGTTTATATCATCGTCGTCATTATCAGAGACCTTTTTGATCATCGCTTTATCATCAATTGTTGACTAAAGAAGCCTTTATAGAGCTTTTGATGTAAGGCTTTTGAAGTGATAGCATATCTGTAAATATGTTCTTTATTCAAAATGATGTTTCGAGACTATATATGTTTCATGAAAAGCGTCTTGTAGTCATGAAGCTATATTTGTTCTATTCCCTTTTGATTGGGATATATTTTCCTTATAATCTATGGAAATTAAAATTCATATTTTGCCTTACAAGGAATCTTTATCGCATTGTATGATCCGTTTCTTTTCCTTTCATCATAGGGGGATGCCTCCAGTCCACGAGATATTTCCCGTATTCTTTCGTTTACGCCAATCAGGACTTGAATGCATTTATCATTCCCTAATTTTGTGGGTTTGTCACAGTCGAATCCCATACCTCTCATAATTCTTTTGCTAGCGATGTTGTATCTTTTCAAACTTCTGGTATGATTTTATTATTTATCATAACTTCATTCATTCCTTCCCTTGTTTCTTCTCTTAATGGAGTATAGAACATCATTGGTTCAGTATTGTTCAGATTTGGTGTTGCATAGAATCTTTTTGGCACAATAGGGAATGACTTATTCCTTTCAGCCCGCGGTACTGGCACAGTGAAATTTGCTCGCAACGTCTTCAAATTCTGTGGTGATAGCAATGTTAGAGGAGGTTGACCGGGTTGCTTTAGATGTTTAGGTATGAAGTAGAATTCTTCTTTTTTGTTTATCTTTTCATTTAACCTCATTTTCAAAACTTCACTTTCCATTGTGAGTATATCATCGCTCTTCACCATCATATATTTTTTGCTTTCCTCTATATTCTCCTCCATCATGAACTCATTGTAATAACTCATGTCCATGAAGAAAGATTTTGCTTTTGTATGGTTTTGTATCGGCTTTTACTTTGTATTGAAGCCCATCCTTGCAGTATTTGAAGCATTGATATAAGGTAGATGGCACAATACCATACTAATGTATCCATGGCCTTCCTAAAAGGAGATTGTACATTGTCACAATGTTGAACACATGACACACAACGCTTGTAGTTAGATTTTCCATTTCCATTGTTAGCATAATATTTCCCATGGCACGCTGGCCATCTTGATTGAAACACTGAATCATCATTCCACTAGGGTGCAAATGTGAACAGCGATACCCTAGTTTACTGAGCATGTTCAGTCACAATATATTCACCGCCGAGTCATTATCTAACATTATTTACTTGATCTGTTTCTCGCGGATATGGCCGATGACCATCAATGGCTTATTGTGTTCTTTACCACTTGTCAAATCATCCTTAGATAAAGTGATGACAGGTGTACAACTATATACCTCTGTTATATAACGTTTATTAACATGCAGAGGATGATTTTCTATTTCTATTTTTGCATCTTTCATTTCAACAAGCAAAGCTTTTCCGATACCATCATTTGATAAGGCTTGGATTAACGTTTGACGAAATTCTTCTGACAGTTACAATGCATCGTATATACTTAACCATGCAGGATGCCTTTTAAATGACCCACGATATCATAGGTCAGTCTTTTCATTGACAATGCTTCTTTTTCCAGGGGCCCTCCCATTTCATTCTTTTCATGATTCTACGACGTCTCTGGAATCTTCTTCTACATCATTCTATGTTCTTGTCTTCGGGGCAGACTTGCTATCTCTTTTCCAGACCACAATGTGACCATTGCTACTTTGTGCGTAGCAGTTGGTGGCAATCTAGTCGATTCGTCAGGGGTTTGACGATAATTACATTATAGTCCCCACTCCTCTGTTTGTTCTACTGTTGATTCTCCTACTCGGTTCTCTCATATCCTTTTTTCTTATATGAGGCCTGAGCAGACATCATCTTCGCGGACATCATAATTTTGTCCTTGTTTATCATCCTTTGTAAAATATTTTTCAATGTGAAGCAATTTTCTGTATGATGACTCAAGAAACGATGATAGTGCCAATAATTCATTTCCTTTATCAACTTGGCGTCTTCTAGGCAGTTGGATTGGGGGTAATTTGATTGTTCTAGCAGTTAGCAGTTGTTTCATCATTGGCAAAACTTATCATTTACCTGACCTCGATAAAGGTCTGGGTCTTCTCTTCTTTATGTCCTTCGTCGACTACAGGGGTCTTTCTTCCTCTTTTCTTGTTCAATTGCATTTGTTATTCGTCAGCCTGAACCTCGTTGTATCTCTCATTTTGAAAAGTTGGCATCTTCTTAGTCCTATCTCTAGTGTATGGGCTTTTGTAGCAAGGTCATATAAAGTCCATAAATTGCCGCTTGCCAAACCAAACGCAGTTCCTGTCTCCATCGAATTCAGACACATTTTAACTTGTTCTTCCTCTTTCGGCAATTGTCTGTATGATGCCCGCAGAGTTTTCCATCTGTCAATGAATTTCTCTATCAGTTTATTTTCCCTCTCTTGTACCGAAGCTAGTTCTGTGATGTTGACATCTCGTTTAGACGAGAAAAAGTTTTCCATAAAAGTATCCTGCATTTGATCCCAAGTTCTTATAGATTCGGGTGCCAAATTGGAATACCATCGGAAAACTTTCCCTATAAGAGATGAGCAGAACAACTGTAGGAAATATTACAGTACTGTCAAAAAGTTGCCTATGGTAGTGATAAAATTTATTAGATGTTCTTCTAGTGAGCCATCTCCATTGAACTTTTTAAAATCTGGGTATTTGAAATTTGCAGGGAACGACATATCTTCAATTTCCTGAAGGTATGACATTCTGTATCGAAATCTCTCAGGATGTTCTCTATTTCTTTCAGCCATGATAGCTTCTGCCACTGCTTGTCGCATTTTTTTCTTGCGTTAAGGTTCACACAGTAGGGGCTAACCCTTATAACCTTGCCTTGGGTGGTTGTGAACCTCCTGGTTGTCACTCTCGACTGTTAGCTGTTGTGAGGCCTGTATCCTAGCCTGTACTGTTCCGTAGGCTTCCAAGGTCCTCCCGGTCGAATTCTGGAAACTGACAATTTGTAATCGAAAGTTGCGCGCGACCCTACGTCATATCCCGTATTCGGCCCAACCCGAGACTTATACCCTAGCGACCACGCCGTCGCCGTGGTTCCGACGTTGCGTATTACGGTCGAGACGATACCTGGGCCAGTAGATGTGGGCCCACGTTCAGTTTGAGGAAAACACCGCGTGTTACAAATCCCAAGAGAATGTCCCATCAATCACATCAAATGTCACATCAATCCATCACTCAAAGTCAAGTACAAGCAACCCATACCCTAGCCTTACCTCTCTCTTACACAAGTACCTTAAAGTCAACAAGCACCTTACATTTCATGTCACTCCACCATCCCTCTCTCCCATCACTTCTCTCTCTCTCTCATTCTCTCTCTCTCTCTCTCATTCCCCTAAGCAACCATGGGAGGTGGACGTCCAAGCTCTCCATGAGAAAGAGCTTGGTGTTGCCCCCCTTCCTACCATCCAATCCCATCCTCCATGATTGATCTCAACCGTTCAAGTCCATCCATTGGAGCTCTAGAGGCTATAGACGGAAGAAGGAAGAGAAGATCCTTAGGTGGGTAATCTTGTATTTTTCTTTTGTGATTTAAGGGCCCACATTGGTGGGACCCATCTTGATGTATGCATTATATAGGGAGGGCCCATAGTGGCGGGGTCCCTCCCCTTCTCACGTCTCTTTATCTTTCTCTCTTTCTTTCTCTCTCTTTTGCCTTTTTGTATGATGAGGTGTGTGGCCCACCATGATGATGTATGATCTACGCCATCCAACCAAGTGGACCAAACTGGTTGCAGCCACCTCACTGCTCATTTAGGCAGCCCCCATTTGAAGGAAAAACATAAATATCTACTTGATTAAAACTATGCTGGGCCACCACGTGGGACCCACCTGCATGTGGATTTCATCCACACCGTCTGTCCATCTGGAATGGACCCACCTGATGCATGGATGGAATCCACGCCGTCCGTCCGAGATCTAGATGGTGGAAGAAAGGAAAACACAAATGTCAGGTGCTTGTGAAGCCTGTCCATCCATACTCCATGGTTATGGCCCACCCCACACGTGTGGTATGTGTGAGGGTGGGACCCACCATAATGCATTTATCTTGTATCTGCGCCGTCCATCTGGACGGTGCTTGTGAAGCCCAACATGATGTATGCTTTTCTCCACCCGTCCATCTAATAGATGTGTGGGGCCCACCCCACACGTGTTGCACGTGTGGGATGGGACCCACCTTGATGCATGAATTTTATGTCTTAGCCGTCCATCTCTTCCTGGATGATGGAGACTCCCCTTTATATATATATATATATATATATATATATGGTGGGCCACGTGTGTGGACCCCACCACTATGTGTATGTTATATCTACACTGTCCATTCATTTATCTGGGATGGGTAGGAGCTTTGAGTTGCCACCAAGATGTATGGTTTCATCCAAGCCGTCCATTGGCTGGGACGGCAGACTCCTCCCTGATGCATTGTTTTATTCAAACTGTTCATTCATTTGCTGGTTGGGCTCACCTTATACTTTATATCCATGCCAACCATCCATCTCTGGGCCCCACCATGTGGAATGTGTTTAATCCATACCGTCCAACACCTTGGACGGGTGGGGCTCGCCTTTATGTTATATATTTTCCACACTGCCATTCCGTGTGGGACCCACACGTGTTGTATGTGTCTTATATCTACATCGTCCGATGATCTGGACAGTAGGGACCACCTGGACGTATGGATCCACGTCGTCCACCTATTCTGCACTCATGTCGTCCATCTGTTTTACATCCATCCGTCCAATCAGGTGGGACGCTGCTGGTTGAGTTTCATCCTTGCCGTCCACACCCCAAGAGAATGGGACCCACGCAGCTGGCAGCTGCTGCAATGTCAGCAAGTTCTGTGGGTCCCATGTATGATATATGTGTTACTGATCTACACTATCCACATCCATAGACCCCACCATGAGGTATGGATTTTATCCAAGCCGTCCCACTATAGGACCCCACCTTGATGCATGTATCATATTCACACTGTCCATCTGTGCTAGGCAGTTTGGATGGTGTTGTGCCGCCCCACCGTGATGCATTTGTTTATCCACACTGTTTAGATGATCTGGACGATGCTGGACGTGTTTGGACGATGATGAGGACTCCATCATGATGTTTGTATTTTATGTCCATGTCATCCTTCTATCAGTCCCATCTTAATGGATGTGATTCATCCACACCGCCTAGCCATGTGATAGGGCCACCAGTTATGTATTCTTGAGGCCCACCTGTAATATATATATTTGAGGCCAACCTGTGATGTATATTTGAGGCCCATATGTGAGGCCCGATGTGGTGTATATCATACCCAAGTGATGGGGCCCGTTATTATGTATAAGGCCAATGTGCAGGGCCCACCTGTTATGTATTTATGGCCCACTGTTGCGGCCAATTGCTGCGGCCCACTTGATATATAAGAGGCCCATTGGTGCGGCCCATTGATGCGACCCACTTGATGTACACGCAGCCCATGTGTTGCGGCCCATTGTGATGTATTCGAGGCCCATGGGCGAGGCCCAATGTGATGTATTAGAGGCCCATGAGTGAGGCCCATTGTGATGTATTCGAGGTCCATGTGATGCGGCCCATAGTGATGTGTATGTAGCCCTTGTATGAGGCCCATTACGATGTGTATTAGGCCTTTATGTGAGGCCATGGGCCCACTATATGTTTGACCTTATGTGGACCACCCCTTGGGGGCAATGTTGGTTGAATGTCCACATTAATGGGCAGTGATGGTGAAATGTCCACATTGTGACCTTCCCTTAAGCCTAGATAGGCCCATTCTCATTGTTCTCTTGTGAGTTAACCTAAACGCTTGGGCCCCATTGATATTGCTTGATCCATCATCGGCCGTTCATCTATGGACCCCGCCTTACGTCGAGGTTGATTACCGATTTCGATTGTCGAGGCTAAGTCATATTGTCGAGACCGATGGTTGAGGCCGATTCCGATTGTAGATTCCGATCGTCGATTCCGATTGTTAAGGCTGAGTTCGATCGACGAGGCTGATTCCGTATGTCGAGGCCGATTCTATTAGTTGAGGCCGATCCCGATTGTCAATTTCGATCGTCAATTCCGATTGTCGAGGCCGAGTCCGATTGACAAGGATGATTCTGTATGTCGAGGCTAAGTCTGATTGACGAGGTTGATTCCATTAGTCAAGGCTGATTGTCGAGGTCGATTTTGATTGTCGATTCTGATCGTCGATTTTGATTGTCGCGGCCAATTTCGATTGTCGAGTCCGATACCGATTATCGAGGTCGATTCCTATTGTCGAGGACAATTTCGATTGTTGAGGCCAATTGTATAGGGCAATTCCAATTGTCGAAGCCTAATGTGATGTATATGTGGTCCGTATTAGAGGCCCATTGTGATGTGTATTCAACCCGTATTTGAGGTCTAATGTGATGTATATTAGGCCTATGTGATGAGGCCCATTGTGGTGCATTTGAGGGCCAAGTGATGGAGCTCATTGTGATGTATCTTAGACCCATGTGAGAGCCCCATTGTGATGTGTATTGAGCTCTTAAGTAAGGCCCATGGTGTTGTATATTAGGCCCTTGTGCGAAGCCATGGGTCCACTATATGTTAGGCTCTATGTGAGTCATTCCTTGGAGCAGTGTTAGTTAAATGTCCACATTGTCGAGGCCAATTGTTGATGTCAATTATTGATACTGATTATGAGTATGTGACAACATAGCATCATGATACATGCCCATACGCATCATCTGCATGTTTGTTATGAGATGTGGTTGACCATTGCATATGTCATTAGGTAGGTTGTTATGAGACTCCCTGATAGGCAGAGGTTATCTCACATGAGCGCACGGTATGCGCAAAATTGATGCATGACTGGATTGTGTGACTCATGCATCTTACATTATGTGTTGTGATTACTGTACGCCCTAGAGACATCAGATCCGTAGCCTCCACAGGCATATCGTGGATGGCCAGATGGGACATCAAAAATATTTGGTTCGAGCATCGGGCTACCATAAATGGCCTTGGGTGAAAATCCATAAACTCTCTTGGTACTAGAGGACGCCCCAACGTCAAGACCAAGTGGATATATATGAGCGCATGAGGGCTATATACTGTAGGCTGCGTCTCCCACTGTGTCGTGGTCGGTTGGGAGGGCGTGTGGCCTTACCCGCCTGAGGGAGTAGGTAATGCTCGGCTGAGTTTGACCAGCTCGCGAATGTGTCCGCTATCGATGTGTCGGGTGGATATTGGCTGACTACTGGTCAGGCGGATAGTGAGCTCTCTTCCACTTACCCAGTTGTGCGCTTGATGGGGCGGCAAGCTGGTGTAGAGTGTACTAGACTCTGGTGATGATCCCAGAGATGTACAGTATTATTATGTGGGCTTATTGAGTAGGAGTTGCATACTCATTCATTCATTTATTCACTATCTACTCGGGCTGGTGGTGCGCAACTATTTGTTACATGTACCTTCCTAACGACAAGGATTTCGGTTGGGACACGCGACTAACCTGAGATTAAGAGTTTACCACATTGAGTATGACTATCCAAATTTAGGTATGAGACTGGTTTGGATAGAAGTCCCATGTGGTGGACCCCATAGCTTGCGATACTATGTACTATCATCCTGACTTCACACTCCAGCATGGTCATTCCATTCGCACCACATATTACATTACATCCGCGGCATACGACATTTTGGGTTTCTGTATTTTTGGATTTATATGGTCTAGATAAGGCTGACGGTATTCGTGAACTCATCAGGAATTGTATATTTCATTGCATCCTCGACATCTGAGATTTGGCTCTTTATGACTCCTTATTTGCATAACTGATCTGTATTGCGCACTCTAATATTGTTTGACTCATAGACTTGTCAATATTTTTGCTTACTCTAATATCGTATGATTCATAATCTTACTAGTATTTCTGATATTATATGATTATGACATTATATTGAATACTGGGCACTTACCTTGTGCACACACTTACACCACCCTCTAAGCTTTCTATAAGCTTATGCATGATAGATGCATGTAGGTGATGTTAGGTTGTAGAAGCGTGGAGCTTGGAGCATGTACCTGATTTATGAAGCTTTAATTTTGACATATATATTTCCCTTTCAGCATTGTATTCAAATGTTTATATTAGTAGATATGTAATGATGATGTTGCCTTTGTGATTTGGGTATACTTGTGATTATACTTATTATGAGTAAAATGTACATTGGAAAATCCTCCTTGTAGGATCCTAGGATTGAAATATGGCATATGGACACTAGGAGCCGAGAATGGGGTACTATGGAGGCTGTCGGCACCGGATTCGACGATCGAGAATTTTATGAGCTCGGTTTCCGAGTTTGGGGCGTGATAGAAGTAGTCGCAACAGGAGGAGCTACAACTTAAGCTACATTATGTACAGAAGTAGCTAGTTTTTGAAAGTGCCCTGGTTTGTCAAGTTACGTGAGTGATGAGTCAGATTGTCTATAAAGCCTGATAGGAAGATCAATTTAAGCATCTGTCTCAACCGGATGTGTGCAAGCTCGCCACAGGTAAATCTAAAGCCTCACATCCCATGTCCCAAAAACACCAGGTGAAGAAAACCCTTAAAAACAAGTTAGAAAATCATAGGGTTTTTAGGTAAGAAAGCTTTTTCAAAATAGAAAAATCTCTAAGTTTTCTTGCCTTGTCGATTTTATCGAAACACCTTCGATATGATCGATCTGCTCTGTCGATGTCCTCGATGCTCCATCGATACCATCAAAAAGAGGACCAAAAATGTCCAACAACCTCATAACATATCTGGACGAATTATCGATGAATCGATACACCTATCGATATCATCAATATTCAAATCTCGAGTCTATCGAAATCAACTCAATATTATCGACATGAAGATTTCTGGCGCCCTTGTTCTTTAAAAGAAAATTTCAAATTCCTTCGATATATCGATGCTTCTTCCGATATGATCTGAAATCAAATATCGATAAGATCGGGAGTCCATCGATGATATCGATCGAGGGCGCGCATTTCTTCCAGCAAATATTTCAGGTTAGTTTTTACTTTGATAGGGGCCATTCGAGGAAATCGATATTCATATGTCGATGATATCGAGGCCGAGTCGATCGGATCGAGAGTAGACACGATCTGTCTAGCAAGCTTATTGGTAAATCTATAGGATTTATCGATCCCATTGACACTGCCTTCGATAGCATCGATATGCAAATTCCGATGACTTCGGTTGACCCTCGATCATATCTTAAAAACCTGAAATATTTCAATGTCAGTCTCTCTCATGCTTCAAATGTCGATAGATCGATCCCAGTTTCGACTGGATCGGAGTTCGAAATCCAATGTCATCGACACCTGTTTCGATCCCATCGACCAACTGGCAAAAGGTTTCAAAAGCGTATGACATTTGAATTTGTGTCATCAAGCAGACCGTCGATGCTATCGAGAGTATACACTTGATGATATCGACACTGCTCGATGATATCAAACTCTGTCATAAATGTGACCATTTTATATCCGTTAGAACCTTTTGCCTATTTAAAGAAAGACTTGTCTTTTGTTGCTGGAGAGAAACTAGAGAGAGCTTTTGAGTGTTTAACCTTAAATCATATACCCAAAGCCCTTTCTCTCAGGGAATTTCATCCTCCAATCCACCCTTACCATTGATATTCAATAGAGTGGATTGGGGAATGAACTTCCGCATTCAAGGATCCTCCAGTTATTACCTTAATGGCAAATCGTTAAGCTGGGATGCCTTGAATGCCTATATGATTAAAACTACTCTATCTTCCTTATAGGAAAACCTTTAAAGAGTAGGATTTCATCATAACCTTGACCTAACCCATCACCATATATCGGTACATCTTTTGTGTTGCGGATCAAGGGAGTAGAAGACTCTTCGTCAATAAGGAGGAGGAGATCTTCGACATTGTGCTTATCGGGACTTATCAACTTATTTGCAAGTATCTAGAGTCCAAGAGGAACCTTTTGATCATTCCTTTGTAGGATTGGGTCTAAGGTGTTTCTCACCCTTTGAAGTCCTCAAGGAGGCCTCCGACGAGAGTGTACGTGGTGGGTGCGTTGTGTGGACCCTTGCTCTGTGGAGAGGATAAACATTTGATTGAAGGTGAACCAGCAAAACCTTAGGTTTGAGGTCAACCGCTGTGAAACCTCGGGTTTGAGGTGAACCGTGTAGAAACCTCCGGTAGGGTCTTATGGAAGATCCTTGGCCAGTGTGCCTAAAAGTGGGTGTGTTGTGTTGACCCTTGCTCGTGAGAGCAAAAACAGTCAGCCTCAGTGTAGGTTGTAAAGGTTGAAGGTGAACCTGATTTAAAACCTTAGGTTAGAGGTGAACCGCTGTGAAACCTCCTTAGTGAAATCTGGTACACTCAAAGGTTGAGTGCGGTTACCGGGAGTGGAGTAGACAAGTCGTCGAACCACTATAAAAATGACTGTGTTTGTGATTGATATTCTTCTGATTATGTGATTAACTTTAATATTTGCATATCTGAATATCTGAGATCACACCTCACACACTTACAAGTCATATCCATCATAAACTAGTTTGCATATTGTTTACTTCTTAACCAGTTTATGATTGGATCCTCTACCGGGCTTGGAAGCCAGTAGAGTTACATTTGAGTAATCCTAATATGTGTCTGCTGTTAGGATTAGTGTAATAGGATTTTAAATAAATCATAAAAACTTTTAAAAATCTTATTCAACCCCCTCTAGGACATTTTGGCATATTCCTTCTTCAACAAGTGCAGTCTTCACCGCCATTTTAGTTTTTTCATTCCTCCATTAGAATCTTCTATGCACGGTCCATCTCAACCAAGAATTCATCTGTAGATGGAATTTGATTCTGACAAGTGCCCGCAATGTAGACTGCAGCTTCTTTGCTGACTGATTATTCTGTCGTTGGAATAAAGAAAGGATATGTCGTCCCAGGAGAATGCAGAGAAAAGGAATTTTGATTTGATCCCTTAACACTTTTGCATGATTCTAATGGCTTTGGTGTGATAGTTTGCGATTTTTTTTTTATGGTATGAAGTTGGTGGGCCTTGGAGAAAAGGATTCATTATCTGTAGGGGATTTCCCTTTCTCTTTTCTGGTCTGTCAAACAACTACTGTAGAAGGAACCAGAAAATCTTGCTGAGTGAATGAGCTGGCGGATTGTCCGGGATATAATGAAGGTGGGACGAGTGCAAGATTTTGCTTCACGGCATTACGCATAATTGGCCCTCTAATCATCTGCAACAGGACTGGACTAGTAGTTGTGCAGGATCGAGCCCTTGATTTTGTTGGCAATACCAAAGTCCACTCATCTATATCATCTTGGTGTAGATGTGATACATATATTACTCCAGCTACAGATTTAGTCAAGGTCAGTTGAATTCCCTGATTTGAAGGTTCGAACGACGTATGCTTATTACAAGCATAGTGGATGACGAAGACTCTCGGTGTGAAGTAGAAGACTATTTGATTCGAAGCAAAAGCCATTGTGATCAAAGAAAAATTGTAGTTCCTGTTATAAATAACAATATGTTAGCAGTGAAAGCCGAACAAAGCTATACTTTATTTCCGAGATGAAGGGGAGGCTGTTCCCGTTGAAAGTCACCATTTTGGTGCCACTACGATGCCAAGTGATGATAAAAGTTCTCTAGACAATTTCTAAGTTATTATTGAATAGTATAATCCCCAGTGGCGTAGCCATTTTGTTTCGACAAGAAACGAATGTATTTCGTTAGGGGAATTATCATTCAATAATAACAGAGAAAATAGAAGAACATTCATCATCATATATTTTATTGATTTTGGAGTTCATTTACATCTTCGTATTCCCTTGATTCTAATATAAAGTACAAAATATTGAATTTAATAAAATTATATGAAATAATTCGAATGATGATTTCGAATGATGATTTCGGCAGCATTCTAACTTGCGATAAACTCTATTCAGTGAAAGAAGTGTTGCACGGGTCCAAGAATCCTTTGTTTCTCCTTTGATTGATTTGAAATGACAATCTTGAAGGAAATGTTCGAATACCACTGAAATTTATAGACTCTTCGAAGGATTCGACATTATTCATGTATCATATACATTATGCAGGCGCAACAAAGTTCTGTTGCGCGGGCCAGCGCAATGAACCTCTATTGCACAGGCAAGCGCAACAAGACTCATACTCCTAATTTTTATGCTCCAAAGAAATGTTACGGTGGGCCCTAGGAAGTTTTTAATGGCGAGATGTTCAATCACCATTATTTCTTCTAGTATGGTCCACCAAAGATTTGTATCTAATTTATTTTTGAGCTCAACCCTAAGCTCATATGGGAAAATGGATGGACAACATGAATATACAATACATACAATAAGGTGGGCCCCATGGGAAGGGCCACACCATCTTATGTGAGGCTGGGGAGCACCTAATCCGCTCCCTAGAAGAAACTTGCCATTGAGTTTAATTATCTTATGTCACACCCTAGATTTTATTATTCAAGCATGCTTGGCCCAATCATTGAGTTCATGGTGTAACTCACTACGTGAACTACTTACAACCCAACCTCCATTAAAAAATGGTGTGAAGAAAGAATATCACTAATTCAAGAAATGGAGAGTTTCCAAGTACATTCATTCTATTAATTGTTTAATGAAATAAATAATTCCAATAAAATAAGAAAAATAATTTTGTTCTTTCTACTCTTGCTGCTCTCTGAACCAACCTAAACTAATTACAAAAAAAAAGGAATAAATCAAGCGTCATTGTAATGACCCTGATTTTTTAGACCTATATGAGAACCAAACTAACCAAATTAATAAAATAATTTTGTAGTCAGTAATAAAAGTTAAGTATTTAGACTAGTTGGTAGAGGCACCCTTGGTGAAAGGATAGGTTAGGAGATTAACTCCTAACATTATAAAACCCGGTGGAATCTTCTAAGTTCAGGGCACTTTCTCTATTTAAGGGGAGGAACTGCTGGATTTTCTATAGAAAACCCTAAAGCTAAGAACAAATGTAAGAGAGAGAAGCGCTGTGAAAGAGAAGCCTCCTCCGGTAAGATTCTCACCTCTTTTCTTGTAATTTTTTTATTAATTAGTCTTCAAGCAAAATCCTTTATTATGGGAGATTGACCCTGGGAATCTAGTTATATCAGTATAAGAAGACTTAAATAAAAGGATCTTAATGTTAAATCGTATCGGGAGATTTTAAATCCTAGAGTGATTCGATGGGAGATTTCCCACAATGTTGTACATATTGTGAAAATAATGTTAGATCATATTGTAAAACTGTTTTCATCGATAATCATAGATTTCTACATGTTTGGATCTGAGCAATCCCTTGGTTGATCCGAAATTAATGATGAGAAAAATCATTAGATGGGTTGGATCCAAACCCCAGAATCAATTAAAGGTAAAAAATAAATTAGAGAGACTATGAGAAACCTTAAAATATTCAGAAAAATGGATCATGTTGAAAACAAAACCTGTCCGACTTTGATCAATCGATCGAAGGGTTTGATCGATTGAAGTGGTCAATTTTTGTATAGCGATAAAAAACATAATTTCATAACTGGTTTCGATTAATCTAAATCTAGGTTCGATCGATCGAGCATCTCCTCGAGCGGTCGTGATCGATCGAGGACACTGATCGAGAATGAATAAATTCGTCTAGCTTGAAAACTGAATTAAATCTGACTAAGCTCGATCGATCGACGAGTAGTGTTCGATTGATCGATCGAAGGTAGTCAAAAGTGTCAAAAAAATTAATTACTTAATAAAAATTCATTAATTAGTGGTCGATTGATTAATGGCATCAGTCGACAGTCCTCTGCTTTGACTTTTAAATAAAATTTATAAAATGGTGAGACCATCAAGGAATCATGGTGAGTCATCTTAATTTGATTAAAGGTAAGCCCCACTTAATGAGGTAGTCTAATTGTTTTTGGAATATGTTGAATAATGTTAATAGGGATTCAAAGCCTAGGTACGCAAGCGTTCGACTATTCGAAGGATTCAACTTTAATATGAATAGGTGTGTGAATCCCAACATGTCTCATATTGTGAATAATAGAAATCGGTGCCCACTCTTTTTATCTTTATTTTGGGGTTGTATGGTCTAATTTAGATTGATGATATTGTAGACTTGGAGTCGCCACTAGCCGATTAGCTCAAAATTCTACAATCAGCTAGAATCTAAAAATTTTGTAAAAGTCAGAGAATCCGGAGACTATCTTTGTAACGCCCTGAAATTCGGGGGTCGAGTATGAACTCAACTCCCGAGTTCCAACGCATTACTTATGCAACATACACAATGATGGTTAAATGTTGTCTGAGTTAGCGCAATAAACATGAATGAGATTATACCAAAACAGTAATTCATACTCCAGTTCAATTGTATAAAGGCAAGAGGAAGACTGAAATTTTATATTCAAAGTATGTAAACTAACAAAATTTTATGACTCCAGAGTATGAGTACTAACTGAGTACCAATATACATGTATTGTTTCTAAGTCAAAAATCAAAATACAACTCTCAAGAGAAGCCCTGAAAACCCCGCGATGCAGCCGGCCTAAGCAAAGCCGTCAAAGTACTGCATAAAGGAGAACTCCTCCTGATCCTCATCAAAGTCGGGCTCCGGCTCCTGAACCGAGGCGCCATATACACCTGCGACAGAGTCTGGTGGATGTTGCAAACACCGTCCCGTAACGTGGGAGTGAGTAGCTAACTCAGTGGAACAATAAGGCATAGGTTAACATGTTATCAATTCAATCAAGCAGTAATGATAAAGCAGTACAAATCAAACATTTCTAACTACTCTTGTTAAGTGCGAAAATGAAATGACATGATGCTGTATGCCCTTGCCAAACCACCCTCAGCGACATCATCTTACGTTCGCGAATGCTTACTCCCTCAGTGCGCCACATCTACAAAGCACATGCGGTGCGATGATGCTCATGATTACCAAGTTTTTATTAGTCCATTTCAGACAGCAGTATTGGGAAACTAAGGTACCTCCCTTGTATCATTCCCCAAACATGATCCATTCTAGGGTCGTCAATCCTAGTTAATCTCATACGATATTATGGTTTGAGAAACGTAGTGAAGGCATCGCAAAGGGCTCGTCACCCGTCAGCGCGGATACAGATCTCACCGTATGCGGCTCAATTGCTGGCCGTCAGCTCGAGTACAGGTCTCACCGTACTCGGCTCAATCACTACCGTCAGCTCGAGTACAGGTCTCACCGTACTCGGCTCAACTCATACTCTAGTTGCTGTGAAAGACTCGTCGCCAATCACAGACACTTGGAGTATACTCGAAGATACTACGGAGGACTCGTTGCCTGTCAGCACGAGCACAGGTCTCACCGTACTTGGCTCTCGCCGTAAGTATCGACAGCTCGAATACAGTGTCCCATACCACTGTATTCGGCTCACGAGTTTGGTGCGCAATGGTCACTACGGGGAGGCACATGACCCCAGCGTAGGCCGACAGCTCGACCACGGTGTCCCATACCACCTCTCTAAGGCACTAATACGTAGGGATACTGAGGCAGCATAGCTTCGACTGTATGTCAGGTCGCAAGCCCCCAGTGAATCGTCGCATCCTCATCTGCTCATTGACGAGGATGGTTGGGACAAAGCCGCCCAACTCAGTAAAACGGTGCTCATACTCCGTCACCTTCATGCCACCCTGCCTGAGGCGCAGAAACTCATCCTCCCGCTCATGCCGATACGTCTGCGGGTAATACTTCCCGTGGAACCAAGACTCGAAAGCCTCCCAGGTCCACACGAAGTCTACTGCGACGGTGCGCAGCACACTGTCCCACCATAAGCTGGCCTCCCTCTCAAACATGAAGGTAGCCAACTCAACCTGCTCTGCCTGGGCAATGCAGCATTCGTAGAATCTTGGAGATGCGGTCTAGCCAAAACTCCGCCTCCTCGGGTCTGTGAGAACCCACAAATGAGGGAGGCCTCAAGCGCTGAAATCGTTCGAGTAAACCACGAGTACCGACATCTCCAGTAGGAGGTGCGACGAGTTTAGGTAGAGGCACATCCTCAAACCGAGCAGGAGGCTCAGAATGCTCATCAGGATGAGCAGATGTCGTAGGTGGAGTCGCACTACCACCACGGGACAAGGCCTCAGCAATAGTGGCCATGAGCTGCTGGTGCTGCTGCTGTTGTATCTGCTGCTGCTGCTGGTGCTGCTCCTGCTGCATCTGCTGCTGATGCATCATCATCATCAGCTGCTCAAACCTATCAGGCGGCGGAGCAGCCTGAGAATCATGCCGCGCAGAAGATGATGGTCGATACTGCTCACGGACCGGGGGCGTATGAGGTGGCTATCCACCGGTAGGACCAGCAGGAGGCTGATCAGATCCTAACCCACGGTCCGCAGGACCGCTACTACCAGAAGGAGTCTGGTCCATAGAGCCGGTCAGAAGAAGATGTGCCATGCTCCTGTGTACTGCCGCGGCATGCCCTATACAACATAGGGTAGATCATTTGTGAGATAAAGCACAACACACTTCATAAAGCACTTAAGCATTCCACACATCATCAAAACAAAAGAGGCTACATGCTTTTCATTTACCCAAAATTGTCATAATACATGGAATACAGAGTTACATGAATCACGATAGAAAATCACATGATAGCCAATACATCCACTACATCAAACACCTAAAACATGCTACTACCTAATACAACATCTGCATGAAAACATAAACCGCCTATCGCGGTAACCAAAGCAAACACAACATACAACAACATGGATGACTAAGCATCCGAAGCAGGCGGTGGAGGAGGAGCATCCTTGTCCTGTGCACAGCACAGAATGGCCTTCAACGTACGAGACATCTTCTTAAAACTCTTCTTCATGTAGGCTTCATTCTCTTCAAGCTTGGCTCGAACTTGACCAATCTCTTACTGCAGGGCGGCTTGACCCTCCTCGAGACGGGCCAATCGCGCATCAAAAGCATCTCGATCCACACCCTGCTCCTGAGCCGCAAGGGGTGAACTCTCCTCGGTGTCCTGAGCCTCAGGTTCTTCTTCCTATATATCATCACCGCGCTCCTCATCACTCTCTGCCTGGAGGTCAACACTCTCCTCGCCGGCGCTATCCGACTCATCTCCAGACTCGTCGAGTTGTGCTTGCCGCTGTTGAGGGCCGATCTTCATATTCTTGAGTGTCGCCTCACTTATAACTCGGACTGGTGCAAGGTCCTCCGTGTTCAATCTGTAGCCTACATCACGAGCCATCCTGCAGATCAGACGGCCAAATGGGAGCGAAAGATCGTTCCTGGCAGAACGAACAACCTGGACTATCTGGGATAGGATGAATGTGGGCAGGCATATGTCGTCCCCATGTCCCATCTTGTACAAAAGTTCACCATCAACCGAGTACATTCCGTGCGGTTACCCGACCGTGGGTACACATTGTAGGTGAAAATGTGATGGAGTAAACGGAAATCCTCGGCCATCTTTGTGGCCGCAATGCAATTTCCTCACTTCCAAGTAACCCGGCGACCACAGAAGTATCGCGTGCGGCGATCCCTTTCCCGCGCACTTCTGGAGAAGTTGTCACTAGGATGCACCTGACCAAGCGGTAGCTTCGTGATCCGAGCCACCTCATCCACCGTAATAGTGCGCCTTATGCCCCTCACAGAAATAGTAAACTGAAGAGGCTCTACTGATGAGTCTACGATGTGGGCATAGAAAGCGCGAACCGTGTTCTCACATGTAGGGGACTCGCCGTCAAACATAGAGTTCCATCCGATGTCCACCAGGCGATCCATCAGTGGGTGTAGCTCGAACACCCTTTCATCCACATGAGCTTCAAACACAACCTTGCGGCCCGCGAAGCGCCCATATTCAATGCCTATCGGATAAGCATTTCCGACGGGATGGTCAGGATCCATGTCTCGCTTCGACCTAAACTCTCAAACGGTGCTAGTGCCGGCCCCAACGTCGGATCTTCTTCGGGAATGGGCTGGCCTACTTGGGCCTGCTTCATCGGCCGCGGTTTTCCTCTTTCCCATGAAAGATAGGATGGAGGAAATGGAGAAAATAGTAGCCACCACACCAAGGAGGGCCATGGAAAATTGCCAAAATGGGGAACAAGGGGCTGATCTCTTTGATCCTCCATAAACAACAATCTAATAGGTGTGGAAGGGGCACTAGAGGTAGGAAATGAAGGAGAAACAAGAAGAAATGGAATGGGTTAGTAGATTACCCGATTTTGAGCTCCAAGGAGGGGTATGAGAGCTCCAACTTGAGAAAATGGGGAAAGGAGGAGGCTAGGGCTGTTGTGGAAGGTTGGGGTGTGTGAGTTATGGAAGAAAATGGAAGATTGTAAGGTTTGGAGGGATGAGTTTTGAGAAAAATTGAAAATGGGGTTGGAAGGTTTTGGAAAGGAAGAAATGAAGGAGAAGGGTGCTCCAGCCCCTTAAAACTTAATCCCCTTGCAATTCCGCACGTACCAGGGGGTCAAGGAGGTTGGGCCGACCAACCTCAGCCTTGGACCCACCTGAGATGGCCCACCGGACCGCGGTCCGGTGCCCGAGCCGCGGCGCCGCCGCGGCCGAACTTGGCTGGAACCGCGCCGCCACGGTGGGGCCTTGTTTGCCACGTGTCCAGGGTGCCAAATGCACCTTGGTTCGATCTGGAACCCTGGTGTATTAACGTGGGGGGCCCCCGAACTCAGTTCAGCTCCAGAACGGTTAGTTCCGAAAAATTTCTGAACTAATCTGATTTTTCCTGATTTTTAAAGACTGATTTTGGGTGGATAGTGACCTGGACACGTCAATAGACGGTCTAGGAGTGATTTAGAGTCCGTATGTGCAGTCAGGATCGAGTACAAACTCGATCAACTCGTCCGTTTTTAATGAACTTCGCCGAACGGCGAATTGGGAGACCCTAAGACTGTTTCTATATTTTTGCGCACCCTCCTAAGTTGTAACACGTCAGCATACGTAGTGGGGACATAACTCAGGTCCGGTTTTAATCAAAATCATGCTCTGATACCAACTTGTAACGCCCTGAAATTCGGGGGTCGAGTATGAACTCAACTCCCGAGTTCCAACGCATCACTTATGCAGCATACACAATGATGGTTAAATGTTGTCTGAGTTAGCGCAATAAACATGAATGAGATTATACCAAAAAAGTAATTCATACTCCAGTTCAATTGTATAAAGGCAAGCGGAAGACTGAAATTTTATATTCAAAGTATGTAAACTAACAAAATTTTATGACTCCAGAGTATGAGTACTAACTGAGTACCAATATACATGTATTGTTTCTAAGTCAAAAATCAAAATACAACTCTCAAGAGAAGCCTTGTAAACCCCGCGATGCAGCCGGCCTAAGCAAAGCCGTCAGAGTACTGCATAAAGGAGAACTCCTCCTGATCCTCATCGAAGTCGGGCTCCGGCTCCTGAACCGAGGCGCCATCTACACCTGCGACAGAGTCTGGTGGGTGTTGCAAACACCATCCCGTAACGTGGGAGTGAGTAGCTAACTCAGTGGAACAATAAAGCATAGGTTAACATGTTATCAATTCAATCAAGCAGTAATGATAAAGCAGTACAAATCAAACATTTCTAACTACTCTTGTTAAGTGTGAAAATGAAATGACATGATGCTGTATGCCCTTGCCAAACCACCCTCAAGCGACATCATCTTACGTTCGCGAATGCTTACTCCCTCAGTGCGCCACATCTACAAAGCACATGCGGTGCGATGATGCTCATGATTACCAAGTTTTTATTAGTCCATTTCAGACAGCAGTATTGGGAAACTAAGGTACCTCCCTTGTATCATTCCCCAAACATGATCCATTCTAGGGTCGTCAATCCTAGTTAATCTCATACGATATTATGGTTTGAGAAACGTAGTGAAGGCATCGCAAAGGGCTCGTCACCCGTCAGCGCGGATACAGATCTCACCGTATGCGGCTCAATTGCTGGCCGTCAGCTCGAGTACAGGTCTCACCGTACTCGGCTCAATCACTAGCCGTCAGCTCGAGTACAGGTCTCACCGTACTCGGCTCAACTCATACTCTAGTTGCTGTGAAAGACTCGTCGCCAATCACAGACACTTGGAGTATACTCGAAGATACTACGGAGGAGTCGTCGCCCGTCAGCACGAGCACAGGTCTCACCGTACTTGGTCTCGCCGTAAGTATCGACAGCTCGAATACAGTGTCCCATACCACTGTATTCGGCTCACGAGTTTGGTTGCGCAATGGTCACTACGGGGAGGCACATGGCCCCAGCGTAGGCCGACAGCTCGACCACGGTGTCCCATACCACCATGCCCGGCTCATGTGTCTTAGTGGATCGAGGTACCATGGTTAACGGGATCGCCACTGGTAAGTTTGGTACCCTAGGTTCAAGCAGTAGCGACCAAACATGGTGAACACACAAATACATTTCGGTTTACTTGACGAGCCTGACTAGCTCGAGCGCACCACAAGTTAGGCGATATGGAGCGCAAAAGCACTCCGTGTGGCCAACCACTATCGCCAACCGAAGTACGACTCGGGTTCGCCAGACACATCCTTTGTGGCGACATGAATCTCAGCCACAATCGCAAGTCTGGTACCGAATGTTTGGACTATAGACATAGTCCCAAACTCAAACAGTTCTCATCAATAGCATGTGGAGTAAAGCATGATAACAAACAATAAGCATGTTAGCAGGCATGTTATAAAGCATGAAGTAAAGCATGAAGTAAAACATGTTGTAAAGCATGTTGTAAAGCATGTAGTAAAGCACTATACACATAGGGATACAATTACATACACATCACAAGTGAGTGGTTATAGCGAACCACCGCATGGAGGGGATCCTACATGTCTCTAAGGGAGTCGGAATCCCATATCAGCACCTCTCTAAGGCACTAATACTCAAGCATTTACACACACAAGCATTACACAAACACTTAGAGTACGTCATTCCAACATACATGACGTATGTTAGCAAATTGCGTATTAGGGCTATTCTTTCGCCAAGCGGTTATTTTATCCGCGTATACCATATTCATACAATAAATCATGACAATTACACTTCCAAAATTTACACATATGCAGTATTTCTAGAATACACAATTTCAACATACATAGCGTTTACAAGCGAACATGTATTTCAGCGATTCCTTTCGCCAAACTAGTATTTTATCCATATATTATATAATCATACATTAAATAAACATGTCAAACATTTTTCCGAAAAAAATACGTATACGGTATTTCTACGTATACCTAGAGTATGTGAAATTCCATATTCTACAACGTTAATCGAAACAGGAAACGGAAAGCACTTTGTACATGTGCATTTACATGCAGATCATGAATCTATCATTATCTGACATTGAAAGCGTTGAAAAACGTAACTTATACACTTAAAGTCCTCACCTTTGCCCTTGGAATCACAACGAATCAGCAAGGGTCGTTGAGCTTCCGTATACGGGAGTTTTCTAGCCTAAAGAGCGGAATCGGTTAGCCTTTACATAACCTACAACGAACCTACATCAAATCAGACCTAGGGTTAGGGTTTTTTACCTTCAAACGGAATGGATACCGCCGGGAAAACACCTGGAAAGGAGCGGTGTAGGCCGTGCGACAACCGAAAGCAGTAGGAGGAAGATCACCCACAAATTTCAAGCTCTTCTCTCTCTTTTCTCTCTCTCTCTCTAGGGTTTTTCTCCCAAATTCGTATGGCTGTGAGAGGGGCTGTTCTAAGCCCCTTTTATAGCCAAAAACATCCCCAAAATAGACTCAGGTTCAAGGGTTACTGTTAATATAGGATATTCGTCACTTTTCCAGCTCAAAAGAGAGGTTCTGGTGGCCCTCCTTGAGCCAAACGTCAGACTTAAGCTCACCACACATGGATCTATGTGGGATTACGTTTTCGACTCGATCGGATTCCCAGATCGCACGTGGCGGGCCACTTTCAGTTCAACAGTCAGTGGGCCACGATCCGAAATTCCAAGTACATGTAAATGTTCCTGAAATTTTTCTTAATCCGAGGGTGTAATTTGGTCTGATTTTGACGGTCAGGTTGCTTAATACTGACGCGCAAGCGAATGGTGCCAGATCACTATTCCTGATATTTATTTTGGAATGGGAATAGTGTTTTTCACACTCCCTCGCTCCGGATCGAAACGAATGGCCGTGGGACATCGGCTGGATTTGATTTTCGAGATGATTGTCAAGCCCAGTGAGGCGGTCCTAGTTCCTTAGCTTCGTGTTAATCGGACTCCCGATGTGCGATCTAAACCTAATACGAAGTTTCGTTTCATTCCCGAGAGCAGCCGGGTAATGAGTTTGGTTCTAAACTTTAGGGTAACCTAGAGTCACTTGTTTTGCAAGTTTTGGGTCTTGCAGATCGTATTTAAAGTGATCCCAACGGATTTCATGGCTAACCGAGTTTAGTACTTAGTTAACTTTGTTAAATTTCTAAAGGATTTAATCCTAATTGATTTCTGGTCGAGGTGGTACTCGAGCCAATGTACGGAAATTCACGGGTCGTTACAATCTTCTTGCTTTAAGTTGACTCTTGATTTGTGACTTGGGATTCTGAGTAAGGGACCTAAGTTATAGAGAGGAAAGGTGTTAGGCACCCTCTGCCCGCACAAGAGTACGGTCTCTACTTCATGTGGTAAGCTAATCTTAGGGGATAAAATAATACGATGTGAAGTATTAAAATGAGACTTGGTAGGCTTGGATTTCTGATGTGACAAGGTCTGAAATTCCGACAAACCACAGAGCATACGTCCAAAGAATGTCCAGAGGAGAAAGGAAGTTTAGAGGAGATGTGATGATTCTAGAATGTTATGTAGGAGGACTAGGTTACCAAGAGTTTTTGATGTGATATGATCCAAAATTCCAGCAAATCACAGAGCATATGTTCAATGGTAACCTAGAGAAGCAGGGGGGTTGAGAAGGGAGGTAATGATGCGATTGATGAAATATAAATACTAGTAATAATGGCATTACCTTTGGCTTGCACTTGACATGTCTTGGAAGTTTAGGTGTATCATCATTAGAAGGGTTTACCTAAGTGGGACTGTGAGGCTAAGAAATGGATGGCGGAGGCTAGAGGGGACTGAAAAGGATGGGAGCTTGAGAACTCAAGCACTCCCTCTCTCTCTCTCTCTCTCTCTCTCTCCCTCTTTTTGTTGGTTTTTGTTGGTTTTTGTTGTTGAAATGAAGAGAGGAGGGGTATGTATAGCCCATTGGAATGGTTTTCTGGTAATTGTAGGGATTATGGAGGGTAAATGATGATGTGACAACCTAGGATTGGTGGGGGGAAGGGAAATGCCACAAGGCACTTTCTTATGGGTTAAATGGCTTGGTAAAACGGAAAATAGGAGGAATTCTAGGGTCAAATAGGTCTGACATAGTTGATTTTTGAGGGGAGAAACAACTATAGCTCAGGGGCACATTTTTCGAGAGGAGGTGGTAAATGGATTACCGCCCCTGATTGTACTTCTCCAAAATTCAGCCAACCGACTTCTTCTTACGAACTAGAAAATAGAACTCTAAAGAAATACCCAAAGGTATATTTAGAGCTCTCGGTTTAATTCAGAGCCCATTCACATGGCGTTAGACACTTATTATGCTATAGATGACATATTATGTGCCACCTGCGACATGCATGATTTTACAACTCGAGGTGTGATTAGGTGGAGGAGAGAGAATTCTACCCCCCCCCCCCCCCTTAAGTGTTAAAGTTGGACTCCTGAATGACTAAAATGCCTTGGAACCTCTTCATGTTACCCCTATACTACACCCCCTAGCAAATGGGAGGATGCTAAATGGCACTCCCATTTCCTTAGCTAATCACAACCATCCACCTCACCTTTAACTCCCTAACTTCACCTAATTCTTCAAAATGTCACCGACCTTAACTATAAATACCCCTCCTTTTCATTTCATACATCCATTTTTCGTCAATAACATCCTTAAGAGAGAATGAGGGGGAGAGATACCGAATCATCCATCTACCATGGAGAGAGAGAGAGAGAGAGAGAGAGAGAGAGAGAGAGAGAGAGAAGCCATTCCAATCCATAATCTAGCCTAACTACACTTCTATCTAAGCCCTTAGCTACACCTACGCCTAAGCCACCTAGTGTAGATGAAAATTCCTCCTTAAACCTCATAACAATTCATCTATTTACCACTCCCTCACAACATGCTTGTCGAATAATTTAGACCATAGATCAGCTGCATTCATTGCCTTTACCATTTTGAATCTAGCACTTGCATCATCGTATCTCTTTGAACCCCTTGCAAATCTAGTCCATTTGAGTGTATGGCTCTAGGGCTTGCTAGTTTTCTTAGATCCTGATGTATCACAAACTCAAATTGGTTAGATATTTTTTATTTTCTTTCTCGACCATCTCAAGTTAATGAGTGTTGCATTTGATCTTTCACTCCCAATCTTGAGTTGGATACGCATCGTTCATCATCCATTCAATTTTCTTTTCTTTCTTAGTCAGGCTCAATGCCATGTGAAGAGGAGTTAAGGCTCGTGGTTGTAATTAGTTAACTTTTCTCAAGAGTTAGCAATTTCTCAGTTCGTTATATGAGTAGGCATATGCGTGAGGAATGATGATATGATTAGGATACATATGTTAAGTGATTAGAAAACTTTTATGGTCATTGTGCTTTCATTCGTAGTGGAGGGCAATTAGGATGATCAAGAAGCCTTGACATGTTTGAGGCTAAGGCGAGAGATCAGATCTTCAGGTAGCTCAAGGGCCATGGATGCATGTGATGAGATGTGAGACAATGTACATATGTGCAAATGCATGAGACAACATGATTTTTATGATGACGTATGAGCAAGACTTGAAAAGCTCTAAAAGGGAATGAAAGCCATCTAAGTGGTCTGAAACAACATTATTGTAAACTTCAAGACATATCCTAGGATAATGATTTCAATGCTAGAAATCTCTCGTAGAACGGTCTAGTGAGCTCAAAGGGCTTTGAAGCTGAGGGAAGTGTGTCAGAGGCTTCATGAGTGTACTGGAGTCCCGAGGGAGGATGTAGTCAACACAATGAGGCCTGACAAGCCCTAAAAAATATAATATGTGGGTTAGGGTTGTCAGTGCGTTAATGGCATGGATGGCCATACAGATGATTTAGGTTGCGTCGATCACAATTCGGTAGGACTTACTTGTACACAGTCTATATCCAACCATGATTGTACATCATGTCGTGTCTCACGATCGGGTCTGGTTATCTTCATGACAGTCAGAGACAGAGATTTCGGTAGCTATTGTGAGAAATATCCCTTCTTGACCACATGCATAGGAATATTAACATTAAAAATTGGCAAACCGCAACATAGAAATTTACGTCGTTCCCTTCTTGCCCAACCATGAATTTGTAAGTCGGCCAACCAAAATCAAATTCTTTCTCAGATCTAGAACATGCTTGACATCCTTTAGCTTCAGTACTGTCCTATTCGACTGGTTTATCTGAACATTCACTTTTCCAATAATATAACAGGATTCATCATCTACCAAGTAGACTTTCTTAAGATTAGCTCGCACATAGTTATGAAGAACATCCCTACTCGAAGTAGTATGAAACGAGGCATCAAACTTTATTATTCAAGATTCATTCTAAGTATCCAAAGATAGAATTAGGGCATAAAAAATACTTGCTTCAGAGATGTTTGCAGAATCTTTGTTTCCTAAATTATTGTTTCCTTATTGTTTCTTTAGAGCTTTACAGTCCCACCTCGTGTGTCCATTTTTTCTGTATTCTAGCAACCATCACCCTTTCCTTGAGGAAGCTTGGATGATCTGTTCTTCCTTGATTTCGATCGACTATGATTTTTGTTTCCTCTATTTATATTATTCTTCTTTCTTAAGCATTGAATCATTCTCCAATGTTTCACTTGAGGATCCCAATACTCCGAGATTCCTTACTTATGATGAGGCTTATAATATCATCATACTTTAACTTCATTGATCCGGAGGAATTGCTCATGCCTACTACACATTTTTCCTAACTTTCTGATAACATTGATAATATCACAAGAGCTTTAATTTCATCATGAAAATTAAGGCCTATAGACTCTAAGTAGCTCGTGGATCGATGAACTCATTGATATGCCCAACCATGTTTCTGCCACTTGACATCTTCATATTTAACAGCCTCTTCATCAGAAGAACCTTATTGGAGGTAGATGGTTTTTCATACATCCTTGACAGGGCATCCATCTGATCCTCTGTGGTGTTTTCCTTCGAGAGATTGAACATAATAAATTTCTTCTGAGAAAGTTGAATCATTTCCAAAGCCTTTCTTTTCAGTATCACCTAGTCATTATCAGATATCTTCTCCAGTTTTTTGATTTTCTTTCAAGAGAAAAATAGAGATCCTTCTGATAGACGTAATCTTTTATTTGCATTATCTAGAATATGAAATTTAAACCATCAAACTTTTCAACTCTCATCGACATTACTCCCACCCAAACCAAGAGCTTTGATACTAGTTGTTTGGAGAAAGATACCCTCTCGACCACACATACAACAATATCTGAATAATAAAAGCAGAAAAAGAGGTAAATCACAACATAAAAATTTACGTGCTTCCCTTTTAGTCTGCCCAATGATTCACGCCAATCCACTATGATCAAAGGTAAAAACGAAGAAGTAGATCTTAATACAATGATGGCTCTTTCTCACTCTCTCTCTCTCTCTCACAACACAATGTATATTAACCCAAATGAACTAGGGTTTACATAAAATTCCATGTCAATAAGCAGCTCAACATGTGAAAATGCTGGCTGATTGAACAATAAACCCCTAATGATCAGGCTTCATGGATCCTAACAGCAACATCTCCTCTTGCACTGAGGGCATGCATGGGCCTCATTAGGCGTTGGCATTTAAAATTTTATTAGCATCTCCCCTATATGCTGGACATGTACAAGCGTCATCGGGCTTTGGCATGCAGACATGAGTTATGATGATCAATAGAGTACATGGAGTGTGAAGTGGTGGAACCGTGAAAAACGTATGCAAACTAGGAGAGAGCGAGGCCTGAAACTTGAGCTTGAGGTGCACATCACACAAGTAGGGGGCAACCGAGAGTGGGCTTCAACACTCTCCAAGTTGAACATGCCCCATTAGAAGTGTGCTACCAGGGTGGTTGGCACTAAGCCCGGGCGTTGGTGCCCTTTCTAGTCCTTTTAGAGAGTGCACCAATAGGGACACCCGATCTTTGAGGGGGTGCACCGGCAAGGACGCCAGTGCTCAGAGTGCGTGTCAGCAGGGGTTCCAGTGTTCTCTTAGGTTCGCTCGATTTCTTTTCGAAACTTATTTTTTCAGAAAATCCTATATAAAAGGCCTTAATGATGCAATTAGGCGGTATTTAAAGGCAAATTTGATGGAAAATCTCTACCATGTAGTCGGTCGAGATTAGCCCACAAGGCGCCATCTGAAAATTGTAGTGCACTCATGCTAGTAGGTAAGTCGGAGCTGGGTCAACTTGAAGTTGACTTAGATCCAACACTTGGACAGTAATGCATGACTTTAGTAAAATTGTTATACCTTCTTCATTTCAACTTTGATTAAACTAATTCCAGATGCATCGAAAAGATAACTTGAAGGGATATCAAACCTTCTTAAAATGAGGGCCATTGGAACCCAAATGATCCATAAAAAAATAATTTATAGAGCGATCGCATGGTGTGAATCTCCTTGACTTTGCAACTAGGTTCACATGCTCGTGGAAAGGAAGCCATATCTTCTTTGTTTCATCTGCGATTAAGCTGATCTTGGGCCTTCAGGAAAGTTTTTTTTTAATGATCTTCAAACTCTCAAAATAATATCTCCAGTCCTAGACTCATAACCTGTAAACTACAACAGAAAAGGCCTTCACTAGTGGTCAAAAGCGTCGGCAAAACCTTTGTTGGTGATTAGCAAGTGTTGGCAAAGGGGTACGTCGGTAAATGCTTTCCCGGCATTGATCAACCTTTCATCGCGCTTTTGGTCACCGTAATTTAATAGCTTTTTGTTTATCAGCGTCCATCCTACTTTTTACTGGTGCATTCTGCTGGCTGCCGGTAATGAATGGAAAAGCGTTGGGAAAAATAAAAAAGCGTCCGCAAAAGTCTGTCCAAGCGCCGGTAAGTGCATTTCAAATCACAGTTTTTAATGATATTTAATCACGAAAATATGCCAATAAAAATCTATGCAATCGCTGAAAAAAGTCTTCTGAAGGGCTACAAAGATTTGACAGGCCTAGGTTTAAAGCCGTGCATTCACATTGTAGGACAATATATATATTTTTAATTTAATTGAAACCTGTATTTTTTTCTTTAATATTTGAAACCTAAAAAATGTTGATTATGTATTCTCAAATGCATCTCATTCTCTAAGGCACGGACTTGATCCAACACACAAAAGTACTTAAAAACAAAAATTGAAAAGAGTAAGTACTCTTGACAAAGCATGGTGTGCTCATCATTAATACTTAGGGGTGCAACTTGGGTCGAACTCTACCTCAATTTTTTATTAGATTAGGTTGGGTTCAAGCTCAAATTCTCCACTCATCAGTGGATGTACTTAAGCATGCTAATTGGGCCTCTCATGCCTATCACTCTCGTTACCTCTTATTTCTTTCTCGGGTCTAGAATGTCTTAGGGCTTGTTAAGAGTTATGGGTTCCAATTAAAACCCCAATAGATGAATGGGTATGAGTATGAGTGCAGTATCTATTGGTAGAATAGATATAATATGCCAACCCGATCAACACGTATGTTTTTCTTTTCTTTGGTAATCCCTTTCTTGTATTTCTTTAATGTCTATGGGTGACCCACTTGATCAATGGATGAATAGGATTGAGAGCTAGGATTAGATCAATTTTTTGCTCCAAAGCTAAGCCTGGCCTATTGACACCCTTAGCTGCAACTTCTAAAACATTTTGATGCATTTAAGAAGAAAAGTCGACATAGATGTTCTAGATGGATTTATTTATTAATTTTGAATTTGAATTTGAATTTATTACAAGAAAACAAATGATAAAAACATATATAGAGAGTCTAAAATTTCATGCACTCGATAGCAACTCACGAGCTCATGACCTCAACCATAGTCACCCATGACCCACTTAGGTTTCAATGAATAAGAATGCAAAAAACCAAGAAGAGTTTATAAGCAGAAGTCCAGAAAGGAAGAAAGAAAGAAAGAAAAGAAAAAAACTAATGGTTGGGATTATCAGGTGGAGCTTATAGGGCTCCCCCTCCATCGCTTCTCGGCAACACAAGATCCACATACAAATAGGCACATGTACTAAAGAATTTTAAAAAAAGAAAGGAAAAAAAAAAAAAAAGAAGAAGAAGAAGAAGAAAAATCCATGAACAAAGATCCAAATGCATATAAAAGAAACACAATTCTTTATCGTGATTTCATGTTTCCATTTCCAACTTTAATGAAAATGGGATATCATGCATTACCTTATAGAAATCGACAACAATGAAGTTGGGCCATCGTTTTCCTGCTGCTTCATGACATGTACTAGTCATGCTAGTAAGTGGAGTTGAGTTGTCCTTACAAGTTATCACTAAATTAGGATTGTCGGTGAAATAGTTCTCTAAAATAAGGGATCTTGTCGTTGTGTTCATGGTAGATTATTCCGCACGATTAGGACAAGAACTTGCCTTCATCACACTGTCACCATCTGCAGTTTCAGCCCAATCACCAAAACTAATAAAAAGAGAATTAGCAATAGCTTCACATGTTTATACTCCTATGCATCAGAAATTCAAATTGGACAATGCTTCCTATTTTAATGTATTTTATATCAATTTCATTTTATCTCCAAAAGAAAATTTATTCAAGGAGAAAAAACAAATTTTTTATATTTTTACTGAATTTCATTAACAGTGTAGACCTCCTCATGAGGCCGAATTCTCCAACCTGTGGAGAGCATTAGAGCATGCATCAAGAGGTCCACGCTAATAAATATCCAGGCCCAAAAATCACGCCAGTTCACTCGTCAGGTGGAACACACATTTTAAAAAGAACAATAAACATTTTAAAAGAATTATCGGGAGTCCACATTCAACTAAAGCACGTGACCTGCCCAATGTGTGTACAAGCCTGATTCTCAGGCCACGTCGTCTACCCGGTAGGGCCCATGTTATTCATGACTCTAATATTAGGGATGGATGTGTGTGGGCTTAGCAAAGCATGTACTAAATTTCTACAGAAAAAATTCACCTATTTATCTATGATAGTTCCATTGCAAGATCTACATGGGAAATACATTTATGAAAGGAGAGAAAATAGGGCTTACATTGGTTTTCTATAATGTATCTCCACTCATAGGCATTACCTTCAGAAGCCTCCTTGGCTGATTTTATGGTGAAGACCAACAAACGCTGGTTCATAGTAATCATATCATCGATGATGGGCCAATCCTGCCCATTTTTAGGCATCCTTGATACCAGAAACCAAAATTTCCTAAGGTTGGAGGCATTGAATACCTTAGTTAGGCCTTTGAGGTGATGTGACATAATGTTCAATGAAGATTATGATGATCTTTGAAGGGTTGGCATCAAGGAACACTTGAATTTCTTTCAGCACATTAATAACATGTTGTTGTTAATCAGATAGGTTAATCAGAATTCAATCATTTCATTAGATTTATATAAAAGGAATAGGCTGTGACATACGAATGCTGTCAAATTATAGCATTAGCCTCCAAAGGAGTGGCACAACCAAATGTGATTGTTGAAGTTGTACATGTCAAGCACCAACCCTCTAACACCATTCTCCAATGATTCAGAGTATAAATAGTAGCAACTAAAAAAATAACAGTATCTTCTTTTTTTTCGTTCCCTTTTTTCTTTTTGCAAAAATAATACTATATTTATTAAGAGGGACATCTTGTTCATGAACATTATACAGTAGAGAGCATGTAAATCATGTCTTCTATCTAAGAAGACCCACCTACACATACATGCAAATATCCCATCTTCAAGATACAAGTACTTCTGTGTTAGGTGTATGTGATTTTCTGTTAGTAGAGATTGCTTACAGGTTTATCATGGATTCATAGCTTAGCCCAGGTGATGACTTCCAAGAGCTCTTATAAGGTTCCATACCCACCTGAAATAGGAAAGGAAATAAGAAAACCTGAAGGCTTTAGGAATCTAATTAAATGGGTTATTGAGAGAAGAAGAATAAAACCTGGTAATGTGATGAAAGTGTCAGAATGTCAGGACATCTCTGCCTTCCTTTGATGCATGCTGGCCGCTGCTTTCACCTCTCCTACTGTTTCTCCTGTAATCTGCCATTATAGAACGTCTTTCAGTAGCATAAGAAAATGAGAATACATGAAAGAAGCTAGAGAAGAAAGGCATATCTACTTACTTCTTTGCACATGAGAGTCCTCAATATGATCTTATAAAGAAAAGTCATCAAAGAAAAGGTCGAAAAACATTCATTAATCCAATGAAAACAAAACCAATATAAGAAATCATTCCTTTTTTTTAAAAAATGATTGTGTTGGTTTTTCTCACCCTAAAACATGTCCCCCTCCTTTATGAAAATAGTGAGAAAAACTCTGTTTCAACGTTGAGAAAAGAGTGACAAACTCAGCTCCTTTCTTTCAACCAACATTTATGAAAAATTTTGTTTTCTTCATCAAGGAAATAGTGATAAAGGTTGATGAAAAGAGTAACAAAACCTTGAGAAAATAAAGTGAGGATAAAATGATTAATACCCCAGTTGCAATTACTGGATTCAAATGTCCAGAAAGCAAGACCTGCACACATGCCAATTTGTTAGCATTAATATTATAAAAACATGTGTATCAAAATAAATTATAAAAACCTATAAAAATAAAACTAACGAGCTTTTATTCTCTTCACAATTTGTTGAGAGAAACTAAGAAGACAAATAGTTTGATCCTGATAAAAAAGAAATAGTACCATGCCTGATCAAATGACAACTGATCATCACATCAAGGATTAAAATAGTTTGTGTGATGACTTCCAATGTGTCCTCACATGCAAACACGGGTAGAAGCCTGTTTGCCATACTTAATTCTAGAGCATTTAAGCAACCATGAAAGGTAAAGATAAATTAGTACAGGGCGCACATGATGAGATTTAACTTACAGGAATGATTAGCTTTTGGCCCCCACGATGGAATTCAATTCTCCAAAAGATTCTCTACAAGGACAAGTTGAGTCTAAATACATTGAGCATGATGAAAGGAAAAACAAATCTTGACAAGATAAATGGTGCTAATTCAAGGTACTTACGAACCATCAACTAAAAGATGATTTTTTTAAAACAAATTAAAACGGGAACTGAAAAAATGACAAAATGACAAAGAAAGCAAGAAACGAATTCACATTTAGATACAAATGGAAAAATAGAATACCTTTGACAAAAACATTATTGTAATGAAATCCCAATTTCCTGGTATTCATCATAAGAAAGTAGCCCTCAAATTACAGATAGATTCTTTTCAAATCCAACTTGAAAGTAATGCAATTGCAATTTGCAGCATGGTTCCTCAATATGAATGCTGAGGAAGGTAACTACAATTAGTCTGCTTCATTAGCCTTCATTGCAATTCAATGTGATAGTGTATCCGAACACAACCTGATCCCTTCTAACTGTCCTTCTTTCAGCATTGCTTTGGCTTGTCTCATGTCTGAATGGACTACTGAATATTTTTCTTGCTCTATTTTCAGTTTTTTTTTTTTTTTTTTTTTTTAGCTCCATTGTTGAGCATTAGAGGAAAGTCGATGTGGGTGTTGTCGTTTGCGGCCCACCAAGCCTTCAACCAAGTGTTGCGGCAAAGTGCAGATCACGAACCATATGGGGCACATCCAATGGATCAATCTTCCACTTCAACAACCACATCTTCGAGTCGTAGAAGCTTTCCACTAATGTATAAAAGATGAGAAATAGTAACAAATCAAACCTCGAGAACAAAACATGGTGAGCACATCTAAGGTCTTGTAGCAATCATTTGAAGCTTCAAATTCGAACATGTGGTAGGTCATTGCCGTTTGGCCAACTTGGTTATTGCAAGATCCAAATGCGATCGAATTAGCTATATCTAGTTAGTAATTGTTAGTTGATAGTCAGGAGAAATTAGATCATGGAACATTACTCATGTGAAAACTCAGTTGTAATTTCTATATTCAACCAAGACCTGACTCAAGCCCGACCCAAACCCAAACCATGTGATAAATGGGTCGGGTTTGAGTCCTCTGCTCTTATTGATCACACCAGCAAGAGTACTGCAATGAAATCCCAACAACAACCTAGCAGGAGTATTGTAATGAAATTCATAACAAATATAATGAACAATTAAACATACAATGCAATGACAATACACAAGTGAGCTTATCCATTAAGAATCCATCTTCATCTTTCAAAAAGAAAAACAAAAGAAACAGTTCAACAGTCCATACTCAAATGTAGATGTATGGCTCACGGGTGAGTGTGCTGCCCTGATTTTCATGAGAACCAATGAAACATGGAATCCAATTTTGAGTTCTTGTTTGGATGGTAAGTGGAAATCTCATACTCCTTTCCCAACACTTACCCTAAGCTCTTGTGCTAAGAATCCAAAATATGAAAAAGGTGCAATGGTTGCTTGGTGGAATCCTTATCCACCTTATAATTTTCTATCCAAACATCAAAATTGTCACATGAAAGGAAAGCCCTTTTCCTTTTCCATTGTTTGGCATAGAATCCATGGTTTCCAAACATGGCCTAAGAATTCATAATTGCAACCAATCTACATAAAAAATCAAATATGAGACACTAAGATTAGGCTTGAATCTTGGGACATGTGTGAACTGTATTCAACTATGACTTTTGAGCTCCTTCACAGACTAGTGAAGTAGTATTTACACAAATTGCAAGCCCAGTAATACTTGATGAATATTGTTCCAGGTTTGAATGTCTACCTGCAGAAACTACAAGGATATTTTGATGGAAGGTTATTGGATGAAGCTAAATCCAATATAAGGCCTGAATTACAATTGTAAGTGGGACACTCCTAATAATCGTCATGAACACTATGTTCATGACAATGATTGCAGGGCCATTAAATATATCATCAGAGTAAAATCTACTTTTTGCTTTTTTTCTCCTTAGTTATATGTTGTTTTTCTCAAGTTCATAATGAAGGCAATTCCCTGACAAATAGACTGCGCTAATCATGCCATGCCATGTAACTTCTATTGCACCTGAGTTGGGTTACCATTGTACCATTTCTGTAGTTTCCAAAAATCTCACTTCACAATTGTTTTTTTAATAATAATAAAAAATAAATAAAAATAAAAAATAAAAAAAAAAAAAGAAGAAGAAGAAAAGAAAGAATAGAAAAGAAAAGAAAAGAAAAACAAAGAAAATTGTAAATGTAAAAGCTTAAAATAGGGATAAAATAAACACAATATGTTATCGATGACCAAAACATGGTTAATCAATTTACACATTTCGAATCTAATACTGATAACATAGTCCTAGGTATTTCTTTAAAATTGACAAAAGTGTCTTTCCTTAAAATTCAGTGCTTCTTCATTACTTATTACCTTAAAAAATATTGTGAATAAATCCTCACAAAACTTCAAACATAACATAAAAGAACAAAGAGTTGTAATGAATGGATGAAGTTTATCACAAAAATAAGTAAATATGATTGCGGAATTGCATCAAATAAATGATGGGAGTGGCTTAAAAAATTCCAACGACAATTCATTGGTCTCTTCATCATTTTCAAGATACATCACAATGTTCAATTTTCCTAGTTTTCTGGGAAAAAAAATTCTTCTTCCTTGCCTAATCTATTGATAAAACCCCTCACTAATACTTGCAAAGCTTGATCAGCAAAAAAACAAGTTATTCCACCTTTGCTTGTTGGCTCATCATCTAGTTTCATCTTTGCCTACAAGAGAAAAAGGAAGCATGCACTATTTCTATTAAAACAGAAGGAAGGACAAATAGGAGAATGACATGTTGACCAAGAAATGACGAGAAAAGGAACATAACATAAAGAAATAATGTCATGCTATTAAACTTGAATAAAGACACAACGACTCCATATATGGAGATCACAACAATTCATAAAGCTACTTTGTTTATCGTTCTTCCAATAAAAGGAAAGAAGTGTGTTGTTGATGTAGACATTAATCACCGTGTTCTATTTGAATTCGTGTCCACCATAATGCCATGTGATGAAATGCTTACCAGATATATAAAAAAAGTTAGAGACACCAAAAAAAATCATGACACAAACCTTAACAAGCTTGGGCAAAGGTCGAAATGAAAAACACAAACTCAATGGTGTCCCAATCTATCCCACATAATTTCCTTCTCTATGCATGTCTCTATAAGGCATTATGTATAAATTTCTCAACATAATTTGAAGACATAAGAGATACATTGCCAAAGTCGACATCCATGTCGATCCATAACCAACATAGCATTGGCTAAAGGATGATTCTATGAGAATCAGCTTTGGGCTTAAAAATACAAAAGAAGAAGAAGAGATTGAGCTAATGATTAAATAGGATAAAGATAGCTAACAAGTGACAAGACTTCCAAATATAATGAGAAAAAGGAATGTTAACCCTCCTATGGCAGAAATGATGCCCTTGTTGGGAGCATTACACAAAAACTTTAGGATCTCACCTGGCAAAACACCAGAATTATGGGATATAATAAAGCAATGAAATAACTCAAAGCATAAACCACATGACACAAGAGATTTTTACGTGGAAAACCCTCGAAGAGGTAAAACCACGGGATCTCAAGCACACACTGCTTGGATCAAACTTTCTTCACTCACGCAGGAGTGGATGAACAATAAGAGAATAATGAAAATAGAGCGATCTCACCGATCACGAGGACGTAGAAGCGCTGAGACGTCGACTGCGAAGTAGATCACCTCTACGAGCAGAACCTCCCCTCCATAAGCTTCCTCTCTCTTTTTCTCTTTCTCTCTCCCTTTGATAGCCGTTTAGCAAACCCTTATAAAGCTTTAGGAAACTCTCTTGCATTTTCTCTCTCTCTCTTTCTCTCTCTCTCTCACCTTGGCCGTAAAGAAATCCTTAGCACAATAGCTTTAGAAAGCCTTCTCAATACCTTTGAAAAGCCCTAGGGACCCTTATTTATAGTTTAGGAAACTCCTTTCCGCACCTCTGCGAAAACTACCTCAAATTTAAGCAGTCCGCAACAAATCCGAACTGAATCTGCGTAACTCTCGACTAGTCGAGCCAGGCCCTCGACTGGTCGAGTGGCCCACTCGACCGGTCGAGCGTGGCCCTTGATTGGTCGAGTCCCATGGTATTTCAAAATAAATAGCTCGCTGGACTTTAAATCGAGCACCACTCGACTGGTCGAGTGACCCATTCAACTGGTCGAGCAGTGTCCTCTACTAGTCGAGCAGCGCGGTAATGCCAAGATTTGTGACATCTGATTCGCACTACATCTCCTCTGAATTGAGGAGGAAAATCTCGTCAAATCTCTCCCTTTCCTACTCAGGAGGAATTCGCCTTCTCCAAGCCAGTCAGGTTTCTACAAACCTCAAACTTACCCTTGAAAAAAGCCTTGGTCATCATGTCTGACCCATTATCATCCGTGTGGATCTTCTCAAGCTGTAACACCTTCTGTTCCAGAGTATCTCTGATCCAGTGATACCGAATCTCTATTTGCTTCAACTTGGAATGCTAACTTGGATTCTTGCCCAAGTGTATAGCACTTTGACATTGCAATAGACTACGTGCTACTCCTGCGTCAGGCTAAGTTCCTGTAGCAACCTCTTCATCCGAAGCATCTCTTTACATGCATCTGTGACCGCAATGTACTGGGCCTCTGTCGTCGACAACGCTACGAGCTTCTGTAGCTTGCTTCTGTAGACTTCTTGGAGTCTATGTCACCTACCATATCTGCATCTGTGTATCCTTCTAACACAGGTTTTCCATCACCATAGCATAGGCTCAACCTGGATGAGCCTCTTAGATACCATAGTATCTATTTCACCGTTGTCCAATGTTCCTTGCCAGGATTGGAAAGATACCGACTGACAACACCAACTGCATATGATATGTCTAGGTGCGTACACACCATAACATACATCAAACCTCCTATCGCTAATGCGTTGGGTATCTTCCTCATCTCATCCACCTCTACCTTCAACTTAGGATACTGTTCATCGCTCAATTTGAAGTGACCATCAAGTGGAGTACTAACCGGCTTCGCTGCATTCATATTGAACCGCTCGAAGACTTTCTCGATATACCGCTCTTGTGACAACCAAAGCTTTCTACTGCTTCTATCACGGGTTATCTCCATTCCTAGGATCTGTTTAGCCGAGCCCAAGTCTTTCATCGCAAACGACTTGCCCAACTCTTGTTTCAGCCTGTCGATCTTCTTGATGTCTTTACTCATGATGAGCATGTCATCAACGTATAATAGCACAACTAAGAAATCACCATCTGAGAATTTGCGCGTGAACACACAGTGGTCCGACTCCGTTTTGTTATATCTATGCTTTAACATGAATGATTAAACTTCTTGTACCATTGCCTTGGAGCTTGTTTTAGCCCATACAAGCTCTTTCTTAGCCTACACACTATATGCTCTTTGCCCTTGACTTCAAACCCCTCTAGTTAGTGCATGTAGATCTCTTTGTCCAAGTCACCATGGAGAAAGGCAGTTTTAACATCTAGCTGCTCTATCTCTATATCCATGCTAGCCGCCAACCCAAGCAACACCCATATGGATGTCATCTTCACCACTGGTGAGAATATCTCCTCGAAGTCTATACCTTTCCTCTTACTAAACACTTTCATTACAAGTCTGGCCCTGAACCTCGTTTGCGAATTCTTCTGATCAATCTTCTTTCTGAACACCCACTTGTTGCTCAGAGCTTTCTTGCCCTCAAACAATTTCACCATATCATAGGTGTGGTTCTTATGCAAGGATTTCATCTCTTCTTGCATAGTTGTCAACCACTCCCCCTTATGCTCCTCGGCTAGGGCCTCAAAATAATCTTCTGGCTCTCCCCCATCAGTGAACATAATGTACTCACGCCGCGAGTACCTCTTGGACGGTTGTCTATCCCTAAATGACCTCCTCACCTGTGGCTCAATAGATGGATCATGTGGTGGCTAGTCCCCCGGTCCATCTTCTGTAGGAACTCCCTCATCCTCTGCAACTTGCTGTACTCCCCCATCATCAGGCACCACGAGAGGAATAACCAGATCCATATCCTCTAACTCTCCTGAACTAGGCTCTGTCTTTTTTGGCTTACAAATGTCTTCAATACATTGGTCTTCAAAGAAAGCCACATCTTTGCTCCTGACGAGTTTCTTCTCAGTCGGATCTCACAATTTGTAGCTGAACTTTTCATCACCGTACCCCAATAACACACATTGCCAGATCTTCATATCGATCTTGGACCTCTCATCCTTTGGTACATGAACGGATGCCCTGCATCCAAACACCCTGAGATGACTGTATGATGGATCTTGTCTAGTTCACACCTTCTCGGGTACTTCTCCATTTAACAGGGCTGATGGAGACCTGTTTATTAAATACACTGCCGTGTATATTGCTTCTCCCCAAAACTGGGATAACATGCATCTAATTCTCTCTATAATGGTGCGATTCATTCGCTCAGCCACACCGTTATGTTGGGGGTCTTGGGAACCGTCTATTCATGCCGTATACCTAGGGACTTACAATACTCATGAAAGTCACCGATGTATTCACCACCATTGTCAGTGCGGATGCAATTCAATGATCTACCTGTGTCTCTCTCGACCATAGCATGAAACAATTTAAACACACCAAAGACCTCGTCCTTGGATTTCAAAGAATAAACCCAAACCCTCCTAGATGTATCATCTATAAAAGTGATAAACCCAAACCCAAGGTTTTTGTCCTCATAGGACCACAAACATAAGAATAAACCAAATCTAATGCATGCACTTTATTAACATGAGAAGCAGATTTAACAAATGAAACTCTATGTTGTTTCTCTGATAAACAATCAATACGGGTTTTGAGAGGTATACATGTCACGTCTAGAAGGAGCTGCTTCCTCGCTAGTAGCTGAAGCCCTTTTTAACTCATGTGGCCTAGACGCCTGTACCACATGTCAGTAGTTGAATCTTCCACTGCATTCAACCCACCCTTGCACACACTAACACTTGCCTTGTAAAGGGTGCAACACTTCTTTCCTCTAGCCAAGATTAATGAACCCTTGATGAGTTTCCAGCGCCCACCAACAAATCGGCTTTCATAGCCATCATCATCCAACTTTTCCTTCGACATCAAGTTGAGGCGAAGATTTAGAATATGCCTCACATCCCTGAGAACCAATGTGCAGCCTACATCGTTCTTCACACAAATATCTCCGACCCTTACAATCTTTGATATGCCAGAATTTCCCATCTTTATAGTCCCAAAGTCACCTGACTTGTAGCTTGTGAAGAAATCCTTACGTGGAGTCGCATAAAACGAGGCTCCTGAGTCTATCACCCAATCGGTGTCCTGACTCATAGCCATAAGACAAACATCATAATCTGTTGAATGAATAACTACAACATCGCCATCTGAAGCACCCGCAATGGAATCTGATTAATCTTCCTTCTCATTTCATTTTCCTTTCTTGTCATTCTTTTCTTATGACATTCATACTTGTAGTGGCCCTTCTTTCCACAATTCTAGCACTCAACATCCTTCCTGGTACTCGACTTGCCTCTTGATTTATCTCGGGCCTTCCTGCCATTTATGTTCTTTCCTCTCCTCCAATCTTGTGTCATAAGGGCCTCTTGCTGAGTAGACCCCTAAGACTTCCTCCTTGTCTCCTCATTGAAGAGACAACTAATTACCTGTTCCATGGACACCTTTCCATCTGGCACAGAGTTACTCACAGACACCACCAATGTCTCCCAACTATCATGCAATGAGCTAAGCAATAACAAAGCCTGTAATTCATCATCTAGGACCATCTTCATTATGGAGAGCTGGTTCAATATATTGCTGACTCCATTCATGTACTTAGCCACAAAACCACCATCTTTGAACTTAAGATTCACAAGTCGTCTTATCAGAAAATTTTTATTGCTGGCTGTCTTCCTCTCATATAGCCCGTGCAGTTTTAGCCATAGGCTAGTAGCTGAGGTCTCTGTAGACACATGGTGGAATACGAAATCGTCCAGCCATTGTCTAATAAACCCCACCGCCTTCCATTCTAACTTCTTCCAATCATCATCTGACATATCCTTTGACTTTGTTGATATGCCTTAAATTGGAGAATACAAGTCCTTGCAATAAAGCAAGTCCTTCATCTTAGCCTTCCATATGGTCCAGTTAGAACAATTGAGATTGACCATCCTTGATGAGCCACCTTCCATAATTCAGAACTGATCCCACTCCGTGCAACCAACCTGAACTCTCTGATACCATTTGTTGGGAGCGTTACACAAAAACCTTAGGATCATGCCTCCCAAAATACCTTATAGGATATAATAAAGCAATGAAATAAGTCAAAGCATAAACCACACGACACAAGAGATTTTTATATGGAAAACCCTCGAAGAGGTAAAAACCATGGGACTTAGTCCAGAGTAACAATCCACTATGAAGTTGAATGTTACAACCGATCACAAGCACACACCGCTTGGATCAAACCTTCTTCACTCACGCAGGAGTGGATGAACAATAAGAGAATAATGAAAATGGAGATCTCACTGATCACAAGGACGTAGAAGCACTAAGACATTGACTGTGAAGTAGATCACCTTTATGAGCAGAACCTCCCTTCCACAAGCTTCCTCTCTCTTTTTCTCTTTCTCTCACTCTTTGATAGCCCTAAACCCTTCAATAAACCCTTGTAAATCTTTAGGAAACTCTCTTGTATTTTCTTTATCTCTCTCACCTTGGCCATAAAAAACCCTTAGCACGCCTTCTCAATACCCTAGAAAACACCTAGGGATCCCTATTTATAGTTTAGGAAACTCCTTTCCGCACCTCTGCGAAAACTGCCTCAAATTTACGCAGTCCGCACCAAATCCGGACTGAATCTACGTAACTCTTAACTAGTCGAGCTGGGCCCTCGACTGGTCGAGCGGCCCACTCGACCGGTCGAGCCTGACTCTCGACTGGTCGCGTCTCACGGTATTCCAAAATAAATAGCTCACTGGACTTTGAGTCGAGCACCACTTGACCGGTCGAGCAATGCCCTCGACTGGTCAAGTAGCACGGTAATGCCAAGGTTTGTGGCATCCAATCCGTACTACATCTCATCTGAACTGAGGAGGAAAACTTCATCAGCCCTTTATTATAGTTGTCCCTATAGAGATCGAAGATTCTCAAGTCATTATGGCTCATGAGCATCAGCCTTTGGTTACTTGCCATCTCAATTGCATCTTAGGATAATTGATGTGGTGTTGAAGACAAGAACTTTTCGCTCAATACCTGACCTATTTTCAATTAGTTTCTCATACAAGTCCATGAATGAATTTCTTATAGAGGGAAAGGATCTTCATAATTTCAAGCATTGTACCCCCAGTCCAAGAATTTAAAAAATGAAAAAGAAAAAGAAAATAAAAGTCTCTAGATAGCAAAGTTAACCAAAAGGTCTTGTTCACCACAGGTTTCTTGAGATTCTCTAGTTGTTTTGAGGAATATAGACAACACAATAAAAATAATATTTGTATATAATATTGTCCAAAATTATACACTAGGAATCACTTATCGAACTTATCCATAATCACATAAAAAAATAGAATTATACCTTTGCGTAAGTGTATTTCTCAAGGACCTTCTCTTTAAGTGTTGAATAAGATAATACTAAATCTTGTATATCAGAATCCGCTTCGGCATGTTCCCTATAGTTTTGTAAGAAATCAAAGAAATGAGATGGAAAATAATAGGAGATAATGAATTGGAAACACTAAAATAGGATGGACCTTAACAACTAACATTAGATGAGTTGTAAGATTACAATGAAATATAAAGGCACAGTGTAGCCAATGAATGTAACGGAAAAGAATTCAATTTCATCTATGCACCCAAACACGGGCTAGATGATCCAAATTTGCAACTATAGTTCCAAAAATTGATTATTTAACTCAAAACTCGGTCTAGTCAACTTAACTCGGCTGAATTTTGAGGCGTGGCCATGTAACATCCCGGATTTTTGCCAATTTGGGATTAGATGTCCTTAGGCGATGGGTTGCTCTTAATACCTTATTATTTCGTCAGAACTGAACCCCACAGTCTAAAATCGCTTCTGAACCCATTTCCTTCACAAATCCCACCCTTCACTACCTTGTGCCTTCAATTTTTCAAAGCACTTTCGCCCTAGACACTAACTTAAACTAGCTAAGTAGTAAAACTTGGATCACTTTATATACAAACTACAAAGGCCTAAGTACCATCTCAACCAGAAAACAATTAGGATTAAATCCTTTAGAAATTTAACAAAGTTAACTAAGTGCAAACTCGATTAGCCCTGAAATCCGTTGGGATCGCTTTAAATACGATCTGCAAGACCCAAACTTGTAAAACATGTGACTCTAGGTTACCCTTAAAGTCTAGAGCCAAACTCATTACCCGTCTGCTCTCGGGACTGAAACGAAACTTCGTATGAGGTCTAGATCGCACATCGGGAGTCCGATTAACACGAAGCTAAGGAACCAGGACCGCCCCACTGGGCTTGACAATCATCTCAAAAATCAGGCGATTCCGATGTCCCACGGCCATTTATTTCGATCCGGAGCGAGGGTGTGTGAAAAACACTATTCCTTTTGAAAAGAAAATATCTGGAATAGTGATCTGGCACCTTTCGCTTGCGCATCAGTATTAAGCAACCTGACCGTCAGAATCAGACCAAATTACACCCTCGGATCAGGAAAAATTTCAGGACACATTTACATGTACTTGGAAATTCTGATCGTGGCCCACGGACCGTTGAACTGAAAGTGGTCCGCCACGTGCGATCTGGGAATCCGATCGAGCCGAAAACGTAATCCCACGTAGATCCGCAGAGGGTGAGCTTAAGTCTGACGTTTGGCTCAATGAGGGCTACCAGAACACCCCTTTTGAGCTGGAAAGTGACGGAATACCTATATTAGCAGTAACCTTTGAACAGGAGTCTATTTCGGTGAGTTTTGAGGCTATATAAGGACCTTAAACCCTCTCCCATTCCAGCCATACGAATTTGGATTTGAGAGAGGGAAAAGAGAGAGAAAGTGAGGGAGAAGTGGGAGAAACTCCCTGCCGTCGTTCCCTGCCACCACACGGGCTGCACCATCTCGTTCTCATCGCTTTTCCGGCGATTCCAGCCCCGTTTCTAGGTAAGAAACCCTAACCCTAACCTGTTTTGGGGTTTAGACTGTTGTAGGTTGTGAAATAGCTAACCTATTTCGTTCTCTAGGTTGCCAAACTGCCGAATACGGAAGCTTAGCAAACCTATCGTCTCCGTTACGATTCTACGACCAAAGGTGAGGACTTTAAGCGTATAAGTTACGTTTTTCAACGCTTTCAATGTCAGATAATGATAGATTCATGATCTGTATGCAAATGCACATGTACAAAGTGCTTTCCGTTTCCTGTTTCGATTAGCGATAAAGAATATGGATTTTCACATACTCTAGATATACGTATAAATACCGTATACGTATTTTTCTTGGGAAAATGTTTGACATGTTTATTTAATGTTTGATTATATCATGTGTGGATAAAATGTTAGTTTGGCGAAAAGAATCGCAAAAATACATGTTCATGTGTAAATGTCATGTATGTTGAAATTGCGTATTTTAGAAATTCCGCATACGTGCGGATTTTGGAAATATAATTGTCATGATTAATTGTTGTATGAATATGGTATACGCGGATAAAATAACCGCTTAGCGAAAGAATAGCCCTAATACATGTTTGCTAACATACACTAGTATGTTGGAATAGTGTATTCTAAGTGTTTGTGAAAATGGCTGAATGAGTATAGCATTCTCATTCGTGCTCGCCATGACTAATTGTCATGGATATATGATTGTTGTAATGGCGATATCCCTTTGACGAAAGGATTTGCCCTAAATCACGCCACGGCCAGTATACACTATATATGCTAAAATGTGTGGCCCAAGCGTTTGTGGAAATGACTGAATGAATATGGAACTTGGATTCCTGCTTGCCATGACTATCCGTCGTGGGTGTACGCGTGTTATGATTGGGGCAACTCCCTAGTGAAAGGATTTGGCCTAATGCCTATGTGATCGACATATGTCATGTATGTTGATGTATGTTTGTTTAAGTGTTTCTTGAAATGTCTGAATGAGTAGTAGTTAGCAAATTGTAAAGTATAAGGGTGTTGAGATATGATTCTCAACCTCTTTTCACTATGTGTATGATCTCCTTTGATAGTTGTGTGATTAGGATTTGAACATGTACAAACTCATGCTTGTGTTGTGCTTCATAACATGCTCAACTGTTTTATGATTTTAACTATGTAATGCATATGTTTAAATTTATATTTATGTTGTATGATCCGTCATGGGTGATGGGGGAGCGGAGCAACGAGTGCGTGCAACAGCCCTGGCAGCCCTAAACGGATAATACCAGACTGATTGTATGATTTGAATCCTGATCTATTACTGCTTTATATCTCTGTAATTGATTGTGTTTGGGGCTATGATTATAGTCCAGGCAATCGGTAACGGGATTGAACTCGTGGCTGAGATTCATTTGCCACGTGGGATGTGTTCGACGAACTCGAGTCGTGCGTTGCCTGTCGGCAGTGGCTAGGCCACACGAAGTTGTTTATGCACTTCATGTCGTGCAGCTCAACGGGCGATCGTGCTAGTCGAGCTCATCAAGTAACCCGATCTGCCTTATGCATGTTCACCCTGTTTGGTCGCTACTGCTTGAACCTAGGGTACCAAACTTACCAGTGGCGATCCCCGTTTAACCATGGTACCTAGATCCGCTAAGTCGCATGAGCCGGGCATGGTGGTATGGGACACCGTGGTCGAGCTGTCGGCCTACGCTGGGGCCATGTGCCTCCCCGTAGTGACCATTGCGCAATCAACTCGTGAGCCGAATATGGTGGTATGGGACACTGTATTCGAGCTGTCGATACCTCGGCGAGAGCCGAGTACGGTGAGATCTGTGCTCGTGCTGACGGGCGACGAGTCCTCCGTAGTATCATCGAGTACACTCCAAGGGTCTGTGATTGGCCACGAGTCTTTCACAGCAACTAGAGTGTGAGTTGAGCCGAGTACGGTGAGACCTGTACTTGAGCTGACGGCTAGTGATTGAGCCGAGTACGGTGAGACCTGTACTCGAGCTGACGGCCAGCAATTGAGCCGCATACGGTGAGATCTGTATCCGCGCTGACGGGTGATGAGCCCTTTGCGATGCCTTCACTACGCTTCTCAAACCATAACATCGTATGAGAATAACTAGGATTGACGACCCTAGAATGGATCATGTTTGGGAATGATACAAGGGAGGTACCTTAGTTTCCCAATACTGCTGTTTGAAATGGACTAATAAAAACTTGGTAATCATGAGCATCATCGCACCGCATGTGCTTTGTAGATGTGGCGCACTGAGGGAGTAAGCATTCGCGAACGTAAGATGATGTCGCTTGAGGGTGGTTTGGCAAGGGCATACAGCATCATGTCATTTCATTCTTGCATTTAATAAGAGTAGTTAGAATTGTTTGATTTGTACTGCTTTATCATTACTGCTTGATTGATTTGATAACATGTTAACTTATGCTTTATGTTCCACTGAGTTGATCACTCACTCCCACGTTACGGGACGGTGTTCCGAACACCCACCAGATTTGTTGAGTTTCAGGTGATGGCGATGCTTGTGAAGCAGAGCCGGACTACTTCTATGATGATAGGAGGAATTCTCCTATCTGTATCTCTCTGGCAGGTCAATGAAGACCTGATATTGTATTGACGGGGCTATGGTACATGGGATAGGAGGCATTACACTTCCTCACATTTGGTACATTTTAGAACTGCACTTGTATTTATTTAACCTGGTAATGTTATCACACTCTGGAGACTCATCATAAGTTATATATTTTATCTATCTATCACAGTCTTCCGCTTGCAAATTTAACTGTCTCTGGAGTATGATATGCTGTTTTGGCTTAATCTCACTCATGTTCAATGCACGAATACAGTCAACATTCAATCATCATTCATTTTGTTGCATAAGTGATGTTCTGGAACTCGGGAGTTGAGATTATGCTCGACCCCCGATTTTCAGGGCGTTACAGGCCACTTTTCCAACTCAGTTTTTAAATGGGAAAACAGGCTTTATCCAGAAAGCCTTTCATAGGGATAGAGGAATGCGTGTTCATTTAAATACCCAGCTGAATATTTGAGCCAAGCTAACCAATATTTAAGCCATCCCGATTCGTGTGCCGATAAACCAATTCGAGGTCTCCATATTCAGTTTTTTTAACTAATGTTTGCAACTAATAGCTAGTTGAATAGCTTACCATGTCATTTGTGAGCTGTGATCAAACAAAATTAGCTAATATTAATACAGATGAGAAGAGTTTGTTCTCAAATATATTGGGCTAGTTGTTAATTTCAGGGATGTAACATGTGAAAATATAATGAAATCCAGAGGAAAAAATAAGACGTACTTCTGATAGAATCTCCAAGTCTTTCTTCAGAGAACACGCTTCAAGAACATGCTCATATTTCTCCCTATCCATTTCCTTACCAAACAATACATTTTCTTCGATATTCCTAGTCTGTATCCAGGGTGATTGAGCAACATAGTTTAAGAAACTGTCCAAGTTATGGTGTACATGTGTGGACAACAGTGGCCTCATCTTTATTAGAAATCGAAAGTTGCTTATGCAAGCATATAACAAAATTATAAGGTACTTGATAATAAAAAATAAAAAATTATAAGGACGCACTATCATCAACTATGTGTTAGGGGATCATTTCAAAAGTTCTGCCTGGGAATCTTTCCAAAGTAGATTTTCGATGGAGTTTCACCACCTATTGAGGACCTAGTAACAGAATCTCTCTGAACTTTTCTGTGTATTCTCACCTACTTATGAGGAACCACTCAAAGTTTTAATCATAGAAGTTCATCAAAGTGGTTTATTTCTGTATACATATATGCATGTAGGACTAATGAATCCCAACTTTGTGTATAAAGATAAACTCCTAGTAATCAAGTATAACTTAATCTTTAACTACTGGTGACAAACTTGGATCCAAAAAGTACAACTAAATTGAACCAAACTTGGAGTTTAATGTGCTAATGAAGCAGCCTAATTAATCTGACTGCTAGGTTATAAAGAGAGAATTCAAGACAAGTGACTTTTATTCAACGATTGGACAATCAACAGATCCTTTAGTGCATTGAATGATCTGCAAGAGCTCATTCACTGTTCGAACCAATCAATAGTGCGACCCAGTAAATAATCATACAATATTTTAGGTTTAAATAACAATCAAACTAATTGACTTCAGGGTCCATCATATGAAGCCCAAAGTCCATTGCTTGACTATGGCAATTTCCAAAAAGCATAGAAAATCCATACAAAAAAGTCCACAAAAAAAAAAAAAAAAAAAAAAAAAAAATCAAAATCAAAATCAAATCCACAACCTGAAAAAATCGAAAAAGAAAGAAATATCACCAAAAGCCAAAACAAATGCTAGAAAAAATCAAGTTAAACTAAAATTCATAACGAAATAGAATCGAGGAAAAAAAAAGAGGTAAAAGATCATTTCATCTTTCCTACGCTTGTTGTGGCAATTCGACCAACAAGAGGCATGCACAGGATCATCCGAGGCATAGCCTTTGGAGAGGTGCGTCAAATTATGGAGCGGATCTGAGGAAGGAGAGTCAGGTTTGGGGAGGAAGAAAATGAATGATGTTGTGCTGAGGATAAATCGCAGTGGATCAACAGTCAGAGGGGTCTGTTGAATCAACTTGATAAGAGAAGATCAGGAAGAGGAGAAGTGAAGGAGAGATCTAGGAATTTATTTGGGGTTTGTGAGATAGTGAAGGGAATCGGGGCAGAGAGAGAGAGAGAGAGAGAGAGAGAGGGGGGGGGGCTGAGAGAGAGGGAATGGATTGGTAGGGCACGCACATTCTTTTTATAGGCGTTATGTTTCGAGCACCAACAAAAATGCATTTACAATCCATTGGCAATACCCTGTATTGTTGTAGGGAATGTTAGTTTGACTTAGCCATAAATTCAGTTTTTCACGCTTGTTATGGGAAGATCCGAGCTCTCAAAGATTCGAGGGCTAACATCATACTAACCTGATCGGATGCGAACTTCCGACGTGATACACAAGGATTGACTCTTGAGTCATAGCAGCGCCCCTACCCCGAGGTACAGGAAAATTGAATCCCTCATCAATTCAGGCCAGTACTCGGCTCAGACAAGAGATACGAAAGAATGAAATCATCAGGTAGGGCGCGAGCGTACCTCTGGACTATAACCCTAAGTTGGCCGAGGCGAGTTATCATCCTCGTCCTCATCCTCATCTTCATCCAAAGAAGGTTGGTCGAGCTGGGCTCGTCCTTGTCCCCATCTTCATCTGAAGAAGGTCATCTACGCCGAGGCCTCGTCCTCGTTCTCATCTTCATCAGAAGAAGGTCATCCGAGTCGGGGGGCTCGTCTTCATCCTCATCTTCATCTCCATCCGAAGAAAGATGTCCCGAACCGAGGCCGGGGCGGAAGGTGGGTACATCATGTGCCAAACTAAACTAGGAAACTACCTTAAGAGGACGCGACCGACTGTCTCACTCGTGGATACGCACGATATGTTACATGATTTATGGATTACGGGCCATATCTCCACGATCATAGAATCCCGCTGATTGAGCGAATTGTGCCGAGATTAATGGATCCACACCGTCCAATGGTCAAGTATAAATACAATAAGACCTCATTGCTATAGGTAAGCAACGTCTTTCACTGTCCCTCTACCTTTCAACTTAGACCCAGATTCCTTTGACCTGACTTAGGCATCGGAGGATCACCCGGCTTAGCCAGGGTCTCCTTTGCTAATCCTTTGTGCAAGACCAGGGTCCCTTAAAGGCACGCCTCACGGAGCGGAGGGTGATCCAGATTTTGTCATCAACATGTTTGGCACCGTCTGTGGGAATCTGATACAAAAGGTCAGGTTCCTGTTCTTGAGCATAATGGCGAGAGGAAAGAAGAAAGTGGTAGCTATGGAACCACAGCAGACTCGTTCCTCTTCTTTGCTCCACGCCGAATCGGCTCCATGGCCTTCCCAGCGTTTCCCGTAATCAGACAAGCAAGTACCGCGCAATGCAAAGCAAAATACAAGCCTTGTGCGACGAGATCGACCAAATGAAGTAACAACGATAGGTGACGCAACCACACCATGTTCAGGAAAACCTTGTTCCTGAGCCGATTGGTCCAGTTGTGGAGGCTCATTCCGCGCCAAGAAGTACGAGACCTAAGGGGCCCCCGCATCAACCCCCTCGGGCACCGACTTCTATCCAAAATCCTCCCCCAACTCAAGTTTGAGTATCAGCTCGGAACACGGCAACTCGTGCTCCGACAAACTCCTGGGTCACCTCGGCCCTGGCACCAACAGATATCCGTCACGAACTGGAACGGAGGAGGGGAAGGAGGACTCCGAAAATAGAAAACACCTAGGAGATAGTAGTTGAGAATAAAGATCATTGGGAAGCACGGTTTACGGAGCACAACAATAAGATCCAAACATTGGAAAAGAAGCAACCGTCGTCGTCAGTTCCCACGGCTGTTCAAGCAATGATGGAAGAGACCGAGCCTCCTTTCACCTCTACGATCATGGATGAGGTGACGCCACAGAGGTTCCTGTCATTCAATACTCTAGCTTTGTGACCCATCCGAGCATGTGGAGGCTTATCGATCGTGGATGTAAATCCAGACGACGATGGATGCAATGATGTGTAGGGGATTTTCGATCACCCTTACAGGATCAGCTCAGAGTTGGTACCGACAGCTTAAACCTAATTCCATCAGTTCCTTCCCAGAATTGAGTCGACTATTCCTTACCCAATTCATAAGTGGTAAGAGAAGTCGAAAACCCAATACTTACCTGTTTGCCATCAAGCAAGAGCCGAAGGAGTCGTTGAAAGACTACATTGCTCGCTTAAATGAGGAAGCATTACTAGTAGAAGATTCGACGACAAGATGGCACTCAATGCCGTGTTCAGCGGCCTAAAAGAAGGAAAATTTACCTTGTTCAATGGAAAGAACCCACCCAAGACATTAGCAGAACTCGTTGCCAAATCTCAGAAGTATACTAACACCGAGGAATTCTCCAATGCCCACAAAAATGGCCAAGTGGCAGAGCCAAATGGTAAAGGGAAGAGGCATAGGAATGAGGAACCTCAGCCATCTAACAAAGGGCCCGATGACCGCGCCCCTCGCGATCGTCGCCTGAACAGAAGGTCGGAGGAAAAGTTCCGCTCCTACACCTAACACATTCACCGAATAGATTTTATTGGACATCCGAGGAAAAAAGCTATTGAATTGGACTGTTTGTATGAGGGCCGACCCGGATCATCGAGACAAGCGTAAGTATTGCCGTTTTCACCGAGATCACGGCCACAACACGGCCGACTGTGTAGATCTCAAAGATGAGATTGAGACCCTTATTCGAAAGGGGCATCTACGCCGATACACCAAGGAAGAAAGAATCGCTAGGAAAGAAGAGCAAAAGCAAGAGCGAGAGCAGCCAAATAACACCACAGAAGAGCCAGCCGAAATCCGTATCATTTTCGGGGGCTCGTCCGGTGGAGGAGATTCGTACAGGGCGCGGAAAGCCCACTCTAAAAAATCTGATCCGGAACATTACGTCCACTTGACCGAGTAGCCCAGTAAGGAATTTCGGGTCAACCCGTGCAGTTTAACCTTCACGAAGGATGATGCACGTGGAACCCAGCACCCGCACGATGACGCTCTGGTGGTTACTATGACCATAGCAAACCGCAAAGTATACCGCATCTTGGTCGACACCGGGATCTCGGCCGATGTAATCTATTCCTAAGCCTTTAAAAAATGGGAATTCCGAGGTCCCACCTTAAACCTCTAAAGACCCCCTTGCACGGCTTTGCTGGAGAAAGAGTAATCTCAGAATGAGCCATCTCCCTCCTGATAACTGCGGGGGAAGGACAGCATCAAGTCACACTTATGGTGGACTTCCTTGTCGTCAATGTGTCATCCGTACATAACGTTATCTTGGGCATGCCTTCCCTCAATGCAATGAGAGTAGTCGTTTCTACCTATCATTTGATGATGAAGTTTCCCACCGAAGGTGGAACATGATACCTCTGAGGCGATCAACGTGAAGCTCGGAGATGCTATGCTATAACAGTCAAGAAGGGGTCGGTTAAACAAGCATTCACTGTCAACATGCTAGACCCCAGAGAAGTCGTGGAAGAATCGTCCGTAGAAGATCTGGAGAAAGTACCGCTCGACGAGGCAAATCCGAGCAGAACAGTCCAGCTCAAAACTTCACTGAACCCTGAGCAGCGGTCCGAAATGCTAACCTTTCTACTGCAGAACAAGGACACTTTTGCATGGTCGCATGAAGATATGCCCGGGATCTCTCCAAACGTCATGGTCGACAGGCTGAATGTGGACCCGGATCACAAACCCATGAAACAAAAGAGGAGACAATTCTGTGTCGAGCGGTATAAAGCCATAACAGACAAAGTCTCCACTCTACTCGATGCCGGCTTCATAGAGGAGGTACATTATCCCCAGTGGGTCGCAAACGTGGTCCTCGTCAAGAAGGTGAATGGGAAATGGTGGGTCTGCGTAGACTACTCGGACCTAAACAATGCGCGTCTAAAAGATAGCTTTCCTTTACCTTGGATTGATCAGCTGGTGGATAGTACAGCGGGACACGAGTTACTTTCCTTCCAGGATGGCTACTCCGGGTACAATTATATCGCGATGCATCCTCCAGATAAGGAGAAGATTATCTTTGTCATGAACAAGGGGCTCTACTGTTACCGAGTCATGTCGTTTGGCCTAAAAATTGCTCGGGCCACGTATCAGAGATTGGTGAATCGAATGTTCGCCAGGCAGATCGGACATATGATGGAAGTGTATGTCGACAACATGCTCGTGAAAAGCGTAAAGGCATCCGACCACCTAACAGACCTCAGAGAAACTTTCACTGTTCTCCGAGAATATCAGATGAAGCTGAATCCCGTGAAGTGTGCCTTCGGAGTTGGCTCCGTCAAATTTCTCAGGTTCCAGGTTAGCCAGAGAGGCATTGAGGCAAACCCCGAAAAAATCAGAGTACTCCTCGACATGAGTTCACCTCAGATTGTCAAGGAAATGCAATGTCTCACTGGACGAGTAGCCGCACTCGGACTTTTCATATTCAGAACCACAGATAAATGCCTCCCCTTCTTTTAACAGTTGAAGGGTCATAAGAAGGTAGAATGGACGTCGGAATGTGAACAAGCTTTCCAGCAACTGAAACCGTACTTGGGCTCACCACTGCTGCTATCCAAACCTAAAGAAGGTGAGCCTCTGTTCCTGTATCATGCAATATCAACCTTAGCCGTCAACTTGGCCCTGGTTAGAGAGGTTGGAGGCAAGCAGCAACCTGTCTATTATGTGAGTAAAGTCATGATCCCGCCGAGACAAGATATCCACCTTTAGAGAAGCTAGCTCTCATCCTCATCGTCTCAGCTCGAAGGTTACGCCCTTACTTTCAATCTCATTCCGTCATTATGTTAACCGACTCTCTTATTAGATAAGTTCTCCAGAGGCCCGAGGTTTCGAGTCGGCTAACTAAGTGGGCCATCGAACTCGGGGAGTTTGACATTCAGTTCCGTCCAAGGATAGCAATAAAGGGCCAAGTCGTGGTCGATTTCATCGTAAAATTCACCACTCCAATCGAAGAGGAGGTCAGTAACGAGCTTGAGGTGACTCTGCCTGATCCTCCGTGCAACCCGGGGACTGTATCAGAAACCGGATGGGTCCTCTATGTAGACGGGTCATCCAATGCTAAGCGAGCTAGACTCAGAATCGTCTTGATTGTGCCCGATTCTACACCCATCCAGTACGCGATTAGACTCGGCTTCAAGGCCTCTAACAATGAGGCAGAGTACGAGGCTCTACTGGCTGGACTCAAGCTGGCGGCAAGTCTGGGGGTTCAGTCTCTCCAGGTCTGATGTGACTCCCAACTAGTAGTGAACCACATCTTCACAGAATATGAAGCTAAGGAGACGAGGACGATTGCTTATCTAGATGAGGCGAGAAAGTTGATTGAAAGATTCTGGAGCTGTATTATCCATCAGATCCCCAGAGCGGAAAATTCATGGGTCGATGCCTTGGCAAAGCTAGCCTCAGCCACGGAAGGTAAGATCTCGCGAGTCATTCCTATGGAGTTCGTAGAACATCCGAGCATCGATCGGTCGGAGGAGAAAACGGTCAATCTAGTAGATGTTACTTTGAGTTGGATGGACCCGATCTATGACTACCTCACGTTCAGCGAGGTTCCCCAGGATAGGCTGGAAGCCAGGCGCCTGAAGGTTAGGGCGGCGCGGTACATCATCCTGAATGGTACTCTATATAAGAAAGGACATTCTCAGCCCTACTTCAGGTGCCTCCGATCTGATGAGGTAGATTATGTGATACGGGAGATTCACGAAGGAATCTGTGGAAACAACTCGGGCAGCCGAGCCCTGGCCTTGAAGATACTCCGACAGAGATATTTTTTGCCGACTATCAAAGAAGATTCGAAGAACTACGTTCAAAAGTGTGACAAATGCCAACGCTATGCGGCTGTGCCGAGGTAACCTGTAGAGGAAATGACTCCCATGAGTAGTCCGTAGCCATTCGCTCAGTGGGGGATTGATATCATCGGCCCCCTACCTACAGGGAAGGGGCAAGTCAAGTTCGCCATCGTCGCAGTCGACTACTTCACTAACTGGGTCGAGGCCGAGCCCATTGCAAAGATCACAAAGCAAAAAGTGATTAACTTTGTCTGAAAAAACATCATCTACCGGTTCGGGATTCCACCCACCATCGTGTTAGACAATAGCCGGCAGTTTGACAATGACAAGTTCTGAGGCATGTGTCAAGGGCTTGGCATCACGAATGCATATTCTTCGCCTCGGCATCCGCAATCCAACGGAAAAGTGGAAGCAGTAAATAAGGTCATCAAGCACCATCTCAAAATGAAATTGAAAAAAGCGAAGGATAGTTGGGCCGATGAACTCCCATTCATCCTCTAGGCTAACAGGACCACAGCTCAGTCCTCAACTGGGGAAAATCTATTCTCCCTTTCCTACAGCTTGGAGGCAATGGTGCTAGTTGAAATTGGCCTCCCTACTGCTCGGGTAAGGAATTATCAAGAAAACCAGAATTTCGAGCAGATTGCAGCTAACATGGACCTGCTTGAAGAAGTCTAAGATATCTCAAGGCTCCGAGTCGTCGCTGACATCAATAGGTGGCGCGATTCTACAATTCTAAAGTCAAGGCTAGGCAGTTCCGCCTAGGGAACTTAGTACTTCGCCAGGTCTTCCAGACCAGAACTGAGCCGGGGGCTGGGACACTTGGGCCTAACTGGGAAGGGCCTTACCGTGTGGTCCGATCGACCAAACCGGTCTCCTACCACTTAGAAGACCTCGAGGGCCACCAGCTTCCCTACCCCTAGAATGCCGAGCACCTGAAAGTTTACTATCCATGATAGAATAACCTTTAATCCTCTCGATAAATGTACGTTTCTGAGCTACTAGCCTTTAAGGCTCTTAATAAATGTGTGCCTCCGATCGACTAGCCTTTAAGGCTCTCAACAAAATTAACCTCTTCTTATCTACATGAACGAGTTATCTACTATGGAAAAAGTTACCTCTCATATGCATAGGCAGACTAAACGAACTGATCCCTTAAAGAAGGGGTTAGAGTGTTATCCCACAAAAAGTCAACAAGGCATCCCCTCATAGTCAGGGAAAAAGCCGAGAGGTGACCCGATTCCTCAACAGAGGAGTCGGCTCACCGTCTAATTAACAGATCGAAGGTTTCTCGCCAATTGTGGGACAAGCCGATCCCCTAGGGATCCGAACTCAACAACGATAAGGCCATGAAGGATTAAAAGTCCTACGCGACGACATTATAAAGGGCCGACCCGTCAGGAAATCGGCTTAGCAATGACCTAAAGCAAACCTACTTATTAGTAAATTGGTTCAGCAATCAACATCCAAAGATCAACTACCAATTAACACAAAAATCATCGCCATCCAGGCGTCCTCTCTAGAGGGTCAAGAAATAAAATCCATCACAAAAAAACTGAGTTTCTGTCAAGAAGTACTAAAAACTATGCGGTCGGAGGGGCTTGGTCCGGACGAACATCTTCAACGGGCTACTCTCCGGCGTCTTCAGATAACAAAGGTTCGAGGTTGAGGTCCAGATACAATTCCTGAACCGCCTTAATACAAGCATCGAAGCCACAATTGTAAAACTTGGTGGCTTCAGCTTCCCTCTCCTTTGAAGCCCTGAAGGCGTCCACCGCAAAGGCCACCGCCACAGCCATGGAGACCTCATCTTTGGCCCGCTGAGTTTCCATTGCTTGAGAGACGGTTCGGCTCCGTTCTTCTACCGCCTCGGTCCTAGTCTGCTCCAGGACTTCACCCAATTGGGCGATCTCCTTGGCTGACAAATCCGCATGGGCCCTGACTTGTGTCAGTTCAACCGCCGCCGCACCGCATCGGGCTTCGAGATCGCTCACGACCCCCTGCAGCTGGAGCTCTCTAGCCTTCCTGTCTTCAAGTTGCCGACGTAGCTCGCCTTGCTCAAATTGGAGAAAAGTGGCTTCATCTCGCAAGATCCTAGCCTCGCCCTTGAGGGCTTCCACCTCGGTGTCTTTCTTCGCAAGCTCCCGTATTCTCTCTCGAGTCAAAAGGAGCTTTAGGACAGACTGAATGAAAAATAGAAAAATGAACATACGAATGTGAAAGAAATAGAAACTAAGAAGTAGAAAGAGAAGAGAAAATACCATGTAAAAAACGGAAGCCATGTCATTCAAGGAGCTGTCCGATTTGGTGAGAAGGCTGGCTATCTCCTCCTCTGGGACATGTTTGACAGCCTACGATGCCAGGAAAGACAGGTGGTAGCCCGGCTCGAACCTCAAGCTGCTTGTCCCCACCTGGGCCGAGCCCACTGCTTCCCCAGCCCTGGTCCGGCTGCCTGCCAAGACTTGAGCCTCGGCCGTAAGATCATTCTCGACGTCGGGAGGAGAAAGCATGTCGTTAGCCATCCGGATGGCCTCCTCCCATTTGGAAGAAGAGGGCACGGCGATACAAGGCTCGGGGGCTGCAGGAGAAGCCTCCACAGTAGGGGGAGTGACGGTAGGCGGGAGGGAAGAAGTCAAAACAATGATTGCTGGGACTCGGGCCTCGTCGGGCGCCACAGCCGGAGCTGTGACAACGGAAATTGGGGCTACAACAACAAAAACTGGACCTGAGGGGCCCTCCCCGGCGAGGAGCGGCCTTCCTCCTCCAAACGGTGGTCTTCATCTGGGGCTCAACCCTCAACATCTCCTCTGCTGTTACGGCAGCTTTCCTCTTCTAAGAACTAGATGCCTCGGCCATGCCTGCGCAGAGAATGACAAATCAGCAACCAAGTGAATAAGCTTGATCTTTCCAAAGGGAACGGAAGAGAAACTTACTGAAAGATGTTGGGAAAGGTTGGGACTTGCAAAGCCCGGACCAGTGAAGGTTGGCAGCTGTGATCAGATCTGACCAGGAGCGAAGCTCTCCCGATTGTGCCCTATCCTTGACAATGCGGTTCTTCTGGTCCGAGTCTAGGAGAGGCAAGCCCCATGGGAATCTACAAGGATAAAGAAAGCTTTAGTACGACTGGAGTAAAAGAGAAGGGCACAAAAAAAGAGGGAATGACTAGTCCGACCTGGTTTTGAAAATTGAGTGGGAACCCGATTCGTCAGAGTCCGAAGCTCAGCCGTCTGTGCCTCCCATTCGTCCGCAGCCCAGAACCACTTATTCCTTCAGTCCTTGTTGGAGGACGGAAGATTCATTATCAGTTCAAACCCCTTGCTACCTCTGGTCATGAAGTAGTACCATGGTTTTTGGCTGTCGTGCTTGACCAGGTACAGGCTTATCAACTACTCTGGGGTCAACTCCGAATTCTCGACTTGACGTCAGATGATGAAGGAAGAAATTAACACCCTCCAAGCGTTGGGGGTGAATTACCTAGAAGCTAGTCCGAGGTAGGCCGTTAGAGCTCAAACAAAAGGATGCAAAGGGAGTCGAAGCCCACATTGCAACGCACAGAAAAAAATGAGGACCTCCCCTTCAGTAGGCGCGTCAGCAGTGTCCAAGGCCTCGGGTGCCCTTATCTGTACAGTGTCTGGGATATCGAACTCCGAGCGGATCAACCCCATCTGAGACTCTATTAGCAAGGAGCCTCTCGGGATAGTCTCCGAGGCCCACTCACTCACGGGCATCTCGATGGCCTTTCTGACTGGGGCTTGGGGCTCTGGCTACTTTCTTCTTGACAGCTCGGTGTGTCCGAGCCCCCACCTCTTTCTATCTCTGGGGTAGAGGGAAGAGAGGCATAGCTTCAAAGGGGCCTTCAGATGCCCCTCCTTCATCATCAGAGCTCATAAGCTCGGAGTCATCAGTCAAATCCCGGACCGTCTCTAGATCGGATGATATCTTGGAAGGAGTATAGAGAAGCACAAGGAAAAAAGACTCACGGACAATCACCGAGAATTTCTTCTACCGGGAATGCTTGATCGGCCAAAATCGCCTTGTCGAAAACTCGAAATCGGTCGGAATCGCTTTCACTGGAAATCGCCTCCTCTGACATGCACTCGAAATTTAGAATAGAAGTGGGGAGAGCGATTCCGAAGGGAGTTTATATAGGCCATATAGAATCTTTGCATTAATGGCGAGGAATGATGGCCCCAGCCGAATCATCCGGAGTCGACTCCAGAGCACACGTGGCCTCACCTACTAGCTCAGGCTCTGACATACAACACGCCTCTAACATTGAATGGCACGCTCTGGATAGACAAAATGAAGCCCAAGTGAAAGAAGAGTCACTTGGACGCTTCATAGAGCATACGTGGCAATCATCCATTGGCGAACAACGATTCGAAATCCTAATTGTTGCCACGTGTCCACTGAAGACTAGCCCGTGAGCAGGAAATCCCGAAGATGCGACGTTTCAAATATTCATGATGACAGCAGCGCACGTGAAAGAGTGTGGTAGAGGAAGTGGTTGATCTTCCAAATATCATTACTCTCTGATTCCGCGTTCAACCTCGAAGAGTAGGGGGCTTCTGTTATAGGAAGATCCGAGCTCCTGAAGATTCGAGGGCCAATATCATACTAACCTGATCGGACGTGAACTTCCAAGGTGATACACAAGGATTCACTCTTAAGTCATAGCAACACCCCTACCCCGAGGTGTAGGAAAAGCCGAGTCCCTCATCAATCCAGGCCAGTACTCGGCTCGGACTAGAGATACGAACGAATGAAAGCATCAGGTAGGGCGCGAGCGTACCTCTAAACTATAACCCTAACTTGGCCAAGCCGAGTTATCATCCTTGTCCTCATCCTTATCTTCATCCAAAGAAGTTTGGCCGAGCTGGGCTCATCCTCGTCCCCATCTTCTTCTGAAGAAGGTCATCTGAGCCGAGGCCTCGTCCTCGTCCTCATCTTCATCAGAAGAAGGTCATCCGAGCCGGGGGCTCGTCCTCATCTTCATCTTCATCTCCATCCAAAGAAAGATGTCCTGAGCCAAGGCCGGGGCGGAAGGTGGGTACATCATGAGCCAAATTAAATTAGGAAACTACCTTAAGAGGACGTGACCGACTGTCTCGCCCGCGGATACGCACGATATGTTACACGATCTCCGGATTACGGGACATATCTCCACGATCACAGAATCCCGCTGATTGAGCGAATCGTACGTGCCGAGATTAACGGATCCAGACCATCGATAGTCTGGTATAAATACAATAAGACCCCATTGCTACATGTAACCAACATCTTGCACTCTCCCTCTACCTTTCAACTTAGACACAGATTCCTTTGACCTGACTTAGGCATCGGACGGTCCCCCGGCTTAATCAAGGTCTCATTTGTTTATCCTTTGTGCAGGACCAGGGTCCCTTAGAGGCATGCCGCACGGAGCGGAGGGTGATACAGATTTTGTCATCAACAACACTAAAACTCAGCATATCGAAATTGATTATCACTTCGTTCAGGGAGTGGGCTACCAGTTCTCTTCCTATTCGCTTGTTAACACTGTTTTATTTATTTTTTATTTTTTTCCAAATCATTCTTTAAACCAACGGACAAAGTGTCAAACAGAATTGGAACAAGGAAAAGACTAAACTTATTAGAAACATTAGTTAAGATATCCTTCCAAGGAACCTGGAATCACTCCATTCGGAGTTCAGGTAATCCAGATGCAGCTTGAATCCCCGGAACTGCAAGAAGATTGCCTGGGGACCTCGTTGTGTACTTGATAGAAATGAGCCCGAAGCTACGATCACAATATAAAAGTGAAGTAGTTGAAAACACCACAAGGTTGAAAAGGCAAACAAGACCAACGTGATCTCAATAGCAGCAACAACAAGGGAGCAATATTTTGCTGTTGCATTGGATTGAGAAATATAAACTACTTTTAGAACACCGGTAAATCAAACTAGGGCCAAGTAACCGACAACCACCAGACATGGATTGGTGATCATTAGGCAGCCCGCCCAATCAGTATCCGGAAAACCTCAAAGAGTCAGAATAGAAGCTCGAGTACATAACTGAGAGTTTCCTTCACATAACTAACGGAGTATACACTTGATTGCAGCAAAATTTGCGGTTACAGGAATTCATAAATTGAAAGGCCTCATTAATAGCGTAGACAATGCCCGCTGTATCATTTCTAGATCTTGAAGCCCACTTCAGTGGATATTTCACTAATATGGATTGAGGTTAAACTGGTCTCTGCACCTGTTTTTGGCAATGTCACGAGAAGTAGTTATGGTGTGAGCAATTCGAGTGCTAGATGGCTTGACAAATGAACTGATCAGCTTTCAATTCTAGCATTACAAGGTCTGACTAAACAATAAGATACAAATAAAGTTTCTCCAGTATTTTCGTTAATAAAATCCCATATATTCATGCAGGATAACTAATGCCAATCACTTTGGGTGGTGTCCTCTCACTTTTTATAAAAATAAAATAAAATATAATAATAATAATAATAATAATAATAATAATAATAATAAAGAGTTATTTTTTATGTCCTTTCTTAGTGGAGAAGCTTGCACTACAAGAAAAAGACGAATAGTCCATGGTTGGAGTTACCCTTTGCCGGCTACATGTTTTACCGGCCACTGGTAAAGGGGCCCTATAAAAAGAAAAATATGGATGCCCTAATTCATTTGCACCGACTCTCTCTCTCTCTCTCTCTCTCTCTCTCTCTCTCTCTATCTCTCTCTCTCCTCGCTCGTTCTCTCAGGTTCTCCCTCTCCGCTCGCTCTCCCTTTGCTCTCCCTCTCCCTCCCTCTCTCCCTCTCCCACTCCGCTCTCTATCTCTCTCTCTCTCTCTCTCTCTCTCTCTCTCTCTCTCTCTCTCAAAACCCCAGTCCTCTATATCTCTATCTCCTCGGCCCTCTACTACACGTTCCTGATATGAAGAAGAATTTGATTTCTCTCAGTGCACTCATGGATATAGGGTGTAAATTCACCAGTCTTAATAGTGTCCTTAAAGTTTCAAAAGGGGCACTCGTAGTTATGAGAGCACAGAGGCACAGAAACCTTTACAGGTTGATCGGAAGCACTTCAGTAGGTGGTGTTGAGAATCAAATATTGTATATTTAACCCTTCGATTACATTAGTTTTCCTGACATTTAATTGATAATTTGATTTAATTATATACATTTCTGTCATGTGAGGTGATTTGGAAGCTTATAATGAGTATACGCTTAAAAGGATGGATTTAGAGCTCAAAAGAAAATAATGAAGAATCGTAGATTTGGAAGTCATTAATGAAGAATTCATAAGCCAAAGATCCAAAGAAACCAAGTGAGGAATGAAGAGAGTTCAATATTTGAAGTATTGGTCGGCTAGCCCGAGTTTTGGTTCGGCTAGCCCAAGCTTGGAATTCTGTCAGCATGAGAAAGTTCGGTTGAAAATCCAGCAACATGTTCTTTTGAAATTTATGGGAGTTCGGCTAACTCGAGTGTCAGTTCGGCTAGCCCGAGTGTCGGTCGGATAGCCGAAGGTATGCTTAGGCTAGCCTAATGTTACGTAAATTCTGCGCGGACTGTGTAAATTTGAGGCAATTTCTGGATTCTTCCAACTCGGTGCAAAAGTTTGAGTTCCCCAACTATAAATAAAAGTTCCTAGGATGCTCTAAATCATCTTCTATGGTTTGGAAAGGGAAAGGAGGCCTAGGCGGAGCGCCGACGACGTTCTTCTACTTCAATTTTTTCATGGGTTCTAGTAGAAGAATATGCTTTTCTTATGTTTTTGAGTTACCTATGACTAGTTAATATCTTAGCTAGGGCTAAGAGATGAAGCTTGTAGCATGTTGGGATGTTTATCATTATTTGATTCTTGTATATATTGAACTTCATTGATTTCTAATTTTAAAGAATATTTTCAGTTTTCTATGGTTTGTTTTGACTCAAATTACAATAGACGCTGCGATAATTTTGAATATCTTCTTTTCTTATTTGAGATTGTGGGATTGGTAAATCTTGTTGTTTGCCATAGTATCCTGGGCATGGTCGGGTGACAGAATCCCTTCCACATCTTCACAATTCTCTTTCATTAAGACTGGATCAATGAGAAATTCAGAGATTTGATCATCTCTCCTTCCAATTGGATAAGATAGGACTCTGATTCCAGTTGTGTCTCTTGAATCAAGTAAGGTAGCATCCTGATAGCTGCAATAGATCCTTGGCACCCTAGTTCCCACCTTTAAATTCACAAGGTTTAATCAACATTATTCAAAATTACTCTCTCTAATATTTCATATTTAGATTTACATCTTCTTCTAGTTCTACTTCTAGTTCTTTTTAGAATACGTATAAGTTTAGTCCTTATGGATTCGACCTCGGTCTCATTGAGATTAATACTACATCGCGACCCTACACTTGGGGTTGTGAACGAGTTTTTGGTGCCGTTGCCAAGGACTACGGCTACACTTTTCTGAAATTAATTGGTTTTAAAATTAAGTTAAGATTAGGATTAACATTTTAATTTTATTTTTTAGGATTTTTCTGTATTTTTTTTTTAAGAACCAACATTGTTTTCTAATCTTGTAGGATCTTCAATTATAGTTCTTCTCTTTTGGTAACTTCTTCCCTCTACTCAATTTCCATATTACTGTAGGATTTTCTTTTATTTTTATTTTAGGAATAAAATCAAAATTAAGGTTTCACCATGAACGAACAAGAGTGGCAAGAGTGGCGATGTAAGTATGGTAATCTCACTTTAAGGTTTTAGCTGATGTCATAGCCACCTCTAGTCAGATGATCTCGCTTTCAGTAGGCTTCCAAGGTAGTGGTGACAGGGTCAGATTATCTTTCGTATATGCCAAGTGTTCCAGAGTCATGAGAAGTGATCTCTAGGAGGAATTAGCTACCCAGGGCCAAGGATTGTCCACCTCGTGGGTTGTATGTGGCAATTACAATACTATAATCTCTCCATTTGAAAAGCTTGGGGTGACTACTTTTGATACGAATAGTGCTGCAGAATTCACAGATGGTTTGGACAGAGCAGGGCTTCAAGACGCTTTCTTCTCGGGTAACAAATTTACTTGGTGTAGCAATCAAAGGGGTCAGCCGCGTGTCTGGCCGAGACTTGACAGAATCTGTTGTAATGATCAATGGTTCCAAGCTTTTCCAGATTTCTAAGTTAAACGTCTCCCCAGTCAGAAATCAGACCATGCTCCTTTGCTCCTTTCCTTCCCTAGCCACAACCCATCAGTCCCCGAACCGTTTAAGTTCCAGCGAACGTGGACAATGCATGAGGGTTATAAGGATCTAGTGGATAAAATCTGGGCCAACTACTTGCCTGGGAACCCGATTCAGGCTTTGATCGGTAAGCTAAAAAGAATTAAAGGGGCCGTCAAGATCTGGAACAAAGAGGTCTTTGGGGACCTTTTCAAGAACCTTAAATCTGCCAAAGAAGAGCTGCGCATAGCTAAAGATGCGGCTCAAGGGACTGTTGATCCTCTCTACCTTCATTCTCTCCAATCTGCCAGAAATAAAATGACGCACCTAGAACTCTGTGAAGAGATCTATTGGAAGAAAAAGTCGAGAACCCATTGGCTAAAGGAGGGGGATAGGAACACCAAATTCTTCCATGCTAGCATTACAACGAAGATCAGAAGGGCCAAGATTCAGAAAAATGTTAAGGAAGATGGAGAGATACTTACGGATTATGAGGATATCAAACTCAAAGCCATCACCTTCTTTCATAGTCTAATGCAAGAGGACCAGGAAGCTCAATTGGGGGATCTCCTTCAGTCCATCCCCCATTCGGTGTCGCAAGACCACAACAGGAAGCATCTTCTTAAGCCTATGATGGCTGAGGTCCTTGAGGCAACTATGGCCTTCCCACCAAATCGCGCTCCAGGCCCAGATGGCTTCTCGGGAGCCTTCCTCTAGGTGAGTTGGGAGACGGTTAACAATGACATCCTCGAAGAGAAAAAAATTCTTCTTTAAAGGAGGCAACCTTCCTAGGAGTCTCACTTCAACCCTCATTTGCCTCATCCCCAAGATAAGCTCTCCCAAAACTTTTGCTTATTTTAGACAGGTCAGTTTGTGTAACTATATTTATAAAATCTTCTCTAAAGTTATCAAAGTTAGATTAGGGAAGATTCTTCCCTATATCATCTCACCCGAGGAGATAGCTTTTGTACAGGGAAGATCTATAGCCGAAAATTATGTGCTTCTCCAGGAAATCTTTCGAGATATCAATAGAAAAACTCAAGGAGGCGACATCCTGTTGAAACTGGATATGGAGAAGGCTTATGATAGACGTAATTGGTCTTTTCTGAAGCAGGTGCTTTCGAAATTCATCTTCAATAGGGGTTGGATCATATTACTGGAAAAATGTTGGTCTGACTCCTGGTTCTCTATCATCATCAATGGAGAATCAACGGGCTTCTTTAAACCTTCTAGAGGACTCTGCTAGGGAGATCCTATCTCGCCAGGTCTATTCATTATCGCCGCTGAAGTCCTAAGTAGGGGATTCAAACAGATCATGGATAGAGGCTTCGCTCAACAATTCAAGACTTCCAGAAACTGTCCTCTAGTATCTCATCTCCTATTTGCCGATGACACCATTCTCTTCTCCAATGGCGGCAGGAATTCCCTAACAATTATCTCCAATTTTCTTATGGAGTACGAGAGAGCCTTGGGCCAGAAAATTAATAGTCGTAAAAGCTTCTTCATTCCTCCTCAATCAGAAGCTCGAAACAAAGATGCAGCTACCATTCTGGGTTTTCAGAAAGCGGAGGCCCCATTCACATATCTCGGGGTTCCCATCTTTAAAGGCAGACCAAAGAAGATTTATTTCCTCAGTTTGGTCGATAGAATTCAAAAGAGAATTGAGGAATGGAAGTGCAGGATTCTCTCCCAAGAGGGGAGGCTTACGTTGGTGAACCATGTTCTTGCCAGTATGCCAGTTCTCATGATGGTAGCCATGGACATCCCGGTGAGTGTCCTCAACAGCCTTCAAGGTTCCTTTTCGGATTATTTTTTTGGGTGAAGGAAGGGAACAGGAAAAAGCTTCATTGGGTGTCTTGGAAAAATATGGCTCTTCCAAAAGCAGAAGGCGGTCTGAACCTGAGGAGCCTGAAATTGGTAATGAATGCCTTCAGAATGAAGTTCACCTGGGCAGTTAGTGGCAGGGATTTGGCGAATAGCTGGAGCTCATTCGTGAAGGAAAAATATGATGAAGGTGGTCCAACTCATTTGTGAATTGTACTGAATTAGAAAATGATGAGGATTGGGATGACAATCATGAGTTTACATCCCAAATTCCCTTGGAATCGATTCTGGTCCAGGTAAATGATCAAGAGGTTCAGGGAGTTGTTGACCATAATGCTTTACTCCATCTCTCTGACACGTTTGATTTAAATGTGAAGGATGGGCCCCTTTCAACCAACTCTTTCAATTCTTTTGAGGCATGCTTACACCACTCCCCTGATTTAGATTATGATATGATTAGGGAGATGGACAACTCGCTTCATATGACTCTAGAATTTGAAAATACCCAGTTGAGGCCACCATTTACGCAGTTAACCCTTAACGATACAAAGCCTCTACTGATTAGTATCAATGAACGAGTCTCCACATTAAATCTTCACATACTGATCATCACTCTTTCTATGCAGGGCAAGGGGAAATATATCTAGTGACAATTTACTCTGACTGAGATGAAGAACAAGAGAGCATGCTCCCCTCTACCTTCAAAAACAATGAAGAAGTCCTTGGGCATATCATCACAGATCTCAATGTGGATAACGAGACCCTCTTAACTGAATCACTCCACTCTCTAGAAGATTGTTTGACACACTTTGATAATTCCAATGACTATATGATTCAAGAAATAGTGGACGCCTTGCAAGACAATACCTCGGCAGTTGTTACTGACCGATGGAATCCTTATTCTCAAAAACCTCCTTCTCTATATCCTGAATGTTTACCATCAAAGGAGGAGGAGCTGAAAATTGAACCGAAGTCTGAAACTTTGGAATGTGTTGAGACTACACCACCTACTGATTTTTTTTTTGAATTTCACCAACTTGTACTCTCTGATTCACTGTGGTGTACTAACATTGAAAAATTTTCTATCATAGGTAAATATTATCCACTTTGGATACCTTAGGGGATTAAAAGAATTTTTTTTGCTGAGGCTCATAAATTTCTCTGGACATTCATGCTCCAGGGCATCCAAGCCTGTTGCAAAAAGTGCTTTCAGATGATCTTGTTGATAAATCTACTGAGAAATTTATCAAGATATTGGTCGGAGAAGGAACCTTACTACATGATTGAGTAGTTTTCCATTAATTTCCTAGCTTAGGATTAGAATTTATTTGCTTTCTTAGGATTATAGTTTGCTTGTCGTGGTTTAGTTTAGTCACAAGAACTACCTTTTACTGGAAGATCGTATTTACTTCACAGGTACTCTTCATCTACTCCCCTTTATTTTCATTGCTCTCGATTTTTCTCTTACTACATATGTTTATACATTGAGGACAATGTAGATTTTAGGTTGGGGGTAGGTTTCCTTTCGAAAATTCTTTGAATTTAAGAAAAATTGTTAAATTCATGAGCTAAAATTCTTAAAATTTCTTGAATTTTTTGTGAATTTAAGTGATTTTGAAATAAATCCATGGATTATAATTTTAAGATATTTAATGTTAATGATTTATGACACTTAGATTTTAGTTATTTGATAGATTTCAAAATTAAGTTGAGCTATTAATTCTTAATTAGAAGTTTTAAACATTGATTGAGTCATGATTTCACATGTCACATCTAGTTTACACATTAAAGTTTTAGTTTGATATTGAATTATTAACTTGATGATTATTAAGCATGGTAGGAACCAACTTGGGAAATTTGTCTATCATGTTCAACGAGAAAAATTGAAAAGAAAGAAAAAGTAATACCCTGCTAAAAAAAGATTTATCGTCAAAAAAGGCTACCTATTGAAGTTCATTGAAAAGATTGTTATGAAAAAAAAAAGAAGAAGAAAAAAAAAAGAGTGAACATAGTGTCCAAGCCGTCGATGGAAAAATCAAAAGCTGGAAGAATAGAATTGTAACATCTCGGAAAAATCCGTACAAGGACCCGAGTACCACCTCAGGAAGAAATCACTAAAGACCGTGTTCTGTGGAAATTAGACGAAAATTTAATTAAGTACTAAACTAATTAATTGGTGGAATTAGCTCGAACCACTATATATATGAATGACAAGACCCAAAACCATTAAAATTGCTAACTCAACATTATTTAAAAACCTCGAGAAATCCCAAAACCCAGTTGCTCTTGGGAGCACATTGAAACTCTGTATCGGACCTGGACCGTACGTCGAAAGTCCGATGACCGCGAAACTGTAGGGTTATGACCGCCTTATTGGGCTTGACAACCATTACGGGAATCGATCCCAAATAGTATCCAGAATCGTACAACTTGAGCCTTGAGTGAAGTGTTTGAGAAACGTGAATATTTTTAGAAAATGAACCCAAACTTAAGTGAATTAGACCGTTCACTTACGGGCGAAATTGAAGACTTCAGAGCACCAGCTTCTAGTCAAACTTCACCCATGGATCAAGAAATTTTCCTGCACATATCCGTATACCTGTGCCCTGATTGAGTGAAATCGATCGTCGAACTAATACAGGTCCTCCACGGTCGATCCGTTAATCGATTGTACTAAAATAATAACCTAGCTTAGATCTATCGTCGGGGAACTTACCCTACGCCGTAGGTGAGTAATGGACCTCCAGATGAGTCCCGTTTGCCCGAAACGGACACCGTTTGGCTATAACTAAGTATATCATGGCCCTGGGGCCATTGACATCAGTTCCAGGCCTATATAATACCCTTAACCCATCTCATTCTCATTTCATACGAATTTCTCTAACCCTAGGAGAGAGAAGAGAGAAAAGAGTGAAGAGAAGAGAGAGAGTTCGAGATATTATTGTTGGGATTCACTCCCACTACTCCACGTGCTGAATTACCTCTCCCATTTCGCTACACCATCGTTTTCAACTACGATTTGGGTAAGAAACCCTAACCTTAATCTTGATTTAGGAATCCAAATAGAGTAGTTGACGAAATAGCTAACTTATTTCAATGTTTAGGTAACCGTTGTTCTGTATTCGAGAACGTAGGATTCGAACTGAGTTTAAAACGAGCAATCCGACGAAAGGTGCGGACTATAAACATTTAGGTTATGGTTTTCAATGCTCTCAATGTCAGCTAATGATTTATGTCTAACTTGATTGCCACCATACTGTCTTAGACACATCGATTTCATTGTATTACACATGTATGAACTATGTTATATAACTATGCATCCTATGTGTTTGTTGAAATGTTTGAATGAACATGTAAACATGATTTATGCTTGTTATTATTACTAAATTAGGATTCATGATTGTTATTTGCATGATGACATCCTTATAGACGGAATTGCTAAAATATTTGTTGTAACTAGCCTAGTCTATGTATTTGCCTATGTGTAGTTTAAGTGTTTGATAAAATGTCTGAATGAGAAAATGTTAATGGTTGGTATTTATTAAGTGTAATAGGATAATATTCTTAATTTCCTTAATCATATATAGCTTCTTTCATGAAATCATATCGTCGTTACGCGACTTATGGTTTAATGCAAGTGTTTGGCGACATGTTTCATGTGTTTGATAAAATGCTCAAATGAGTGTTGTATTTGGATTGTTCGTTAAGTGCTTATATGATTATCACATGTATCCACCTACTATATTTGAGTAAGATGGGGACTACAACGTAGTCCAAGTAGTTGGTAAGAAATCCCGTCTGAGTGGCCAATCTAGTCTCTCCACATTTGATACATTCGGTGAATCCGGGTCGTACAACAATTGTCGACAGTGGTTAGGCCATGGGGAGTGCTTATGCGCTCCATGTCAATTAATTCAGCGTGCGCTCGTACCAATCGAACTTGTTTAATAAACCGACTGGCCTATTGTGTGTTTACCATATATGGACATCATTGCTTGAATCTAAGGTACTACTTACCAAAGTAAAGACCCATTTCAACTATGGTACTACGATCCACTAAGACTCATGTGTCATGCCCCAAATCCGGAAATCGGATTCACTGGAATCCCGATTGTCGAATCTGTTTCCGACAGCCTCTGTAGTACCCCATCCTCTGCTCCTAGCGTCCATACGCCAGATTCCAATCGTGGGATCTTATAAGGAAGATTTTTCAATGTACATTTAACTCATAATAAGCATAACTACAAGATTACCCAATTCACAAAGGCAACATCATCATCACATATACACTAATATAATCATTTGAGTACAAAGCTGAAAGGGAAAATACATAAATCAAAAATCAAGCTCTAGAAGACCACTGCACGCTTCAAGCTCAACGTTGTTGCAACCTAACATCACCTGCACACATCTATCGTGCATAAGTTTATAGAAAGCTTAGAGGGTGGTGTAAGTGTGTGCAAAAGTAAGTGTCAAGTATTCAATGCAATGTCATAATCATAAAATGTCGAAATAGGCACAAGGTCATGAATCATATGTTATCAGAGTAAGCGAAAATACTGGCAAGTCCATGAGTCAAGCAATATCAGAATACGCTATACAGATCCACTACACAAATGAGGAGTCATAAAGAGTTAAATATCAAATGCCGTATTTAAACCATATAAATGCAGAGATACAGGTAACCCAAAATGCTAAGTACTATGGATGCAATGCAATATGCGGTGCAAATGGAATGACCATGCTGGAGTGTGAAGTTAGGATGATAGCACGTAGTATCATAGGCTATGGGGTCCATCACAATGGACTTCTATCCAAACTAGTCCCATACCTAAATTTGGATAGTCAGACTCAATGTGGTAAACTCCTGATCTCAGGTCAGTCGCGCGCCCCAACCGAAATCCTAGGTCACTTCGAAAGTTCACATAATAAAAAGTTATGCACCACCAGCCCGAGTGGATAGTGAATGAATGAATGAATGATTATGCAAATCCTACTCAATAAGTCCACATATCAGTACGATTCATCTCTGGGATCATCACCGTGGTTTAGTACACTCCAAATGGCACTGCCGCTCTCTCAGCCACACAGTCCAAGTGAGCGTAAGAAACCTCACTACCCGCCTGGCCAATAGTCTGCCAATACCTATTCGGCACGTCAATAGCGGACCCATTCCTGGAGCTGGTTAGACTCTGCCTAGCAATGCTGTAACGACTCAAAAAATCCCGTACAAAGGCCCGAGTACCACCTCAGGCAAAAATCACTCAGGACCAAATCCTTTAGAAATTAGACGAGGATTAACTAGTGTTAAACTAGATTACATATGAAATCTGCACTAATCACTTTAAATACGATCTGCAAGACCCAAAACTTGTGGAATCGTTGACGCTACATTACCCAAAAATCTAGGATCAATCTCATTACTCGGCTGCTCTCAGGAGCATCACGAAACTCCGTATCAGATCTGGACCGCACATCGAAAGTCCGAATAATGCGAGGTTATAAAATTAAGACCGCCTTACTGGGCTTGACAACTATCTCCGAAGTCAAAACCAGATAATGTCCCAGGGCTATTCGCTTGAGCCCGGAGCGAGGAATGTGAGAAAACATGGTTTTCTTTAAAAATTAAATCTAATTTAAGTAATCTGAGACTTGTCGCTTGCGGGCCAAATATAAGCAATCAGACTGTCAGAATCTAACCCAAATACACCATCGGATCAGGGAACATTTCCCATACATGTCCGTGTACTTGTAACCCTGATCGAGTTTCAGTGACCATTAAACTGAAACTAGTCCGCCACGTGTGATCTGGGAACCCGACTAGAACAACAACTTAACTCGACCTAGATCCAAGGTCAGTGAGCTTAAGTCTGACCTTTGGCTCAAGGGGGGGAGAAGTGCTCGTTGAGACGAAACAGTCCGTATTTGAACATAACCTAATTATACCATGACCCTAAGTCTATTTATGTGAGTTTTGGGCCTATATAAGGACCTTAAACCCTCACTCTCTCATCCCATACGAATTTGAGAAAAACCCTAGGTGAGAGAGAGAGTAAAGGGAGAGAAAGTGTGGGAGAAGTGGGAGAAAGATCCTGTTGCTCTAACTTGCTACCATACGTGCTTAGCCACCACCGTCTAATCGTTATTCTAGTGATTCTATCTTCGTTCTTAGGTAAGAAAACCCTAACCCTAACTTATTCTAGGGTTTTAACCGTTACAAGTAGCGAGATAGCTGACTTAATTCATGTTATAGGTTGTTGTGCCGCCGTAGACGAAGACTTAGAGATTCTATCGACTTCGTTATGCTTTTATGGCGTAAGGTGCAGACTTTAGACGTATAGGTTATGGTGTTCAAGGCTTTCAATGTCGGTTAATGATTTATTCTTATTATGGATGTTATTTCACATGCAAAATGCGTCGTCCGTTTCATGTTTCAGTTATATATGAACTATGTGTAATATAGTGTATTCTATGTATGTGTTGAAATATTTGAATACATTTGGAATTTGGATTTGTGTTTAACATGTTTATTTGTCGTGAATATATGCTTAATACATGTGCAACAACTCCTTAGCGAAAGGACTTGCCCTAAAATCACGTCACGACAAATACACACTATATGTGATAAAGTGTGTAACTCAAGTGTTTGTGGAAATGCTTAAATGAATATGGAACCCGGATTCCTGCATGCCATGATTATCTGTCGTGGGTATAAGCATGTGGTTTACGGGGCAACTCCCTAGTGAAAGGAGTTGACCTCATATATGTGTAAACCACATACATCATGTATGATGATGTATGTAGTCTAAGTGTTTGTAGAAATGTCCGAATGTGCTAAGTATTACTAATAGTAGTTTTGTATGAGGGCTAAGATATAAATCTCGGTTACCTTAATTATGTATATGATTTCCTCCATGTACGATACATTATGATGTCTGTTTTATTCGTTTAATGAATGTGTGTGCAAATCATGTTTGTGTTACATTTCTCAACATGCTCACATGCTTGTACGAATTGAATTATTTGTTCATTACTGTTTTGACTGTCTCTTATGATTACCTGTTTGAATGAAGTGAAAGTGGGGCTATGATATAGTCCAAGCAATCGGTAACAGGCTTGAGTTCGTGGATAAGATTTATTCGCCACTTAAGATGGGTTTGACGAACCCGAGTCGTACTAAAGTTGTCAGCAGTGGTTAGGCCACACAGAGTGTTTGCGCACTTCATGTCGCTCAACTCAACGTGCGCTCGTGCTAGTCGAGCTCGTCAAGTAACCCGATCTGTCGATGTATGTTCACCATGTATGGATGCCTCTGTTTGAACCTAAGGTACCCAACTCACCAGTGAATCCCTCTTAACCTTGATATCTTGATCCGCTATGACTCATGAGCCGAGCATGGTGGTATGGGACACCGTGGTCGAGCTGTCGACCTATGCTGGGGTGATGTGCCTCCCCATAATGACCAATGAGCAACCTAGACTCATGAGCCGAATACGGTAGTATGGGACACTGTATTCGAGTTGTCGGCCTACACTGATTTGGTGATGGGGGAGTGGTGCAACGATTCTGTGTAACAGCCCTGACAACCCTTTGTAGTGACCTCGAGCGTACTCTGAACCTACGTAGAGGCGACGACCCTTCCGTAGCAACGAGAGTACAACTAGGCCTGTACTGAATTGATGATTAGCCATGTAGGGTGATGGGGGAGTAGTGTAACGAGTACATGTAACAGCCCTAGCAGCCCTTTGCAGTGACCTAGAACTGCACCATCGTATGAGATTATCTAGAACTAACGACCCTAGAATGGATCATTGTTTGGGAATGATATAAGGGATGTACCTTAGTTTCCCAACACTACCGTATGAAAAGGACTAATAACAGCTCGGTAATCACTCTCATAACATAGCACTGCATGTGCCCCGGGTTGAAGAGTACTGAGGGATGAAAGCATGTCGCAGACGTAAGATGGTATCGCACGAGGGAGTGTAGGCGAGGGCATGCATCATGACCGCATTCCATACTTGCATTAATAAGAGTATTTAGGAATGTTTGATTGTACTGCTTGATCATTACTGCTTGACTGAATTGATAACATGTTAACCTATGTTTTATCGTTCCACTGAGTTAGCTACTCACTCTCACGTTACGGGACGATGTTGTACATACCAACCAGACCCTGTCCTAGATGCAGGTGTTGATGAGACGAAGGATGCTATGCCTGACTACTACGATGATCAAGACGAGTTCTCCTACATGCAGTTCTCTGAAAGCTTCGCTTTGGTCATTCAGATGACGGGGCTACAGGGTTTACTATTATAGTTGTACCACTTTTTTTGGCATTTTGATTTTGAAACTAATACATGTATATGATGACTTAGTAAGGTGTTCATACTCTTGAGACCGATTGTGACCGTTTCTGGCTTTATATACATTTATGTACATCTTTCAGTCTTCCGCTTGCGTTTTATAACTTGATATGGAGTATGAATTACTGTTTTGGTATAATCCCGCTCATGATTAATGCACTAACACAAACAACATTCAATCATAAGCATTTATGTTGCACAAGTGATGTTTTGGAACTCGGGTGTTGAGCTGCTACTCGACCCCCAATTTTCAGGGCGTTACAAATGCCCCCTACGCTCTGGTGGGTAAGGTCACGCCCCCTCCCAACCGACCACGACACAATGGGAGACGCGGCCTCCTAATATTCGGCACTCGGGCGCTCATGTATCCACTCGGTCTTGACATTGGGGCGTCCTCTAGTACCAAGAGGGTTTTAGAGATTTTCACCCAGGGTCATCTATGGTAGCCCGATGCTCGAACTAAACATTTTCGGTGTCCCATCTGGCCATACACGATATGCCTGTGGAGGCTACGACCCTAATGTCACTAGGGCGTATAGTAATCATAACACACAATGCAAGATGCACGAGTCATACAATCCAGTCATGCACCAATCCTGTGCATAGCGTGCGCCCATATGAGATAACTTCCGCCTATCAGGGAGTCTCATAACAACCTACCCAATGACATATGCAATGGTAACCACATCTCATAACAAACAAGCAGATGATGTGTATGGGCATGTATCATGATGCTATGTGGTCGCATCCTCATAATCGGTATCAATAACCGACATCGACAATCAACCTCGACAATGTGGACATTTAACCAACATTGCCCCCAATGAATGGCCTATATAGAGCCTAACATACAGTGGACTCATGACCTCACACCAGGGCCAAATATATAACACCATGGGCCTCACTTAAGAGCTTAATACACATCGCGATGGGCCTCACTCATGGGCCACATATACATCTAGTGGGTCGCATCTCACGGGTTTAATATACATCGCAATGGGCCGCTCCCACGGGTCTAATATAGATCAAGTCGAGCCTCACTATCACGTCCTAAACTCGGAAACCGGGCTCACAAAATTCTCGAACGCCGAATCCAACGCCGACAGTCTCCTTAGAACCCTATTCTCGGATCCTAGCGCCCATTCGCCAGATTCCGATCTTGGGATGCTACGAGGAGATTTTCAACATCAGTTTAATTTTTAATAAGCATAACCAAAGGCATAACCCATAAACAACAAACAAAAACCCCATCTCATTTCCATTATGATAAAAAACTTTATAAGTACAATGAGCATAAAGGGAAATACAATGATGATAGACAAAAGCTCCAAGCTGATCTAATATGCGCTCCTGTCTCAGTGCTGCTGCGATCCAACATCACCTGCATGCAATGGTCGTGCATAAGCTTATAAAAGCTTAGAGGGTGGTGAAAGTGTGTGCGCAAGGTAGTAATGAAATATCAGAGTAATGCGGAACATGCTGATGAATCCATGAATACCTTTAATCGTACCAAGACTATGCGATGCAAGGCATGAATGATGTCGGCCATACCAAGGCCATGCGATGTAAATCATGAATGATGTCAGCCATACCAAAGCCATGCAATGTGAGATGCGACTCAAGCATGTGAATCCTCATCTAAGTCCACATATCAATACATCTCAAATCTGGAATATCACCGGGGTCTAGTACACTCTAAACCAGATTGTCGCCGCATCGCGCGCAATAAGGTAAGTAGAAGAGACCTCACTATCCGCCTGCCGATATCGAGCTTGGCTCGTCGATAGCGGACTCATTCCTCGAGGTGGTCAAACTCAGCCTAGCTTTGCCCTCTCCTCTTAGGCGGGTAAGGCCTCACCCCCTTCCAACCGACCACGACACAACGGAAAGCGACCATATGGTAATCGGCACTCGGCGCTCATGTACCAACTCGGTCTAGACATTGGAGCAACTTCTTGGTACCATAAGGGTTTAGGAACTTTCACCCAGGGATATCTATAGCACCCCATGTAGAACAAGATTTTCGGTATCCAATCCTGCCAACCACGATATGCCTGTGGAGGCTACGACCCTGATGTCTCTAGGGTATATAGTAATCATGTCACACAATGCGAAATGCATGAATCACACTATCCGGTCATGTAGCAATCATGTGCGTATCGTGCGCTCATGTGGAGCAACACCGCCTAACCGAGAGCCCTAAACAATCTACCCGATGGCATATGCTATGATCAATCACTTCTCATATCAAGCATACATATGATGCGTATGATCATGAATCATGGAACTATACTAAACATGTTATATAGTGATGGATGTTGTTCATAACAAAGATAGGCCTAGACAGCTCACAAGTATGGAATAACAATGGGCCCTAGGGAGAATTATAATGCGGACATTTAACCAACATTATTCTTACAATGTGGACATCAAACCAACATTGCTCCTAAGGCACGACTGTCATAAACATCATTACACAAACCATGGTAGAGTCATACATTGTAATGGACTTGTGTACATCTAATTGGGCCTCGACCCATTGGCCTTAGATACAACAAATGGGTCATATCACATGGGCCTTATATTCATTAAGTGGGCCACATCAATGGGCCTGATGTACATTGCAATGAGTCATAACCCATGGGCCTTAAAATGCATCAAAATGGGCCTCGTAACATGGGCCTTACATCCACATCAAAGTGGGCCCCAATGGACTACCACAGATAAATCAAGATGCGCATCATCCACATACCAAGATGATGTCCACTTGAACTATGGATCTCACCTATTTTCCCATGCTGTAAAATGGTCTCATAAATGATAGGACGAGCATGGATACAACACATGCATCATGGTGGGTCACATATATAGTCGGCGTGGATAAAACAGGTGGAACCCACGAAACTTGATGCTGTGTACAACAGTTGGCGGTGGAGTCCACTTGCTGTCGTGCACAATAGCAATGGGGCAGTTGTTACCGTCTAAAAGAGGCAAAGGTGGGTCCCATGTAGGGCCCACTCTCATATACGTATGGAGTATATATGATATTATATATTTAATATATAACCATGGCTGCTGCCAATGCATCTTTATGCATTTAAAAAGGCATGTATATATATGAACATATAATACCCTATACAGGTATAGCTGTTGTTGTGCAGCTATGCACATAAAAGTAGAGGTGGGTAGTTGTACACGTAGGCCCTCTCATGTTGTAATATAATATATATATATATATATAACATAATATATATAATATATAATAAGGTGACGTCCAGGAGGGGCCCCACACGAAACGAGATATCTTTCACTAGTTTGCCACTTGAGCTATGGACCGGGGTCCCACCATATGGACGGTCTGATCTCACGTGGGACCCACCGAATTGCTGACGTACAGTGGGTCCCACCATAAAAATAGTTGGATGGCATGCGTAAAACACATACATCATGGCAGGGATTCCCCATGGACGGTGGATGCAGCGCATACTCAAGGTGGCCCCACATGTCAGGATAGATGGACGGCTTGGATGGGTCCCCTGGACCCCACATCCGTTCACACTTAACTGGCAGCCACCCTCTACCAAGACCTCAGCGTTAAACGAGGTATCTTTCACTCTATCTACCACGTGAGCCATGGGGCCCACCGTTAAAACCAAGGACCCCACTCAGTCCATCAGGGAGCTATGGATCAAGGTGTAGAAGTGGGCCCCACAAGGACATGGCGCACCGTCTAGAATGGTGGATGGTTTGGATAAGGCATATACATCATGGTGTGGCCCACCAAACTGGACGGACGGTCGTGGATGGGTCCCATGGACCTCATGACCTCAGCGTTGAAAGGAGGTACCTCCACTCAGACTGCCAGTTTGAGCTATGGATTTGGGTGTACGTTAGCACCCCTGCTAGAGATCGAAACCAAGACCTCAAGTGTTGCAACGAGGTATCTCCACCCCGTCTACTAGTTGAGCTAGGGATCTGGGTGTGGGTGTGGGTCCCATATGCCAAGGAGGGCCTGTCATGCCCCAAACCCAGAAATCGGATTCGTGGGAATCCAAATCGCCGAATTCGGTGCCGACAGCCTCCATAGTACCTCATTCTCGATTCCTAGCGTCCATACGCCAGATTCCGATCCTGGGATTCTACAAGAAGGATTATCTTTTTTTGTACATTTAACTCGCAATAAGCATAACCACAAGATTACCCATTTTACAAAGGCAACATCATCATCACATATCCACTAATATAATCATTTGAGTACAATGCTGAAAGGGAAATACATAAATCGAAAAACAAGTTCCAGAAGACCGCTGTACGCTCCAAGCTCAACAATGCTGCAACCTAACATCACCTGCACGCATCTATCATGCATAAGCTTATAGAAAGCTTAGAGGGTGGTGTAAGTGTGTGCACAAGGTAAGTGTCAAGTAAGCAATATCAAAGTAATCAGAGTAAGCGGGAATACTAGCAAGCCCATAAATTATACAATATCAGAAATAAGCAGAAATACTGACAAGTCCAAGAGTCAATCAATATCAGAATACGCATTATAAAACATCTATGAAAATGAGGAGTCATAAAGAGTCAAACATCAGATGCCAAGGATGCAATGCAGTACGCAATTCCTGATGAGTGCACGAATACCGTCAGTCGTATGTAGACCGTATAAACACATAAATATAGTAGCCCGGAATGTCATATGCAGTAGATGTAATGCGCTGTGCGGTGCGAATGGAATGACTATGCTAGAGTGTGAAGTCGGGATGATAGTACGTAGTATCGCAGGCTATGGGGTCCATCACAAGGGCCTTCTATCCAAACTAGTCCCATACCTGAATTTGGATAGTTAGACTCAATGTGGTAAACTCCTGATCTCAAGTTAGTCGCGCACCTAACCGAAATCCTAACCATGTGAAGGTACACGTAACAAATAGTTACACACCACCAGCCTGATCGAGTGAATAGTGAATGAATGAATGAATGAATATGTAACTCCTACTCAATAAGTCCACATATCAGTACGGTTCATCTCTGGGATCATCACCGGGGTCTATTACACTCTACGCCAGCTTGCTGCCCCTATCCGAACGCACAACTGGTAAGTGAAAGAGACCTCACTATCCGTCTGCCAATATCGGGCCCGGCTCGTCGATAGCGGACCCATTCCTCAAGCTGATCAAACTCAACCTAGATATTTCCCCATCACTCAGGCGGGTAAGGTCACACCCCCTTCCAACCGACCACGACACAAGGGGAGACGCGGCCTCCTGGTATCCGGCCCTCGTGCGCTCATATATCCACTCGGTCTCGACGTTGGAGTCATCTCCTGGCCACGGAGGTCTAGGGATTTTCATCTAGGGGCATCTATGGCGCCCGTATGCTAGAACCAAACATTTCTGGTGTCCCATCTGGCCATCCACGATATGCCTGTGGAGGCTACGGCCCTGATGTCGCTAGGGCGTACAGTAATCATCATTCAAGATGCATGAGTCATACAATCCAGTCATGCATCACTCCTGCGCATACCGTGCGCTCATGTGAGATAACCTCCGCCTATCAGGGAGTCTCATAACAACATGCTAAATTACATATGTAATGAACAACCACATCTCATAACAAACATGCGGATGATGCGTATGGGCATGTATTATGATGCTATGCTGTCACATGCTAGTAATCAGTATCAATAACCGGCTTCAACAATCAACCTGGACAATATGGTCATTAAACCCGCATTGCCCCCAAAGAATGACCCACATAGAGACTAACATATAGTGGGCCCATAGCCTTGCACAAAGGCCTAATATATAACACCATGGGCCTCACTCAAGAGTTTAACATACGTCACGATGGGCCCCTCACATGGGCCTATCATACAACACAATGGGCTCCATCGCCTGACCCTCAAAAACATCACAATGGGCCTCATCATATAGGCCTCATTTACATCTCATCAAGCCTTAAACACGGGCAAAATGCTCATCACAACAGGCCTCAAATACGAGCCGCATATACATCACATTGGGTCTCGACAATCGGCCACAATAACTGGCCTCGATCGATAATCGGTCAATCGACCACGACAATCATAATCAGTAATCGGCCACAATAATCGACCTCGATCGATAATCGGTCAATCGGCCACGACAATCATAATCGGCCTATATAATTGGCCTTGACAATCGGAATCGATCGATAATCAGAATCGGCAAATCGGTCACGTCAATTGGAGTCGGTAATCGGTCACGACAATCGGAATCGATCGGTAATCAGAATCGGCAAATCGGTCACTAATCGAAGTCGGTAATCGGTCACGACAATCGGAATAGATCGATAATCAGAATCGGCAAATCGGTGACCAATCGGAGTCGGTAATCGGTCGCAACAATCTAAATTGATCGATAATCAGAATCGGTAAATTAGTCACGTCAATCAGAGTCGGTAATCGGTCATGACAATCGGAAACGATCGATAATCAGAATCGGCAAATCGGTCACGGCAATTAGAGTCGGCAATCGGTCACAACAATCGGAATCAATCGATAATCAAAATCGGCAAATCGGTCACGGTAATCAGAGTCGGCCTCGACTGTGGTTATATCAAATCCGATAGTGCAAAACCATCCGTCTATGGCGAATGAGGCCCACTAATTAGGATTAGCCCACTAAGAGAATGATGAGAATGGGCCTAACAAGACCTAAGGGAAGGTCACAATGTGGACATTAAACCATTATTGCTCATCAATGTGGTCATTTAACAAACATTGTTCCCAAGGATTAGCCCACATAAAGCCAAATGTACAGTGGGCCCACGGCCTCACACAAGGGACATATATATCACAATAGGCCTCACCCATGGGCCTCGAACACATCACAATGGGCCACAACCCATGGGCTTCAAACACACAATAGATGGGCCCTACACATGGGCCTAATATAATCAAGTGGGCCTCAAATATATTTCAATTGGTCTCAACTCGTGGGCCTTAAATACATCTCAATGGGCCTCGACATATGGACCGAAAATACAGCACATCAGGCCTTATCAAATGGGCCAGAAATACATCACGTCAGGCCTTGCCCATGGGCCTCAAATACATCACAATGGGCCACAACGCATGGGCCTCATTATACAACGGGTGGACCCTGCAACATGGGCCTCAAATACATTTGGGTGGCCTCATGGATGGGTCACAAATACATCCGGGTGGACTCATGGATGGGTTATAAGTACATCGAGGTAGGGCCCACCGTATACTCTCCATCCATCTGATTATAAGGTCACAAAGACCTGAATAAGAGGTAAAACAAATTTCATACGGATCCAAAGCTTCTGTGACCTAAAAGGTTTCAAGGGTAGCCGTTAAATTCACCACTGTTTTCTATCATGTGGTCACATGATAGCTGGACGGTGTGGATCACAAATGCATCACGGTGCACCCCACGTAGCTTGTCAGATGGATAGCTGATATGAAATACATACAATCAAGGCACGTCCCACCGTCCTGAAACGTTGGACGGTGCAGATTTACAACACATGCATCATGGCCCACGTACAGGGGCTGGACAACTTGGATAAAGCACCTACATTATGTGGGGTCCACGTCCACGGACATTGTGGACACCACACGTGTGATGAGTCCCCTGGACTAACGGTGTAGATAAAACAATTACATTAAGGTGGGCCCTGAACAAATGGGCAGTGCAGAATATTCATACAGTAAGGTGGGGCCATACATGGCACCGTCCAGATGGACGGTGTTGATGAAACACATATATTTAAGGTGGGTCCCACGTGGCACACCATAAATGCATATGTCGTATGTATATATAATAGTATATTATATTATTTGAGAGGAACCAACGTCCAGACCCTCTGGACGGGTGGTGTGGTTTTAAAACACATGCCTCACAGAGGATCCCACCGTCTAGGGTCTGGACGGTGCGGATCTAGCACGTCATTAAGGTGGGTCCACACATGTGGCCCACCTCAGCCTTAGATTAAGCTGATATTTGTGTTTTCACATCGTCCAGGCCCGCTGGACGGCCTGGATAAAATAGATGGATGGCACTGATACATACATCAAAGGTAGACCCTACACAAACGGTTGGATGAAACACTTTCATCAGGTGTGGCCTGCTAGCCACCGTCTAGATGGACGGTTTGAATGTCAGAGGTGGGTCCCACGCTGCATGGATGCAGCACACGCGCAGGGTGGGCGGCAGGAACACATACATTACGGTGGAATCCCACCATCCAGAAAACCTCCTGATGGTGAGGGTAAAACATAAAAGTCACGGTGGACCCCACCGTCCCTGATGGACGGTGGATGTACATACCTCATGATGGACCCCACACGCCCAGCAGATGGACGGTGTGATGAATCACATACATCAGGGTGATGCCACGTCAAGGGCCCACCCGTTTTGGGTTCAAGCTGATATTTGTGTTTTCAATTCACGCAGTCCAGCAGCCTCAGCTGCTGGACGATCCACTGCTGGACAGCGGATCCCATACGTCCATCAAGGTGGGGCCCACATACATGTGGCCCAACAACTACATCCATCTAGGTGGCCAAAACAAAATAGAGAAAGAGAGCAAGAGAAATAGAGGCACCCACCTTAGGTTTCTCCTTCCTCCTTCCGCCAATGCATGCTAGAGCTCCAATTGAACAATTTCAACGGTCGGGATCAAACTTGGATGGTGGAGATGAGAGATAGGAAAGTGGGCCACACAAGCTCTCCCATGGAAGCTTGCTTGGACGTGGGGTGCTTGCTTGGAGAATGAGAGAAAATGAAAGAGAGAGAGAGAGAGAGAGAGAGAGAGAGAGATGATGGGAGAGGAGTGATGGGAGAGAGATGGTGAGGTGATGGGAAAGTTGACTTTAGGTAAGGGTGATGTAAGAGGGGGATGGGTGCTTGTACTTGATTTGATGGGATGGAGTACTTGACTTATGACATGATTGATGGGACATTCTCTTGGGATTTGCAATGCGCGGCGTTTTCCTCGAACTGAACGCGGGCCGACATCTTCTAGACTGGGTATCGGGTCGGTGCGTGAGTCGCGGCATTGAAACAGCGGCGACGGTGCGGTCGCCAAGGTATAGGTTTCGGGTTGAGCCGACTTTGGCATGCAAGTCTCGTCTTAGGATCGTGTGCAACATTGACTTTAGGTCAAAGATTACCGGAATTCGACTGGAAGGATCGCGGAAGCCTTCGGAACAGTATGGACTAGGATACAGGTCTTACAGGGCCCCACATGAATATGGTCCTACCGTCCAGGTGGTGGACGATTCGGATACAGCACATACCTCATTGGTGTGGCCCTTTAAAGGGGTGGAGGACGGAGGTGGGTCCTATTGACCCCACCGTTAGTTCACACACTCCATATTAGTCCACACTCCATGTTAGCCACCCTGACCAGGGAGGGGTACCTCACCTTGAAACAAGGTATCCTTCACTCAGCCCACCACATGAGCTATGGACGTGGGTGTGCACACGCACCATGGTGGGTCCCACAGGGACGTTGCCCACCTGACTTTTAGATTAAGCTGTTATTTGTGTTTCCCCTACATCCAGGGTCACCTAAAGGTGGTCAGTAAGGTGGGCCCTACGGATAAGATGGTGTGGATCATATGACATAGTGGGGTCCATAATACATGAGAGATAGAGAGAGAGAGAGAGAGAGAGAGGGAGAGAGAGAGAGATCAGGTGGAGGAGAGGCTCCCCCACTATGGGCCCCTCAATACAAAGCATTCATTAAGATGGGCCCCACCAAATGTTGGCCCTTAAATCACAAAAAAAAAAATAATAAAGATCACCACCGCTCTTGCACCCTAGGCTTCCTTAGCTCCTTAGCTTCGATTCCAACAGAGGAGATGAGGTTTGGATGGTTAGATGGGTGATGAAAGGGTAGGAAAGTGGGTCACACACAAAGTTCTCTTGGAGAGG
>JAJHSJ010000014.1:20079451-20169293 GCA_021015155.1 Magnolia officinalis
CTTGCTTTAGCCTTAGAGGCAAGCACCTTTTCTCGGGAGGTTTTCGAAGATTTCCCCTGTTCGGATGTTTTTTCTTTGTCATTTCCCATGGGGACAAAACAATTTGAAAATTTTTTGGAAAGCGGACAAAATTCTTCTTTTAATAAAACATAAAATATCTAACTAAAAGTGAGATAAAAGGATAGTACCCATTTTTGAGAAGTTTCTGGGACCCACCATTGGTCTACAAGCCGACGATTCGAGCAAAAACAAAGACAGACGATTATTTCCAAAAAAAAAAAAACTGCTCGACTGCCTTTTATCGGGCGTTAAACTTCGATTTGGTCGAACATTCTTTCGATTTTATCGACGATTCTCATTCGATGTTTATTGATAATAGTTTCGATGATATTCTTGATCAAGTGACTTTCACATTCTAAAGAGACATCGATAGTATCGACTTTTTATCAATTTGATCGAGAAAGCTCATGACAATTTGGCAGACATATCAGCCATGAATGTTTTTCAATTTTCAGCCTTCAGATGATTCTACATGTGTACTTTTCATATTTCTATCAATGGTATATTCGACAAAAACTATGTACACACACTATACACAACAAAATTATAAACATTTGAATATTTATACAAAAGATTGAGGCAAGGGACCTCAGATATATCATTTTAAGCTTAGCAAAAAGATTCCTCATTTTAGCACATGTTCAGATCTCTAATGCTCAATCTGAACTAGTCTTACTTATCCATTTCATTTTGTTAACCGATTTGGGTGGTGGTGCAAGGGATTGCTTCTATCCATATCCTTAAGAGACTTTTGAAGTTCTGCATTTCTCTGGTTGATAATTTGTTAACATGATTCTGACCAGAGCTAGGTTGAGTCCTCCTTGGTGTTATGCATTCAAACTTATAATGACCTGAATCACCACACAAATGACATACCGGAGTTATTCTGGTTTTGCTTCCAGAAGCAGCAGATTTTTCAGTTCTTGGAGCTGCATTTTCAATCTTTGATTTATGTTTTTCATATCCTAGGCCACTTTTATCCTTCCTAGGTCTTCCCATTCCTAACAGTTTTTCTAACCTTTCGCCACTTTGGGAAAACTTATAGTTTATTTTGGCCATCTTTTTGGATTCTTCTATCAAAATAAGAGTGCATGATTTTCATTACGAAGAAGTCTATTCTTATCTTCTAGCAGTTCAACCTGTTTGTTCAGTTTATCAGACTCGTTTTTAAGAAGGTATTAATTCATTCAAGTCTGATTATCCATATGATATTGTCTGTAAATCATTGATTAGATGTGTATTGATTTCTAGAGTTTTATCCAAATCTTTTTTCAACAAATCCAATTTGTTCTTAGATATTCCAAGTCTTTTAACCACTTTGATGCTATGGATATATAGTTGATTATAAGCATCTTACTGTTTTTCCTTTTCGATTTCTTTTTCTTCTCCATTGTCAGATAGAGATGATTCTGTGGCTTGCTGTTCTCTCTCATTCTCAGATTCTCTAGGAATGATTGAAACAGTGGAGACCATGAGTATTTTCAATGATTTCTAATCTCCATCGCTTTCTGAGTCAGTAGATTTTGAATTTGACTCCTCAGTATCATCCCACGTGGCAACCATTGCCTTGCTCTTAGTTTTTCTATTTGGGCATTCGGTAATATGTGTCCATACTCCTGACAGGCATAGCATCGTGGTTCTTTGGTTCTTCTACCAAATTTGCCTACAGAAGATTGTTGTTCACCTTTCTTCCTCTAGAAGGCCTGCCACGACTTTTCTGAAAGAACTTCCTGAATCGTTGTGCCAGCAAGGCCACTTCCTCATCTTCATCTTCATTTTCACTCTCACTGTCCTCTTTTAATGTTTTCTTTGAAGTCTTTAGGACGATTGTTTTGGATTTAAGGATTTGATTGAAGTGTAGTTCGAAAGTTTGTAGGGAACCTACCAGTTCTTCTACTTTAATCTCATCTATGTTCCTACACTCCTCAATTGTTGTAACCTTGGGATTAAATCGTTCAGGTAGGGATCTTAGAATTTTCCTTCAAATTTTTAGTACCGGAGCTTTCTCTCCCAATCCACCCATGGAGTTGCAGATAATGTTTAACTTGGTGAAAAACTCCATAAACGTCGTTTGCTCTTCCATTCTGAGACCTTCAAACAGTGAAGTCAGAAGTTGTAGTTTGGACCTCTTCATAGTGCTTGTGCCTTCATGGGTTGTTTCTAATAGATCCCATGCTTCCTTGGATGTCCCACACATACTTATCTGATTGAATATATCCTAGGACACGGCACAATAAATAACATTCATAGCCTTGGCTTCAGATGTTTGTCTTTCTTTTTCGAATGTTGTCCACTTCTCTTTGAATTTGGGTTTTGTGATGGTTGTACCACTATCAAGTACAATTTGTTCAGTAGGTGGCACATATCCACTTTCAACTATCTCCCAAACATCATGGTCCAAAGATCTCAGAAAGTAATGCATTTTAGCCTTCCAGTATGCATAGTTGGAGCCGTTAAATACTAGAGGTCTAGTGACTGATGAGCCCTCTCCTTTGGCCATATTCCAACTTCAGTCAAGATCACTCTCTAGGCGGTGAAGCCCTTAAAGAGATACCCACTCTGATACCAATTGAAATGGCGGTAAAGACTGCACTAGTTGAAGAAGGAATATGCCAATATGTCCTAGAGGGGGGTGAATAGGACTTTTTTAAAATTTTGATGATTTATATAAAAATCCTACTTCACTAATCCTATGAATATACAATTATCAGGATTACTCAAATGTAACTCTAATGGCTTCCAAGCCAGGTAGAGGATCCAATCACAAACTATTCAAGGTATAACAATATGCAACTTAGTTTATGTTGGATGTGACTGTGTATGTGTGTGAGGTGTGATCAAATATATAAATATGAATGCATTAACATAAATCACACACACAAAAGAGCAATCACAAACACAGTCATTTTTATAGTGGTTCGACTACTTGTTTACTCCACTCCCGGTAACCGCACTCAACCCTTGAGTGGACCAGATTTCACTAAGGAGGTTTCACAACGGTTCACCTCAAACCTAAGGTTTTAAATCAGGTTCACCTTCAACCTTTACAACCTACACTGAGGCTAACTGTTTATGCTCTCACGAGCAACGATCAACACAACGAACCCACTTTTAGGCACACTGGCCAAGGATCTTTCATAAGACCCTACAGGAGGTTTCTACATAGTTCACCTCAAACCCGAGGTTTCACAGCGGTTGACCTCAAACCTAAGGTTTTGCTGGTTCACCTTCAACCAGATGTTTATGCTCTCCACAAAGTAAGGGTCCACACAACGAACCCACCACGTACACTCCCACCAGAGGCCTCCTCGAGGACTTTAAAGGGTGAGAACCACTTCAGACCCAATCCTAAAAAGGAATGATCACAAGTGTCCTCTTGGACTCTAGATACTTACAAATAAGTTGATGAGTCCCGATAAGCACAATGCCGAAGATCTCCTCCTCCTTGTTGATGAAGAGTCTTCTGCTCCCTTGATCTGCATCACAAAAGATGTACCTATGGTGACGGGTTGGGTCAAGGTTATGATGGAATCCTACTCTCAGAAGGTTTTCCTATAAGGAAGATAGAGTAGTTCCAATCATTTAGGTATTCAAGGCATCCCAGCTTAATGAATTGCCATTAAGGTAGTAGCTGGAGGATCCTTGAATGCGAAAGTTCATTCCTCTTGAATATCAGTGGTGAGGGTGGATTGGAGGATGAACTTCCTTGAGAGAAGGGGTTTGGGTATATGATCTAAGGTTAAACACTCAAAAGTTCTCTCTATTTTCTCTCACAACAACAATAGATAAATCCTCTATATATAGGAAAAAGGTTTCAACGGATATAAAACGATCACATTTATGACTGAGTTCGATATCATCGAGTAGGTTCTATATCATCGAGCATATACTCTCGATAGCATCAATGGTCTGCTCGATGACTCAAACTCAAAGTCATACGCTTTTAAAAGTTTTTGCCAGAAGGTCGATGAATCGAAACAATGTCAATATCATTGGATTTCGAACTTCGATTCCATCGATGGTAGGTTCGATCTATCGACACTTGAAAAATGAGAGAGACTTATCATGAAATATTTCAGGTTTTTAGGATATGATCGAGGGTTAACCGATGTCATCGCAATTTGTATATTGATGATATCGAAGGCCGTGTTGATGCATCGATAAATCCAATATATTTACTAGTAAACTCGTTGGACAGTTTGTGTCCAATTTCGATGCAATCGACTCGGCTTCGATATCATCGACATATGAATATCGATTTCCTTGAATGGCCTCAGATCAAAGTTAAAAACATCCTGAAATATCTGCTGAAAGAAATTCGCGCCCACGATCGATATCATCGATGGTCTTCCGATCTTATCGATATTTGATTTCAGATCATATCGGAAGGCACATCGATATATCGAAGAAATTTGAAATTTTCTCTAAAAAATAGGGGCACCGAAAATCTACCTGTCGATCTTATCGAGGCACTTTCGATGGGCTCGAGATTTGAGTATCGATGATATCGATAGGTGTATCGATACATTGATAATTCGTCCAGATATGTTGTGAAGTTGTTGGACATATTTGGTCATCTTTTCGATCATATCGATAAAGCATCAAAGACTCGACGGCGCAGGTCGATCACATCGAGGGTGTTTCGATAAAATCTACAAGGTAAGAGAAACTTAGAGATTTTCCTATTTTGAAAAAGTTTTCTCACCTAAAAACCCTATGTTTTTCTAACTTGTTTTTAAGGGTTTTATTCACCTGGTGTTTTGGGACAAGGGATGTGAGGATTTAAATTTACTTGTCGCGAGCTTGCACACATCCGGTTGAGGCAGACGCTTGAAATGATCTTCCTATCAGGCTTTGTAGGCAATCTGACTCAATACTCACGTAACTTGAAAAACCAGAGCACTTTCAGTAAACTACTACCAGAGGCCTTTCAAAGGGACCAACTCCAATACATATAACTCTGGCTAGAGAAACATCCAAATTTCAGTTGGCGCAATGGAGAAATCGCTACACCTCGAGGGATCCTTAACTAATTTTTTGGAACAAAGGAAACCTCAGGAGGATCCAGTTTCAAAACACATCTAAAATCAGGAGCTTTTCAATCAAGGCACATTAAAAGCATTCTAAGACGTCACCAAGGCCATTAAACAAATTGAGTGACATTTAACGACTGGGGAAAAATGGGTGCTTCCAGCCCAACCCCTCACCAATCCTAAACCATAATGTGAAATTAGTGACCTAAGCTCTTCAACTTAAATAGAGCAATCTAAGTCCATCACCACTCTTACAAGTGGGAAGATAATTGACAAAACTATTCCTATAAGGGCTGAAAAGCCTAAAGATCCGGAAGTAGATGAGAATGGTGGACCGAGCACTGCTCCACATGGTTTAGAACTGGAAACTCAAGGTAAGCCAATTACTTCATTTCCCCAACGATTGGTCGCACTAAAACCTCAATCTAACTCTTAGGATATTCTAGAGGTGCTTAAGCAAGTGAAGGTCACCATCCCTCTATTAGATGTCGTTAAACAAATTCCTTCATATGCCAAATTTTGAAAGATCTATGCACTACCAAAGATGGTAAAACATACAAAAGAAGATTTTTTTGACAGAAAAAAGTAAGTGTCATCCTAAAGAAAGATGTGCCACAAAAATACAAGGATCTAGGTAGCCCAACCATCGCTTGCGTAATTGGGAACTATCGGATTGAGCACGCACTGAGCACGCACTTCTTGATTGGGGGCAAGCGTAAATCTGATTCCTTATTTGGTCTACGAACAACTAGGCCTTAGTGAATTAAAACCCACCAAGACCACCTTACAACTTGCCGATCACTCAGTTCGTGTGGTGAGAGGGATAATAGAAGATGTGTTGGTTCAGGTTGACAAATTCTATTATTCAGTAGATTTTATCATCCTGGACACTCAACCCATCATGGATATGAGCACTCAAATTCCTATCATACTTATCCGTTCGTTCCTTGCCATATCAAATGCAATCATTAATTGTAGGAATAGGGTCATGAACTTAACTTTCGGGAATATGACATTAGAGCTAAATATATTTTTCAATACGGGTAAACTATCAGAGGATGATGAGGATTCCCACGTTATTAACATAATCGATTCTTTTGTGGAAGATAGAGCACTCCTGACTCTGAACTCTGACCCTCTAAAGACGTGCTGAGCCCACTCCCCTGATTTAGATGATGATATGATTAAGGAGATGGATGCCTTACTTGATGCTTGCTGGTACTTGAAGTTAACCGGTGGAGGCCACAATTTGAGAAATTGCCCCGAACCGATGTAGTGCCTCTACCGTCTAGCTTCGAAGCGCCAACTTGACCTAAAAATTTTGCCCGCAGATTTGAAATATGTCTATTTAGGATAATATAAGATGTACCCGATGGTGATTTCTTCCCACCTTGAGTAAGAACAAGAGAGTATGCTCATCTCTACTCTCACTGAGCATAAAGGAGCCCTTAGATGGTTAATTGCAGACTTCGAGGGAATTGACCCATTGATTTGTACTCACCGCATTCATCTTGAGGATAATGAGAAGACCTCCCAACAACCACAGTGTAGATTAAATCCAAACATGAAGGAAGTGGTTAAGGCCAAGGTTCTTAAGCTATTGGATGTGGGTATCATATACCCTATATCAGATAGTCAATGGGTGAGCCCCACTCAGGTGGTCCCTAAGAAGTTCTAAATCACCATTATAGCCAATGCTGAGAATGAAGTTGTGCCAACTAGAATCACTACCGGTTAGAGAATGTGCATTGACTATAGGAAATTAAATATTGTCACGAGGAAGGACCACTTTCCATTGCCCTTCATTGATCAAATTTTGAAAAGGCTAGCTGGTCACTCCTACTACTGTTTCCTTGACGGGTATTCAGGCTACAATTAGATAGAGATAGCCCTTGAAGGTAAAGAAAAAACCACTTTCACAAGTCTCATTAACACTTTTGTTTACCGAAGGATGCCATTCGGACTGTGTAATGCCCCTGCCACTTTTCAGTGATGCATGATGAGTATTTTCTTTGACATGGTGGGACAATATTTAGAGGTCTTCATGGACGAATCCTTTCTTTGGTCCATCCTTCAGCGAATGTTTGGAAATTTTGGAAATTGGGCTGAAGCGATGTGAAGAAAAGATTTTGGTACTAAATTGGGAGAAGTGTCGTTTCATGGTTCAAAAGGGAATTGTTCTTGGACATATCATTTTGTCCAAAGGAATCGAGGTAGACAAGGCTAAAATTGATCTTATATCTAACCTACCCCTATCTAGGAGCATATGAGACGTCCGATCCTTCTTAGGACACGCCGAATTTTACAGAAGATTCATAAAAGATTTTATTCACCTCTCTCATCCTGTATGCAATTTACTCCAAAAGAATGTACCATACGAGTGGGCTGAGCAATGCCAGGAAGCTTTTTCTAAGATCAAAGGCATGTAAACCACCTCACCTATCGTGTAACCACCCTATTGGAGTACTCCTTTTGGGATTATGTGTGATGCATCAGATTTTTCTATTGGAGCAGTTTTAGGCCAGAGAAAAGAGAAGAAGCCCTACGTTATTCATCATGCAAGTAGAACTCTAAATCCTACCCAAGTAAATATTTTATTACGGAAAAGGAACCTTTAGCTGTCATATTCGCTTTTGATAAATTTATGTCCTACTTGATTGGATGCAAGATCATCATCTATACGGATCATGCAACACTCAAGTACCTTCTCTCCAAGAATGATGCTAAGCCCCGCTTAATAAGTAGATCCTTCTACTCCAAGAATTTGTCTTGAAAATAAAATATAAAAAGGGAGTAAAGAACGTAGTAGCTGATCATCTTTCACGACTTGATTTACCTGATTCCCTTGAGATAACACCCATAAACGACATGTTCCCTGACGAACAATTGTTTAAAGTCTCCCACTCACCTTGGTTTGTTGATATTGCTAATTATCTTGCCATAGGTTTCACGCCAACATATTGGACTGCATAAGATAAGAAAAAATTCTTCGCCAAGGCACGGAATTTTTTCTGGGATGATCCATATTTGTTCAAATATTACCTAGACTAAATTCTAAGGAGATGTGTGCCAGACAATGACCACCCAAGTGTCATCTTCTTCTATCATTCTCAGGCTTGTCATGGTCACTTTTTTGCTAAAAAGATCACGACCAAAATTCTGCAGTGCAGTTTTTACTGGCCCACTATGTTTAAGGAAACTCATGACTTTTGCAGAGCTTGTGAGCGTTGTCAAAAATTGGGATGCATTGTCCTGTCGAAATATGATGCCTCTAAACCCAATTCTTATCATCGAAGCATTTGATTGTTGGGGCATCGATTTCATGGGACCATTCCCCTAATCATTTAGGAATTTGTATATTTAGCTCGCAGTAGACTATATCACTAAATGGGTTGAAGCGATCCTATGCCAGAATAATGACCATCAAACGGTCATTAAATTGTTAAAAGAAAACATCCTCTCACGATTCAGAACGCCTTGGGCCATCATTAGTGATGGAGGCTCACATTTCTGTAATAGGCCATTCGAAAATTTAATGAAGAACTATGACATCTCTCATAATGTAAGAACTTCATACCACCCACAAACAAGTGGGCAAGCTGAGATTTCAAATAGGGAAATTAAACACATTTTGGAGAAAACAGTTAACCTTGACCATAAGGATTGGTCAATTCGATCGATCGATGCATTATGGGCTTACCGTACAACCTTTTAGACCCCCATTGGAATGTCTCCCTTTAGACTTGTCCATGGGAAAGCTTGTCACTTGCCTATGGAGTTAGAACATAGAGCCTACTAGGCTGTCAAGAACCTGAACTTTAACCTAGACAACGTTGGCTCGCTATGCAAACTTCAGTTAAATGAACTCGAGGAAATCTGGAATGACACATATGAGAACTCAATAATTTACAAGGACAGGATGAAAGTGTTCCATGACTAGAACATCCTTCGGAAATCATTCTTGACTGGTCAAAAAAGTATTTTTGTAGAATTCTCGGTTACATCTTTTTCTGGGTAAACTCTGATCTCGTTGGACCGGCCCTTTTACTGTTACTAATGTTTATACTCATGGGGCCGTTGAGATAACGAATCCAAACAATGGAAATGGTTTTAAAGTAAATGGACATCGGTTAAAGCCATTTGTTGAGAAATTTGATTCAGAGGACAAGTCCATACCTCTGATCGATCTTGTTTACCAGGATTGACCTCCTAGTCTGACGAAGGTGTAGTTAGGTTTATTGCTTTTATAGATATTAGGATTAGGATAGTTTTCTTTTAGCTTGTTTGAGTATTTTGGCTAACCCATCTTGATGTAAAGATTCTTGGAAAAAAACCTCAGAATTCATTCTCCAGCTACTATCTTTCCATCACTACCCCTTTCTTTTTGTTACTTCTTTTGCATTGCATGTTTATACCTTGAACATTGAGGAGAATGTAGATTTTATGTCGGGGGTGTGGATTGTGTAAACTAATCAGTACTTTCTTAGTTTCTGAACAAAAATTGTTTTGTTGAAATTTTTGAATTTTTCAAAATAAAAACCTGTTTGGAAAGCAATAGTCATGTGCTTAAGGATGCTTTAAGTATGATGATGGGATAAAGAAGTGAATTTTGAATTGTTGGAGTTTGAACAACTAAGTAATCTATCATTTAAAGTTCTTGCATTTAATTGACTATGAGGAAGTTTGATATCATGTTAATCTAAATCACAAGACATATTCAATTTAGCTTCTGTAAGTCATGCTATAATTTCTGATTGTTAGTATGTGAATCATTGATAGATGGTGAGAATCAACTCTGGAGAATTTTATCCACCGTAAAAGAAAAAAAAAAGAACCAGTTAAAAAATAGTGACATCGACAAAGAGGTCATGAAAAATAATGAAAAGAATGAAAAATTTGGAAAAGAGTGGAAATGAAAAGAATGAATGAATACAAATGACCATCGATACAAGATAAAAACTGAAAAAAGAAGGAAAAGGGGATAAGTTCATAATCAGTACTTGAGTTTTCAACCAATCTTGAAGTGACGAGCATGGCTAACATTATGAAAGGATAGTATTATTATGGGAAGTAAGTTGATTTACGCTAAGCACATTGAGAGACTTGATATATGAACTTAGGCTCTGATTTAATCGATAAAGAACCTATTTGATTGATTGCTTATATGATTCGGCTCTAGCTTTTCAAAATCCTACTTTCTCAGCTCATTTCTACTCATTCGCACTTGATTGCACAAATGATTGATTTGTGAAAGGGGTCTTGAACATTGAGAATTGATTATTTCATGCATGTTTTGCTCGGGACTAGAAAAATGATGGTTGGGGAGTGTCTTGAGTGTCAAATATTGCATATTTTACCCCATTTATATATTGGTTTTATGAACATGATAAGGCTTAATGGTATATTTTATACATGTTTACGTTGCAAGGTGACGAGCTTGGATTGTTAAAAATGCTAAAAGCATGGATTTGATGCTCAAAGAACACCAAGGCAAAGAACGGATCTTTGGAGACCAAGATTGAAGATTTCAAGACCCCAAGATCCAAGAAAACCAAGTGGAGAAGGAAGGAAGTCGAAAGAACACAGTGTTGAAATTCACTTCACTGTCTGTGTCATCGACCACAATTCGATGACATCGAAGCCATCGTTCGATGACATCGAAGTTTTACATGAAAATCAAGTTGGTTGCTGGATATATTGGATGCAATTCTCAATGACTCAAAGTCATGTTTGATGACTCGAAGAGATGATTGATGACATTGAAGTTTGTTCGATGGCATCGAATTTATGGAAGAATTTAAAGCAACTCGCTGGACTGTTTTGGACACTTTTTCGATTACTCGAAGACTGATTGATGACATTGAGTCTTATTCGATGACATCGAAGGTGTGCTCGATGACAAGAAAAGTTACGTAATGCGGAAAAGTTACGTAGTGTGTAAAGGCGCGACTTCCGAAATTCGACTTACATTCGATAACATCAAAGGTTGTTCGATGTCATCGAACGAGTTACGTAGACTGCGTAAATTTAGGCGGTTTTACGATCTTACGCAAACTTGGCTACAAATATGGGTTTCCTACGGACTTTTTGATGGATCTAGGGTTTTGAGGAGCATAGCAAAGGAGTGGAGCAGTCATCCAAGAATTTCTTCTTCCCTTCCTACTTTTTAATACTTTCTTTTAGGGTTTTGATTTCAATCATGTCTATGGTTGGCTAAACCTCTTAGCTAGGGCTAATAGGTGAAGCTTGTAGCATGTTGTGATGCTTTTCTTGTTTGATTCTTGTTCTTGTTGAACTTCTTTAATTTTAATTTGATATTTAAGGAATACTTTCAGTTTTTAATGGTTTATTGTGACTCAAATTACAATAGATCCGTAATGACTTTGATTATCTTCTTTGTTTTATTTAAGATTGTGGGATTAGTAAATCATGTTGTTATCCATTGTCTCCAGGTCATGGTTTGGTGATGGAATCCCTTCCAACCCTCATAATTCTCCTCCATTGAGAATTAGGTCAATGAAAGTTCAGATCTGATATATTTTCCAGTTGGATAGGATAAGACTCTAATTCCAATTGTGTTCCTTAAATCAAATAAGGAAGCATCTTAATAGCTACAAGTGGATCCTTGGAACCCTAGTTACCTTTAGATTATTGAAATTCCTTTCACAATTACTTCTTTATTTTCAGATCTTTCTCTGATTCTAGTTTAAGTTACTTTCAGAAATGTACAAGTTTTAGTCCCTATGGATTCGACCTCAGTCTTATTGAGATTATTAATATATCGCGACTGAAAGAGGTGAGCTAACAGTCCTGGGGGGGGGGGGGGGGGTGAATAGGACAATGCCAAATAAAAATTCAAAGTACAAAAATAATGAATAAATCAGAATAAATCACTAATCTCAATAGCAGTAGTATTGAGAAATTGATTCAAATTTTGTTCATAAGACAACCTTACACTAAAACAACGGTTTTAGGTAGGACAACCTGATTTCTTGAATGTAATAAGTGAAAGTGCCCTAGTTTGTCAATTAGCGTGAGTGTTGAGTCGGCTAAATAGAGAAGCTCTGTAGGAAGATCTATCAATCGTGTGCCATAATCGGATGTGGCCCCAAACTCTCCACAGGTAAATTTAAGCCTCACATCCCGTGTCTCAAAACACCAGGTAATTAAAACCCTTAAAATTGATTAGAACATCATAAGGTTTTTGAGTTAGAAAACTTTTTTTCAAAATTCAGAAAATCTATAAGTTTTCTATCTCTGTCGATTTATCGATATACTGATCGATAAAATCGGGAAGTGTTGTTTGTGTCCTCGATGATCAATCGATACCATCGAAATGTGGACAAAAGATGTCTAGCAACCACAAATTCATCTGGAGGGAATTATCGATGTATTGATACCCCTATCGATGTCATCGATATTTGAAACTCGAGTCTATCGAAGTTAACTCGATAAAATCGACAGCAGAGTGTTTGTGTCTCTGTTTTTCTTAGGAAAATCATGAAGACCTTTGATATATCGAAGTACTCCTCGATCTCCTCAGAATTCAAAAACTGATGATATCGGAAGGCCTTCGATGATATCGATCTTGGACACTATTTACTAGCATAATTTTCAGGTGGTTCTTATTTTGGATCGAGGGCCTCTCGAGAGAATAGATATTCAAATATCGATGATATCGAGGCTGAGTCGAGTGCATCGAGAAAGGACATAAACTGCCCAGCAAGCTTACTAGGAAATCCTTTGGATTTATCGATGCATCGACACTGCTATCGATATCATCTAAATTCAAATTTTGATGATATTGAGTGTACCTCGATCATATCTCATTACCTGAAATATTTCATGGCAAGTCTCTCTCATTTTTAAATGTCGAGGAATCAATCCTCGTATCGATGGAATAAGAGTTCAAAATTCGATGACAACGACGAGTGTTTCGATTTCCTTGACCAGCTGACAAGAGGTTTCAAAAGCGTATGACATTTGAATTTGTGTCATCGAGCGGCCAGTCGATGCAATCGAGAGTATACGCTCGAAGATATCGACCTTGCTCGATGATATCGAACTATGTCATAAATGTGACCGTTTTATATCTGTTGGAATCTTTTGCCTACATATAGAGAACTTGTCTTTAGTTGCGGGTAGAGAAAGAAGAGAGTGCTTTTGAGTGTTTCACCTTAGATCAAATACCCAAAGCCCTTTCTCTCATGGAAGCTCATCCTCCAATCCACCCTCATCATTGATATTCAATAGAGTGGATTGGGGAATGTGAAATAGCGGTGAAGACCGCTTGAGTTGAAGTCGGAATATGCCAATATGTCCTACAGGGGGGTGAATAGGACTTTTAAAAGTTTTTATGATTTATTTAAAATCCTATCACACTAATCCTAATGACAGACATATATTAGGATTACTCAAAAATAACTCTACTGGCTTCCAAGCCCAGTAGAGGATCCAATCACAAACTGCTTAAAGAGTAAACAATATAGAGCCTAGTTTATGATGGATATGACTATGTAAGTGTGTGTGGTGTGATCAAACATTCAAATAAGGAAGTATTAAAGTAAATCACACAATCATAAAAATAGCAATAAAAAAACAGTCATTTTATAGTGGTTCAACGATAAGTCTACTCCACTCCCGGCTGCCGCACTCAACCCTTGAGTATACCAGATTTCAGTAAGGAGGTTTCCCAGGGTTCACCTCAAACCTAAGGTTTTAACTCAAGTTCACCTTCAACCTTTACACAAAGGTTTCTACTCGGTTCACCTCTAACCCTTGAGTCTTACTGGTTCACTCCTAACCAGATGTTTATGCTCTCCATAGAGCAAGGGTACACACAACGCACCCGAGAGTTTTACTGGTTCACTCCTAACCAGATGTTTATGCTCTCCATAGAGCAAGGGCCCACACAACGCACCCGGAAGTTTTACTAGTTCACTCCTAACTAGATGTTTAAGCTCTCCACAGAGCAAGGGTCCACACAACGCACCCACCACGTACACTCCCGCCGGAGGTCTCCTTAAGGACTTTAAAGGGTGAGAACTACTTAAGACCCAATTCTAGAAAGGAATGATCACAAGTGTCCTCTAGACTCTAGATACTTACAAATAAGTTGATGAGTCCCATTCAGCACAATGCCAAAGATCTCCACCTCCTTGGTGACAAAGAGTCTTTTACTCTCTTGATCCGCAACACAAGATAATATACCTATACTAGGCTTCGGGTTGGGTCAAGGTGAAGATCGAATCCTACTCTCAAAATATTTTCTTATCAGGAATGTAGAGCAATTCCAATCTTGTGCATTCAAGGCATCCCAGCTTAATGATTTGCCATTAAGGTAGTAGCTGGAGGATCCTTGAATGCGAAAGTTCATTCCCCAATCCACTTTATTGAATGTCAATGGTGAGGGTGGATTGGAAGATGAACTCCCTTGAAAGATAGGGCTTTAGATATAGGATATAAGTTGAAACACTCAAAAGCTCTCTCTACTTTCTCTCACAGGAACAAAAGACAAGTCTTCTATATATAGGCAAAAGGTTCCAACGGATATAAAATGGTCACATTTATGACAGAGTTCGATATCATCGAGCAGGTTCGATATCATCGAGCGTATACTCTCAATAACACAATGGTCTGCTCGATGACTCAGACTCAATGTCATACGCTTTTGAAACTCTTTGCCAAATGGTCGATGAATCGAAATTATTATTGATGTCATCGAATTTCAAACTCCGATTCCATCGATCACAGGTTCGATTAATCGACATTTAAAAAATGAGAGAGACTTGACTTTGAGATATTTCAGGTTTTCATGAATGATTGGGGGAACCGTCGAGATCATCAGAATTTGAATGTCGATGATATCGAGATCAGAGTCGATGCATCGATAAATCCAGCAGATTTAACTTTAAGCTTGCTGGACGATTTGTGTCATTGTTCGATGCAATCGACCTGGTGCCGATATCATCGATATTTGAATATCGATTCTATCGAAGGGCCTCCGATCATAGTTAAAAACAACCTGAAATATCTACTGTAAGAAATGCGCGCCCACTATCGATATCATCGATGGACCTCCGATCTTATCGATATTTGAATTCAGATCATATCGGACGGTCATCAATATATCGAAGGAATTTGAGATTTTCATTAAAAAACGGGGCCACTGGAAATCTGCCTGTCGATCTTATCGAGCCACTCCCGATGGACTCGATATTTGAATATTGATGATATCGATTGGTGTATCGATACATCGATAATTCGTCCAGATATGTTGTGAAGTTGCTAGACATATTTAGTGCTTTTTATCGATGATATCGATAGGTGTATCGATACATCGATAAATCCGTCCAGATGAATATTTAGTTGCTGGGCATTTTTGGTCCTCTCATCGATAATATCGTTAAGGTATCGAGGACATCGACAGTGCAGGTCGATCATATCGAGGGTGTGTCAATAAGATTGACAAGGCGAGAAAAACATAGAGATTTTTCTATTTTGAAAAAGTTTTCTCACCTTAAAAATCCTAAATTGTGTGTAGATGTTTTTACACAGTTTTACAAAATCTAATGAACCATGTACACAACCAGTATCTACGTCCCCTAACTTCAAAACTTCCTCTTTCTTGGTGCAGCTACTCCCCCTAACACCTACAACACCATTAGATATACAATTTTCTCTTTGGCGTGTCTTGAACTGTTCTCCCCCTTTTTGTCAGTCATTAGCAAAGGTATAGCAAGTGATATTGACTGAAGTTTAAAGAAGCATATGGGAGCAACAACAGATATCGATGTAAAAAGATGAAATCATTTAAAACATACATCATTTTCAGAAGATGTGGATGCATATTATATAAGATAAAGCAGTTGTATAGCAGTTTTTAATCATATGCAATTCATAACTAGATAAACTAGGGGAACTTAAGACAAATATGGCAAAAAAAATTGAGCATTCTAATCAGCCATAGAAGAACCAGAACTGCCCCAGACAACAGTTAATCCCAAGCACAAAAAGAATTGTTCAGTCCATCCTAAAAAAATATATACTGCTCCACACAGTAGAAACCAAAAGGTGTCAAGCCCGCATATGGGCACCCAACAACATCCATCAACATTAGCGCAACTTTGGTCGTATACAACCAAGAAAAATGCACATCTAGAAGGCTGTCATGCACACCAATGATAGTGAAGAGCATCACAAAAGATACTGATGTTCAAACGCGAGATAAGAGTAAGGTGTGTATGATAGCATGTATGAACCGGCCTTACGGAGTAGAATGAGATGACATCGTGTCATCTCGTCTGCACGTCATCAGATCCACCAGCTGTTGCACCGACTACTGCACTTTGTGGACGACTCGCTCCAAGATAGTCAGTTGCTCCCATATAGAATGAATATCTCTCTGGATTACCCTGATTCTGTCCAGTTTGAACCTTTTCCCATGCTCGACTGATGATGTGGACCGAGCTGGGTCAGGTCTAGGAGGTGCATCTTCACCCATTGCAGCTCCTTCCATGGGATCACCACCTTCTCCTTCAACTTCTTCCGCCTGGATTTCTTCCTCCGGGTTCTCCATGTATTCGTGAAACTCCAAATCCAATCTCTGGATATTTCTTTTATTGAAAACTTGGAGCGGGAATATCGGATCAGTAGTTAATGGCGACCCAATTTTATTGTATATCATGTTGATAATCCAGGGGTACGCAGATGGAGATCCCTAGATGTGTGAATGACATTTACTAACTGAGAAACAATTATAGATGGCAGGCAGATCTTTGAATTATGTTTTTCATATCCAAGCTCGCTTTTATCCTTTCCAGGTCTTCTCATTCCTAATAGTTTTTCTAGCTTTTCACCACTCTGGGAAAACTTGTAGTTTATCTTAGCTATTTTCTTGGATTCTTCCAGATCAAACAGGAGTGTATGATTTTCATTGCAGAGAAGTCTATTCTTATCTTTTAGTAATTCAACCTATTTGTTCAATTTAATGGACTCATTTTTAAGAGAGGTATTATTCGTTCAAGTCCATCATTATCCATATGATATTGCTGCAGATCATTTATCAATGTGTTTTTGTTATTCCGAGTCTCTTAAGGATATTGATGCTATGAATATAGAGTTGATTATACGCATCTTGCAGTTTATCCTTTTCGATTTCTCCTTCTTTTCCATTGTTGGATGAAGATGATTCTATGGCTGGCTGTTCTTTCTCGTTTTCTAATTCGGTGGGAATGATTGAAGCAGTGGAGACCATGAGTATTTTCAATGATTTCCGATCTCCATTACTTTCTGAGTCACTAGATTCTAAATTTGACTCATCTGTATTATCCCACGTGGTGGCCATTGCCTTGCCCTTAGTTTTTCTATTTGGCCATTCGGTTGAAAGGTGTCCATACTCCTGACAGGCATAACATTGAGGTTCTTTGGCTCTTTTACCAAATTTTCCTGCAGGGAGTTTGTTGTTCACCTTTCTCCCTCTAGATGGACGACCACGATTCTTTTGAAAGAATCTTCTGAACTTTTGTGTCAGTAAAGCCACTTCTTCATCTTCATCTTCCTTTTCGCTTTCACTGTCCTCATGAATTATTTTCTTTGAGGTCTTTAGGACAGTGCTTTTGGATTTTTGGGGTTGTGTGAAGTGTAGTTCAAAAGTTTGTAGGGAACCTACCAGTTCTTCTACCTTCATTTCATCTATGTTCCTACACTCCTCAATTGTTGTAACCTTGGGATTAAACTGTTCCGGTAGAGATCATAGAATTTTCCTACAAATTTTTGGTACCGGAACTTTCTCTCCCAATCCACCCATGGAATTGCAAATTATATTTAGCTTTATGAAAAACTCCATAAATGTCTCATGCTCTTCCATTCTGAGACTTTCGAACTGTGAAGTCAGGAGTTGAAGTTTGGATCGCTTCACAGTGCTTGTGCCTTCATGGGTTATTTCCAATAAATCACACGCTTCCTTGGATGTCCCACACATACTTATCTGATTAAAAATATCGTGGGACACGGCGCAATAGATAGCATTCATAGCCTTGGCTTCAGATGTCTGCCTTTCTTTGTCAAATGCTGTCCACTTTTCTTCGGATTTGGGATTTGTGATTGTTGTGCCATTGTCAAGTACGATTTGTTCAGTTGGTGGCACATATCCACTTTCAACTATATCCCAAACGTTATGATCCAAAGATCTTAGAAAGTAGTGCATCCTAGCCTTCCAGTATGCATAGTTTGAGCCGTCAAGTACTGGAGGTCTAATGACTGATGAGCCCTCTCCTTTAGCCATATTCCCAACTTCAGTCAAGATCACTCTCTAGGCGGTGAAGCCCTTAAAGAGAGACCTGCTCTGATACCAATTGAAATAGCGGTGAAGACCTCTTGAGTTGAAGTCGGAATATGCCAATATGTCCTAGAAGGGGGTGAATAGGACTTTTAAAAGTTTTTATGATTTATTTAAAATCCTATCACACTAATCCTAATAACAGACATATATTAGGATTACTCAAAAATAACTTTACTAGCTTCCAAGCCCAGTAGAGGATCCAATCACAAACTGCTTAAAGAGTAAACAATATAGAGCCTAGTTTATGATGGATATGATTGTGTAAGTGTGTGTGGTGTGATCAAATATTCAGATGAGGAAGTATTAAAGCAAATCACACAATCATAAAAATAGCAATAAAAAACACAGTCATTTTATAGTGGTTCGATGATAAGTCTACTCCACTCCCGGCTGCCACACTCAACCCTTGAGTGTACTGGATTTCACTAAGGAGGTTTCCCAGGGTTCACCTCAAACCTAAGGTTTTAAATCAGGTTCACCTTCAACCTTGACATAGAGGTTTCTACTTGGTTCACCTTTAACCCTGAAGTTTTACTGGTTCACTACTAACCAGATGTTTATGCTCTCCATAGAGCAAGGGTCCACACAACGCACGCGGGAGTTTTACTGGTTCACTCCTAACCAGATGTTTATGCTCTCCATAGAGTAAGGGTCCACACAACGCACCCGAGAATTTTACTGGTTCACTCCTAACTAGATGTTTATATTCTCCATAGAGCAAGGGTCCACACAATGCACCCACCATGTATAGTCCCGCCGAAGGCCTCCTTGAGGACTTCAAAGCATGAGAATCACTAAAGACCCAATCTTAGAAAGGAATGATCACAAGTGGCCTCTGGATTCTAGACACTTACAAATAAATTGATGAGTCTCATTCAGCACAATGCCGAAGATCTCCTCTTCCTTGCTGACGAAGAGTCTTCTGCTCCCTTTATCCGCAACACAAGATAATATACCTATACTAGGCTTCGGGTTGGGTCAAGGTGAAGATCGAATCCTACTCTCAAAATATTTTCCTATCAGGAATGTAGAGTGATTCCAATCTTATGCATTCAAGGCACTCAGCTTAATGATTTGCCATTAAGGTAGTAGCTGGAGGATCCTTGAATGCAGAAGTTCATTCCCCAATACACTCTATTGAATGTCAATGGTGAGGGTGGATTGGAGGATGAACTCCCTTGAGAGAAACGGCTTTAGATATAGGATATAAGTTGAAACACTCAAAAGCTCTCTCTACTTTCTCTCACAACAACAAAAGACAAGTCCTCTATATATTGGCAAAAGGTTCCAACAGATATAAATCGGTCACATTTATGACAAAGTTCGATATCATCGAGCAGGTCCGATACAATCGAGCATATACTCTCGATAGCATCGATGGTCTGCTCGATGACTTGGACTCAATGTCATACGCTTTTAAAACTCTTTGCCAAATGGTCGATGAATCGAAATTATTGTCGATGTCATTAGATTTCGAACTCCGATTCCATCGATCACAGGTTTGATTAATCGACACTTGAAAAATGAGAGAGACTTGACTTTGAGATATTTCAGGTTTTCATGAATGATCGGAGGAACCGTTGAGATCATTAGAATTTTAATGTCGATGATATCGAGATCAGAGTCGATGCATTGATAAATCCAGCAGATTTAACTTTAAGCTTACTGGACGATTTGTGTCCTTGTTTGATGCAATCGACCTGATGCCGATATCATCGATATTTGAATATCGATTCTTTCGAACGGCCCCCGATCATAGTTAAAAACAACCTGAATTATCTGCTGTAAGAAATGCGCGCCCACTATTGATATCATCGATGGACCTCTGATCTTATCAATATTTGAATTCAAATCATATCGGACGGTTATCGATATATCGAAGGAATTTAATATTTGCATTAAAAAACAGGGGTGCTGAAAATCTACCTGTCGATCTTATCGAGACACTCCCGATGGACTCAAGATTTGAATATCGATGATTTCGATAGGTGTATCGATACATCGATAATTTGTCCAGATATGTTGTGAAGTTGCTGGACTTATTAGTGTTTTTATCAATGATATCGATAGGTGTATCGATATATCGATAAATTCGTCCAGATGAATATTTAGTTGCTGGACATTTTTGGTCCTCTCATCGATAATATCGTGAAGGTATCGAGGACATCGACAGTGCAGGTTGATCATATCGAGGGAGTTTCGATAAGATCGACAAAGCGAGAAAAACCTAGAGATTTTCCTATTTTGAAAAAGTTTTCTCACCTCAAAAACCCTAAGATGTCTATCTTTCTTTAAAGGTTTTAATCACCCGGTGTTTTGGGATATGGGGTGTGAGGCTATCATTTACCTATTGCGAGCTTCCACACATCTGGTCGAGGCAGACGCTTGAATTAATCTTCTTATCGAGCTTTGTAGACAATCTGACACACCCTTCACGTAGCTTGACAAACCAGGGCACTAGCAGGTGCACTTTCAGAATGAACTTCCGCATTCAAGGATCCTCCAGCTACCACCTTATTGGTAAATCATTAAGTTGGGATGCCTTGAATGCATAGATGATTAGAATCGCTCTATCTCCTTTGTAGGAAAACATTTGAGAGTAGGATTTCATCATAACCTTGACCTAACCCGTCACCATGTATTAGTATACCTTCTGAGTTGCGGTTCAAGGAAGTAGAAGATTCTTCATCAAAAAAGGAGGAGATCTTCAACAATGAGCTAAAAGGGACTCATCTGCTTATCTCTAAGTTATCAGAGTCCAGAGGACCCTTGTGATCATTCCTATGTAGGATTGGGTTTAAGGTCTTTCTCACCCATTGCATGTCCTCTAAGACGCCTCCTGCGGGAGTGTACGTGGTGGGTGCGTTGTGTTGACCCTTGCTCTGTGGAGAGCATAAATAGTTAGGGTCTTGAAGAAGATCCTTGACCAGTGTGCCTAAAAGTGGGTGCATTGTGATGACCCTTGCTCGTGAGAGCATAAATAGTGAGGTTCCTTATGTGGATCCTTGGCCAGTGTTCCTAAAATTGGGTGTTATGTGTTGACCCTTGCTCGTGGGAGCATAAACAGTCATCCTAGGTGTAAGTTGTAAAGGTTAAAGGTGAACCTGATTTAAAACCTTGGGTTTGGGGTGAACCGCGTGAAACCTCCTTAGTGAAATGTGGTACACTCAAGGGTTGAGTGTGGTTACTGGGAGTGGAGTAGACAAGTAATCGAATCACTATAAAAATGACTGTGTTTGAGGTTGTTATTGTCTTCCATTTGTTTGTGTGATTTCCTTGAATACTTTCATATCTGATTATCTGAGATCACACCTCACACACACGCACAATCATATCCATCATAAACTAATTTGCATATTGTTCATCTCTCAAATAGTTTGTGATTGGATCCTCTACCAGGCTTGGAAGCCAGTAGAGTTGCTCTTGCGTAATCCTAATATATGCTTGTTATAAGGATTAGAGTGATAGTATTTTAAATTGTTATAAAATTATTAAAAGGTCTTATTCACACCCCTCTAGGACATATTGGCATATTCCTACTTCAACTAAAGCGGTCTTTACTGAAATTGCGGTGAAGACCGCTTTAGTTGAAGTTGGAATATTCCAATATGTCCTAGAGGGGGGAGAATGGGACTTTTTAAAGTTTTTTCTGCTTTACTTAAAAATCCTATTTCACTAATCCTATAAACATGCAATTATCAGGATTACTCAAATGTAACTCTACTAGCTTCCAATCCTGGCAGAGGATCCATTCACAAACTATTCAAGATATAGCAATATGTAACTTAGTTTATGATGTATATGATTATGTATGTGTGTGAGGTGTGATCAGATATATAAATATGAATTCATTGACATAAATCATACACATAGAAGAAAAGTAATCACAAACACAGTCATTTTTATAGTGGTTCGACTATTTGTCTACTCCACTCCCGGTAACCACACTCAACCCTTGAGTGTACTGGATTTCACTAAGGAGGTTTCATAGCAGTTCACCTTCAACCTTTACAACCTACACTGAGGTTGACTGGCTATGCTCTCACGAGCAAGGGTCAACACAACACACCCACTTTTAGACACACTGGCCAAGGATCTTCAATAAGACTCTACTGGAGGTTTCTACATGGTCACCTCAAACCCGAGGTTTCACATCGGTTGACCTCAAATCTAAGGTTTTGCTGGTTCACCTTCAACCAGATGTTTATGCTCTTCATAGAGCAAGGGTCCACACAACACACCCACTACGTACACTCCCGCTGGAGGCCTCCTACGAGGACTTTAAAGGGTGAGAACCGCTTAAGACCCAATCCTACAAAGGAATGATCACAAGTGTCCTCTTGGACTCTAGATACTTACAAATAAGTTGATGAATCCCGATAACCATAATGTCGTAGATCTCCTCTTTGTTGACGAAGAGTCTTCTGCTCCCTTGATCCGCAACATAAAATGATATATTAATACTTGGCTTCGGGTTGGGTCAAGGTCATGATGGAATCATACTCTCTAAAGGTTTTCCTATAAGGAAGATAGAGTAGCTCCAATCATCTAGGCATTCAAGGCATCCCAGCTTAATGATTTTCCATTAAGGTAGTAGCTGGAGGATCCTTGAATGCGGAAGTTCATTTCCCAATCCACTATATTGAATATCAATGGTAAGGGTGGATTGGAGGATGAACTTCCCTGAGAGAAAGGGCTTTAGGTATATGATCTAAGGTTAAACACTCAAAAGCTCTCTCTGCTTTCTCTCCCAGCAACAATAGACAAGTCCTTTATATATAGACAAAAGGTTCCAACGGATATAAAACGGTCACATTTATGACTGAGTTCGATATCATCGAGCAGGTTCGATATCGTCGGGCGTATACTCTCATTAGCATCGATGATCTGCTCGATGACTCAACCTCAAAGTCACACGCTTTTGAAACCTTTTGTCAACTGATCGATGAATCAAAACAATTGTCGATGTCATCAGATTTCGAACTTCAATTCCATCGATGATAGGTTCGATCCATTGATACTTGAAAATGAGAGAGACTTGACTTGAAATATTTTAGGTTTTCTAGAAATGATCGAGGGTCAACCGATGTCATTGGAATTTGCCTATCGATGATATCGAAGGCAGTGTTGATGCATCGATAAATCTTATAGATTTACCAGTAAGTTTGCTGGACAGTTTGTGTCTAGTATCGATACAATCGATCCATCCTCGATATCATCGGCATATGAATATCGTTTTACTCGAATGGCTCCCGATCAATGTTAAAAATAACCTGAAATATCTATTGGAAGAAATGCACACCCTCGATTGATATCATCGATGGTCTTCCGATCTTATCGATATTTGAGTTTAATTCATATTGGAAGGACCATCAGTATATTGAAGGGATTTACAATTTTCTTTAAAAAACAGGGGCAACGGAAATCTGCTTGCCGATCTTATCGAGCCACTTTCGATGTGCTCGAGTTTTGAGTATCGATGATATCGATAGGTGTATCGATACATCAATAATTCGGGCAAATATGTTGTAAAGTTGCTGGACATATTTAGTCCTCTTTTCGTTGGTATCGATGAAGCATCGAGGACTCGACAGTGCAGGTCGATCATTGAAATGGCCAAGCTATATGTCTTAGAGGGGGGGTGAATAGGACTATGCCAAATTAAAATTAAAACAATGGAATAAACAATAAAGAGATAGCCTTACAAAAATAAATCAATTTACAATGCTGAAATAAACTCAACCTCAATTAACAAGTATTGAGAGGTTGATACGAATTCAGTTATAAGTACAACCTTTCACCATAAAAGCCAAAGGTTTATGGCAGGACAACCTTATTTCTAGAACGTCCTTTGTATCAAGAACTCAATAAAAATAAATAGCAAGGAATTGAAATAGATTACAAAAATTTAAATCTAACTTATTACAACATTCCCTATACTTGTTTGAAATGTAAATATTTACAACATTCACAACCACACATACATTCCACAGCTTTGAATGATAAAAGATAAAAGATTAAGCAAGCATTCAATCCACAAGACAAAGAATTATAGTGGTTCGCTTGTGTGTTCACCAACTGTTAAACAATAGCCACATAGAATGCTACTCCACTCCTAATATCCTCACATAGGGGATATTAGCGTTTGCTATCAAAATAGGTTTCACAGGTTCACCTAAAACCTTCACAATTCTGTCTTTTTAACCTGGGCTTACACAATCCAAAAACCCCTCTTTCTGAGTTTTCTGGCTCTCCTCAGATAACCACACAAATGAAATTTTTCTGGCAAATCCCAAATAAAAACCAAAGGAATATAAATTTTACAGAATTGTAAAATACATGGATTTCTCCTCTTGTAGTAGCCCGAAAGAACCAATCGGAGTAGAAGTACAAATATGGAAGTTCAATGTCCAATACTCACTTTACAATGGTTCTAACTTCTAATTTAAGTTTAATCAACTTAGGGCTAGCTGTATTTGATTTTGATTCCGTGAAGAAGGAATTTAAGATTTTCCCCTTTTCGTAATCAGATTGGAATGCAAATCAAAATCAAATAACAATAAGCTAACAAAAGGAAATAGCAATAAGCACAATGTAGCTTAAAAATAAACACAAACTAATCTCAGAGTGGAGTCTTGAATTTACTTAATTTTCAATGAAAAACTCTGAAATTCGTGTGTCATTTATAGCTGCAGAAATTCGTCTTCGACTGGTCCTTGGGTCACCACGATTGGTCGAAGAATAAACTAATTTTTGAACTTTTGAGCGCGATTAGATAAAACCATTGTACGACCGGTCGTAGGCAGTCCACGACTGGTCAAAGGCAGTCCACAACCGGTCGAGACCCCTCTACAACTGGTTGTGCGACACTTGATTTAGTCGCTGGAGTTTGAGTCGTAGCTTTACGACTGGTCGAAGGTCGAGTCAAGACCATCCCACGACCGGTCGAGTAGACTCCAAGACTAGTCGTAGCCGAACTAAAAAATCTGATAAATTGCAACAATTCTAGGACTGGTCCTGAAACTTCTTAGACTTGTTGAACCAGTGCTAGGACTGGTCGAACAAGGTCTATGACTAGTCTTAAAATAGACCAAATTCATGTATTAATATTAAAATGAATTATGTAGCCAAAGTGACCTACCCTAAGGTCAATCTAAGGTTTATCATACCAAGGACATGAAGTATGGACATTGAAAACTTCATTTGCTTAGACTTTGAACATTATGAAGTTTGAGTTCTTCTTGATGTAGCTTGACTACTTCACAAGCTTCAAAATCAATGTCATTTTGAGTTGCACTTGAGTCCCAAACTATGCTTGAGTCTTGACCTTGAATACACGTGAACTTGAGCTTGAGTCTTGAGCTTGAACTCTTCTTTAATATCTTCTATATTGTAGCTTGAACTAGCTTGAGGAATTCATCTTCTTGACATGGTGTCTCGAACAAATTTATTAAGATATAAACACAAGACACATACAGAGGTTTTGACACACAAAATTTGACAACCAAAGAGGAATCAAATCATAGCACTTACAATCTCCCCCTTTGTCAAATTTGTGACAAAACATACTTCAACAAGAGAAGCACAACATGTATATTAACGAATCATGCACTAGTTGTCATGAACTAGCATACAACATACAACCTAATGCACAACCACTTAACTTCCCTTGTGTAACTCCCCCTTAACTCCCCCTTAGTAGTACACTTCAACCATCCCATCACAGCATCAATCAATTCATAATTCAATCCATGAACTCTCAAATATCTCCCCCTTTTTGTCAAAATATGACAAAGGAAGAAACACAAATAGGATTTGAAAGACAGTAAAGTAATGACCAAGTCATAAAGCTAAAAATATATAAAAGTTAAGAGAACATATCATAGCATAAGGAGTTATAAATTCAAGTCAGATAGAGTCTAACACAACCAGAGAGAGTAAAAAGTATTATAGTTATTACAGACCAAAGATTAAAATCTCAATCCGATCTAGAAGGAGCAGGTATGGTAGGATCAATTTGATGAAGGCCTTTTTGTAAGCGCCTAAAGTACTTGCGCATATTTTGAAATTGTTGATTGTGGCCAACGTTCATATTTTCTACCTTCTCCTCTAATGCACTTAGACGAGCATTGAAGTCAGATGGCACAAAGTCAGGATCATTCCCAGAGTCAGAATCGGTTTTATTAAAAATATCATCCATATTGATATCAGTTGGAGGAAGATTATCACCTTCTTCATCATTCCCAGCCTCAGCAGCAACTCCACCTTCACCAACATCAACTTGGCCTAGAGCCAATTTCAACTTCATTTTGTTTAAGTTGGAGTTGTTGAATATGAGGTGTTGGATAGGACCCTCTCCGACGGGCATAGCGACTAACATGTGAGTGGCTAATACGTTCAACAGATACCCAAATGGAATATCACCATGACCAGGATTACTACGGATTTGAATGATAGAGGAACAAATCAAAGAGGGCAAATAGACATTAGCACCAGTAATGATTAAGTGCAAAATACGAACCATAAGCAGAGTTAACTCAGTCTTGTTTTCAGAGCGGGAATACAGATTAGAAGTGAAGATACAATGTAAAACTTTGTATCTGGGTAACAAGTATCTAGTTTTAAGGGCATTCCCATTTGCAGTCCATGGTGCATTCATATTACACAATGCTCTAGTATAAACACGTTTTTTCGATTCTGACACTTTCCCAGCAAGTGTACTAGGATGAATACCATCATCATTTACTGGTATGTCCATAAGGCCTAAAATTAAATGTCAATCAACAGGAAAATGCCATTTTCTAGTAGCAACAGTAAAAGTCAGTTGCTCAATAGAGAATTCAGTTATGCATGCAACCATGGCCTGCGCTATGGACTGGTATATCGGTTCGCCCCAGTATAAAATGTTTTCTCATCCTACAGATTGAAGGAGAGGAAAGAGACTGAAAGGAGCGATATGGTTTAAACTGACAGCTTTTTCAACAATCACATTGCACATACGCAAATCATTTACATGTGGTGGATCATCTTCAGGAGCCCTAAGATGACGTCAAGTGATAACATTGGATCTAGAAGAAGAAGCACCTTTAGGATTTTTCTTTTTACCTCTAGAATCTATTTTCTTGAAGAAATACCAAAAATATCAAGAAAAGAGATGAGTTTCTCTAGATTCAGCAAATGAGAAAAAAACTTGAAGAATGAGTTGAAATAGACAACTACAATCAAGAAATTGAAGAGAAAAGACTAAGATTCTTCAAGAAATCAAGAAAAAAAAAACACTCTAACCTGAGCGAATCGAACAGTGGGATTCAACTAGTCATAGCTCGACTCGTTGGAGAAGATGAATGAAATGAAGAAGTAGTTTTTTTTCCAAATAAAGGCAATCAGCGCGCTACACGACTGGTCGTGGGACGTCCTCGAGCGGTCATGCCACAACTGGTCTTGCACGTTCTCGACTGGTCATGTACCAGAAAAATAAACATGCATTTTTCAAGAAATTTTGAAATATAAATGAATAAAGTATTTACAATATGATACAGAGATGCATGCTCAATCATTTTAAATTGCACATACCGAGATCGAATTTCAACTTATTAAACCTGCTTTTGTCAAGCGGTTTAGTGAAAATGTCAACAAGCTGAGTCTCAGTTGGAATATATTCTAAAGATATTTCTTTTTCTTCCACTAATTCACGAATATAATGAAATCTAATGTCAATGTACTTAGTACGTGAATGCTGGATTGGGTTTTTCAAAATATTTATCGCACTGAAATTATCACAGTATAAAACCATCGAGTCCTGTGCGATTCCATAATCACTCAACATACGTTTCATCCAAACTAGCTGAGTACATGCTTTTCCAGCAGCAATGTATTTAGCCTCAGCAGTTGAGAGAGATATGGAACTTTGCTTCTTACTAAACCAAGAAACCAAGCAATTTCCAATGTAAAAACAACCACCACTAGTTGATTTCCTGTTATCGATATTACCAGCCCAATCAGCATCTGAGTACCCAGCCAATTGAACACTAGTATCATAAGGATACCAAAGACATAGATTAACTGAACTTGCGACATATCGAATAATTCGCTTAACAACAGTTAAGTGAGATTCTTTAGGATTAGATTGATATCTAGCACAGATTTCAACATTTAAAGCAATATCAGGTCTACTTGCAGTTAAGTAAAGCAAATTGCCTATCATGCTACGATACAATTTAGGATCTCCATCTTTACCTGTAGAGTCTTTTGAGAATCTTAGAGTTGTACTCATAGGAGTATCAAAATTCTTATCACTCTCAAATCCGAACTTCTTAATCAAGTTCAAAGCATATTTAGATTATGAAATAAAAATTCTGTCAGACTGCTATTTTACTTGCAATCCTAAGAAATAATTTAATTCCCCAACCAAGCTCATTTCAAACTTAGATTTCATCAAATCTGCAAACTCAACAGTCATGTTAGTACAAGTTGATCCATAAATAATATCATCAACATAGATCTGAATCATTAAGATATCATCGTTATGTTTCTTAACAAAAAGCGTCTTATCAACACTACCCATTTGAAAATTATGACTTAGTAAAAACTTAGTCAATTTTTCGTACCATGCACTGGGAACTCGTTTCAAACCATAAAAAGCTTTTTTAAGGCGGTATACATGATTAGTAAACTTAGGGTCTTCAAACCCTGTAGGTTGTTCAACATATATCTCTTCATGTAAATCACCATTTAAAAGGCACTCTTTACATCCATTTGATAAATTTTAAACTTTCTAAACATACAATGGTTATCAAAAGTCTAATTGATTCAAGGCGAGCAACTGGAGCAAAGGTTTCATCGTAATCAATACCTTCTATTTGAGTATACCCTTGTACAACCAGTTTTGCCTTGTTTCGAATTATATTTCCAAGTTCATCAGACTTATTTTTGAAAATCCACTTAGTTCCTATAATGTGCTTATCTTTAGGTCTAGGAACAAGATACCAGACATCATTTCGAACAAACTGATTAAGTTCTTCTTGCATTGCAACTATCCAGTTTTCATCAGAAAGTGCTTCTTTTACGTTCACCGGTTCAATCTAGGATGTAAAGCATATGCAATTACATGTCTTCTAGTTGTCTTCGAGTTCGCACACCAGTGAGAGGGTTTCCAAGAATTTGATCAGTTGGATGATCTTTAACAGTCCTTAATTCAGAATTAATTTCACTTGATGAAGTATCTGGTTTTTCAATTACAAGAACTTCATCATTATCTGAACTAGGTGCAGATGTATTCAAGTGATCATCAATGACCACATTAATTGAATATTGAATCTCACCGGTCTTGTTGTTCAGTACACGATATGCACAACTGTTTAAAGAATATCCTAAGAAGATTCCTTCATCACTCTTTGTGTCAAACTTTTCTAGATTTTCACGGTCACGCAAAATATAGCACTTGCTGCCAAAAACTCGAAAGTATTTGACAATCGACTTCTTATCGAACCACATTTCATAAGCCATTTTATTATTGGATTTACAAGTATAGACATGGTTAATAATGTAGCCGGCGGTATTCACTGCTTCAGCCCATAAATTTCTAGGGAGCTTTATGTTATTCAACATAACATTTCCCATTTCTTAGAGAACTCTATTTTTCCTTTCCACAATACCATTTTGTTGTGGAGTTTTGGGCACAGAGAATTCATGTGATATTCCCTGACCGCTACAGAATTTTTCAAAACCGCTATTTTCAAACTCTGATCCATGATCACTTCGGATCTTACTGAATTAAGAACATTTTTCAGTTTGGATCCGTTTGACAATCTTTTTCACCTCATCAAGGGTTTCTGATTTGTCTCTTAAAAATGAAACCTAGGTGAATCTTGTAAAATCATCTACAATAATCAAGATGTATTTTTTGCCACCTCGACTTTCTGTTCTAGTTGGTCCTATAAGATCCATGTGGAGAAGTTCGAGTGGTCTTAATGTGGTATTGGAGTTCACTTTTTTGTGAGAGCTCTTAGTTTGTTTACCATACTGACATTCACCTCATATCTTGTCTACTTTTTGAATCTTAGGTAGACCTCTAATAAGTTCTCCTTTGCTCAATCTGTATAAATTCCGGTAGTGTACATGTCCAAGGCGTTTATGCCATAATTTTGTCTCATCGGTATGGACCATATAACACGTTTGATTAGATGAGCTACCATTGCTTACTATATAGCAGTTTTCAGAAGTTCTGTGACCAGTTAATATTACAGAACCCTTTTTAACTATAATCTCACAACCTTGATTAGAAAATTTAACATTATGGTTGTTGTCGCATATTTGAGATATGCTTAACAAGTTGTGTTTTAGTCCCTCAACATATAAAACATTCTTAAATAAGGGAAGATTATAGAGTTGAACCGTACCTTGACCAATAATCTTGCAGTTGCTACCATCACCAAATGTGACTGACCCATCAGTCATATCTTTTAGATCGGTAAATAAATCCTTGTCACCTGTCATGTGCCTGGAACATCCACAGTCTAGATACCATTTTGAATGGCTTGTTGCTTTGAAAGCAGTGTGGGCAACCAAAAAGGTAACTTTAGGAACCCATTTCAGAACTATTTTGGGTTTAGGAACATAGTTGGTCTTGTTCTGTTTATAGTTGTGGAAATGACCTACTGAGTTAGATTTTAAGAGCTCCTTGAGTAAATCAACTATTTTTTCAGCCAGTGGGTTTCTGTTCTGATTTTTGAAATTGATATGGTTATGTTTAGGTTTTTGAAAAGTTTTTCTATTTTTAGAAAACCTTCACAAATACCTTTTTTCTTTTGAGTTTGAGGCTTCTCCTTTCATAAAGTTAGGAGGAGTACTCTTCGGTTTATGAGGTATGTTCTCATCATATCCCAACCCGGATCTATCGCCACATTTTTTAGATCCGGATAAGAGTTTTTTTAACTTTGGATCTCCTTGGGCATATCTTCAAGTATCCTTCAAACTCAGAAGAGAAGATACTTCATTCTTGAGTTTCTCAATTTCAGATTTCAAATCTTCAATCAGGGAGGTTTTGAATTCCAAATCACATTTTGATTTTTCAAAACTATCTGAAATTTGAGATTTTTCTAAAACCAGTGAGTCGAAACATTCTTTGAGTTTAAAAGACATTTCTTTTTGAAGTTTAAGCTTCACAAAAAATTTACAACTTTCCTTGTATAAGGCATTGTAAGCATCTTGAAGATCTTCTTCATTTTCATGATCACTATTCAAATTTTCTTCACTAGTTGAATCATCATGATCTGAAAAAGTGAATTCGGCTAGAGTCTTAAGGGCTTTTACTTCATTGCCCGACTCAGTTTCAGAATCTTCTGATTTAGAAGTAGCTTTAGAATCAGATGATTCATCCCAAGTAGCCAACATACCCTTCCTTTTGGGTTTGTCCTTTTTAGGACATTTGTTTGTTAAATGCCCATATTCATGACAGTTGTAACATTGACTGTCTTTCTAAGATTTTCGAGTTTTGGGTCTAAATTTCTTTTTATCATTTAATTGTTGAAAATCAACCATTTTCTTACTTTTGAAAATCTTATAAAACTTCTTTGCTAAAAGAGGCATATCATCTTTAAAATCAGAGTTTTCTTTAGAAACATTTTTAGTAGATTTCAAAGCTATAGATTTACTTTTAGGAGCTTTAAAATTTAATTCATAGGTTTGTAAAGAACCACCTAGTTCTTCTACCCTCATATTATCTGTATCACGAAGTTTCTGGGTCGCGGTTACTTTAGAGTTGAACCGTTCAGGAAGTGAGAGTAGTATCTTTGCACACACTTTACTTTCTGGAATTTTATCGCCAAGACCCCACATTGAGTTTACAATGTCATTTAATCTTGTGTAAAAGTCCATAAACATTTCATTTTCCTCCATATGAATTTCTTCAAATTTGGTTGTGTTGAGTTGGACTTTAGATTTTTTTACAATTGATGTACCCTCGTGTGTCATTTCTAATATATCAAAGGCTTGCTTTGCAATATCACAGGATATAATTCTTTTGAACTGATCCGGTGACAGTGTGTAAGTGATTTTTGAACTGATCCGGTGACAGTGTGTAAGTGTGTAAATGATTTTTGAACTGATCCGGTGACAGTGTGTCATTTTTGAACTGATCCGGTGACAGTGTGTAAGTGATTGCATTTATTACTTTAACATTTGCACTACTCTTACTTTTCTGAAGTGTGGTCCATTGGAAATACGGAGACACTCTCATAGTTTTTGAGCCGTCAACTCCAGTCACTTCAGTGGTAGGAGGATTCCATTCAGTCACTGTGGCTTGCCACACACTCTCATCCATTGATTTGAGGAAGATCCTCATTCTGGCTTTCCAATAGGCATAGTTGGAGCCATTAAAGGGTGGAGGCCTAGTGACTGATAGGCTATCAAAATTTGATATCTTATATATATAGCTTAGATCGTTAGGTTAGGAAATAAATCTAAAATAAAAAGCAATTAGAGCGAGCTATTAGGCTTTGATACCACTTGAAATGGCCAAGCTATATGTCCTAGAGGGGGGGTGAATAGGACTATGCCAAATTAAAATTAAAACAACGGAATAAACAATAAAGAGATAGCCTTACAAAAATAAGTCAATTTACAGTGCTGAAATAAACTAAACCTCAATTAACAACTATTGAGAGGTTGATACGAATTTAGTTCTAAGGACAACCTTTCACCACAAAAACCAAAGGTTTATGGCAGGACAACCTTATTTCTACAACATCCTTTTTATCAAGAACTCAATAAAAATAAATAGTAAGGAATTGAAATAGATTGCAGAAATTTAAATCTAACTTATTACAACATTCCCCACACTTGCTTGTGAAATAGCGGTGAAGACTGCTTGAGTTGAAGTCGGAATATGTCAATATGTCCTAGAGGGGGGTGAATATGACTTTTTAAAGATTTATGAGTTATTTAAAAATCCTATCACTCTAATCATATCATGTATGCAATTTTCAGGATTACTCAAATGTAACTCTACTGGCTTCCAAGCCAAGTAGAGGATCCAATCACACACTAATCAAGATATAACAATATGCAACTTAGTATATGTTGGATGTGATTGTGTCTGTGTGTGAGATGTGATCAAATATATAAATATGAATGTATTGACATGAATCACACATAGAGAAAAGCAATTACAAACATAGTCATTTTATAGTAGTTCGACGATAAGTCTACTCCACTCCCGGCTGCCGCACTCAACCCTTGAGTGTACTGGATTTCGCTAAGGAGGTTTCTCAGGGTTCACCTCTAACCTAAGGTTTTAAATCAGGTTCACCTTCAACCTTTACACAATGGTTTCTGCTCGGTTCACCTCTAACCCTGGAGTTTTACTGGTTTACTCCTAACCAGATGTTTATGCTCTCCATGGAGCAAGGGTCCACACAACGCACCCAGGAGTTTTACTAGTTCACTCGTAACCAGATGTTTATGTTCTCCATAGAGAAAGGGTCCACACAACGCACCTGGGAGTTTTACTGGTTCACTCGTAACTAGATGTTTATGTTCCCCACAGAGCAAGGGTCCACACAATGCACACACCACGTACACTCCCGTCGGAGGCCTCCTATGAGGGCTTCAAAGGGTGAGAACCACTTAAGACCGAATCCTATAAAGGAATGATCCCAAGTGTCCTCTTGGACTCTAGATACTTACAGATAAGTTGATGAGTCCCGTTAAGCACAACGCCGAAGATCTCCTCCTCCTTGTTGATGAAGAGTCTTCTGTTCCCTTGATCCATAACGTAAAAGATATACCAAGACTAGGCTTAAGGTTGGGTCAAGGTTGAGATGGAATCCTACTCTCTAAAGGTTTTCCTATAAGGAAGGTGGAATAGTTCTACTCTTATGCATTTAAGGCATCCCAACTCAATGATTTGCCATTAAAGTAGTAGCTGAAGGATCCTTGAATGCGGAAGTTCATTCCCTAATCCACTTTATTGAATGTCAATGTTGAGAGTGGATTGGAGGATGAACTCCCTCAAGAGAAAGGGCTTAGGGTATATGATGTAAGTTGAAACACACAAAAGCTCTCTCTTTTCTCTCTTACAGCAACAAAAGACAAGTCCTCTATATATAGGCAAAAAGTTCCAACGGATATAAAATGGTCACATTTATGACAGAGTTCGATATCATCGAGCAGGTTCAATATCATCGAGTGTATACTCTCGATAGCATCGATGGTCTACTCGATGACTTGGACTTGATGCCATACGCTTTTGAAACTTCTTGCCAATTGATTGATGAATCGAGACCATGGTCGATGTCATCGGATTTCAAACTCCGATATCGTCGAGGACAGGATCAATCCATCGACATTTGAAAAATGAGAGAGACTTAACTTTGAAATATTTCAGGATTTCAAGATTGATCGGGGAACCATCGAGATCATCGGAATTTGAATGTCGATGATATTGAGATCAGAATCGAGGCATCGATAATTCCAGCGGATTTTTCTTTTAAGCTGCTAGACAGATTGTAACCTTTGATCGATGTAATCGACCTGGTGTCAATATCATCGATATTTGAATATCGATTCTATCGAAGGGCCCTCGATCATTGTTAAGAACAACCTGAAATATCTGCTGTAAGAAATGCGCGCCCACTATCGATATCATCGATGGACCTCCAATCTTATCGATATTTGAATTCAGATCATCTCGGACGGTGATCGATATATTAAAGGAATTTAAGATTTTCATTAAAAAATAGGGGCGCTGAAAATCTATCGGTTGATCTTATTGAGCCACTCTCGATGGACTCGAGATTTGAATATCGATGATATCGATAGGTGTATCGATACATCGATAATTCATCTAGATATGTTATGAAGTTGCTGGACATATTTGTACTTATATTGATGATATCGATATGTGCATCGATACATCGATAAATTCGTCCAGACGAATATTTAGTTGCTAGACACTTTTGGTCCTCTTATCGATAATATCGTTAAGGTAGTGAGGACATCGATAGAACATGTCGATCATATCAAGGGTGTTTCGATAAGATCGACAAGGCGAGAAAAACATAGAGATTTTCTTATTTTAAAAAAGTTTTCTCACCATAAAAATCCTAAGATGTCTATCTTGTTTTAAGGGTTTTAATTACCTGGTGTTTTGGGACATGGGATGATGGGCTATGATTTACCCATGGCGAGCTTCCACACATCCGGTCGAGGCAGACACTTGAAATAATCTTCCTATCGAGCTCTGTAGCTAGTCTGACTTACCATTCACATAACTTGACAAACCAAGGCACAAGTAGGTGCACTTTCAATCTCCCCCTTTGTCAATTACGTGACAAAATACCCAAAACACCCTAGAACACTTATAGACACACCCTAAATTGTGTGTACATGCATTTACACAATTTTACAATTTTTCTACCTCATGTACACATTCTAAAAGTATCTGCTCCCCCTTACTTCAAAACTCCCCCTTTCTTACAGCTGCTCCCCCTAACATCTGCAACAACATAGATAAATACACAATTTTCCGTTCGAGGTGTTTTGAACTATTCTCCCCCTTTTTTCCAGTGATTGGCAAAGGTATAGCAAGTGATATTGACTAAAGAATGAATTGCATGGGAGAACCAATCAGGTAAAGGTAGATTAATTGATGTAAAATAAGTAATACAAGTTAAACAAACATCAATTTCAGATTCTATGGATGCATATTAGAGCAGTTATATAGCAGTTTTCAAACATATGCAATCCATAACTTGATAAACCAGGGGAAAGCGAACACAAATATGGCAGTAAAAAATGAGAATTATATCTAGCCATATTCAACAATATCCAAAAACATATTTATACTGCCCATGATTAGTGGATTAACAGTTATCCCTACAACATTACCAATCCCATTTATGGGCACCCAGACACCAATCATCAGTATTTTAACCCATCCATAACAGATAATGACATCTATCCATGCATATTAGTGTAGAGAAGAGCTGTGAGTTCTCAAAAAAAATAACAGTATAGCTTCAAATGACAGAATTCACAGTCTAAGTCTCAATCTTGAGAGGATATTTAATAATTTTCAGGAGAGTAGTCAGAATAAGGTATACCAGTTAAATTTGATGACCATTGAAAGATGCTTTCCTGATATACGATGTTTCACATTCCAGAGTGTCTGAACATTTCATCTATCACGGTGACTATTCAAGTTTCAGACGACTTCGATGACACCGATATTGGTTCAATGTCATTGGATATGTCAAATTTAAAAGTTTTTGAAATTTACTCTTCTTTGACATACATAATGGGCAATGGTTAGTACAAGGAAATATGCTTATGTTTCACATGTACATTCAACCAAAGCCAAACAACTTCTTCGTTCTCCTTTTAAAAAAGAGAGAGAGCATCAGTTCTCAGATGTGCCAATTTAGCTCATTTTGCATATGCATTTTATCATCTTTCACATATTTCAATAGATTCTTGGAGGTCACCAAATCTACTATCTTCAAGAGTCTATGTTAGTAAGATGTCTTTTTGTAAACACATAGTCCAACACAATGATCTTTTCTTCAACAAGTTCTCGGATAAAATGACCGAATGTCAATATGCTTAGTCCGAGAATGTTGAACATGATTTTGGAAATATTGATGGCACTAGTGTTGTCACAGAGGAGAGTCATTGTGGTTTAGCCCAATCAACATCGGAGTACCCAATAATGACTGTAGATGTTTCAAATGGGCACCACAAACCAAAGGTGGTTGTTCCAATCACATACTTGATGATCCTTTTAACTGTTGATAGGTGATTTCTTTGGATCTGCTTGACATCATGTACATGCACCTATGCTTCTGATTCTGCGAGTCCTTCGATGTCACTGATAGATTCATCGACTGACTTATTGAAGAGAAGAATATGACATTGATCTGTGTACTTCGATGACCTTTCAGATATGCATATCATAGAATATTTTCTTATCAGCTTGTATTCACAGCAAAATTTGTAGAAAAACTTGTGAAACCACAATTATGATGACATAGCAGTGAGCACTGGTGCGAAGACCGTTCATAACTAGTTTTCCTGATAAATCCAGGATCTGCACTTAAGCTTGTCGAATGTTTCCACATGCCTGTTCTCACATGTTTGAGAAATGCTTAGAAGGTTGTGTGTCAACACTTCTACCAGGAGAGCATTCTCAGTTTTGAGCATTTCTAATAATCTCATATCCCATTACCTTAACAGTGCTTCCGTCTCCAAATGTGACCACCCCATCATCAAGATTTGAATAATTTGCGGGAAGAGATATGTCACCTGTTACATGTCTTGAGCAACCGCTATCTAAGAACCCCTTAACATTATTGCCTGTTTTTGAAAATGAGTGAGTCATAAGGCAATTTCTTTTATTTTTCATTCCCCTTTTTATGACGCTATTTTTGTTCCACTATGGGTTTGTCTAGACACATTTGGTAATTGAATCACATTCCCTTGATTGATCAATCCTTCTGATTCAGTTAGGCCACTTGATTCAATAGCTCATCCATTCTCTTTGTCATTCTTAGTGGAGATGGATGTTTCTTACCTCCTACCATATACCTTGGTGGACTCATGACTTGAGTCCATCCAATTGTAATGCATTCAAATTTGTAGTGTCTTGAGTCTCCACGTAAATGACAAACAAGAGTGGCCCTAGTTCTACTTCCTGATGCAGCAAATTTCTCAAGTGTTTGTGCTGCATTTGGAGCTTGGTTTGCCTTTTCCATATCCCAACCCACTCTTTTCTTTACTAGTTCTTCCCATCCCTAAAACTTTAGCTTAACAGATTTTCTAGATTGTTCTGCACTAAATATGAGTGTATGATTTTCATTCTTTCAGTAGTTCAATCTATTTGATCAATTTCAAGGATTCAGATTTTAGGGATAAATTCATTCTTTCCAGCTTGTCATTTTTGAGTGGTAATGCTGTATTTAGTTGATAACATGTGTATTAATTTCTAGTGTTTTATCTAGATCTTCTTACAACAATTTATCCTCATTTTATTATTTATTTATTTATTTTTTGCTCATTCCAAGTTTTCTAAGGATATAAATGCTATGTTTATAAGGTTGATTATAGGCATCCTGCTGTTTATCCTTCTCATCTTTTTCTTCTTCTTTCTCATCATTTGATGGAAATGACTCTTTGATTTGAGATTCATCAATTTTCTTATTTATTACTGGGATGTTTGTGGATGTGGAGGCCATGAGTATTTTCAATGATTTGTAGTCTCCCTTGCTTTCTGAATCACTGAAGTCAGTGTTTGATTCTTCAGTGTCATCCCAAGTAACTGTCATGGCTTTTCTTTTAGTTTTCCTGTTGAGGCATTCAGTAGACAAATGTCCAAATTTTCTACAATTGTACCACTGAGGCTCTTTAGACTTTTAAGCAGATTTACCATTGTGCTTGCTTTCCACTGATTGCCTCTGAAAGATTGGCCACGGTTCTTGTTGAAGAATCTTTTGAACCTTTGAGTAAAGAGAGCCATTTCCTTATCCTCATTATTTATACTTCCTCATTTGATGTGTTCTTTGTAGTTGAGAGGATAGTATTTTGGATTTAGGAGTATGTTTGTAATTCAAAAGTTTATATGGAACCTACAAGTTCTTCTACTTTTATTTCATCCATATTCCTACACTCTTCAATGGTTGAAACTTTTGAGTTGAAACGTTTTGGTAGGGGTCTTAGTATTTTCCTATAAATTTTTAGACCAGAACTTTCTTTCCTAATCCACCCAAAAAAAAATTATTCCATGAAGGTCTCATCATCCTCCATTATAATGTGTTCAAATAGAGATGTTAAGAGTTGTACCTAGGACCTTTTTACTGTGCTTCTTCAGTCATGGGTTGTTTCCAATAGACCTCATGCCTCTTTAGATGTGTCGCACGAATACTTCTTAGGACACAACATAGTAGATAGCATTCATTGCTTTTGTTTCAGACGTTTGTTTTTCTTTCTCAAATGCAGTTCACATTTCGTTGGATTTAGGTTTGGAGATAATTGTGCCATTTTCAGGAATAATTTGATCGCTCGGTGGCACATATCCAGTTTCAACTATGTCCAAACATCATGATCCAAACGGTGCATCCTAGACTTCCAATAAGCATAATTTGAACCGTTAAATACTGGAGGTCTAGTGATTGATGAGCCCTCTCCTTTAGCCATATTCCACACTTCAGTCAAGATCACTCTCTAGGCGGTGAAGCCCTTAAAGAGAGACCCGCTCTGATACCAATTGAAATAGCGGTGAAGACCGCTTGAGTTGAAGTCATAATATGTCAATATGTCCTAGAGGGGGGGAATAGGACTTTTTAAAGATTTATGAGTTATTTAAAAATCCTATCACTCTAATCCTATCATGTATGCGATTTCAGGATTACCCAAATGTAACTCTACTGGCTTCCAAGCCAAGTAGAGGATCCAATCACACACTAATCAAGATATAGCAATATGCAACTTAGTCTATGTTGGATGTGACTGTGTGTGTGTGAGATGTGATCAGATATATGAATATGAATGTATTGACATGAATCACACATAGAGAAAAACAATCACGAACACAGTCATTTTATAGTGGTTCGACATAAGTCTACTCCACTCCCAGCTGCCGCACTCAACCCTTGAGTGTACCGCATTTCACTAAGGAGGTTTCCCAGGGTTCACCTCTAACCTAAGGTTTTAAATCAAGTTCACCTTCAACCTTTACACAGAGGTTTCTACTCGGTTCACCTCTAACCCTGGAGTTTTACTGGTTCACTCCTAACCACATGTGTATGCTCTCCATAGAGGAAGGGTCCACACAACGTACACGGGAGTTTTACTGGTTCACTCCTAACCAGATGTTTATGCTCTCCACAGAGCAAGGGTCCACACAACGCACCCAACACGTACACTCCCTTTGGAGGCCTCCTATGAGGGCTTCAAAGGATGAGAACCACGTAAGACCCAATCCTAGAAAGGAATGATCGCAAGTGTCCTCTTGGACTCTAGATACTTACAGATAAGTTTATGAGTCCCGTTAAGCACAACGCCGAAGATCTCCTCATCCTTGTTGACGAAGAGTCTTCTACTCCCTTAATCTGCAACACAAAGGATATACCAAGACTAGTCTTAAGGTTGGGTCAAGGTTGAGATGGAATCCTACTCTCTAAAGGTTTTCCTATAAGGAAGGTAGAGTAGTTCCACTCTTATGCATTCAAGGCATCCCAACTCAATGATTTGTTATTAAGGTAGTAGCTGAAGGATCCTTGAGTGCGGAAGCTCATTCCCCAATCCACTCTGTTGAATGTCAATGGTGAGAGTGGATTGGAGGATGAACTCTCTCGAGAGAAAGGGCTTAGGGTATATGATGTAAGTTGAAACACACAAAAGCTCTCTCTTTTCTCTCTTACAGCAACAAAAGACAAGTCCTCTATATATAGGCAAAAAGTTCCAACAGATATAAAATGGTCACATTTATGACATATTTTGATATCATCGAGCGTATACTCTCGATAGCATCAATGGTCTGCTCGATAACTCGGACTCGATGTCATACGCTTTTGAAACTTCTTGCCAATTGATCGATGAATCGAGACCATGGTCGATGTCATCGGATTTCGAACTCCGATTCCATCGAGGACAGGATCGATCCATCGACATTTGAAAAATGAGAGAGACTTGACTTTGAAATATTTCAGGATTTCAGGATTTCAAGATTGATGGGGGAACCATCGAGATCATCGGAATTTGAATGTCGTTGATATCAAGATCAGAGTCGAGGCATCGATAATTTCAGTGGATTTTTCTTTTAAGCTGCTGGACAGATTGTAACCTTTGATCGATGCAATCGACCTAGTGTCAATATCATCGATATTTGAAATATCGATTCTATCGAAGGGCCCCCGATCATTGTTAAGAACAACCTGAAATATCTGCTGTAAGAAATGTGCGCCCACTATCGATATCATTGATGGATCTCTGATCTTATTGATATTTGAATTCAGATCATATTGGACGGTCATCGATATATTGAAAGAATTTGAGATTTTCATTAAAAAACAAGGGCGCCAGAAATCAGTCTGTCAATCTTATCAAGCCACTCTCGATAGACTCGAGATTTGAATATCGATGATATCGATAGGTGTATCGATACATCAATAATTCGTCCAGATATGTTATGAAGTTGCTGGACATATTTGTACTTATATCGATGATATCGATATGTGTATCAATACATCGATAAATCCGTCCAGATAAATATTTAGTTGTTGGACACTTTTAGTCCTCTCATCGATAATATCGTTAAGGTATCGAGGACATCGACATAACAGGTCGATCATATCGAGGGTGTTTCAATAAGATCGACAACGCGAGAAAAACATAGAGATTTTTCTGTTTTGAAAAAGTTTTCTCACCACAAAAACCCTAAGATGTCTATCTTGTTTTAAGGGTTTTAATCACCTGTTGTTTTGGGACATGGGATGTAAGGCTATGATTTACCTATGGCGAGTTTCCACACATCCAGTCGAGGTAGACGCTTGAAATAATCTTCTGTAACGCCCTGAAAATCGGGGGTTGAGCATAAACTCAACTCCTGAGTTCCAGAACATCACTTATGCAACATAGATAATGATGATTAAATGTTGTCTGCATTAGTGTATTGAACATGAGTGAGATTAAGCCAAAACAGCATATCATACTCCAAAGATAGTTAAATTGCAAGCGGAAGATTGTGATAGATATATAAAATATATAAAAACTATGGTGAGTCTCCAGAGTGTGATAACATTACCAGGTTAATAAATTTCAAGTACATTTCTAAAATATACTACATGTGAGGAAGTGTAATGTCTTTTATCCCAAGTACCATAGCCCCGTCAATACAACACCAAGTCTTCATAGACCTGTCAGAGAGTTACATGTAGGAGAACTACTCCTCAACATCATAGTAGTGGTCCAGCTCTGCTTCAAAACATCGCCATCACCTGAAACTCAACAAATTTGGTTGGTGTGTACAACACCGTTCCGTAACGTGGGAGTGAGTGATCAACTCAATGGAACAATAAAGCATAGGTTAACATGTTATCAATTCAGTCAAGCAGTAATGATAAAGCAGTACAATCAAACAATCCTAACTACTCTTATTAAATGCAAGTATGAAATGACATGATGAATGCCCTTGCGAAACCACCCTCATGTGACACCATCTTACGTTCACGAATGTGTTCATCCCTCAGTGCTCCACATCTACTAGGCACATGCAGTGCCATGATGAGCATGATTACTAAGTAGTTATTAGTCCATTTCAAACAGCAGTATTGGGAAACTAAGGTACCTCCCTTGTATCATTCCCAAACATGATCCATTCTAGGGTCGTCAATCCTAGTAATCTCATACAATGGTGTGTTTCTAGGTCGCTGCAAAGGCTGTCAGGGCTGTTACGCACAAAGGTTACACCACTCCCCCATTACCTTTTTAATGGTTCATCACTATACAGATACAGGCCTAGTTCATACTCTATACACTGCGGCAACACTCATCGCCTCACCGCAAATTCAGAGTATGCTCGAGGTCACTATAAAGGGCTGTCAGGGCTGTTACACACAAAGGTTACACCACTCCCCCATCACCTTATCAATGTAGGCCGACAACACGAATATAGTGTTCCATACCACCATAATCGGCTCACGAGTCTGGTTACTCACTGGTCACTATGGGGAGGCACGTGGCCCTAACGTAGGCCGACAGCTCGACCACGGTGTCCCATACCACCATGCCCGGCTCATGAGTCTTAGCAGATCGAGGTACCATGGTTAACGAAATTCCACTGGTAAGTTTGGTACCTTAGGTTCAAGCAGTAGCGACTAAACATGGTGAACATACATTAGACAGATCGGGTTACTTGACGAGCTCGGCTAGCTCGAGTGCACCACAAGTTGAACGATATGAAGCGCATAAGCTCTTCGTGTGGCCAACCACTATCGCCAACCGAAGTACGACTCAGGTTCGTCGAACACATCTCACGTGGCAAATGAAACACAGCCACGAATTTGATCCCGTTACCGACTGCCTGGACTATACAATAGCCCCAATCACATTTAATTTCAGATATTTAAAGCAGTAATGGATCAAAATTCAAATCATACAATCAAAGACTGATATTATCCATTTAGGGCTGCCAGGGCTGTTGCACGCACTCGTTGCTCCACTCCCCCATCACCCATGACGGATCATACAATATAAACATGAATTTAAACATATGCATTACATAGATAAAATCATACAATCAGTTGAGCATGTTATGAAGCACAACACAAGCATAAGTTTGTACACATTAAATTCCTAATCACACAACTATCCAAGGAAATCATACACATAGTTAAAGGAGTTGAGAATCATATCTCAACACCTTTATACATTACAATTTACTAACTACTACTCATTCAAACGTTTTAACAAACACTTAGACTACATACACCAACATACATGACATATGTTAATCACATAGGTATAAGGCCAAATCCTTTCACTAGGGAGTTACCCCAATCATAACACGCATACACCCACGACGGATAGTCATGGCAAGCAGGAATCCAAGTTCCATATTCATTCAGTCATTTCCATAAACACTTGGGCCACACATTTTAGCATATATAGTGTATATTGGCCGTGGCGTGATTTAGGGCAAATCCATTCGTCAAAGGGGTATCGCCAATACAAAAATCATATATCCATGACAATTAGTCATGGCGAGCACGAATGAGAATTCTATACTCATTCAGTCATTTTCACAAACACTTAGAATACACTATTTTAACATACATAGTGTATATTAGCAAAAACATGAATTAGGGTGTAACATCCCGGATTTTTGCCAACCTGGGATTAGACGTCCTTAGGCAATGGGTCGATCCTAAGACCGTACCAACTTGTCAAAACTAAATCCCACAGTCTAAAATCGCTCCTTAACCCATTTCCTTCACAAATCCCACCCTTCACTACCTTGTGCTTTCAATTATTCAAAGCACTTTTGCCCTAGACACTATCTTAAACTAGCTAAGTAGTAAAACTTGGATCACTTTATATACAAACTACAAAGGCCTAAGTACCATCTCAACCAGAAAACAATTAGGATTAAATCCTTTAGAATTTAATAAAGTTAACTAAGTGCAAAACTCGATTAGCCATGAAATCCGTTGGGATCGCTTTAAATACGATCTGCAAGACTCAAAACTTGCAAAACAAGTGACTCTAGGTTACCCTAAAGTTTAGAACCAAACTCATTTCCCGGCTGCTCTCAGGAATGAAACGAAACTTCGTATTAGGTCTAGATCGCACATCGGAAGTCCGATTAACACGAAGCTAAGGAACTAGGACCGCCTCACTGGGCTTGACAATCATCTCAAAAATCAGGTCCAGCTGGTGTCCCACGGCCATTCGTTTCGATCCGGAGCGAGGGTGTGTGAAAAACACTATTCCTTTTGAAAATAAAATATCTGGAATAGTGATCTGGCACTTTTCGCTTGCGCATCAGTATTAAGCAACCTGACTGTCAGAATCTGACCAAATTACACCCTTGGATCAAGAGAAATTTCATACACATTTACATGTACTCAGAATCTCCGATCGAGATCCGCTGACCGTTGAACTGAAACCGGTCCGCCACGCGTGATCTAGAAATCACTGAAATGAAAACTTAATAGAACGTAGATCCGGTGTCTGTGAACTTAAGTCCGACCTTTGGCTCAAGGAGGGCCACCAGAACCTCTCTTTGAGCTGGAAAAGTGACGAATTACCTATATTAGTAGTAACCCTTGAACAGAGTCTATTTCGGTGAATTTTGAGACTATAAGGACCTTAAACCCTCTCTCATGGCAGCCATACGAATTTGGAATTTGAGAGAGGAAAAAGAGAGAGAAAGTGAGGGAGATGTGGGAGAATCTCCCAGCCGTCGTTCCCTGCCACCACACGGGCTGCACCGCCCCTTTCCAGACATTTTTCCAGCGTTTCCGGCATCGTTTCTAGGTAAGAAACCCTAACCATAATCTGATTTGGGGCTTGGGTGGTTGTAGGTTATGAAATAGCTAACCTATGTTGTTCCTTAGGGTGTCAAACTGCCGTAGAGGAAAGCTTAGCAAACCTATCAACTCCGTTACGATTCTACGACTAAAGGTGAGGACTTTAGGTGTATAGGTTATAGTTTTCAACGCTTTCAATGTCAGATAATGATAGATTCATGATCTGCATGCAATTGCACATGTACAAAGTGCTTTCCGTTTTCTGTTTCGATTAACGTTGTAGAATATGGAATTTCACATACTCTAGGTATACGTAGAAATACCGTATACGTATTTTTTTTGGAAAAGTGTTTGACATGTTTATTTAATGTATGATTATACAATATATGGATAAAATACTAGTTTGGCGAAAGGAATCGCCGTAATACATGTTTGCTTGTAAACACTAAGTAGGATGAAATTGTGTATTCTAGAAATGCCGTATATGTATAGATTTTGGAAATGCAATTGTCATGATTAATTGTTGTATGAATATATGATATATGGATAAAATAATAATTTGGCGAAAGGATTCGTCCAAATACATGTTCTACTAATATACACTATGTATGTAGAAATATAGTATTGTAGAAAGTACCGTATACGTATGTATTTGGAGATGTGTTTGCCATGATTATTTGTTGTATAAATATATTATACATGCGTAAATTACTAGTTTGGCGAAAGAGTTCGCCCTAATACATGTTTGCTAACATACACTATGTATGTTGGAATAGTGTATTCTAAGTGTTTGTTGAAATGACTAAGTAAATATGGACTTATGATTTATGTTTGTCATCTGTATTGAATGTAAGAACGTGATTGAAATGTACTAGTCAACCCCTTGACGAAAGGATTTGCCCTAAATCACACCACGGTAAATACACTACATATGTTAAAGTGTGTAGTCCAAGTGTTTGTGGAAATGACTGAATGAATATAGAACTTGGACCCATGCTTGCCATGACTATCTGTCGTGGGTGCACGCGTGTTATGATTGGGGTAGCTCCCTAGTAGAAGGATTTGGCCTAATACTTATGTGATCAAATATGTCATGTATGTGATGTATGTAGTTCAAGTGTTTCTTGAAAGGTCTGAATGAGTAGTAGTTAGCAAATTGTAATGTATAAGGATGTTGAGATATGATTCTCAATCTCTTTTAACTATGTGTATGATCTCCTTTGATAGTTGTGTGATTAGGAATTGAACATGTACAAACTCATGCTTGTGTTGTGAATCATAACATGCTCAACTGCTTTATGATTTTAACTATGTAATGCATATGTTTAAATTTATATTTATGTTGTATGATCCGTCATGGGTGATGGGGGAGCGGAGCAACGAGTGCGTGCAACAGCCCTGACAGCCCTAAATGGATAATACCAGACCTTGACTGTATGAGTTGAATCTTGATCCATTACTGCTTTATCTACCTGCAATTGATTGTGTTTGGGGCTATGATTATGGCCCAGGCAATCGGTAACGGGATTGAATTCGTGGCTGAGTTTCATTTGCCACGTGGGATGTGTTCGACGAACTCGAGTCGTGCGTTGCCTGTCGGCAGTGGCTAGGCCACACGAAGTTATTTATGCACTTCATGTCGTGCAGCTCAACGGGCGATCGTGCTAGTCAAGCTCGTCAAGTAACCCGATCTGCCTTATGCGTGTTCACCCTGTTTGGACGCTACTGCTTGAACCTAGGGTACCAATCTTACCAGTGAAACTCCCGTTTAACCATGGTACCTCGATCCGCTAAGTCGTATGAGCTGGGCATGGTGGTATGGGACACCGTGGTCGAGCGTCGGCCTACGCTGGGGCCATGTGCCTCCCCGTAGTGACCATTGCGCAACCAAACTCGTGAGCTGAATACTGTGGTATGGGACACTGTATTCGAGCTATCGATACTTACGACGAGAGCCGAGTACGGTGAGATCTGTGCTCGTGCTGACGGGCGACGAGTCCTCCGTAGTATCGTCGAGTGTACTCCAAGTGTCTGTGATTGGCGACGAGTCTTTCACAGCAACTAGAGTATGAGTTGAGCTGAGTACGGTGAGACCTGTACTCGAGCTGACGGCTAGTGATTGAGCCGAGTACGGTGAGACCTGTACTCGAGCTGACCATCAGCAATTGAGCCGCATACGGTGAGATCTGTATCCGCGCTGACGGGTGACGAGCCCTTTGCGATGCCTTCACTACGCTTCTCAAACCATAATATCGTATGAGATTAACTAGGAGTGACGACCCTAGAATGGATCATGTTTGGGAATGATACAAGGGAGGTACCTTCATTTCCCAATACTGCTGGTTGAAATGGACTAATAAAAACTTGGTAATCATGAGCATCATCGCACCGCACGTGCTTTGTAGATGTAGCGCACTGAGGGAGTAAGCATTCGCAAACGTAAGATGATGTCGCTTGAGGGTGGTTTGGCAAGGGCATACAGCATCATGTCATTTCATTTTCGCACTTAACAAGAGTAGTTAGAAATGGTTGATTTGTACTGCTTTATCATTACTGCTTGATTGAATTGATAACATGTTAACCTATGCTTTACTGTTCCACTGAGTTGATCACTCACTCCCACGTTACGGGACGGTGTTCCGAACACCCACCAGATTTGTTGAGTTTCAGGTGATGGCGATGCTTATAAAGTAGAGCCGGACTTCTATGATGTGGAGGAGGAGTTCTCCTACATGTAACTTTCTGACAGGCCAATGAAGACCTGGTATTGTATTGACGGGGTTATGGTTCTTAGGATAGAAGACATTACACTTCCTAACATTTTGTACATTTTAGAACTGCACTTGTATTTATTTAACCTGGTAATGTTATCACACTCTGGAGACTCATCATAGGTTATATATTTTATCTATCTATCATAGTCTTCCGCTTGCAAATTTAACTGTCTCTGGAGTATGATATGCTATTTTGGCTTAATCTCACTCATGTTCAATGCACGAATACGGTCAACATTCAATCATCATTCATTTTGTTGCATAAGTGATGTTCTGGAACTCGGGAGTTGAGTTTATGCTCGACCCCCGATTTTCAGGGCGTTACATAGGGCGAGTCCTTTCGCCAAACAAGTATTTTTATCCATATATCATATATCAATACAGCAAATAATCATGGCAAACACATTTCCAAAATTTATACGTATACGGTGCTTTCTACAAATACCTAAAGTATGTGAAATTCCATATTCTTCATCTTTAATCGAAATGGAAATCAGACATCACTTTGTACATCTGCAATTGCATGCAGATCATGAACCTATCATTATCTGACATTGAAAGCGTTGAAAACTATAACTTATACATCTAAAGTCCGCACTTTTTGTCGTAGAATCGAAACAAAGTCGATAGGTTTGCTAAGCTTTTGTACATGACTGTTTGGCAACCTATGGAATTAAATAGGTTAGCTATTTCATAACCTACAGCTATCAAAACTCCAAAACAGGTTAGGATTAGGGTTTCTTACCTAGAAATGACGCCGGAATCGTCGGGAAAGAGACAAGAACAGTGCGGTTGAGCATGGATAGCAGCAGGGAAGAGTGGCAAGGAGATTCTCCCACATCTCCCACACTTTCTCTCTCTTTTCTCTCTTCTCTCTCTAGGGTTTCTCTCAAATTCGTATGGTTGTGAGAGAGAGGATTTTAAGGTCCTTATATAGCCTAAAAACTCACCGAAATAGACTTCAGGTCAAAGTATACTTAGGTTATAACCAAAGCAGACCTGTTTCAACTGAATGAAGGACTTCTAGCAGGCCCCCTTGAGCCAAAGGTCGGACTTAAGCTCACAGACACCGGATCTAGGTGGAGTTATGTTTTCGTTTTAGTGAGATTTCTAGATCACGCGTGGCGGACCAGTTTCAGTTCAACGGTCAGCGGATCCCGATCGGAGATTCCGAGTACATGGATATGTGTATGAAATTTCTCCTGATCCGAGGGTGTAATTTGGTCTGTTTCTGATGGTCTGGTTGCTTAAAACTGATCCGCAAGCGAGAGGTGCCAGATTACTATTTGAGATATTTATTTGTAAAAAGAATCAAGTATTTTTACACTCCTCGCTCCGGACTCAAGCGAATTACACTGGGACACTATCTGGATTTGATTTCCGAGATGGTTGTCAAGCCTAGCGAGGCGGTCCTAATTGCTTAACTTCGTGTTAATCAGACCTCTGACGTGTGGTCCAGATCTGATACGGAGTTTCGAGATGCTCCCAAGAGCAGCCGGGTAATGAGATTGATCTTAGATTTTAGGGTAACCTAGCGTCAATGATTTTACAAGTTTTGGGTCTTGCAGATCGTATTTAAAGTGATTGGTACTAATTTCACAGGTACTCTAGTTTAACACTGGCTAATTCTCGCCTCATTTCTAAAGGATTTAGTCCTGAGTAATTTCTGTCTGAGGTGGTACCTGGGCCTTTGTAGTTTGTATATAAAGTGATCCAAGTTATAATACTTAGCTAGTTTAAAATAGTGTCTAGGGTGAAAGTACTCGGAATAATTGAAAGAACAAGGTGGTGAAGGGTGGGATTTGTGAAGGAAATGGGTTCAAATGCAGTTTTAGACTTTGGGATTGAGTTCTGACAGGTTAATAAGGTGTTAAGAGTGACCCATTGCCGAAGGACGTCTAATCCCAAGTTGGCAAAAATCCGAGATGTTACATCTTCCTATCGAGCTCTGCAGCCAGTCTGACTTACCATTCACGTAACTTGACAAATCAGGGCACAAGTATGTGCACTTTCAGCTTGAAATGTAAATATTTACAACATTCACAACCACACATACATTCCACAGCTTTGAATAATAAAAGATAAAAGATTAAGCAAGCATTCAATTCACAAGATAAAGAATTATAGTGTTTCGCCTGTGTGTTCACCAACTATTAAACAACAGCCACACAGAATGCTACTCCACTCCTAATATCCTCACACAGGGGATATTAGCGTTCACTATCAAAATAGGTTTCACAGGTTCACCTAAAACCTTCAAAATTGTGTCTTTTTAACTTGGGCTTACACAATCCAAAAACACCTCTTTCTGAGTTTTTTGGCTCTCCTCAGATAACCACACAAATGAAATTTTTCTGGCAAATCCCAAACAAAAACTAAAGGAATAGAAATTTTACAGAATTATAAAATACCTGGATTTCTCCTCTTGTTGTAGCCCGAAAGAACCAATTGGAGTAGAAGTACGAATATGGAAGTTCAATGTCCAATACTCACTTTACAATGGTTTTAAGTTCTAATTGATTTTAAGTTTAATCAACTTAGGGCTAGCTGTATTTGATTTTGATTCCGTGAAGAAGGAATTTAAGAATTTCCCCTTTTTCTAATTAGATTGGAATGCAAATTAAAATCAAATAACAATAAGCTAACAAAAGGAAATAAAATTAAGCACAATGTAGCTTAAAAATAAACACAAACTAATCTCAGAGTGGAGTCTTGAATTCACTTAATTTTCAATGAAAAACTCTGAAATTCGTATGTTATTTATAGCTGTAGAAATTCATCTTCGACTGGTGCTAGGGTCACCACGACTGGTCTAAGAATAAAATGATTTTTGAACTTTTGAGCGCGATCGGATAAAACCGTTGTACGACCGCTCGTAGACAGTCCACGACTGGTCGAAGGCAGTCCACGACCGGTCGAGACCCCTCTATGACTAGTCATGTGACATTTGATTTAGTCACTGGAGTTTGAGTCATAGCTTTACGACTGGTCGAAGGTCGAGTAAGACCATCCAACGACCGGTCGAGCAGATTTCAGGACTGGTCATAGCTGAACCAGAAAATTTGATAAATTGCAACAATTCTAGGACTGGTCCTGGAACTTCTTAGACTGGTCGAATCAGTGTTAGGACTGGTCAAACAAGGTCTAAGACTAGTCTTAGAATAGACCAAAGTCATGTATTAATATTAAAATGAATTATGTAGCCAAAGTGACCTACCCTAAGGTCAATCTAAGGTTTATCATACCTGGGACATGAAGTATGGACATTGAAAACTTCATTTGCTTAGACTTTGAACATTACGAAGTTTGAGTTCTTCTTGATGTAGCTTGACTACTTCATAAGCTTTGAAATCAATGTCATTTTGAGTTGCACTTATGTCCCAAACTATGTTTAAGTCTTGACCTTGAATACACGTGAACTTGAGCTTGAATTCTTACATGTGAACTTGAGCTTGAGTCTGGAGCTTGAACTCTTCTTTAATATCTTCTATATCGTAGTTTGAACTAGCTTGAGGAATTCATCTTCTTGACATGGTGTCTCGAACAAATTTATCAAAATATAGACACAAGACACATACAGATGTTTTGACACACAAAATTTGATAACCAAAGAGGAATCAAATCATAGCACTTACAATCATATCGAGGGTGTTTCGATAAAATCGACAAGGCAAGAAAAACTTAGAGATTTTCTTATTTTGAAAAAGTTTTCTCACCTTAAAACCCTATGATTTTTTAATTTATTTTTAAGGGTTTTATTCACCTGGTGTTTAGGGTCCTCGGATGTGAGGCTTTAGGTTTACCTGTGGCGAGCTTGCACACATCCGGTTTGGGCAGATGCTTGATTTGATCTTCTTATCAGGCTCTGTAGACAATCTGACTCAAAATTCACGTAACATGACAAACCAAGGCACTTTCAATCTCCCTCTTTGTCAATTACGTGACAAAATCCCAAAACACCCTAGAACATTCTAAACAGACACACCCTAAATTGTGTGTACATGCTTTTACACAATTTTACAATTTTCTAACCTATGTACACACCTAGTAACTGCTCCCCCTGACTTGTAAACTCCAACTCCCCCTTACTTGCTGCAGCTGCTCCCCTAACACCTGCAACAACATCTAAGAAGATATACAGTTTCCATTCGGGGTGTTTGTAAATGTTCTCCCCCTTTCTGTCAGTCATTGACAAAGATATATCAAGTGATATTGACTGAAGAGTGAATTACTTGGGAGAACCGTACAGGCAGAAGCATATCAATTGATGTGTAACAGTTAACTCAATTTAAGAAAACATGAATTTCAGAATTTATGAATGCATAGTAGATAGAATATTCATTAGAGATATCAAATGCATTTTATATCAGAAATTAGATAAACCAGGGAACTCAAGACATAATCATGGCAATAAAGATAAGAATTATACTTAGCCATATCCAAAATAAATCCAAAATATCCAATTATCCAAAATAAACTGCCCAAGATTGGCAGCAAATTAACAGTTATCCCAATAAAAAAGAAAATCAAATCAAGCCCATGTCAAGGCACCCATAAGTACGTACCAGTATCAACCCACATCGGGGCATATACATACAACACAAAGAAATATCAGTCTATCCAGGTTAGAAAACTATCACACATACCTAAGAGAGCGTAGAACACCCAAAAAGATACTTATGTTCATACGCAGCATTAAGAATGATGTGTGTGTGACAGTATGCAAGAATCTACAGTATGGAGCTGAGTGGGATGGCGCCATGTCATCCTGTTGATAGGTCATCAGATTAACCAGCCGTTGCACACTCTGTTGTATTCCATGGACTAGGCGCTCCAGGACTGTCAGTCGTTCCTACACAGAGTGGATATCCCTCCGAATCGTTCCAATCCTGTCTAGCTTGTAGTGTTAGGCATGCCCAGGTATTGACGTTGATGGTGCTGGATCGGCTTCAGAGGGTTCATCTCGGGCCATCCTAGTTTCTTGAGGGACCCCACTACCTTCTGCTTCTCCTTCTTGAATGCCTTCTTCTTCATCCTCAGCATACTCGTGAAACCTCAAGTCCATTTTGCGAATGTTCTTTATATTGAAGACTTAAAGTGGGAGTACTGGATCAGTGGTAGATGGGAAACCAATGCTATTGCATATCCTGCTGATGATCTAGGGATATGGGAGGTGAAGATCTCTGGAGGTATGAATCGCATTGACCAACTAACTGACAAGCTGAGTTGGGAGGCACATCCTTGTCCCATTTGCAATAGAATAAACTATCAAGACCATGAGTCCAGTGAGACCGGATCTGTTGGTACTTTTTGGATATATGTTTGTGAAGATACCATGCAGAATCTGAAATTGGGGATCCATGTATCTAGCTTCCAGTGCATTTTCTTGACGTCAAGGGTTGTCTCGACCATTACATAGATACTTAGTTACCATGGATCGAACATCAGGATAGTCGAGATCCAATTGTGGGAGGCCTTATGGAGCCATTTCCAGGTTGAGGATGTTAGCCATGGTGGCGGGAGTAATCAACACATCATCCTTACTATTCAGAGAGACCACAATTGAAGGAGGATCTAATACCGATGAGTGACATGCGATGAGGAAGTTTCGTTTTCATTCAAGCTGGCACGGCCCCCCGAAGTCTAGGACGGGCAACCAACCGATCGCTGCAAATAAGGGTTCCAAATTGTAAGGTGCTAAGCAACTCCTGTCTACTTTTCTTTCATGGATCAGTTTCCTGCCGGTGTATTTTGCTGGGCGTTGGCTAGCTGGAGGAGGCGGTGCCAGTTGAGAAGGTGCTGAAAATTCGGTTTGGGACCCACCACATGAAGTCGGTCGGGTTCTTTGCCGAGTGGGGATCCCACTTTTCGAGGCCCTCACCCTTTCTTTCGAAGCAAGTACCTTTTGTAGGGTGGCTATTGAAGACTCCCCAGGGCTGGATGCTACCCATTTGTCCTTTCCCATCTAGACAGATAGAATCTAGAACGATTTGGGAAAGACGACAAAAACCTGACAAAAACGACAAATACCCAAAAGGAGGTGGACTCTTGATGTATTAGAGGGGTATTACCGGATTTGTGGAACGATTTGAGTAGTCCGACGTGGCTCCTTCTGATTTGCTTGAGAGGATCGAGCAGAGAAGGTGACCGAGAAACCCTTGAGAAAATAAACCTCCTTTTTCACTCTGCTAACTTTTATCGGGCGGCATCTGTCGATATTATCAATCACTATTTCGATGCCATCGAGAAGTTGTTGATCGGTTCTATCGAGTCTGTCTTCGATGTCATCCATGGTCATATGACTATTCATATTCTAAAGGACGTCGATGATATCGATACTTTATCGATTGATCGAGAATGCATATCGACAGTCATATCGTAGATGAAGATTTTCAATTTTCATCATTCAGACTCTCTAAGTATACTTTTCGTATTTCTATCAATAGTATACTCAACAAAAACTATGTACACACTATACACAACAAAATTATAAACATTTGAATGTTTATACAAAAAAAGATTTGAGACAAGAAACCTCAAATATATCATTTTAAGCTCGAAAAAAAATTCTCATTTTAGCACATGCTCAGATCTTTGATGCTCAACCTGAACTAATTCTTCCTTATCCATTTCATTTTGTTAATCGATTTGGGTGGTGGTGCAAAGGCATTACTTCTATCCATATTCTTAAGAGGACTTTTGAAGTTTTGTATTTCTCCGGTTGATAATTCGTTAACATGATTCTGACTAGAGTTAGGTTTAGTCCTCATAGGTGTTATGCATTCAAACTTATAATGACATGAATCACCACACAAACGACATACTGGAGTTGTTCTGGTTTTGCTTCCAAAAGTAGCAGATTTTTCAGTTCTAGGTGCTGTATTTTCCGCCTTTGGCTTAAATTTTTCATATCCTAGGCTGCTTTTATCCTTTCCAGGTCTTCCCATTCCCAACAGTTTTTCTAGCTTTTCTCCACTCTGGGAAAACTTGTAGTTTATCTTGGCCATCTTCTTGGATTCTTCTAGATCAAACAGGAGTGTATGATTTTCATTATAAAGGAGTCTATTCTTATCTTTTAGTAGTTCAACCTGTTTGCTCAGTTTATCAGACTTGTTTTCAAGAAAGGTATTAATTCGTTTAAGTCTATCATTATCCATATGATATTACTACAGATCATTTATTAACTGTGTATTGATTTCCAATGTGTTATCCAAATCTTTCTGCAGCAACTCACTTTTGTTCTCAGCTATTCCGAGTCTCTTAAGGATATAGATGCTATGAATATAAAGATGATTATACGCATCTTGCAGTTGATCCTTTTTAATTTCTTCTTCTTCTCCATTGTTAGATGAAGATGATTCCATGGCTAGCTGTTCCTTCTCGTTATCAGATTCAATGGGAATGATTGAAGTAGTGGAAACCATGAGTATTTTCAATGATTTCTGATCTCCACTACTTTCTGAGTCACTAGATTCTGAATTTGACTCATCAGTATCATCCCACGTGGTAGCCATTGCCTTGCCCTTAGTTTTTTTGTTTGGGCATTCGGTTGATAGGTGTCCATACTCCTGATAGGCATAACATTATGGTTCTACCAAATTTTCCTACAGAAGGTTTGTTGTTCACCCTTCTTCCTCTGGAAGGCCGACCACGATTCTTTTGAAAGAATCTTCTGAATCTTTGGGCCAGCAAAGCCACCTCTTCATCTTCATCTTCCTTTTCACTTTCACTGTCCTCCTGAATTATTTTCTTTGAGGTTTTTAGGACAATTTTTTGGATTTTTGGGATGGTTTGAAGTGTAGTTCAAAAATTTGTAGGGAACCTACCAGTTCTTCTACTTTCATTTCATCTATGTTCTTACACTCTTCAATTGTTGAAACCTTGAGATTAAATCATTCCAGTAGGGATCATAGAATTTTCCTACAAATTTTCGGTACCGAAACTTTCTCTCCCAATCCACCCATGGAGTTGCAAATAATGTTTAACTTGGTGAAAAACTCCATAAACGTCTCATTGTAACACCCCGTACTTTTCAGTACTCGGGTGTTACCATGTAGATTAATTTAATATAAAAATATATAAATAATGTAACCTAGATATATACACTAGGAAATGAATATACTTTGTAAAGACTTAAAATTTCATGCTAAAATGATGCATGTGTATTTAATGTATATAAGACATTATGAAAATAATATTATATTAAATAATTATAATGAAAAATAATTTCTAAACATGAAATCAAATTCTAAATAATAATGTAACATGGAATATTGTTTTATATACGTATGTATACAAAAGTCATTGGATAATTAGAGGGAATTGTATATTATTTAGCAATATTATCGAATACTAATATAATTTTAATTAAATATGATATTGTATATTATGAATTTTGTATGTGAATGAATGTGTGAACAACAGCATGTAATTAACGATATGTTAACATTAAAATTATATATATATATATATATATATATGTGTGTGTGTGTGTGTGTGTGTGTGTGTGTGTGTGTGTGTGTGTGAGGTTTTAAATATTGTAATTATAAGTAATAATAATAATAATAATAATAATAATAATAATAATAATAATAATATTATTTAGTATTGGTATCAGTTAGTAATACATAACGAAAGCCTTTCATGTGGCCCATTAGGAGTTTTTAACCGTTGACGTCCAACTTCGGAATCATCCAACCACTAGATCGTCAAGAAACCACCGTTAGGACCACAAATCAGGTGGTGGGCCCCACCTAAGCTTAGGATTTACCTCGTCCTCGGCCTAATGTCCTAATAGGGCCTATAGAACCCGATGAACGGCCCAAATCCGTTAAGATCTGCCTTATGGGCCCCACCTAGTGGAGTGTGTGTACGCAGTGCAGGAGCACCCGCCATGCACCAAACTAGCAGGAGCGGTCAGAGCTCCTCTTACCGAAACTTACTATAAACAGAGGGATTTCCCTCTCTCTTTCCGTTTGAAAACAACGGACGGACGACGTCCGATTTCGACCGATCAACGGCCCACCCACGCTGTCCATATGGACAATCCAAACCGTCCATCTGACTCGGGCGGTGGGCCCCACCAAAACCCAACTACTGTAAGCGTTAAAGTGCATGTATGAGGGCACAATTTATGGTACAAGCGGGCCCTATAAAACCCAACATTCCAAAAATGGAATCTGTCTCTGCTGCCAAAACTGGCGATCCGAGCACGCCCCTCATCCTCAAATCTCAGCCATTCGTATAGGATTTATCCTAACCGTCCATTTCATACCACCCTAAAGTTTCCTACCCATAGTAAGATGAAACCACAGACGGTTTCGGTTTTGGCTGTGTACTAAGCGGTTTAGAGTAGATTAAATCCTGGGCGTTCATTACCCATCTAAGGGTCGTGAGGGAGGTAGGATTGCTATAAGATGGGATAGAAAGCATCCCTCCTCCAGCCGTTGCAAAGAACCCTAGAAAACCAGCCGTCACCTTCCACCCTTGAACCCATCACCTAAACTTTCCTCAAGCTTCGAAAGAGCCTGTCTAGAAGCTTCCTAAGACCCATATGGGGTGTCTGAACGGAGTAGATTGGAGGGAGGAGTGGTGTTTCCAAATCCGCCATTAACAGCGGTCGTCTTCCCCACCGCAAAACGTGAACCGGGTCGTGCCGCACCGAGCTGCTGGGTTGTCCAGTGGTTTCACTAAACCTTCAATGTATGAAAGAAAGGAAGAAAGAGGTGAGAAAGAGAGAACGAGAAAGAAAAGAAAGGGAGAAGAAGAAAGAAAAAGGGAGAGTGGCGCGGCTGCTGTTGCAGAACCAAGAGCCAGGAGCTGCTGCACCAGGCCTTTGACCGAGTTAGGTGTTGTCTGATCGAGCCCAGATACTGATTGGTCCAACAGAAGGAGAAGAAGAAGAAGAAGAAGAAGAAGCGAGAGGAGGAGATCATGAGTGGTGCGACTGCACCAAGTTGCTGCCCGACCTAGTTGGGTCGCTGCTGGTTGGGTCCAGACACTGCCAAAACTAGCAGAGGAAGAGGAAGAAAGGAAGGGGAAAGGAAGAAGAAAAGAAGAAGAAAGGAAGAAGAAAAAGGGAAGAAAAGTGAGAGAGAGAGAGGCAGCATGGGGCTGCTGTTCAGCTGGAACTGAGTCGACTCGGTTTCTGACTGAGTTAACTAGGTTAGGTAGGGCCTAGTTTAGCCGGGTTTCCAGCAACGAAAGAAGGGGAGAAAGGAAGTAGAAAAGAGTGAGTGAAAAGAGAGAAAAACTTGAGAGGGAGAGAGACACCTCGAGTCAACTCGCTCGGCTCTAACTGAGTCAACTCGCTGAGTCCCGTGGTGTTGAAATCTAGTTGGATCCGGGTTCTTTTTCTGGTTCACCTAAGGAGAAGAGAGGATAAGAAAATGGAGATGCGGTGGTTGTTGAGCCGAGTCAACTCGACTCGAACTGAGTCAACTAGGTGAGCCCACATTTCTCTTATTTTAATTATCATTGCTATTGTTATTTCCATTTTTGTTGGGATTATTAAAGTCAGATATGAGTAACAATTAGTAATTGTCCTTACATATATTAAGTGATATATATACATATATATAAATTTTTAGTATTTTATTCGTCATTCTTAAGATAAATTTTTTGTATCTTATTCGTCCATTGATACTTAGTAATTATTGACGTTAACCATTGTAATATTCCTAAAGTTAATAACTAGTTCATTTTATAAATTTCATTTATCAAGGGTTCCCATTAACAATATCATTAATGCACCCACAAATTGGAGCCCAAATCTCATATTCAAAATCCTAGACCTAATTGATCTAAACCCTAGGCGTATGCTTAAAATGTAAATAGTAAGTTGAGCATGTGTCTAATTGTAAAATTTCGTAACTCATGGTAGGTCATAGTACCTATTATCTTGACTAGATTCATTATTAAAAATCATTAGAAAATACTATCACTTTCATTATGGGGCGAGTATAAGTATTATTAAAATGAGTGTCATTGTCAGAAATCATCACATTGTCATTTGTAAATACTCTATTATTATTACTTGTGTTATATAAGAGATTATTAGTCATCATAGGAATACTAGATAATGTTGGTACATTTAAATATGAATTTACAAACCATCATTATTAATATCGATGGATTAATGCTCCTATAACAAATACTATTCGATCCGTTGTACAATAATAATAATATTATTATTATTAATGGTAATGTAGGATTCAAATCCTAGAATCTAAACCCTATAACTAAACCCTAGTGTGAAGCCCTAATTCTATAATAGAACCCTAAAAGTAATCCAAACCCTTAGTTATGTGAATCTCGATCACAGACACTCGGTAGAACATTGATCTCATGTACAACTTCACAATCCATGATACGACTCAACTCTGGGGGTGCATGCGCTTACTAGCATCGTCAGTTAGCGGTTCAAGTATAAGGTGATGATTCTTCCCCTTGAGCTTTCCATCGTCTCATTAGCTTAAGTTATAGTTTTTATTAAAAATTGTAATTGATATCTCTCTCTTATAATCACATGTGTTAGCTGGTGGAAATAAAACTGTTATATTGCCTGCTTAATGTTCATCCTGTATATTTTTTCATGCTTGTGTATAGCTTATGGACTTTAAACTGGTACATTAGTGGGAATCCCCCACTTATAATTGTACACCCATACTTGGGATGTAACCCGACTGGTTGTGATTAAAATGGACCTTCGACTTAGTGGTTATTGCGTGGTGGTCTAAATGGATCATTGATGTGGGCCTACCATCCAGGGTTGTTGTGTCCAATGGTTTTCAAGGATGGTCTTTTATCGCATGGTTTTGATGCTCACCCTATGAGGCATATTTTGATAATTGCCCTATGCGGCTTGTTTGATATCGCCCTATGTGGCTCTGTTCTGGTATTTTCCCTATATGGGTTCGATGTTTTGTTTTGTGCAACCATGCGACGGTAAGCCCCATATACTAAATATGATTGGCCACAAGTCGATTGGGATCTATTAAACATCCTAAGGTGGTAGCCTCATGAGCCAGGGATGGTAGAATGGGACACTATGCCTGAGCTGTCGGCCTACGCTAGGCTCTGAGCTCCCCGTAGTGACCTTTGAGCTTATTAAACTGGCTGGTTGTAATTGGAATAATAACGGTTTGGCTAATCATGCATCCATAGCATATTAACGATGACGGGTGGCTAATTCTGGATGTTGTAGCACGTGCCCTAAGGACCACTGGGGTATCATTTTGCTAGCTCCCAGACCACCGACTATCGATTGTTCCGACTGGATGATTTTCCCAGGTTCGATGATTGCATGGGTAACGGCCCACTGTCCTCACGGATGAGCATCCTCGGGGTGATGATTGCATTCACGCATCCATGCATCTAATAAGACTGCATTTACTCTGTTTTTGTTATCTGGATGTTTCATACTATTTCTTACCTAATGCGGCGGTGTGTAATCATGAGGGGAATTTACACTGAGTTGGCCACTCATCCATCAAAAATATAACCGTACCGGTAGCACAGGTGGCTTAAGTGATTTTCAGGTTCAAGCTGATCAGGAGCCGGGTTCAAGTGCGAGGGTTACATGACAGTACCAAACTTGAGAAGCTGAGGGGTCTTGCGGCTCAAATTTATTTGCATTCTATTGTTTCTTATGTATTTAGATCATGTAATCCTTGTATTTACTATTTTTTTGAGACATTGGTTTGTATGAGTCATTATGGGCAGCTTCTTGTATATTTGAATAATAATGAAATTTTCCTTTATGTCGATTTGTCCACACTACGCTCATTTGCTTACTCTGATAAAAGAAAAATATTATGTCTGACCATCCTTTAAGGTTAACACTCGGGTTTTTGGGAAACGGGTTGTGTACTCGGGTCTCGAAGATTCAGGTTGTTATCGTTGGTATAGAGAATAGTTTGGACAAACTTGGCCTTGGAAAATGATCTTATACAAGCCTTAAATGTCTCAAGTTTGGATGTCTGAAAGTAGAAATCTGAACTTAGGTGAAGTTCCCTTATACTTAGAAGAAAGATTGAGAACATAGAAATCCAAACTTAGGTCCCCTCAAAGATTTTAAGTTTAGACATCGGAACTTAGAAGAAAAACTTTGATTTCCAGGTAAACCACCAAAACTACTATTTGAACTTAGAAACAAACTTAGATTCCCTCAGAAATGGTTAAGGTAACCAATTGAATTAATGGTCAAGGTAACCAATTGAATTGATGTGGAATCTCATTGGAATTAAGAGAAATTAAGAACTTGCATAGAGACTCAAAACTTTAGATCCCTAAAAAAAAAAAAAAAAATGTTGTTTGAATGGTCGAAGAACTTAGAAATAAACTTAGGACCCTTAGGACATTTAGTCAATTGAACTCATGAAAAGTTCCCTCCCAAACATGTGCTTTTCAGAACATAGATACTTCAAAATGTTAGGATCCCTGAAACATTATTTTGATAACTCATAAGACTTAGAAATGAGTGCAGGTTCCCTTGAAAGATTTTAGGTTTAGACATTCAAACTTAGAAGTGAAAATTTTAGTTCTCTTATAAACTACCAGAATTATCGCCTGAATCTCAGAGACCAAACTTAGGTTCCCTTGAGAATTATTAGATTATCCATTTGAACGTATGCAGGATTCCCTTAGAATAAGAGAAAATTTGAAACATAGAAATTTCAAACTCTAAACTCCCTTGAGAATTTTAAGTTGGGCTGCTAGACTTTAAACTTATATAGAAGTCCCTTAAAAAGGATAAGAATAACCATTTGAACTTATGAGAAATCCCCTGGTAGCTAGGAGCAATTGAGAACATAGAAAATTCAAACTTTAGACTCCCTTAAGAATCTGGACCTTAAACTTATGTAATTACTCCCTAGAAATGATAAGGATAACCATTTGAACTTAGGCACATTTCTCCTGGAATTTAGGAAAGTTAAAAATATAGATACTCAACATCTTAGGCTCCCTTAGAAGCTATTTGGATGGCAATCCAACTTACATGACATTCCATCTGGACTAAGGACAAGTTGAGAACATAGAGACTTCAACTGTAGGCTCCCTCGGAAGCTTTGGTTAGACCTTGGACTTCAACTTACGTAGAAATTCCTTAGAACAGGAAGGAAATGAGGATATTGAAGTTCAATTGTAGGTCCCTGGAAAATTGTTTGGAAAATTTTAGAACTTAGAAATGATCTTAGGCCCCCTCGAAAATTCTAGGCTCAGTCCTTCTAACTTAGAAGTGAAAACTTTGGTTCTCATGTGAATCGTCAAAAACTGCCATTTGAATGTAGAAACCAAATTTATTTTTTGGGACAATAGGAGGACCACTATGATGTACATAAGACTAAACAAAGACATTCTTGTACTTGAATACAATTTATAGAAATTTAAGATTTGACTCTCCTAAAAATTCCATTAGATAAGAGTACCACCATTTCCATCTTTAGCGTATGAAACGAACTTACACTTCATAGGAAATTCCTCACCCACCACATCGTACATTATATCGAACATAAACACGCTCTGAACTTTGAGAATCATACTATAAACGTAACTTGAATCCCCTAATGCACCTCTTTATTTGCAAATAATGTTTCCTACAAATACTCGCACGTGGAAATTAGTTAAAAGAGAAACTACGTAATTCTAGGTAGATTTTCAACTTTGAGCTACATGCATTAGAACTAGGCTTGGGATCCTAGGTAAACTTAGCAAAAATTTCAAACTTAGAATTCATGTAGAAACCTTGGTCCTAGGATTTTATGTTTAGACAATCAGAGTGCGCATTGGAAGCGTAATGGGCCACGTAAATTTACCTGCTATGAAAATAGAAGATTTCATGATACTCCCTAGGAGTCCAGAACAATCGAGATCACGGATTGATGAAACCATGTTTACGCGATGTGTACGCGGTTTGACTCAAGTTCTAAGTCTTAGCAAATCTCAATGATTCCAATGCCCTGATCAGGCAAAGGACCGAGATCTAACAGGATTATGAATTGATACTCAAATCCTCTGCTATATGTAGGCAAAGGATTGAGGTATCGGACTCAAACCCACTACGACCATCTATCCGTTACAGCTCGAACGCTAGAAAATTGTGTCGTACTTTAAGTAGTTAGGAACTATCATTAGAGCTACATGGGAATAAAGGGAAAGATAAGATATTGATATCGGCCACTCAAATGAACTTATGACTTAGTAAGTGCTACTAGAAATCTCATTGTTGACGAGTATTGGAATAATTCCCTAGCTCTAGTTAATACATAAATGAATTACGACCTTTAGTAGAACCTGAATGCACTAATTGATCCACTAGCTTATAGACATAAGGGTCATGAGAATTTGACGTGACTTGTTGAGAATATGTGTAACAAGATAGGGTACATGTTTAGGATGGCTAAATCACTCATAATTCTAACAATCGATCCACGAGTCACTAAATCTCGGGGTCTAGATTTTCTTTAAGGGGGGGTAGATTGTAACGACCTCAGTTTCGGGTGCCTAGTGGCATACGTTGTACATTTTGAAAAATAATGAATAGTATCATAGTCCCTAATCATAATAAGAGCACTGAATCTCGGGGACGAGATTCTTCTTTAAGGGGGGTAGATTGTAACACCCCGTACTTTTCAGTACTCGGGTGTTACCATGTAGATTAATTTAATATAAAAATATATAAATAATGTAACCTAGATATATACACTAGGAAATGAATATACTTTGTAAAGACTTAAAATTTCATGCTAAAATGATGCATGTGTATTTAATGTATATAAGACATTATGAAAATAATATTATATTAAATAATTATAATGAAAAATAATTTCTAAACATGAAATCAAATTCTAAATAATAATGTAGCATGGAATATGTTTTATATACGTATGTATACAAAAGTCATTGGATAATTAGAGGGAATTGTATATTATTTAGCAATATTATCGAATACTAATATAATTTTAATTAAATATGATATTGTATATTATGAATTTTGTATGTGAATGAATGTGTGAACAACAAAATGTAATTAATGATATGTTAACATTAAAATTATATATATATATATATATATATATATATATATATATATGTGTGTGTGTGTGTGTGTGTGTGTGTGTGGGTGTGTGTGTGCGTGTGTGTGTGTGTGTGTGTGTGTGTGTATGTGTGTGTGTGTGAGGTTTTAAATATTGTAATTACAAGTAATAATAATAATAATAATTATTATTATTATTATTATTATTATTATTATTTAGTATTGGTATCAGTTAGTAATACATAACGAAAGCCTTTCATGTGGCCCATTAGGAGTTTTTAATCGTTGACGTCCAACTTCGGAATCATCCGACCACTAGATCGTTAAGAAACCACCGTTAGGACCACAAATCAGGTGGTGGGCCCCACCTAAGCTTAGGATTTGCCTCGTCCTCGGCCTAATGTCCTAATAGGGCCTATAGAACCCGATGAACGGCCCAAATCCGTTAAGATCTGCCTTATGGGCCACACCTAGTGGAGTGTGTGTATGCAGTGCAGGAGCACCCGCCATGCACCAAACTAGCAGGAGCGGTCAGAGCTCCTCTGACCGAAACTTAACTATAAACAGAGGGATTTCCCTCTCTCTTTCCGTTTGAAAACAACGGACGGACGACGTCCGATTTCGACCGATCAATGGCCCACCCACGCTGTCCATATGGACAATCCAAACCGTTCATCTGACTCGGGCGGTGGGCCCCACCAAAACCCAACTACTGTTCGCGTTAAAGTGCGTGTATGAGGGCACAATTTACTGTACAAGCGGGCCCTATAAAACCCAACATTCCAAAAATGGAATCTGTCTCTGCTGCCAAAATCGGTGATCCGAGCACGCCCCTCATCCTTAAATCTCAGCCATTCGTATAGGATTTATCCTAACCGTCCATTTCACACCACCCTAAAGTTTCATATCCATAGTAAGATGAAACCACAGACGGTTTCGGTTTTGGCTCTGTACTAAGCGGTTTAGAGTAGATTAAATCCTGGGCGTTCATTACCCATCTAAGGGTCGTGAGGGGGTAGGGTTGCTATACGATGGGATAGAAAGCATCCCACCTCCAGTCGTTGCAAAGAACCCTAGAAAACCAGCCGTCACCTTCCACCCTTGAACCCATCACCTAAACTTTCCTCAAGCTTCGAAAGAGCCTATCTAGAAGCTTCCTAAGACCCATATGGGGTGTCTGAACGGCGGAGATTGGAGGGATGAGTGGTGTTTCCAAATCCGCCATTAACAGCGGTCGCCTTACCCACCGCAAAACGTGAACCGGGTCGTGCCGCACCGAGCTGCTGGGTCGTCCAGTGGTTTCACTAAACCTTCAATGGATGAAAGAAAGGAAGAAAGAGGTGAGAAAGAGAGAACGAGAAAGAAAAGAAAGAGAGAAGAAGAAAGAAAAAGGGAGAGTGGCGCGGCTGCTGTTGCAGTACCAAGAGCCAGGAGCTGCTGCACCAGGCCTCTGACCGAGTTGGGTGTTGTCCGATCGAGCCCAGATGTTGATTGGTCCAACAGAAGGAGAAGAAGAAGAAGAATAAGAAGAAGAAGAGAGAGGAGGAGATCATGAGTGGTGCGACTGCACCAAGTTGCTGCCCGACCCAGTTGGGTCGCTGCTGGTTGGGTCCAGACACTGCCTGGACCAGCAGAGGAAGAGGAAGAAAGGAAGGGGAAAGGAAGAAGAAAAGAAGAAGAAAGGAAGAAGAAAAAGGAAAGAAAAGTGAGAGAGAGAGAGAGAGAGGCAGCATGGGGCTGCTGTTCAGGTGGAACCGAGTCGACTCGGCTTCTGACTGAGTTAACTGGGTCAGGTAGGGCCTAGTTTAGCCGGGTTTCCAGCAAGGAAAGAAGGGGAGAATGGAAGTAGAAAAGAGCGAGTGAAAAGAGAGAAAAACTTGAGAGGGAGATAGACACCTCGAGTCAACTCGCTCGGCTCTAACTGAGTCGACTCGCTGAGTCCCGTGGTGTTGAAATCTAGTTGGATCCGGGTTCTTTTTCTGGTTCACCTAAGGAGAAGAGAGGATAAGAAAATGGAGATGCGGTGGTTGTTGAGCCGAGTCAACTCGACTCGAACTGAGTCGACTAGGTGAGCCCACATTTCTCTTATTTTAATTATCATTGCTATTGTTATTGCCATTTTTGTTGGGATTATTAAAGTCAGATATGAGTAACCATTAGTAATTGTCCATACTTATATTAAGTGATATATATACATATATATAAATTTTTAGTATTTTATTCATCATTCTTAAGATAAATTTTTAGTATCTTATTCGTCCATTGATACTTAGTAATTATTGACGTTAACCATTGTAATATTCCTAAAGTTAATAACTAGTTCATTTTATAAATTTTATTTATCAAGGGTTCCCATTAACAATATCATTAATGGACCCACAAATTGGAGCCCAAATCTCATATTCAAAATCCTAGACCTAATTAATTTAAACCCTAGGCGTATGCTTAAAATGTAAATAGTAAGTTGAGCATGGGTCTAATTGTAAAATTTCATAACTCATGGTAGGTCATAGTAGCTATTATCTAGACTAGATTCATTATTAAAAATCATTAGAAAATACTATCACTTTCATTATGGGGCGAGTATAAGTATTATTAAAATGAGTGTCATTGTTAGAAATCATCATATTGTCATTTGTAAATACTCTATTATTATTACTTGTGTTATATAAGAGATTATTAGTCATCATAGGAATACTAGATAATGTTGGTACATTTAAATATGAATTTACAAACCATCATTATTAATATCGATGGATTAATGCTCCTATAACAAATACTATTCGATCCATTGTACAATAATAATAATATTATTATTATTAATGATAATGTAGGATTCAAATCCTAGAATCTAAACCCTATAACTAAACCCTAGTGCGAAGCCCTAATTCTATAATAGAACCCTAAAAGTAATCCAAACCCTTAATTATGTGAATCTCGATCATAGACACTCGGTAGAACATTGATCTCATTTACAACTTCACAATCCATGATAGGACTCAACTCTGGGGGTGCACGCGCTTACTAGCATCGTCAGTTAGCGGTTCAAGTATAAGGTGATGATTCTTCCCCTTGAGCTTTCCATCTTCTCATTGGCTTAAGTTATAGCTTTTATTAAAAATTGTAATTGATATTTCTCTATTATAATCACATGTGTTAGCTGGTGGAAATGGAACTGCTATATTGCCTGCTTAATGTTCATCCTGTATATTTGTTCATGTTTGTGTATTGCTTATGGACTTTAAACTGGTACATTAGTGGGAATCCTCCACTTATAAATGTACACCCATACTTGGGATGTAACCCGACTGGTTGTGATTAAAATGGACCTTCGACTTAGTGGTTATTGCGTGGTGGTCTAAATGGATCATTGACGTGGGCCTGCCATCCAGGGTTGTTGTGTCCAATGGTTTTCAAGGATGGTCTTTTATCGCATGGTTTTGATGCTCGCCCTATGAGGCCTATTTTGATTATTTCCCTATGCGGCTTGTTTGATATCGCCCTATGTGGCTATGTTCTGGTATTTTCCCTATATGGGTTCGATGTTTTGTTTTGAGCAACCATGCGACGGTAAGCCCCATATACTGAATATGATTGGCCACACGTCAATTGGGATCTATTAAACATCCTAAGGTGGTATCCTCATAAGCCAGGGATGGTGGAATGGGACACTATGCCTGAGCTGTCGGCCTACGCTAGGCTCTGAGCTCCCCGTAGTGACCTTTGAGCTTATTAAACTGGCTGGTTGTAATTGGAATAATAACGGTTTGGCTAATCGTGCATCCATAGCATATTAACGATGATGGGTGGCTAATTCTGAATGTTGTAATACGTGCTCTAAGGACCACTGGGGTATCATTTCGCTAGCTCCCAGACCACCGACTATCGATTGTTCCGACTGGATGATTTTCCCAGGTTCGATGATTGCATGGGTGACAGCCCACTGTCCGCACGGATGAGCATCCCCGGGGCGATGATTGCATTCACGCATCCATGCATCTAATAAGACTGCATTTACTTCTTTTTGGTTGTCTAGATGTTTTATACTATTTCTTACCTAATGCGGCGGTGTGTAATCTTAAGGGGAATTCACACTGAGTTGGTCACTCATCCATAAAAAATATAACCGTACATGTAGCACAGGTGGCTTAAGTGATTTTCAAGTTCAGGCTGATGAGGAGCCGGGTCCAAGTGCGAGGGTTGCATGATAGTACCAAACTTGAGAAGCTGAGGGGTCTTGCAGCTCAAATTTATTTGCATTCTATTATTTTTTATGTATTTAGATCATGTAATTCTCGTATTTACTATTTTTTTGAGACATTGGTTTGTGTGAGTCATTATGGGCAGCTTCTTGTATATTTGAATAATAAAAAAAATTTTCTTTATGTCGATTTGTCCACACTACGCTCATTTTCTTACTTTGATAAAAGAAAAATATTATGTCTGACCATCCTTTAAGGTTAACACTCGGGTTTTTGGGAAACGGGTTGTGTACTCGGGTCTCGAAGATTCGGATTGTTACACTCATGCTCTTCCATTCTGAGACTTTCGAACTCTGAAGTCAGAAGTTGTAGTTTAGACCTCTTCACAATGCTTGTGCCTTCATTGGTTGTTTCCAATAGATCTCATGCTTCCTTTGATGTCCCACATATACTGATCTGATTAAATATATCCTGGGACACGACACAGTAGATAGAATTCATAGCCTTGGCTTTAGATGTTTGTCTTTCTTTGTCGAATGATGTCCACTTTTCTTTGGATTTGGGTTTGGTGATGGTTGTGCCACTATCAAGTACAATTTGTTCAGTAGGTGACACATATCCACTTTCAAATATATCCCAAACATCATGCTCCAAAGATCTCAGAAAGTAATGCATTATAGCCTTCCAGTATGCATAGTTTGAGCCGTCAAATACTGGAGGTCTAGTGACTGATGAGCCCTCTCCTTTAGCCATATTCTCAACTTCAGTCAAGATCACTCTCTAGGCGGTGAAGCCCTTAAAGAGAGACCCTCTCTGATACTAATTGAAATTGCGGTGAAGACCGCTTTAGTTGAAGTCAGAATATTCCAATATGTCCTAGAGGGGGGTGAATAGGACTTTTTAAAGTCTTTTCGGCTTTACTTAAAAATCCTATTTCACTAATCCTATAAACATGCAATTATCAGGATTACTCAAATGTAACTCTACTGGCTTCCAAGCCTGGTAGAAGATCCAATCACAAAATATTCAAGATATAGCAATATGTAACTTAGTTTATGATGGATATGATTGTGTATGTGTGTGAGGTGTGATCAGATATATAAATATGAATGATTGGCATAAATCATACACACAGAAGAAAAACAATCACAAACGTAGTCATTTTTATAGTGGTTCGACTACTTGTCTACTCCACTCCTGGTAACCGCACTCAACCCTTGAGTGTACCAGATTTCACTAAGGAGATTTAACAGCGGTTCACTTCAAACCTAAGGTTTTAAATTAGGTTCACCTTCAACCTTTACAACCTACACTGAGGCTGACTGTTTATGCTCTCACGAGCAAGGGTCAACACAATGCACACACTTTTAGGCACACTGGCCAAGGATCTTTCATAAGACCCTACTGGAGGTTTCTACACAGTTCACCTCAAACCCGAGGTTTCATAGCGGTTGAGCTCCAACCTAAGGTTTTGCTAGTTCACCTTCAATCAGATGTTTATGCTCTCCACAGAGCAAGGGTCCACACAACGCACCCACCACGTACACTCCCGCCGGAGGCCTCATACGAGGACTTCAAAGGGTGAAAACCACTTAAGACCCAAACCTACAAAGGAATGATCACAAGTGTCCTCTTGGACTCTAGATACATACAAATAAGTTGATGAGTCTCGATAAGCACAATGTCGAAGATCTCCTCTTTGTTGACGAAGAGTCTTCTGCTCCCTTGATCCGCAACACAAAATGATATACCAATACTTGGCTTCGGGTTGGGTCAAGGTTATGATGGAATCCTACTCTCTAAAGGTTTTCCTATAAGGAAGATTGAGTAGTTCCAATCATCTAGGCATTCATGGCATCTCAGCTTAGTGATTTGTCATTAAGGTAGTAGCTGGAGGATCCTTGAATGCAGAAGTTCATTCCCCAATCCACTCTATTGAATATCAATGGTAAGGGTTGATTGGAAGATGAACTTCCCTGAGAGAAAGGGCTTTGGGTATATGATCTAAGGTTAAACACTCAAAAGCTCTCTCTACTTTCTCTCCCAGCAACAATAGACAAGTCCTCTATATATATGCAAAAGGTTCTAACGGATATAAAACGGTCACATTTATGACTGAGTTCGATATCATCAAGTAGGTTCGATATCATTAAGCGTATACTCTCGATAGCATCGATGGTCTGCTCGATGACTCAACCTCAAATTTATACGCTTTTGAAACCTTTTGCCAACTGATCGATGAATCGAAACATTTTCAATGCCATTAGATTTCGAACTCCGATTCCTTCGATGATAGGTTCGATCCATTGATACTTGAAAAATGAGAGAAACTTGAGTTGAAATATTTCAGGTTTTCAAGAAATGATCGAGGGTCAACCGATGTCATCGGAATTTGCATATCGATGATATCGAAGGCAGTGTCGATGTATCGATAAATCCTATAGATTTACCAGTAAGCTTGCGTGACAGTTTGTGTCTAGTATCGATGCAATCGATTTAGCCTCGATATCATCAATATATGAATATCGATTTCCTCGAATGGCCCCTGATCAATGTTAAAAACAACTTGAAATATCTGCTGGAAGAAATGCGAGCCCTTGATCGATTTCCTCGAATGGCCCCCGATCAATGTTAAAAACAACTTGAAATATCTGCTGGAAGAAATGCGAGCCCTTGATCGATATCATCGATGGTCTTCCGATCTTATCGATATTTGAGTTTAGATCATATCGGAAGGACTATCGATATATCGAAGGAATTTGAATTTTTCTTTAAAAATAGGGGCGCTGGAAATCTGTCTGTCGATCTTATCGAGTCACTTTCGATGTGCTCGAGTTTTGGGTATCGATGATATCGATAGGTATATCGATACATCGATAATTCGTGCAGATATGTTGTAAGTTGCTGGACATATTTGGTCCTCTTTTCGATGGTATCGATGAAGCATCGAGGACTCGATAGTGCAGGTCGACATATCGAGGGTGTTTCGATAAAATCGACAAGGCAAGATAAACTTAGAGATTTTTCTATTTTGAAAAAGTTTTCTCACCTTAAAACTCTATGATTTTCTAACTTGTTTTTAAGGGTTTTATTCACCTGGTGTTTTGGGTCATGAGAAGCGAGGCTTTAGGTTTACCTGTGGCGAGCTTGCACACATCCAGTTGGAGCAAATGCTTGATTTGATCTTCCTATCAGGCTCTGTAGACAATCTGACTCAACACACGTAACTTGACAAACCAGGGAACTTTCATTTACTGCATTTTCAATTGGTATCAGAGTGGGTCTCTCTTTAAGGGCTTTACCGCCAAGAGAGTGATCTTGACTGAAGTTGGAATTATGATAAAAAAGGTCTTAGAGGATGTGACAGATCAAAACAATTGCCTTGTAATCCATACTACTCTGAAAGTTGGCAATAGTTCAAAATGGTATCTCGATAATGGATGCTCAAGACGCATGACTGGTGGTGATCAAACTCATTTTTATGAGTATTCAAACTTTGATGGAGGATCAGTCACATTTGGAGATGGTAGCTCAGCCAAAATTGTTGGACAAGGAATAATAGTTGTATCAAGCCTTCCAAAAATCAAACATGTCCTCTATGTAGAAGGTCAGAAACATAATCTCCTTAGTATCTCCCAAATTTGTGACAAAGAACATCTGGTCACTTTCTCAAAGGATGTGTGTAAGATTTTATACCATACAGGAAAATCTCTCATAAAAGGTTTACGTACTAGTGATAACTGTTATGTCATTGAAAGTATAAATGAGAGTGTGTTATCCACAAAGTGTAATATGGCTGTAAAGAATGAATCTAAATTATGGCACCAAAGGTTGGGACATGTTCACTACTGAAATTTATCCAAGCTCAGTTTAAAAAATTTTGGTTAGAGGACTTCCCAAGATTAGAAAAGAAGAAAAAGTTGTTTGTGGAGAGTTGTCTAAAAGGAAAACAGATAAAAGTCGGCCACAAAAAGACAACCACCATAGCAACAACAAAACCCTTGGATTTGCTGCATATGGATTTGGTTGGTCCAACTAAAGTAGAAAGTCATGGCAAGAAAAGATATTTCCTGGTGGTAGTAGATAACTACACGAGATTTACTTGGGCAGCATTTCTTCGAGAGAAAACAGTTGCCTTTGAGGAATTTGTAATCTTGGTAAAATGACTTCAAAATGAAAAAGGATATGGCATTAATCGCATCAGGAGTGATCATGGTGGGAAATTTGAAAATGAAAGATTTGAAAAGTAATGCAATGAAAAAGGAATTCCTCATGAATTCTCAGCCCCAAAAACCCCACAACAAAATGGAGTCGTTGAAAGGAAAAATCGAGTATTGCAGGAAATGGGGTCAGTTATGCTAAATGGGAAAGATATGGCAAAAAGATTCTGGGTAGAAGCTGTCAATACCGCCTGTTACATCATTAATAGAGTATATCTTAGAGCAGGTTTGAACAAAACTCCATACGAACTATGGTATGGGAAACTACCTAGTGTGAAATATTTTTAGGTTTTTGGTAGTAAATGCTACATCTTGAGAGACAGAGATCACCTTGGAAAATTTGAGTCTAAAAGTGATGAAGGTATTTTTTGGGGTATGTCATGAATATTCGTGTTTATAAAGTGTACAACCTAAAAACCCTCACTATTCAAGAGTCCATCAATGTGGTAATTGATGATCATCCTCATGAAGAAGATACCCCTGTGAATGAATTAGAAGATGATGTTAATTCATGCATACTAGATAAATCAGATAACAAATCTCCATCATTAAATGAACCCCAACCGTCATCTAACATACCCATCATTAAGTATCATCCTCAAGAACAAATTATTGGAGATCCTAATGATGGTGTAAGAACTCGACGGCAGATAGAAAACATTTATAGTCATTTCTACTTTACCTCAAAGATTGAACCTAAGAATATTGTAGAAGCTCTTCAAGATGAATACTGGATAAATGCTATGCAAGAACAACTTCATTAATTTTAGAGAAATGAGGTATGGCAATTGGTTTCCAGGCCACTCAATACAAATGTCATTGGAACCAAATGGGTCTTCAAGAATAAATTTGATGAATCAGGGAATGTGATCAGGAACAAAGGAAGACTTGTAGGTTAAGGGTACTCACAGATAGAAGGCATTGATTTTGATGAGACATTTGCTCCTGTAGCTCGCTTTGAGTCTATTAGAATCCGTATGTCTGTTGCATGTGCATTAAAATTTAAATTATTTCAAATGGACAAAAAAAAAAGTGTTTCCTAATGGGGATCTTGTTGAAGAAGTTTACGTAGAACAACCAAAGGGATTTCATATCATAAGTATCCCCATTATGTTTATCGTCTGAACAAAGATCTCTATGGTCTCAAACAAGCACCACGTGCTTGGTATGAACGATTGACAAAATTTATTTTGGATCGTAATTTCTGCAAAGGAAGTGTACATAAAACATTGTTTACTCAAACTAGAAAGGACTCACTGCTTATTGCACAAATTTATGTGGATGATATAGTTTTTTGTTCAACATGTGAAGATGCTGCTATCAAATTTGCCAACGTCATGAAATCAGAATTTGAAATGAGTATGGTTGGTGAATTAAACTTGTTCCTAGGATTGCAGGCCAAGCAACTATATGATGGAATCTTCATTTGTTAAACCTGTCACGCAGCGTGACAAAACCAAGTATGCAAACGATTTGGTGAAAAGGTTTGATCTTAAATCTGGTCGCTCTTATCACACTCCCACGCGCACCACACTCAAACTCTCCAAAGATGTAAATGGCAAGTGTGTGGATCAACATCTCTACTGGAGTATGATAGGAAGCTTACTATACCTCATGGCTAGTCATCCTGATATATCTTTTAGTGCGGGTGTATGTGCTCGATATCAGGCGGATCTTAAGGAATCTCACCTGATGGTTGTTAAAAAGATCATTAAATACATAGCCGGAACTACCTCTTTTGGACTATAGTATCCATTTGAAACATCCACCATCATCGCTGGATACTCTGATGCTGATTGGGATGGAAATTTGAATGATCGAAAATCAACAAGTGGAGGATATTTTTATGTTGGAAATTGTCTAGTCTCCTGACGAAGTAAAAAAGCAAAACTCAATATCATTATCCACTGCTGAGGCTGAATACATTGTTGCAGGAAATTATTGTGCACAACTCCTTTGGATGAAATAGATGTTGTTGAACTATGGAATCGAACAACCCACAATGAGTCTGTTCTGTGATAACACAAGTGCAATCAACATTTCAAAGAATCCTATCTAACATTCTCAGACCAAGCACATTGACATCCATCATCATTTTATCCGAGAACTTGTTGAAGACAAAATTATTACATTGGATTATGTTTCCACGGAAAAGCAACTCGCAGAGATCCTCACTAAACCTCTTGATACAAATAGGTTTAGTGATCTTCAAAAATCCATAGGAGTATGCACTCATTAAAAATTATCCTAGTGACCATGATCCACATAGGTAAATCTACACTGGGACATTCATGGTTAAGTATCAGCCACAAGTCCAAATCTCATGTATTAACCATGTTAGTTTTAGGATGCTAGATTATAACATTCTCGATGATGTTTAAACTGCGTCGATATCATCGATATTTACAATTCGATGATATCGATATTCAACATCGATGAAATCGAAGAATCTCGGGGATGCAAGGTGATAACTAGCGGTCCATCCCAACGGTTGGACAGACCTAATTTCCACTGGATATTGGCATTTTCCAATGGTCATCAGCACGATCTTTAATGTCATTATAACGTGTGATCGATGTCATCGATGAGGGATCGATATGATCGACAACATGCTATAAGAACGAGGGAGTATTCGATTTCAAATTCTCATATCCCCTTCCTTCTCTGGTTGCTTCTTCTTACCTTTACTTATCCCTCACATTGAAAAATCATGATCAAAGGCAAAGGTAAGTCTCTTCCTTAATCTTCAAAGACCAAGCAATCTAGCAAGCATCAACTTATTCCAGCGGTAAGACATCCAGTCACTGTTGTTGAATGTCTAGTTCTTAACAGTGTCATCGAGCCCTTCGGTGTGGACCTCCTCCTAGAAGTGATAGGATGGAAAAATATTCTGAATCTTGGTGGTTCCTATAAAATGGGGGTGATCCATGACTTCTTCAGTAAAAGTCATGTTATTCGTGATGACCCATCGTGCATTCAAATCGAATTTTTGCATTACTCCAAACACATCACTCCCATCACTTTGGGTAATCTTCTAGGTCTCGAGGTCACTTGAATTCCAGTAACCAATCAGAATCTCAATGGTCTAAGCGTTTGGGGAGGGGTAACTCACGCACTGTGTCAAGGGACCACTATTTCTCGAAATGATGATAATTCGCTTCATATTAATCATCTTGGACCCGCTTTTAAAATTCTCCATAGCATTTTCGGGTCCAATGTCTATCCATGTGACGTGAATGGTAATCATCTTTCTCCCTTTGTGCTGAATGTGCTGTATGATGTGTATCAAGAAGTTCAGGTGTGCCTCCCAACGCTTCTTCTTAAGTAGTTAATTCGTATCATCCAAGGCAACCATTAGAATACACTAGCATTTCCTGTACTCATCTATAAACTAGCTCATGATGTTGGCCTCCCTGCCACATCTGATGTCGTTCATCCAGAAGCATGGTTTGATAGTGATGCAGCCCAGGTGTCTCAACAGTTATGTCTCACTTCATCTCTTCCCGAACATAGTGCTCCCTTGCAGTCGGCCACTCAACCTTCATGTCCTCCTTCCTCCTTGGGGATCCAATCAAACACCATTGCTAAGTCTGGAGTCTATCACAAATCGCCAAGCTCATCATCTCGAACGTCACCTATTGAACGGGATGACTAGTATGGAGGAGCGCCTTTACAACTATAAAAGGCGACTCACGGTGATTGAAGAGAAAGTCGACATTCACCAGCAAACTAGTCAACAAGTGGTAGATTTGTTCACACATGGCGATCCTCAGGGACGGTAGAAGCTGACTGGGAAAGTTCTATGTCACTACAGTTTTTCACGGAGCTTTGTTTTGGGTGTGTTTTTTTTTTCGGGTAAGATTGGATGGGTTTCACGTTTACACTACCTGATTGTTATAATACTGCCAAACTAAGGCAGTATATGCATTGGATATTCTTGGATATGGCTATTATAATTCACTCATATTTATTGTCATGATTATGTTTTAAGATCCCCTGGTTTTATCTAGTTTATGATATGTGGAATGCATGTGATGTTTTTTATGCTTATTCTATCTGCTTATATCACTGCTCTACTTGGTCTGCTATGCATACATAGTTTCTGAAAATGATGTCTGATTAAACTGTTTTGATCATTATACATCTATCCTTTATATATGTATGCTCTCTGAGGCTTGGTTCTCTCAAATACTTCAAACTTCAGTCAATATCAACTATTATATCTTTGCCAATGACTGACAAAAAGGGGGAGAACAATTCAAACACCCCGAAAGGAAAATTATATATATACTTGAATGGTGATGCAGGTGTTAGGGGGAGCAGCTACACCAAGATAGGGGGAAAATGCTGTTAGGGGGAGCAGCTACAAATTGTGTGTATGGTTTCACTAGACATTGTAAAATTATGTAAATTACATGTAAACACAATTTAGGATGTGTTTGTCTAGATTCTGTTCTAGGGTGTTTTGGTATTTTATCACATAATTGACAAAGGGGGAGATTGAAAGTGCCCTGGTTTGTCAATTAGCGTGAGTGTTGAGTCGGTTAGACAGAGAAGCTCCATAGGAAGATCTATTAACCGTCTGCCTCAACCAGATGTGGGCCCGAACTCGTCAGAGGTAAATCTAAGCCTCACATCCCATGTCCCAAAACACCAGGTATTTAAAACCCCTAAAGCTAATTAGAACATCATAGGATTTTTGAGTTAGAAAACTTTTTTCAAAATTCAGAAAATCTCTAAGTTTTTTACCTCTATCAATTTATCGATATACTAATCGATAAAATCGAAAAGTGTTGTCGGTGTCCTCGATGATCAATCGATACCATCGAAGTGATGACAAAAGATGTCCAGTAACCACATATTCATCTGGATGGAATTATCGATGTATCGGTACTCCTATCGATATCATCGATATTTGAAACTCGAGTCTATCGAAGTTAACTCGATAAAATCGACAGCAGAGTGTTTGTGTCCTTGTTTTTCTAAAGAAAATCATGAAGACCTTCGATATATCGAAGTACTCATTAATCTCCTCGGAATTCAAAAACCGATAATATCGGAATGCCTTTGATGATATCGATCTTGGACACTGTTTACCAGTATAATTTTCAGGTGGTTTTTATTTTGGATCGAGGTCCTCTCGAAAGAATCAATATTCAAATATCAATGATATCGAGGCCGAGTCGAGTGCATCAAGAAAGGACATAAACTATCCAACAAGCTTACTGGAAAATCCTTTGGATTTATCTATGCATCAACACTGCCATCGATATCATCGACATTCAAATTCCGATGATATCGAGTGTACCTCAATCATATCTCATGACCAGAAATATTTCATGGCAAGTCTCTCCCATTTTCAAATGTCAAGGAATCGATCCTTGTATCGATGAAATCGGTGTTCAAAATTTGATGACATCGGCGAGTGTTTCGATTTCCTTGACCAGCTGACAAAAGATTTCAAAAACGTATGACATTTGAGTTTGTGTCATCGAGCGGTCAGTCGATGCAATCGAGAGTATACACTAGATGATATCGACCCTGCTCGATGATATCGAACTCTGTCATAAATGTGATCGTTTTAAATCCGTTGAAACCTTTTGCCTATATATAGAAAACTTGTCTTTAATTGTTGGTAAAGAAAGAAGAGAGTGCTTTTGAGTGTTTAACCTTAGATCATATACCCAAAGCCCTTTCTCTCATAGAAGTTCATCCTCCAATCCACCCTCATCATTGATATTCAATAGAGTGGATTGGGGAATGAACTTCTGCATTCAAGGATCCACTAGCTACCACCTTAATGACAAATCATTAAGCTGGGATGCCTTAAATGTATAGATGATTTGAATCACTCTATCTCCTTTATAGGAAAATATTTGAGAGTAGGATTCCATCATAACCTTGACCCAACCTGTCGCCATGCATTGGTATATCTTCTGAGTTGCGGTTCAAGGAAGCAGAAGATTCTTCATCAACAAAGGAGGAGATCTTAAAAAACGAGTTAAAAGGGACTCATCTACTTATCTGTAAGTTATCAGAGTCCAAAGGACCCTTGTGATCATTCCTTTGTAGGATTGGGTGTAAGGTGTTTATCACCCCTTACAAATCCTCTAGGAGGCCACCCGCGGGAGTGTACGTGGTGGGTGCGTTGTGTTGACCCTTGCTCTATGGAGAGCATAAACAGTTGGGTCTTGAAGAAGATCCTCGGCCAGTGTGCCTAAAAGTGGGTGCGTTGTGTTGACCCTTGCTTGTGAGAGCATAAACAGTGAGGTTCCTTGTGTGAAGCCTTGGCCAGTGTGCCTAAAATCGGGTGCTATGTGTTGACCCTTACTCGTGGGAGCATAAATAGCCAGCCTAGGTGTAGGTTGTAAAGGTTAAAGGTGAACCTGATTTAAAACCTTGGGTTTGAGGTGAACCGTGTGAAACCTCCTTAGTAAAATCTGGTATACTCAAGGGTTGAGTGTGGTTACCGACATTGGACTAGACAAGTAGTCGAACCACTATAAAAATTACTGTGTTTGAGATTGTTATTGTCTTCCATTTGTTTGTGTGATTTCCATGAATACTTTCATATCTGATTATCTGAGATCACACCTCACACACACGCACAGTCATATCCATCATAAACTAGTTTGCATATTATTCATCTCTTAAATAGTTTGTGATTGAATCCTCTACCAGGCTTGGAAGCCTGTAGAGTTGCTCTTGAGTAATCCTAGTATATGCTTGTTATAAGGATTAGAGTGATAGGATTTTAAATTATTATAAAATTATTAAAAAGTCCTATTCACCCCCCCCCCCCCCCCCTCTAGGACATATTAGCATATTCCTACTTCAAATAAAGTGGTCTTTACCACAATTTCAGTAAGGATCAAGATCGCAAACTAAGCAAGAGATAAGAGAGAGATATCTATTACAAACTTTCAGCACATACAAGAATTTAAACCATTCACCACAAACACCAGAGGTTATAGTGGTTCGATGTGTACACCAACTGTTCTCAAATAGCCACACCTACTCCACTCCCAATAATTACAACCCACATGATATTTGCGTTCACTAATAATTAAGGTTTTCACAAGTTCACCTTAAAACCTATATAGTTGTGTTTTTAGATGGGCTATTACGAACAAAACCGCATGCTGAGATTTTTTGGCTATCTCAATCAATACTAATATATGAGATTTTCAGGATATCTCAAAGAAACCAAAAATGAAAGTATAGAATGATAGTTATATTCCTTTTTGAAGACGTTTATGATGTAACCCATTAGAACTGCTTCATTTGATGTAAAACGTTCAATGTCCAGTAATACAATCAAGGGTTCTAGGTTCTAATTGATTTTAAATTAGTTTAAACCTCAGGCTAATTGTTTGAATCCTTTAGTTCTCAAAAAGAAGAGTGATTACTCTCTTTTAAAAGGTAAGGTTCATAAACAAGAGATCGAAGAATCAAAATAAAAGCTATAAACATAAATGTAAAATACCGTACAATATCTTGATGATAGTGGGAACTTCTTTCTTTCTCAATGGAGGCTTTTCTTAGCTTGAATTCATGATTTTAAAATGAGAGAAGGCCTCTATTTATAGGATGAAATTCGATTGTTTTGACTTGCCTAAGGTCTCCTTCGACTCGTCTAAGATCCAACAAAAGTTTAAATTTTGGATGCGATCGGATAAAACAGTTCTTTAACTGGTCGAAGGCCCTGCTTGACTGGTTGAGGGTCCTATTCGACTGGTCGAGCACCATCTTCAACTAGTCAAGGGTGCCAAAAATAGCTTGCTAGACTTCAAGTCGAGCACCCATCGACTGGTTGAAGGTGTTCCTTCGACTGGTTGAGCATCCTGCTCGACTGGTCGAGAAACCACCAGAAATATCCATTTTTTGAGTTTGAATCTTGGACTAGTCCAAGTTATTCTTGGATTGGTCGAACCAAGGCTTGGACTAGTCGAACTAGAGCCTAATAAAAGTATAAAAACTCGTATAAGTTTAGCATTTGAAAGAACCTAAGTCTAAGGTCTTTCTAGGGTCATTTATACCTGAGAAAGCTGGACATTGAAGTGTATATGATGAATCTTCTACTTTAAGGTGGAGCTTTATCTTCTGCTAGTAGTACAACTTGATTACTCCTTAGCTTGTATTTTCCATGTCTTGAACTTGTTCTTGCACTATACAATCTTCATGGTTTGTTCTTGAAGGTGAACTTTCCGTCACTTGAAGGTGTTTTGTCTCATTGAAATTTGATAAAATAAAAGTGTGCACAACACTTACAATCTTCCCCTTTGTCAAATTCGTGACAAAACACTTTGTACATCAATCACAAAATAATGTAGCTAAATGTAGCTAAAATTTCTTTCCGCTGCTACTCGGCTACTCCCCCTCAATGAGAGCTACTCTTTGTATTTTACCTATATTAGAACATATAGATATACTCCAACATTGCAATGCACAATTCCAATAAGCAACAAGTATCTTGACATTCATTAATCTAACAATCTACCATTCATCATCATACTAATTTCTCCCCCTTTTTGTCACAAATTGACAAACGAAATAGTATTAAAGAGAATAAATATAGATGACTGAACGATCAGAATAAGAACTAGATAAGTATAACTGAACTATGAGATAGGCATTATAATAAAGTTCAGCCTCAAAATGAAAGCAGAAAAATATTATATGTTCTACGAATGTAATAAGTTATACATCCCAACAAAGTTAGAAGTTATACATCCCCAAAATAAACAAGATCAAATCAAACTAATCAAAAACAGAGGAGGATGGAGGAGGTATCGATGGGTCAATCTGGTGTAGTCCTTTAGTAATGCGATGGAAGGATTTATGCATATACTTCATTAAGGATCTATGACTTTCTGTCAGATTGTCTTGGGATACATTCAATTCAACAACCTTCTCCTCTAAGGATCGAAGCAGATCATCAACCTGAGAAGGCTGAAAATCAGGGTCAACTTCATCGTCTGATTCTATCTCTACAAATATGTCATCCAAAGTCGTATCTGCAGGCAATGGTGCTTCCTTTTCTTCTACATCATCTTCATCTTGCTCACCGAAGAGGTACTCCAAGTTCATCTTGTTAATGTTTGTATTATCAAAAGGTAGAACAACTTTAGGAGCCTCAGTCGAAGGATTGACAACATTGCAATGGATAGCAAGAGTTGTCATAAGATAGGCAAATGAGATGGAACCATGACCCGGATGAATGCGAAATTGAATGATTAAGTAACATATCAAGGAAGGGAGACAAATAGGTAAGCCAGATGCAACGGCATGAAGAACACGTGTCATGAAGGGAGTAAGTTCAAACTTATTCCCAAAGCGTGGATACACATTTGAAGTAAAAATGCGATGAAGTACTCTGAATCTCGGAATCATGTGGGTGGCACGTAGAGCATTATCAGAACTTCATTCGACATTAAATCGATAAAGTTTCCGGCTAATATCTCGACGCTCAAACTCATACATTTTATCTGTAAGGGGAGGAATGGGTATGCCATCATCATTTACATTTACATCAAGCAATCCTGAAATCAGGTGTCTGTTAACTTGAAATGTCCCTTCTTTAAAATTAATAGTGAATGTAAGATCATCAAGGGATAGTTCCCCTATGGAGGCATACATTCCTTGAGCTATGGAGCGATATGTCATTCCGCCCCAACCCAGAATGTTTTCCCAACCGACGATAGAGAAGATGGGCAAGAGTTTGAAAGGAGCAATATGATCAAGATTTACTGTCATTTCTATAATTATATCTTTAGTGCAGAAATCTCGTACATGCTCCGAATCTTCTTCCGGAGCTCTCAGGGTTCTCACCCTAACTAGAGTCACCAGGGAGGAGGAGCCACTAGGGCCCTTGTGAGAAACCTTCCTCTTAAGCTGATGCTCCATGTAGAGTTTGCACAAGAAGATGTAAATGATGGGTTTGGCTTGAGTCAAAATTTTGCCCAAAAACCATCTATAAAAAGGTTGCAAATCTCAAATCAACTACAAAATGAAGATTAACTATCATATAAGAACCCAAATCTAGAAGAAAATCAAGAATAAAGTACTTACAATGACTCTATGAAGATGGGTTTTGGAAAGGAGCCACGACTTGTCGAGGAAGAAGAGAGCAATGGGGTAATAATGGGTTTTTCCCTCATTTAATAAGTCAGCCTGCAGTCCACGACCGGTCGAGTGTTGTCCTCGACTCATCGATCAACTGAAAAAAATTTCATTTTAACAATTTTTTTTAATGTTTTGCACGTTTTATTTATATGCGAACAAAATAATAAAAATGCAACATGATTTAATTAATTAGAAATACACATACCAATATCATGTTTTAATTTATAATATCTATTCCTGTCAAGCGGTGTATGTAAATGATATCTTATCTACCTCCTAGGTTTGTCAAATTTTGTAATGCCAAAACCTCTTGGAATCCGTATCTTGTGTAGCTCAACTTTATATCATCCTTGCCTACATTCAAGTACAAGTTTAAGAAGTTCTAATTCAAGTTTAGGAAGCTCAAGTACAAGAACAAGAGATTCAAGTATAACATCAAGAAGTTCAATTACTAGATCAAGTCTTCAAGCTTCAACTATATCAAGACAGTATGCATTACTTAAGAATTTAAGCTCAAGTAATCTTCTTAAGCTTAAGCTCATATACTCAAGTTGAAAATAAAGTCGCAAGGTCACTAGTCCAAGCTCATCTTTGAGTATACAATGACAAGCTTCATGTACTTCAAGATAAACTATCAACGAAAGTGAACGATGTTTCAATGTTCAATTTTCACCTATAAGGTATGAATGACCCTAGATTGGCCATAGGTTAGGTCATATTGATTGAAGACTTAATTTGGGCCATTATAAAATTTTATAGGCTTTTTCTCGACTAATCCTAGCCTATGTTCGACTAGTCCAGACACTGGCTCGACCAGTCTAAGAATTTTCTCGACCGGTCCAAAGTTTGTTGTGAAGTTTTAGAATTTCTGTTGGACCCTCGACCAGTCGTGGAGACTGCTCGACCAATCGAGTGAATAGTGCTCGACTCAAAGTCCAACAACCTTTCTGGGTCCCACTCGACTAGTTGAGTGCAGGGCTTGACCAGTCGAGCAGGCCACTTGACCAGCCGAGTAGCAATCTTATCTTATCGGACCAGAATTTTTGAAATATTGTTGGTCCTTTGACTAGTCGAGCTAACCACTGGGCCAGTCGAGTGAACAGTATTTTTTGCCTATAAATTGAGGACAATTTTCAGAGTTTTTTAATTCATTCCAAGATCTTTAAGTCACAACTCTGAGAAAACTTGTCCCCACATTCGAGAAGCTAAATGGTTAACATTTAAGATTCTTTTAATAACTTTTTGGATTTGATTTTGCGATCTCTATTCAATTCTAATTCTTTTGAAAATGGAATATTGCTTTTACCCTTTTTGAGATCAAAATGAAATCAAGCTAGCCCAGGTCAATTTAATCTAAAAATCATTTAGATCTAAGAACCCTTTCATATGTGAGATTGGACATTGAATATCTACATCGAATTGGTTCTACCGAGCTTCATCAGAAGAAGCATCCTCAGATAAGTACATTTCGATTTTCTATATTTGGTTTGTAAGATTGCCAAAAAAATTTTCATAGTGAAAGCCAATATCCCGAGGGTGAGGATATTGGGAGTTGATTAGTTGTGTGGCTGCTTTCTAACAGTTGGTGTATACACAAGCGAACCATTATAATTGCTGGAGTTGTGGTGGATGGTTGAATGTGCTTAAGTGTGTAAATGATTGTAATTTATTTATCATCATTTATGGTGAATGATTGTAATTTATTTTCTGCACAAGTGGTGAATTTTGTAATAGCAGTAGATATTTATTTTTGTTTTATTCTTTATTCCTCTGTATTTGTTTTGATTTTGATACACAGACCATTCTAGAAATCAGGTTGTCCTACCATAAGTCATTGGTTTTTGTTGTAAGGTTGTCCTTAGAGCAACATCTGTATCAACCTCTCAATACTTGTGCATTTGATGTTGCTATTCATTTCTACAATTTGAATTGATAAGTGCAATCTTTGTTTATATCTTTCTTATTCCACATTAAAAAATTTAATTTGGCATAGTCCTATTCACCCACCCCCCCTTTAGGACTCTTAGCTCGGCCTTTTCAAGTGGTATCAGAGCCTAATAGCTCATTTTATTTTTTGTTATTTGGATTAATTTCCTTAGCTAATCGATTTGAGCTTTTTAAGATGTCAAATTTTGATAGCCTTTCAGTTACTAGGCCTCCACCATTTGATGGCTTCAATTATGCCTATTAGAAAGCTAGAATGAGGATTTTCTAAAAATCCATGGATGAAAGCGTGTGGTAAGCCACAATGACCAATTGGACTCCTCCTACCACTGAAGTGACTAGTAGTGATGGATCTAAAACTATAAAAGTCACACCTTACTTTTCTTGGACCTCTCTTCAGAAAAGTGAGAGTAGTCCCAATGCAAAGGCTTTAAATGCTATTAATTGAGCACTATCACCAGATGAATTTAAGAGAATTATATCCTGTGATACTGCAAAGCAATCCTGGGATATTTTGGAAATGACACACGAGGGTATAATAATCGTTAAGAAATCTAAAGTTCAAATCCTCACAACTAAATTTGAGGAAATACGTATGGAAGAAAGTGAAACTTTCACGGACTTCTATACGAGATTGAATGACATTGTTAACTCTATGTGGGGTCTTGGTGATAGGATCCCAGAAAGTAAAGTTTGTGCAAAGATAGTACGCTCGTTGCCTGATTGGTTCAATTCAAAAGTCATTGTGATCTAGGAACTTCGTGATACGGATAATATGAGGGTAGAAGAGTTAGTTGGGTCTCTTCAAACCTATGAGTTAAATTTTAAAGCCCCTAAAGGTAAGTCAATTGCCCTCAAGTCTTCTAAAAGTATTTCTCATGAAAATAGTAATAATTCTTATTTAGAAACTTCTAAAGATTATATGGAACTTTTAGCCAAAAAGTTTTACAAGATTTTCAAAAGTAACAAGAGGATTGATTTGTAAAAACCTATTGAAAAGAAAAGACCTAGATCTAAAACTTGGAAATCTTTAAAAGACAGCCAATGCTACAACTGTCATGAATATGGGCATCTAGCAAACAAATGTCCTAAGAAGGACAAGTCTAAAAAGAAAGGTATATTGGCTACATGGGATCAATCTTCCAACTCTGAAGTCTCTTCTGAGTCAGAAGATTCTGAAACTGAGTCGGCTAATGATGTTAAAGCCCTAATGACTCTAGATAAGTTCACCTTCTCAGATAATGATGATTCAACCAGTGAAGAAAATCTAAATGGTGACCATGAAAATGAAGAAGACCTTCAAGATGCTCATGATGACCTATACAGGGAAAGTTGCAAAATAGCTATAAAGTTAAAACTTTAGAAAGAAAAGTTTTCAAAACTAAAAGAGAATTTTGATAATCTAGTCTTAAAAAAATCACACTTTTCAGATTGCTTTGAAAAAACTAAGTGCGACTTAAATTTCAAAACGTCCCAAGTTGAAAACTTAAAATATGAAAATGAAAAGCTAAAACTAGAAGTCTCTTCGCTTTTGAGTTTGAAGGACACATGGAGGTAAGCCCAAGGTGATTTTAAATTAGAAAAACTTTTATCCGAATCCAGAAAAAAGTGGCGATCGATCTGGTTTGGGCTATGATAAAAGTATTCCTCCCAAATATAAGAATACTCCACCTAAATTTGTTAAAAGGGGAGTCTTCTAACTCAAAAGGGAAAAGTCTAAATCAAAATACTAAAACTTTTCAGACTTCAAAACTTAATAGCAATTATATCAACTATAAAAATCAAAATCGTTATCCTTTAGCTGAGAAAATTGTTGACTTGCTTAAGGAGATCTTAAAATCTAACTTAGTGGGTAGGACTTATAACAACTATAAACATAAGAAGACCAACTATGATCCTAAACCCAAAGCTGTAATGAAATGAGTCCCTAAGGTTGCTTGTTTGGTTTCCCACACCGCTTTCAAAGCTTTGAGCCATTCAAAGTGGTACCTAGATAGTGGTTGCTCCAAACATATGACAGGTGACAAAGGTCTGTTCACCAGTCTTAAAGACATGACTAATGGTCCAGTCACATTCGGTGATGGTAGCAATTGTAGAATTGTTGGTCAAGGTACGGCTTAACTCTTTAACCTCCCTCTATTTGAGAATGTTTTATATGTAGAAGGTTTAAAACATAATTTAATAATCATCTCTCAAATATGCGATAATAATCATAGTGTAAAATTTACCAACCAAGGATGTGAAATTTTAAATAAGAATGGTTCTATAATATTAACTAGTCGTAGAACTTCTGAGAACTGCTACATTGTTTGTGATTCAATCTCATCTAAGTTATCGTGTTACATGGTTCAAACCGATGAGACCGAATTATGGCATAAGCGCCTAGGACATGTACACTACTACAACTTATATAGATTGAGCAAAAGAGAATTGGTAGGAGGTCTACCCAAAGTAAAGAAAGTGGATAAAATATGTGGCGAGTGCCATATTGGTAAACAAACCAGGAGTGCTCACAAAATGGTGAACTCCAAAGCCACATCTAAACCACTCGAACTTCTCCACATGGATCTCATTGGACCAACTAGAATGGAGAGTCGAGGTGGCAAAAAGTATATTCTGGTGATTGTAGATGACTTTACCAGGTATACTTGGGTAGTCTTTTTAAGAGAGAAATCAAAAACTCTCGATGAAGTGAAAAGGATACTTAAACGTATCCAAACTGAAAAAGAATCACAAGTCAATAAGATCCGTAGTGATCATGGTTCTGAGTTAAAAATAACAGTTTTGAGAAATTTTGCAGTGATGAGGGAATATCACATGAATATTCTTCGCCTAAAACAACACAACAAAATGGTGTAGTGGAAAGGAAAAATAGAGTGTTTCAAGAAATGACAAATGTAATGTTAAATAGTATGAAGCTTCCTAAAAATATTTGGGTTGAAGCCATAATTACTACTTGTTATATAATTAACCACGTTTATACTAGAAAATAAAATAGTAAAATGGCTTATGAAATGTAGTTTTATAAGAAGCCTACTGTCAAACACTTTCAAGTTTTCGATAGCAAGTGCTACATCTTACGTGACCGAGAAAATTTGGGTAAATTTAACATCAAAAGTGATGAAGGGATATTTTTAGGGTATGCTCTTAATAGTCGAGCGTATCGGGTTCTTAACAAGAGGACTGGTATAATTCAAGAGTCCATTAATATGGTTATAGATGATCACTTGAATACACCTATCTCAAGTTCAGAAAATGATGAAGTCCTTTTATTTGAAAAATCAGATTCTTCATCTAGTCAAAATAATACTGAACTGCGAACGGTTAAAGGTCATCCATCTGATCAAATCCTTGAAAACCCTCTCACTGGTATGCGCACTCGTAAAACAACTTGAAGATATATGTACTACGTTACTTTACATCTCAGATAGAACCGGCTAACGTAAAAAAAGCCCTTACTGACAAAAACTGGATTGTAGCAATATAAGAAGAGCTCAATCAGTTATTAGAAATGATGTTTGGTACTTAGTTCTAAGACCAAAAAGATAAACACATTATCGGAACAAAATAAATTTTTAAAAATAAGTCTGATGAACTTGGTAATATTATTAGAAACAAGTCTAGGTTGGTTGTACAAGGGTACACTCAAATTGAAGGCATTGATTATGATGAGACCTTTGCCCCAGTAACTCGTCTTAAATCAATCAGACTATTTATATCCATTGTGTGCTTTAAAAAATTCAAAATATACCAAATGGATGCAAAGAGTGCATTCTTAAATGACGATTTGCATGATGAAGTGTATGTTAACAACCAAAGGGTTTTGAAGACCCTAAGCATGCTAATCATGTCTATCGTTTGAAAAAGCCTCCCAGGGCATGGTACGAAAAGTTGACTAAGTTTTTACTAAGTCATAACTTTGTAATGGGGAGTGTTGATAAGACATTGTTTGTAAAGAAATATGATGATCACATTCTAATAGTGCAAATCTATATTGATAACATCATCTATGGATCTACCTGTGCTAACATGACTGTTGAGTTTGTAGACCTTATGAAATCTAAATTTGAAATGAGCGTGGTCAGAGAACTAAACTATTTCCTAGGGTTGCAAGTCAAACAGCTCCCTGATAGTTTCTTTATCTCTCAAACTAAATATGCTCTAAACTTAGTTAAAAAGTTCAGATTTGAGAGTGGGAAAAAATTTGATACTCCAATGAGTACTACTCTAAAACTCTCTAAGGATTCAATAGGTAAGAGTGTGGATCTTAAGTTGTATCGTAGAATGATAGGTGGTTTACTTTATTTAACTGCGAGCCGACCTGATATTACTTTTAGGGTAGGAATTTGTGCTAGATATCAATCTGACCCTAAAGAGTCACACTTGATTACTATTAAGCGCATTTGTGATATGTCACTAGTTCAACTAATCTTGGTCTCTGGTATCCACATGATACTAGTGTGCAATTAGCTGGTTACACGGATGCTGATTGGGTTGGTAACATTGATGATTGTAAATCGACCAGCGATGGTTGTTTCTATGCTGGGAATTATTTGGTTTCTTGGCTAAGAAACAAAGTTTCATATCGCTTTTCACAGCTGAGGCTGAATATATTGTTGTTCGTAATGCATGCACTCAACTTATGTGGACGAAGAGGATGCTAAGCGATTACAGAATTACGCAAGAATCCATGGTTTTATATTGTGACAATTCAAGCGCAATTAATATTACTAAAAATCCAATTCAGCATTCATGAACCAAGCATATTGACATTAGATATCATTATATTCATGAACTGGTGGAAGACAAGATAATTTCATTGGAATATATTCCGACCGATAATCAACTTGCAGACATATTCACAAACCCGCTCGACAAAACCAGGTTTGCAAAATTGAAATTTGATCTTGGTATGTGCAATATGAACTGATGATTTGTGCCTTTTTGTATCATATCATAATGTATATATTTATTATTTTGAAAATTTTAAATTCAAATAGCTTAAAATTGTAAATTTCAGTGCTGCATGACCAGTCGAGTACACACTCGACTAGTCATGGCTCGATCGGTCGAGTATGTACACGAC